>CM060952.1:142321773-142959273 GCA_030765055.1 Mantis religiosa | reverse complement strand
TGGGACGATGAATGAAATCGGTGAAATGATGCTCAAATGAATCCGAGGTCCGTCAATCTTAGAGTTACCCGAAATTCGAACTCGGGACCTCTTGAACGTGAGGCAGACACGCTACCACCACGCTACCGAGGCGGGCGGATTAAGTGTGAGTCATCCAATTCCACCGTATTTATTGTTTGCCATTAAGTGAATCAAACACACGAACATGCATGGACAGCCACTGATGTCAAAGCCGGAAGCAGCTTCTTTGTTTTTCAGCGCTGGTGTTTCAAACCTATCGATTTCGGCAGATCTGTAATGTTCCTTCGAATCGAGAAGTTTCGGTATCTGGCAATAAGAAAGGAGGCAGTCTAGAGCAATAATTCTGTTTAGTTTAATTCAATTCAATTTATAGTTGTGAGTTAACCGACTTGTGATTGTTCTGCGAACGGTGAACGCCAAGGAGTTCAGAGCAGCGCAAGGTAGTGTGTGCAACAGAAAAATAAGGGAACATTAAGCTCACGTGTTTACTCTTGATACGGAAATGAAGGGATGCAATGAATAAAGAATCGTAAAGAATTTCAAAGGAACTTGGTGTATTTGTTAAATCGCGTGCAGGTGTAGTTGGGGTGAATAGTTTAACAAAGGGCTGGGAGAAAGTGGGTTCTTAGCAGGGATTCTAAATGGATAGCATTTAACTCTGTTTCAAAAGGCATTGTTCGGGCCCTTAATAATGGCATGACCAAGACTAATAATCACAATGAACAAAATAGTCACACACAAAATTTTGGTGTGAATAAAGAGACTTCGAGAGGTGAAAGTCGAACGCAGCTGCAGGGAGGAATACACAACTGGGCTGACGGAAGACAGACCAGAACCGAGTAGAAGAGGTATCTGTCGGTTCCTACGTAAATAACGAATTGTTATCCCGTTATATGCATTTTACATACGGTAACTCTGAACAATGATATATTGGTAACCCCTGGTAGGCAACTTCGCGAGTTAGGTGATGATAAAAAGAAGCAGTTATTAAACCAGTTTTAAACTTTCATTCCAGTGTCATTAGAATTTTCCTTACTCCCACACATCTGACGTTACTAGAGAAACCTCGTGCCGAACTGCCGAGCCCCTCCCGTCGGAGAGATGTTCGGATTGGGTTGGACTCGAGGGAGCAGTGTGTTCCCGGCACCCACGGGGAAATGGGTACCTCCGGCCAGGCTAAGGCCGCCCGGATGGGGTAGAGGATTGTCTCATAATTCCCGGGTACTAGTCTGCAGAGCTATTAGAAAGTGTGCTAGATCACCAGGCGGCCCTACCAAGGTTTTCGGTAGTCTTCCCTGCGGGGTTGACGCGCGTAAGTGGCGTATCCACTTCCACCCGTCTTGACGTTGTAGTCGATGGTGGGGCTTTTTAGACGAGGCCCGGGTCCTTGGTCCTACGGGTCCAGGACTAATGGGATTAGATTCTCTGCACCTAAAAACTCCCATACATATCCACGCATGCCCTTTGTCGGAACTCTTGCTCTACCCTGAGGATAGGCCACACTGCTTCAAAACTTACAACGAAAGAATAAGCTGCATCAAACTAGCGACCAATACGTGCAGCAGCCTTTTCCAGTGTATAAGTAAATTGATGTGAAAAGAACTTGCATCACTCTGTATATTCGTAAAAAGTGGAACTGATTTATGTTAAATTTGCATTAACGATTCTGGCGACAACATGAATTTGACGCAACTTCATTTTGTCAATTAGTCACAATATTTACTTCAATATTCTTTATAAATACAAGATGTTTACAAGTCATATAGTGTAACGTTTGTTCTATCATGAACCTGTTAACATGAAATTAAGATGATAGTTATCAGGATATTAGCCCTCCATTCCTTTTCTGTTTCTCCATGGAAATATGTAATAATTAAGGAAATAACTAAACTATCAACGTTAAACATTCCACTCTTATTGAAGTTCTAAGTCACTTTATAGTTCTCCTATCAACTTAATTTATTCGTGTTGTTTTACCTATTTAAGTAAAATTTGTAGGCAGAAAACAATTGTTTGGTTTCTGTTTTTAGTACGAAAGCACGCTACCAACCGCTTAAATATTCTATGCCATTATCGAATTTTCGTATCCGAACAATGTCGGGGGTCGCAGTTTTATATTAAAAGTTATAATGCAAATGGATAATTTGATATGCAAATTTTTTCTAAAAGTTTTTAAATGTTCCATTATAGTTGCTTCACTTCTACATGTTTGGCCGAATTACGAACAACTACATTGCAAAAAGGAGAATAAATGTATTCTCACTGCTAAAACCTAAATTAGTTCCACAAAGTACGTTTAATTCTAGCAAAGCGTGCACATAGCTACACTCTCGAGTGTAGAAAACTGCTAATATATAAACATTATATTCATATGTATTTTGGAATGTCAAATGACTCTCTTCCCCGCCCCATCTGCTTGTAGACTTTCCTTATGTTGTCTGGTAACGCCTTTGTCCAAGGCAGAAGCCTAGTTCCATTTGGACTAATACAGTAAAGATACTATTTTAAAATTTGGTAATACCACACGACCTACTTTGTAGTGATGACACTTCTACTTCTGAATGATCCGCTGTTCCAAATTTGATTTCCTATTTTACGGCTATGTAAATTCTCACTATCGAAGTATGTATACCAATTTTATTGGTACAGTATCACATTTGTATTAGCTCAGAGGAGGCACGCTGTCCTACCTCTACAATTTTATTACTAGGGCCCGGATTTTGATGAAAAGTCATCCATTTTCTGAGTAGCCACAGACGATGCTTATTGGAAATTAAGTGTATACTGGAAAAAATACGTGTGTGTGTGTGTTTTTTATAGGTCATCAAAATCATTTTTTTTACAAATTTTTGTAATCAAGCCATTTTTTAAACATTCAGTTGTATTTTCCTGTCATTTTCTTTCTTTTCACGAATTTATTGAGCATTTTCATCTGTAGCCCGCATTCGGGAGGCCCGGGTTCGATTCCCGTGGCCAACCTGAACCAGACCCATGGGTTTTTTTAAAAAATAATCAGTGATTAAAAGTTCATTAATATCATAATCCTTTATAAAATAGTAACTTTGTAAGTGTTGTAAACATATAATTAACACAGGTGATCGTCCTAACAGTGCTGGTGAATTTATGACGCATCAATTCGAGGAATCGCCGATTACATCATGCAATGCATGTAGATTGCATCAGTCTGGACTTCAGGCGCCAGAAGTTTCGCAGTAAAGAGAGTAGTTTGTGACGTGTGTAAATTTGTTGTGCTGTGGAACTGAAATGCCGAAACAAAAATAGTCAACCGTTTGAAACAGTATGTTTCAGAGTTTGGCGGAAACATATTTTATAAAATCGAAAATTTTCTGATGAATTTTGAATTTATTTATTATTTATTAGCAATAATTGTACTATTTACTAAGACAGTTAATTTTAAAATGTGGTTATTCGAAACATACATTATTATTTGTCTGTGACAGTTATGAATTTATTATTATGAAATAAATTAATTTTAGGCCATTTTTTACATTTTATGTGCTTTCTTATATTTTAAGGGCATTAATTATTCTGTATCTGTTCCCCAGATGTGCAAAGCATTTTTTTTTTTTTTTTTTTTTTTTTGTAATTTACGTTCTCCAACGTTAAGTCCCTCGGACAATGAATGGAATGAGTGAAATGATGCTCAAATGAGTCCAGGGTCCATAGAACTTAGAATTACCCAACATTCGTCTTACAGGATAAGGGAAAACCCCGGGACAAACCTTATCCAGGTAACTCACCCTGACCGAGATTCAAACTCGGGACCTGTTGAACGTGAGGCAGACTCGCTACCGAGGCTGTGCAAAGCATGTATTATTGCTGGCCGAACTAATAAATAAACAATAAAAATAAAAAAATTGATAAACTAAGAAATTTAAATCAGTATTCAAAATCAGTCAAATATATTTATTGAATAATATGTAGTGTTTTAAGTCAGATATTCCTGCTTCATTTTCTTGCATATCGTACAAAATGTTTGCCTTAAAGTCCTTTTTGGTATGAAAACTGCCATGTATAAAATTAAACCTCTGCACAAATATATAATAGTTTAATGCTTAGTAAAACCGTGCATACGGTTGTAGCTGTGAAACAAAGTGTTTTGCAAAATTAATACATGTGTAAATACTTCTCATGAAATGCAGAAGTAAAAAATCTAATTCTTTAAACATATTTGCAGTTTGGGAAATGTAACGAAAGATTAAATCTTATCGCAAAACACGCTATTACAAATCTTTCTAGTATTATATACGGGATCACCAAAAATACTCTAAAACCACTTGCAAACCAGGCCTCTGCGACATAAATGAGTTTATGTCTGTTTTATCAAAAACCTTGTAGTGAACCAAAATATCTAAAGTTATTCAGAAGGGAGGGGAGAATGGTCCATTTCTAGAGACTAACATCACGTAATAAAAAATGTGAGAGACTTTTCTAGTTGCGAATATTACATTGAATTGTAAGTGTGCATCTCATTCACAGCGGTCGAGAACGCTTCCCATTCAAAACGTAATAGACATTCTGTCTGTGTGTAACCTCAGTGGTGTACACTCGCCCGTTTATATGTTCCAGAGTGATGAAATACCAAAAGAACTCACTTATTTAAACGTTTTGAGGTGGGATAGCGTCTTTAAACCTGTGATAGAATGGTGACGATGATCATATAAACCCTTAAATGCATGGTGCAGCAGATATGCAACGTTAAGCTGTAACCTTAAGAAATGTTTTAGTATGTTTCTGTATTATAGTGCTGTACTGGCCTTTATCAGTTACACAGAAAATGTTGAGGCTTTTGATTTATAAATATCATACAATGTTAACATTTACACTGTAGTGATCTGTTTATTATAAAAAGGCAAAATCCAAGCTACTGTAGTCAGAATGATACCCGATAGATATCCACGCGTGCCATAACACCGATTACTTTATGTGAACCCTCCCCATTCCTTACCACAGGCACATTTGACTGTAGTTGCCGAGATTAAAACGCACGACTTTTGGCTTTGAACGGATGGCCAGTCCATTACCTATCGCTTTAAGACCATCACAATGCAAAACCATTGCGTTGTGACACTACAGAAAGCGGTATGAAAACCGGTTTATGAATTACAGCAAGAGTGGCATAGGTAACAGAGCAATTCATGCATTTAAGGGTTGATATTTTACTTTTATTTATTCATGATTATTCGTTTTAAGTAGTTATGTGAAATTGACTTCATTCTGATTAAGATGACGATATGTCAGTACTGGTAATATTCGTGTGTTTTTAACTATTTCATTTTTGTGTTTATTATACTTATGGATGTGACGAACTTAAACGTTTTAGAAGGTGATAAATTAGTTTTATCTTCTGCGTTAAGAGACATGGGCAACAAAATGGTTTTGGAATACGCTTTTCTATTAGGTCGGTGCAGAAGAATAAGAAGACGTTAATTGAAATTTGATATTCATTACGCTAGTTAGCTTCTAGTCAATTAAATCCGCATCTTCTACTGAACACTCTCAAATAGCGTTGATAAGCCATAAGGTGAAGAAGTGTAAAAGTGAAAAGTGCATTAAGCATTATTTAGTCATTATTGTCCAAGTGATTCACTGCTCATTCCAACGATATGGAATGCTAAAGTGCATTAAAGCTCTTAAGCGCTGTATCATAATGTAAAGATTTTCCTGAAGAATTATCATACGAAGAGGCATGAACTGGTATGCTGTCAGTATTACGAATGTAACCAATATGGTGACGTTTATGGTCACTGAAACTGTCATGAAGAACTTTGTGGTAGAATAATAGCCACTAAGAATTTCAAAATCGAACTCGCCAAGCATAAATTGCTTCTTAATATCTCCTGACGAAGATCTCTTGGAATACGAAACGGCTTTCCGCGATCGTTTGAAATCATACTTCATCTGCTTTCTTGCATTCAAGTGGTCCAGAAGGAACTGAAGATACATAAATGGCTAAAGCAATATACTGACAAAACCTTCAAAACAGTAATAAGGCTTGTTTTTATAAAGTATGTTGCATACCATTTTGAAAAAGAAATTCACGAAACTTTTACTAAAACACAAGCACCTTAACTTTAAGAACGCAAGTGGACCTTACTAAATGTTGACAACGTTCGCGTAAATAATTCCAATTAGAGGGAGCAGCTACATACAATTACCATCATCTGTATAAGCTAAAAAGGCCTACATAAACCCCACAACTACGTATAATGATGAAAAATGGTTAATGTGTTCTAGCTTGAAAAATTCAGTCAAAGCAATCCTCAACGTATTATCAAGTATAAAGAACTTGAAAAGTATGACTTCGCATGCCCTACTTTTCCCAAGACTTGGCTGAAATCATTAAATTTGTAAAATAACCAACATGTCGATAAATGTGTTTAGACTTAATGAGAAGCATGAGGTATTTCCTATAAAGATGGGGAATGAGAACCGCATGCTCATCGCGACCACAGATGCTACTAATATGCATCACAATGTGAACTTATATGTTAAATTTTGGGAAGCTTTTCCAACGAAAAAACCAGATAAAATGTAGTGATTTATACGTACAGACGTTGCTTCAGTCGTTTTGATGGATATGAGTGTGTCGGAATCGAAACATTGGAGAAATATAGACAAATCTATGGACAACTTACTAGAAGTGTGATGCCTACAAAAGGAACTCTACGTTAGATTTAAGAATGTTGAAGCTATCCGATGTCATTTATGCTGATTTTGAATGCATTATCACTCTGTGCCATAGTTACTCCTATAATTCTAATACGTCATATGCAACGCCCTATCAAAGTCACTCTCCAATGAGCTTTCGTGTTTGTCAAACTGTCGTCAAGTGTTGAACATCTAGATATCGGTCTTCCTACCAGCCTTACGTTTATCATGGAATTGACACCTCTCAGAAGTTCATGGAATATCTAAGTTTCCATGCAAAGAAAATTAACGGTGTATAAAGAACTAGTGCTCCATTAATACTGACAGATGAGGAAGAAATCTAGTAATTGACGCCTGTATGGGAAGGTTTACAGAAGAGAAATGGACGGTGAATGACCATGATCAAATAAGCGGCCAGTATCTTGAAAGTTTATTATTGTTCTGCAATCTAGCTTATAAAACGCCTAGTTCTATACAGACTTCATGCATAACCGAACTGTTTATGATTCACATTTGATCGTTAAGGAGTTATGGTGTTCAAACGAGAGAGTAGGGATACGGAGGAAATGTACATTTCATTCACAAAGTACTATCTTTCAAGAAAGTAAATGTACACTTTCTGCGGGTCAGTATCACTTAGGCGTTCCGTGACTAGGTGGTATGAAAACTAAATCGGTCATGCTCGTAGACGTAAAGTGTCGTGGTCGCCATTTTAAACTGTTACTCACTTCGAAGATATGTAAGACTATATAAACCCAGTATAACAAAAGATTGAGTATTTATCACAAAATAATAATTATCTTGCAGCTGAGCTATTAACTACATGGCGTTGAAAAATGTGCAAGAAAACGGAAAACACGTGGAATTATGATTTTAACAGAACCAATATCACATATCTTCTCTCAGGACTAAGACAACGAATCCAACATATCAAACACATAATACAATCAAAATCGCCTCTTGCAATGCCATATAAACGCATTCTATACAACTCCCTGATTAAACCTATTTGGCAATATGGTTGCCCCATATGGGGCTCTAATGCAGCGTCACAAGTAATAAGAATCCAAGTAATCCAGAACAGATACCTAAGATTGACCGCAAGTGCCCCATGGTATGTTGGCAACACCACACCTCACAGGGACCTAAACATACCGGAAGTGATGGATGTCATCAGGGCAAGCTACACCAGACTACACCAAACTTTTGCCAATCATCCAAATCCACTGCTACAAGACATTTTCCTACGCCCCCCCCCCCTCCACAACCCTAAATAGAAGACTAAAATGAAAACGACACAGCGACCTGCTTATTTAATACCATGGTTTTTGTATGTATGATAGTGTTCTTTTTTGTTTTGTGAGTATAATGTAATATGTTTGTTAATATTTAAATGTGACTATGTAGGACTGTTATTGAACAGCATCCTAACACACGCTTCAAGTGATGTAATATTACTCTTGCACACAACTATAAGTACCATAATGTATTTGGATACAATAAAGTTTATCGACAATTAAAAAAAAGTAAAAGAAAGACATAATAGGTTATAGGTGTTTTGGTGGCTGATTGTGTTTCATTACAATAACGGCGTTGTTTAAGTAGTGGCTTGTAGCATACAAAAACAACTAGTTTGTCCACACATTCAGAGATGCATGCTGAAGAAAAAAGAATGGCGGTTACCTCGATCGCTAAGAGCAAAATTTTAGTGTTAGTCTCAAACTAGTTTATGGAAAAGCTTCTATGTTAGGTAATAAGCGATTGGAAAGGCGAGCAGAACACAATGGCCTAGGTTAGGCTAGTTTATGCGTTAAAAATAGAGTGCTTGAGTAAAAGATGAAGAGGAGAATCTAGGTAATTAGGTTAAATATCCTTAGTGGAATATAAGAGGATAGAACAGGAGGTTGGAAGAGGGTGAACAGAAGAGGAGGCTGCAGTTTAGGTTACGTTTGAAGAAGAGGGGACAAATAAGAAAGAGGTGAGACGTAAGTTACGTGATAGAACGGAGAAAATGATTAGGTCAGATTAAGTTAGGTCATTTCAGGTTTAGATACAGCCAGCATGGAAAACATTCACGTTAAAAGTAATCAAGAACATTGAACAAGGTACAGATGACATGTACATTGGTTTAAAATTGTGAACAGGATCATCCTTAGATATTTAGGTATATTGCCCTGCTCTCTCTTTCAGCTCTCCTAATATTCCATAGATAACGTGTGCTCACCCCTTTGTCTGTTTTGGCATCTCTGTAACCTAACTACTTTCCTTTGTAGTTTATGTGTCTGATCTTGTCTGAGGAAGCCAATTACAAAACCAGTCTAAACCAAAATATAAAATTACCACAATAGTTACGGATATGTCTTTATTAGGTATATATGACACTCTTATATACACCCAAATGCATTTTGATTACTAAGAATTTTTGTACAAAATATATTTCATGGAGCCAATACTCCATCGCCATTTTTAAACACAGTTCTCTTTGATGAACGTAAAGAGCCACCTAATGAAGCTTTGTACTATATAACTAGAAGTATATATGTTGTATTTTACCAATAATATAATTATGTTAAACACGACTCCCGAAACGAGGCAGACTAAATGAGATTATTTCAACACTGATTTCGCGTTCTAAAGCCCTATGTTTTTATTCACAGCGTATGCCATATGTTCACGATTAACTTCCTGTGGCTACAGAATGAAAATAAGCTGGAAAAAGATGTTTTCGGGCTCAAAGTGTAACGGTGGTATACAATATGTAGCCAATATTAATTACATTACCCCATAACATAGGTTACTTATTGTCAGTGTACCATCACTGGGCAGGATGTTCTTTTGTTTGTTAATCACATTGTATGCTTCCCCGAACAACGTTGTTACAAATGCTACGGTTAATATATAAAAACTCAGGTGCAGTAATACAAAACGCTTGTCGATAAACAGGAAAGTCATGTCTGCTGATGTTTGCATGGCGATAAACATCAGTCTGTGTATATCGATTAAACGTTAGTTATTTATCGACAAGCATTATTATTACAGGCAACTTTATCTGCAATGCTATTGTTACAAAACTCGCCTAGAAAAGGTCGTCCTGTGCAAACCCAAACTACGCAGTGGTGCACCGAATATTGGAAATAGGAGAAACAAAAGTGTAGTGTGCTAAATTAAATATCATAAATTAAACAAAAGTAGACTTTGAAGTTGACCTGTATTCCAACCTGGTGGTTAAGAAATATTTATCGAAAGCTAATATGACCAAAAGTGCGTGTGCAAGGGAATGGAACGCCTTTAAGTTCTAATGAGCATGCTGACAGAAATCTTGCGACTTGGATCATCCAGAAACCTTAATCAAATGCATTTAAAACATTCAATCATGAAATCATTGGAATTGCAAGTAAAACCGCCACTGATTAGGTACTTTGCGATTCATACGCAAACATCTTCAATACATACTACATCGAAATATTTTCAAAGCAAGTCCAGATATCTTAAATAATTTGAGATAGGAGACTTAGGGCCTGTTGATTCAAATGAGGAAGTTACAACTAAGTTTCTAAAGTGCCAGTACGCCACTGCTAATGATAACAGCACTTGAGTCCACAACACTCGAAAATGAAGAGACTGCCTCTGCGGTAATGATTATGACATTTAGCTTTCAACTCAAAGGTAAAAGAGATGGCAATTGGCGGCTGATTGAGGGTCAGCACGTTGCGTGTCATACGTGTACTTGTCCAAGACGGACTTAACCACTTAATGACAGGATATGTGGGGGTTTTGTAGGGTTGCGGGTTTAGTTTAGGTGGATGAAAGGAAGGGAGGTAGCCGTAGCTCCTCAATGGTAGCCGACTCGGGTGCAATGCCTGTGTGCACCGCTGGTGTGAGAAAATTAAGGAAGAGTTACATTTAGAATAATTACCAGTCTAATTTTCAGGTAGGTTTAATTTTGAAGTTATAATATCAACTTTATTGTTACCGGATGTGCCCGCATGCCATGCGGGGAAGCCGGTAGAGCTTCAAAGGTCGTTTGTTGTTTGGTAGAGACCTAACCAGGGCGCTCTGATGTTGAGGCAGACTTGCGTAGAGTTTTGTAGCCCGGCGCCTAATGGCATCTTCCACATACTGGAGAGATGAGGCTTCATTCTCACGGTAAAGCACCAATATACAGAATAGATAGCTCTAAGGCATCTATTTTGTACACGCTGAAGTTGTTGCAGATTGGTTCCTGCGGCCATGCCCCAGATTTCGCATGCATAAAGCATTATAGGAAGAATCAAAGCCTGAAAAAGACGTAACTTAAGGGGTATTGGCATCTCTGACAGCATCATAGGGTATAACGAAGCCGAAGCCCCGCACGCCCGAGGAGCTAACCTTGAGGTTAGCTGAGCCCCTTGTCTAGCATTACGCCCAAATAGGTGAGAGAGCTTGTCCACTCTATGCTTCGACCAGAATAATTAAAAGGTTGACTGGAAAGTGGCGATTGGTGAAAAGTATGGCTTGGCTTTTCTCCGGGTTGATGGAGGTAAAGGAGTTCGAGTGCCCTCCCTTTTTATTTATTTTTGTTTTCTTTTGTTTGGTAGGTTCTTTTTTAATATTTTATGTAAGCTATTAATTCTAGTACAAATGTATGCATTTTACGGAACAATTTCACCTTGTCAGTACAATTAATTCAGTTCATTCTAACAAATTTTAAACCCATCTTAATATTTTCGCGTGTTATGCGTCTAAATGGAAAGTGGTTTAAAGGGTGAACGAACTTACATAAAATAAACAGCAAATGCAACTCTTTACGTCACCCTTGTAGGAACTCCTCGAAATGGCGACCTGCATTTTCAATGCAAAGTTCACAGCGTCGAAGGAACGACTGCCACATTCTGTCGAAACTTCCATGTGTGTGTTGAATAACTTCACGTGCTGCTATTATTCAGGAAGTTAGGTCCCCTTCTGAGATAATAAATGTTTCTTACACCAGAGACTTCAGGTGACCCCAGAAAAAGAAATAAATTGGGTTGAGGTCGGAAGAGCGCGATAACCAATCAGATTTACGTTCTTAGTTACGAATCACAATTATAATTAACGTATTAAAGAGACGAAGAAAAAGGTTTACTACATGATACGAACCGAACAAATGACCCTTGGAAACCTAGTTTACGGCGCTACGTATTGGGCCACCAAAACATTTATGTCCGATTTCACTAACAGATGTTAAGACTTAACACGGTTTTAACAATAGTTATAACAAAAATTGCATTTCACCAAGTTAGATTAACACTCATGTTAAATCTATTGTTAAACTAACAAGTCAAATTTCTTATGTTAAGTCCTTAACAATTGTAAATAGTCAAGATGGCGGGCGTGAACGCAGCTGTTGTCGATTTGCTATAATTAAGACTGTGTAAATGGCATTCGTAATACAGTACGGCCTATGAGGATAAATTATTTTGAGGAACTATCAGAAGAAAATGTTCTACAGAGGTATAAACTTTCAAACAATTGTCATGAAGGTTACTGCGGAACTACAAGAGAGGTTAGAACATGCATCGAAAGGAATACGCCGATCTCGCATTTGCTTCAAGTATTAACTTTACGATTTTATAATTCACTAAATTATGTGGATAATACAATCTTGACCTCCCGTCTTGAAACGTTCAAGTCACTCGTCACTTGTACTTCTTCGCACATCGTTATAAATTTACGTAATACTGAAGAAGATGTTTCGAGTTTCTAGTAATGACACATACATTTGAATTAAATTCGTTTCCAATTTTTTCCCACGTGACATCTTTCTCTTTTACATTCACCGCATTCGTCCTCCTATTTTCCACGATATCCTAATAATTCGTTACCATTTCAATTAATAATTTTTTCGCCATGGATGAGAAATTTGTTTCACGGCTTTTGTTTACGATTTTGTTTATCCGCCATTTTAGCTGTGTGCAGACGAAAATGAAAAGAAAAGCGCATCGCAGTATGCTCAGAAAACAATACGACTCAACCATAGCCTTCTATAGCCGAAATATTTACAAGTTTCTTGGTGTTTGCACGTGTTTAACATTTTTAGAAAACGGGTTGGTGAAATGCAAGACATTTAACAGCTTTGTTAGCGCTGTTATAATTGTTACGTTACATTTGTTAACATTTGTTGGTGAAATCGGGCATTAGAGAAATAGCACTAGAGTAGGCTACATGATGCAAGAAGGCAATTTGTTCAACGGCAGGTGTTTAGTTCGAGATTTGAGAGACCTTTAGGGAATTAAATCTTGATAAATCAATATGAGTTACTAAAAATCGTATTTCTATACTCGAGAAGCAGCTTTAAGGACATTCTAATCTAATAATTTCACCCATGTTGTTTAAATACCAACTTATCAGCTTCTGATGCCAATTAGGCTTAACGCAACCTATTACGTTATGTTTGGCCGCAGGCCATTGCTTATATTATGATTGCTGAAATTATTTTGGCCTAGTTCTTTAACATCCTGTGTAATTAAGTCGAATCTCAAATGAATCAATTTTATTTTCCTCCTGCCGTTCCTTACGAAACAATTGTACAGTGATCTAGAGGAATTTTGTGGTGAAACCTCCCGTACAGCTCTTATAATTTCCTGTAACCCCGGCAACTCTAATAACGGATGGAAATTTTATTGATATGTATATGCAAGAACGTGAATGATGATGGAACTTAGTAAGGTTCTGAAAATACTTTACGTACCCTTTGAGGGTGGAAAATTTGCCGTTTGGAAGAGCTGAGTGGATTCTTAGACAATTGGAGTATGAAATGATAAATCTTGGTACCTTTCCTTTAGCCCCGTAGTTATTTAGTAATAAAGCTACGGAGTTTCCATATAATACACACGTCCTTACGTAGATAGGAGTATAAACGTAGCTGGTATATAGGTATATTTCGCACTCCTTAACCACCAAGTTAAATTCTTCGACAAGTATTTCTCAGTTATTAACTATAGAATATAACTTCATTGATTTCCAATGTCATCAATCTTTTCTCTATTTCATTACTTGGTAACGTTTACAAATTGTAAATAAGCACAATGGAAAGAAACAAAACTTTCTTGCATAACTGATTAAAATATTTTTGAGAATGCTATTGCATGCGTATTGTAGCATTATATACGTTTTAGAAGTTTCTGTGGAGTAACAACTATTTTCTGTTCTATGGCGTTCTTAACTAAAATTCGAAACCTTTCTTTGTTGTTTGATAACTCGATGACAGTTTTTCGCACTCTGATACACAGACTTTGTAAATTGCTTTTAGTCCTTAGTAAATTACAAATTGAAGTTAGGACGTGTCTTAGAACCCATGTCCATCAGAATAAATAAGCCTTTGCAATATAGGTATATTTAGTTACTGAAATTATACTTTAAGGAATGAATGGTTCTTTATTATGCCTTAATCTTGGGGAAGTTTTATCAGTTTACGAGATCATATTAGACAGCCATGGACAGAAATATTTTACATATATCTATATATTTTATATACATACATAACTACCACTGTAAACTATAAGCAGCACTCAGCGTATAACTTTCGGATTCCAATGTTCTAAGTGTTTCAGTCATTACTTCACTGTTTAAACCTTTTGAGATACATCTGATTTCTGCACTGTCACGTATTTCATTTACTTTTTAAGCGACATGTTTTTAAGGTAATTTATTTTTTTCCTTCCCACTAGCTATGTGTAGGGAAAGGTTTGGAAAAGTAGAGTCGGACTGGAGAATACAGTGCCATAGCCGGGATTTGAACCACGTATTTGTCGGCCTGCGATCGGTTGCTCTTAACTAGCTATTGATTTACGTTGGTAGCTCAACATAGCGCAGTCAAATTTGGTCGTTCTTTTATTTTGGTTCTGTGTTTTTTGTTAATGGCATTTTGTGGTTTTATGCATCTTGCTTGTTGAGGAAAAACAATGTTATATTGACTTCGATCGCGGCACTGGAACAATGGGAAATCGTTTCAAACTGTGGTATTTGAGGTCATTTCAATGGTGCTTCTGCATAATATTGTGACTTTGTGGGATAGTATAATTAAAAGTCCAATTTGCCGAAATTCTAAATGTTCTTTATTTGCTTAGAAACACACTGCGTAGCTGCAGAATTACATCACATAAGTATCACAATCTACAACACCAAGGTCGATGACAATAACAAACAGCTTACTCAACTTCCACTGTTTCAACACTCTTGTTACATGTCTTTACAACTGTTTACTACTCACGACTGACTCTTGGAGAGTCGTTGCTCTCTTAAATACCTCATTGATAAATTCGAGAAACTTCTGGAGCAAATAAGAAAAACGAACTATTCTCTGTCAATCGAGATATCACTAGAACATTCCTTAAGTGAAACCCTATCTGGGCAGGCAAGTCACTTATCTCAAGCGCTATGTTTATCTGCTTATGCAAGCATTGTTCGGCTGTTATCTTTATCTGCAGGCTCTTTGTGTACTCAAGCCGCGCTTATCTCTCGGCACCGAAATTACTGTACTTTTCGCCGCGAAAATATTTTCTCTGAAACCTTATTATATACGGTTAATTGTAACGGAGATAAACTATCAAACGCCGGTAAATTAATGAGAATCTTATTTTGCATAAATTTCTATAGGGTACCAGTTAAACTCAACTTTAGTATTTTTAATGATCATGGGAGTACATTAGGAAGTTAAGTAAACTAATTCATGACACCTCTATAAATTCTGATAATTGCGTTATTCACGGTAACTATAAAGTGAACTGTAGCAAAATTTTGTGTGGGTTATACATTATGTTTCTGCAGTGTTCAAAAAATAAGTATGCACTTAATTGAAAACGAAACTCATACTTTACGTGGATTTTCTTTCTTTATTTTATTTATTTGTAGTTGCTCAACAGTATTTTTGTATATTGATTCCTTTTTTTATTTTTATTGTATATTTGCGTCCTAAACGTTTTAATTATTTCTTTAAGTGTATTCAGAAATGATTTTTAAGTGGTTCAAAGAAACAAGGCTATTGGGCATGTGTAAACTAAATCAAATGTGGAGATAATCGTCAAATCACGGGCAGAGCCAGGTATCTCAACTAGTTTAAAATAACGATAAGAACGTGGATTTGAGTTCCCGTGGAATACACTGAAACATTAAGTTCCATTTCATGCGTTTAAAATGTCCCATTGCAATTTGACGTTATCTGTTGGAACGTCAGCAATATGCAGTGCAAAGTAAACAGCAATAAGCCACCAACAGCACATTCGGTAGGACAGGGCAATAACAACTTTAGGTTTGATACTGCCGCCTCATTTCGGAAGTATATGCTACAAAGGATGTGCCAGTTAAGTAAGCACCTGCAGAAACTCATTTCATATCACTAAATATAATATCCTTTACATTAACATTACTTTCTACAACCACTATTGATCATTTTATGTACTTATTTACAGATCATACTTAAGAAGTATCTACTTTTAGTGTCTACTTCATTTTGGACATAAAGCTTTGAAGAAACAGTAATGGAACTATTTTATTGAAAATGAAAGTGGAAAATAAATTAATTAGCATAATCGCTACTTATATACTGGAATGAAAAGTCATACTTATGATATTGTGAGAAATAACTGAATGGCAACAGCACGGTAACAATTACAAATTATTGAAAAATCCTAACCAATAATGATCAATATCTTGGGAGTTACTGATGCCACAAAAAACTTAGTTGAAATAGTTGTTTCAAAACGATCTACATGCACTGTAGCAGAACGTTTTCATATATTCCTCAAAACTAAATAGAGATACAAATTATACACAATTCCATCTCAATGAAGAAACTTCAGAATACTTACAGTATAATAAAGCTATGCATTTTATTTTTTACTCACCTAAATATTTTGGGTATGTGGTATATAAAAATCAAAGCCATTTTTAGGAAAACGCAATTTTTCGAAAAATATTTCAAGTTCAAAAGTATTTGAGGAAAGTATATTTGGTGAATTTGTTGTAAATCTTTCTGCCGCAGCTTACAAAGTTGTTGTTTGATATTTATCGGTTTTAGAGGTTTGCTCTTCACACAAATTAACTTTTTTTTTTTTTCTAAAAATGCTGTTTTATTCTATGGAATCTTATGCACATACTTCCTGTAAAATCTCTACCTAGGACCCTTAGGGTGTAATATGAACAATTTTAGTGATGATCCACGTTTCTTCTCGCTCTAACTCCTGGCATTTATTTTTATTTCGATTCTTCCATTTCATTTAGCAACTACTTTGGGTCCTGCAACTAAAGGCCAGCATCTGTATGACTCACTGTACATCTTGCTCCAAGTTGTACCTCTAGCAAAAGAGGTTTTTATATCGAAATATAGTTAAATGATACAATCAATTTAATAAGTACAGGTCTGTGACATTATTTTAAAGAATAAAAGCTAAAAATTATAAATTCAATGTTCCAATAAATAAAGTTGGAATACTTGATCCTTTCGACTGATCTATTGAAGTTCTCTAATTCTAGAATACACACAACAAGGCTATGAAAATAATTATCAGCAAATTTGCTGATATACAAGATGAGTCAGCTGCCCCTACCTATTTTGGAAGATAGACCATGCTTTGGATTGACGACAGCTCAGTATTCAGCGAAAATGTGATTTAAGTACTCCGCATTAAAATATAGTTCAAAAACGTACGATTCATTGGAAATTAATTGTTCTTTCACACTAGCCGTGTGTAGGAAACACTATGAAAATATAGAGCCAGAATGAAAACTTCAATGCCATAGCCGAGATTTGAGCCATGGAATTTATTTTTTTTAATTTGAACCATGTAAATTAATTGTTCTTTCCATTAATTGTACCTAATAGTAGTCTGAACTCTAAATCCCGGGCCTTAAAGTACTTTCCGCATAGTAAGTCGCCAATAAGGTAGTTGTCTCATGTGTTTATAAGAACTACTAGTGGTTTACCGTGAAAAACACGAGTCACTTGGAGAATTTAATGTCATGTTGGCACGTTGGTCATAGTAGCTCAATGGTTTAGAGCAGGTGGATGGAAACCAGAAGATTCGTAGTTCAAATCCCAGCTATGGCATTGAAATTTTCAGTCTGGCTCTATCCTTTCATTCGATTCATTTTCTGACAGAAGATTCCAAGTTTTCGGCGAACATTTGCAAACTATTTCTGCTGCAGTGCACTTAGTTACTCAAGTGCACTTAGTTACTCAAGTTATTAAGTTTCTTTATAGAATGTAATAGTCGTATATGTTAAGTATTCAAACCATTAAGCCATAATGGGGGAATTTTGTAAACAAGAGGTGGTATAAGTTAAGTTAAATTATCAGACGTCCATAATGGGCACTGTACAGCCACAACAAATACTTTTAAAGAAATATTCACTACAACTCTGATGTAAACTACGATACGTACCTCTTAAATAACATACATAATAAATTACGCAATTTAAATAAACATGGTAGGCATCCCACAAAAACTGAAACTCTTAAAAGATAAGATACAAGCAAAGTGACGAGATAGTATCTACGGGGCATCTGACAGGCAAGAACTACAGTTTAAACAAGAAAATATGTTTTCTCTCAACCTAGAACCCAAATGGAGGTGTGGAGTTATACTGTGAGCTTTAGGTGCCAGCAATGTAGCTTTAAGGTTTCTCCCGCACATTTTACCCAAATAATGCGGAAATCAATTACATAACAATTTATTTTCAATTAAACTATAATCTAAATAATTGCTGATTGTATACATTTTATAAATGAGAGTTTCACCCTAAACAAAGTAATTTTGTTCGATGTTAACCTCAGGTGTATGCCGTCACACAAAATTTGTGCCAGCCCTGCACTGTGTTTGACATAGGGTCCGTTTGTTGGTGCGTCATTATCCGTATATTCGTAGTAGCTGACAGACTGGGTCCAGCCTGAATGGTTTAGCTGCCTATCGAGCCTCAATAGGATTTTACCGCAGGTAGAGAAAACACTAGAAAAATATTTTGTAATTTTAGTTGGGTATTAGATATGAGTTAGATACTACTGCACGATGCTTTGAAATACGAGTACGCTGAAATCGTTCTTATCTATGGAGAGACAGTAGTCAGCGTACAAGCAGAAGCACTAATGGGATCTAATGTTTTTGCGGAAGTTGTTCTGAATTAATCTAAATAAAATCGGATATAGGCAAATCTTTTCTGATACGAATACTGCAAGCCAATAAATTTCATTCGTAACATTTGCATCCACACGAAATACACCATGAGAGATATTTCAAAGCTCGCGTGAACTTCAATGTTAGGATGCAGGGCTGAGAGGCAAAAGGACGTGGGGTTCGTCTCCAGATTCCTGCTTTGTATCAGATTCCACAAGAACGGGACCATATACAGCCACAACTTGCATTACTGGAATGTTGATAATTCACACTGGATAGGGGAAGCAGCTCTCCAAGAGCAGTGGAGAGTGACTGGTGCAGAATTCTAGGAAACCATCTTATTGGATAGATCTTTCTCGAAATTAACCTCTGGAATTTCTAGGCAATATTTTTTTAATTTATTGTCCTCCAACATTTAGTCATATCGGACGATGAATGAAATGGGTGAAATGATGCTCCAATGAGTCCGGGATCCATGGAGCTTAGAGTTACCCGACATTCGTCATTCACGATAAGGGAAAGCCCCAGAAAAAAATTATCCAGGTAATTATCACCCTGACCGAGATTCGAACTCGGGACCTCTTGGACGTGAGGCAGACAAGCAACCATCTACGCTACCGAAGCGGGCGTCTAGGCAGTAAGCTCCCTCTAACACTCATAAAAATTTACCACCGCAAGAGAGATTACAGATACGGTTTCATCACGATAATTTTGCACCACACAGGTCTATGATTGCAATCATTAAATGCTAATCATTGGACAGGAAGTCAAGGACAGTCTTCTGACCATCCTGTCTTTTAATGTACTTCTCCCTCTCCCTCTCCCTCCCCCTCCCCACCTCTCTCCCTCCCTCTCCCCCTCTCCCTCCCTCTCCCCCTCTCCCCCCTCCCACTCTCCCCTCCCCCCTCCCCCTCCCCCACTCCCTCTCTCCCTCTCTCCCTCTCTCCCTCTCTCCCTCTCTCTCTCTCTCGCTCTAGGGTTATTTCAAGCAAATAAACGCAGAAGAACCAAAGAGCGTTCACTAGTGCAGCAACTGGACTTATTACATACATGAGTTTTAACAACAAGGTCATCTGTTCGAGTATGTCATTAAAACTGTCGTGTTCGAGCATTAGTAATCATTAACGATAGAACTTTGTTACCAAATGTCATTTCAGGGCTACCCTAACATCAACAGAAGGTGATATTTATTTAAAATATATATTTATTGGCACTACATCAAAGGGCGTATCAAGTTCCTCACTAAAATAATGTGATGTGTTGTTTTTACCGTCTATGGTAAATCTGAATAATCCGCAGTCTATTAATGTCAGATGTACATGTATCGCATATAAGCGTTTGTGTAGTTGTAGTTTAGGAAACAAGAACAGTAAATGATAAAATATTAAACAATAATGCAAAAAAATTAAATTAAAATATGTGAAACATGATGTGAATTAAACCGCATATTATTTATAAATATTATGAACATTAGTTCACCCATGTTTGTCCATTTTTATTGCAAACAAGTGCTTTATGGCTATACACGTTTTTTCAACTGAATCCAGCAGTTATTTGCTAATCAATTTAATGTAATAGGAAGCATGTGCTTGTCATAATACATATTTTCAGTTGCGAAATGTTTCATTAATGTAACCCGGTGTTAGAAATTAATTTAAAAGAGACATGTAATATCTGCCATATTTTAGGCATATCTCACTAAATGTAAAACTTATTACAGAACACCATGAGGCTGACGTTTTCATGTTAAGAACTGGCATAAATTGCGAATAAACATGAGCGGTTGGAGTTGGTACATGTCTTCCTAATCTGCCCAACGAACATTTTAATTGAATTGCATTTGAAAAGTGCTCCATCATTGGACTATTTTTGCTACTGGAGTATTTGTGCTAAATAATTATTCACCAAATTGATACTCCTCCAAATTTCTCAAAATTGTCTATATGACACTGTGGTTGCCATCACAAACAAATAAAAACCAAACTACCATTTGTATTTCATTTGAGTTAATTGATCCAGAGATACACACAAAAAGTTGTTACATTTTCCATTAGCATTTTCGAATTGTTTTACTGTATCACACTTAAACGCACTATATATCAACACGTCTTTAGGTAATAATTACATGTTATTAAGCAAAGCTAAATTTTCATTGGTTTCATTGGGTTGTGTCTTTTTATAATTTGCCCTAAATAGACAGATTTGCGCCTTAAAGTTAAAACATGTTTGTATTTAAATTTAAAATAAAAAACTGAGAAAAATTCTCTCATATATATTAAATATTGAATTATTACCGTAAACATATTCACTACAGAAAATGCAAATATAAAACTATAGTCCATTTTTAAAACAAAATTCCATTTGCATCATTAAAAATCATACAGTTTAGAACAAATAATATTTGTCTTTAAAAACGTCGTGTTTAGAACAAGGTTGCGAAACTAAAACGTGATTGAAAAATGGAACTGCTATAGCCCTATCGGCTATGGCACTTAATTGTTTAGCCTGATTCTATCTTTCAAACATTAAATCATGTTCCTTAAAGTATTTGAAACAAGATGATAATGTCTGTTTCATGAGATTCATAAGTGCCTTATGTTTCTGACCTATGCACCTTAATGACATTGCATCAATCAATCACATTCCTTTCTGTGTATTATTTTTCTGTCTAATATGTTTATTTCAATGTTTAACCTAATTTATGATAATTATTATGATGGTGATAAAGATGATGATGGATGATATTAAATATTTAAACAATAATTTTGTTTTAAATATTCCAAAAGTTTCCAGTATTATATAAATTAATGGATTTCTTTAATAACAACATTGGGATACAATCGTTTATATTACACATCAATTTAGAGTCCTTCATCTTAGGGCCCTATTGCAGAACTTCGTGGTTATATATATTCTGGATGGTGGCTGTTTTCATTTCCATTTGGACGTGTTTATTTCCTATCTTTTTCTTAATCTATATTACTCCCAGTTTTTCCTTTCATTTATCTTTTATCTTATATGCCTTCTATATTCACTTTCCTCTTTCTCACAAGAAAACTATCACTTTGCTTTGCTTGAGAGTTTGATGGTATCATCTCTGCTCTGTGTGGGGCCTGTGTGCCAAAATCAGGTGCGGAGTATAGCTGGAAGTACTCGAAAACGAGTCCAGAATACGTCGTAACATATAGGCATAATAACACAGCATTTTACGGGAGGGTTTGTTTACCCCTGACGGGCAACGGTCTACACATGGTATACCTAAAGAGCGCTGTCACAGAGCTAACGAAGGATGACCAGCAGCTACTTGTCAGTGGTCGCATGTGGCACTTTACAGGCTTTAGTTTTGGACGTTGAGTTTGTACTCTACAGGAGATGTTTGGCACACAGGCCCCACATAGAGCAGAGATGATGCAATCAAACTCACAAGCGCGTACAGGTGTGAGGATAGTAATAGTTCCCTTGTCAGCTTATCTCCTCCGTTTAACTCCTTTCAACTTCCAGTATATCTTCTCTGATCTTCTCCTCCCGTATTTCATTATTTTACAATAACCTCCCTTGATTATCTTCATATTTTGACTTTTGATTTTCTTCCATCAGTTATTACAAAACAAAATGCAAAAGTACTCGTTACTCGTGAGAAATCAATTTCCTATAACGGGTCAAACATGAACTGAAGACAAAAACGTATTACACTAAAATCAGATCTCTTTACAGCAAGCAGGTTACTTTTTAAATAGGTTTTTCTGTTGTATCAGCAAATGCTATATATCACCTATTACTTGTTTAACAGTTGTTCCATTCTTTTGTCATTTTAAATTTCTTTCACTATTCAGTTGTCTCACACGAAGTCATACAAAGCAGATGGGGTTTTAAGGCCAGCATATATGACTATAGATTCTCCTTTTTATTCCTACTGCTAAACGTTTATTGAAACTATTTCTACGAAGGTTTATTTCGATTGGCGAAATGTAGAAAAATAAACTTTTGTAGAAGTAACTTGTAATAGCTACCAAAAATAAAGAATGCATGATAGGTAAACAAAATATAATAGTCATACGCATGTTACGCAATTTTTAAAGGGTATCGAGTCGTTCTTGTATTTGTTGCATTTATCGAAAGTGTAATGCCGAATACTTTAACGCTAGTTACTCGTGTAGCTGTTTCCAAAACGGGGCGTATCAAAGCCGTCCTTTAGTGGCTTTAATGATGTTTAGCGGCCTTTGTAACGATCATGCTGTATGGAATGAAATTATTACTTGGGAAAGGAAACCTGTCCATGTCTAATTAGGGAAACTTATTGACCTTTAGCATTAAATGTGGATCAATCTAGCAATTACCGCTCTGCCACGATTGCAGCCATATTTAGCATTTACTAAACTAGAGAAAACTTGCGGCAGCATTAACGAAATAGTTCTTTTTTTAAGTTTAATATCGTATCAATCGTTTAGCCCGCAATGCTACACAAACTTACAGAAACATATATAAGCAATGAATAACAAAATACATTTTTAGTCTGGTACATCGTGAACACAAAGAATTGAATATAAAACAAAGAGTTGTGGGAATAGATATGAGTTAATGTGCTCAAACAATGTATTTGATGACGGCAGATAATCTTGTAGGCGGCTTCGAATCCCGATGGGGTGGACAGATCCCCGGGCGAGACAAACGATTGCAGCTATGAGTTATCCTGAATGTGAATGAAGTGACAAATCCTAGGATACATGTAATTGCATGTTGCAGATAAACCAGAGTGCGTCAACTGCAATACGAGGTATTTTGTTCTGGTGCAGTGTTGTCAATTACTTTAAACTCCACTACCCTACACAGACGAATCAAAGACGAAAAGTGGGACAGTGATATTGTGTCATTTATTGCTGTATTTCACTTGTTTTGGGCATGATTTCTTGTATATGTTTATTTGCGCAAAAGTCAAGATGGCAGAGCGTGCTATCGCAGTGCGCGCATCCGAAAATCAGACATGCCATATGAAGGCTGAAGTTTGAGCAGAACAAGTTTAGTATGACGCCACAAAATACCCCACATAACACAATGGGCTGGCAAACAGTGCCAATTTCGGCTGGTACCTGACGGTAATTAGATTTCATTGTATGTTTATCCTTGTACTACTCACCAGAATACACCAGCGTCCGAGTAAGATGCCCGTCGAAGACCAGAGGGACACTGGATCAGAAAGAATATCCAGGAAGGCGCCTTCATCCCAAAGCCTAGAATAAAACTGAGGTAAAAGGTATGAAATGAAGGTGAAATGAATAAAAGGAATCACGATTATTAAGCAGTGGGTGAAATAAATGGCAGAGGAAACTGGAGAAACTAAGAGAACCCATCCCAGAAGTCCTACGTGCAAACGGGATCAAACCCTTGGTAATAGGCGAGCAGTTTAACCACTCATGGCAGCGCGGTTTACAAACTCAGGCATGTAATATTAAAATAAATATGTGTTGAAATAGAAGATGTGTTCGTTTATGGACATCTGTAAACACATGTTGGATACCTCTAAGCTTTACCTTTCGAGGTTCTCCTCGCACTACTTTGTAATGTTATTCTGTATATTCAATTATGCTTATGATAATCTGAAGATCAGGTTACCTATAAAAGGTCTTCGCGGGGCTGAAATTAAATACGAGGGCTGTTCCATAAAGAATGATCACAATTTTTTTTGACAACGTAACTTTACTCATCCTCATAATATTGATGGCCCTTCTCAAAATAGTCTCTCCTGAATGCGATGCACTTGTCCCAGCGTTTCTGCCAGTCTTCAAAGACATGCTGGAAACCATTTTTGAGAGATCCTTCAAAATCGCCTCTGCAGCCTTCAAAACTGCTTCTGATAATGGATAATGCCTCCCACAAAGGGGTTTCTTCAAGTTAGGGAATAGAAAAACGTCACATTGGGCTAAATCCGGACTATAGGGAGGGTGAGGGATGCACTTCACGTTGATTTTTGCAAGATATTCAGCGACAACATTGGCAATATGCGGCCACGCATTATCGTGGTGCAGCATCTAGCCTGTTTCACGGAAATGTGGTCTTATGCGCCTGATATGGACTTGCAATGTGGGCGCCGGGGTAGCGCGGTGGTTTCGTTCGCGGCTCCCGTTCTAAGGGTCCCGAGTTCGATTCCCGGCTCTGGGGTTGGCGATTTTAAGTCGGCCCTATCCACGCCTTCACCTCTGTCTAGCACACGTGAAGTATCCCCTATGCCCAACGTGGTTCGGAGTCCACGGTAAAAGCTGTAGGTCCTCTCACCTCACCGCCATCTTCACTATCACCCTATCATCGGAGGTAATGGACACCGCCCTCTGGGTGCCTCCACCTGAGAAATGGGTCCGGTCATCACTTGGTGGGGTGAGGTTACCCCGAAGGCCAAGGTTGCCATGTGGGGAGTGTTAGTAACTAACTAACTAACTAACTGGACTTGCAATGTTTTCAGGACATCCCTGTAGTATTGTCCAGTTATTGATGTGTGTACAGGTACAACATGCAGATAAACCATTCCATGAATATCAAAGAATGAGATGACCATAACTTTCACAGCAGAAGCAACCACTTTTGCTTTCTGGGGGTTGGTGATGAAGGAGATTTCCACACTGAGCTTTGCTGTTTACTCTCATGATCAAAATGATGTAGCCAAGTTTCATCAGCAGTGATTACGTTTGAAAGAAATTCCGGAACTTCCTCTAACATCAACTTCAACTGCATGCAGACCTGCATGCGAATGTCCTTGTGTTCGGGAATCAACAATCTTGGAACTCATCGCGCACAAACACGTCTCATGTGTAATGTTTTTGTCTCCAACGTGTGGGTGGCACCCAATGAAATGTTCAGTATTTCAGAAAGTGATCTTAAGGTAATTCGTCGATCCTCTCTCACAATGGCAGAAGGTGTTGATGTTTTCTTCCGTAAGAGCAGTAACTGGAACACCGGGTCCACCTTCCTTTGAAATTGATTCTGTCCCCTCTTTAAACATTTTAAACCACCTTTGAGCTGTGCTGTACGAAAGAACAGATTCTACATGGGCCTCCTGTAACATTGTATAGGCCTCAACTGCAGATTTGTTGAGATGAAAGCAGAATTCAAAGCCGCATATTGTTTCTCGTGTGTTATCTCCATTGCAGCGGTAGGTGATACTTAACATGTCTGAACTTGCCCGGTTCTCACAGGTGGGAACCAGGAGTACCAGCAATGAAACTACTACGGCATTTTTTTCACATTAAGCTAACAGAATGTAATAAGTTTGAATTTTATTGCGAAAAATTATGATCATAAAAAATTATGATCATTCTTTATTGAACAGCTCGTACTTCTATTTTAACAGGATCAAAAATGGAGCTCATATTAAAATGCAGTAAATTGCATTGAAATCGTCATACTATTACCCTTCAAACGCGTATAGAACATTATTCATTTTTTATTTCTCTTAATATTAAAACATTTCTTCTCCTCACCCCGAACTTCCTTTGTGGATACCCTGTATGGATGGATGACGCTACATTTGGTGTGAGACGCCACATTCCTTTAATAGAAGCTACAATGTTGTTTTTAAGGAAGGAAGTTTCTTATCATCAATAGATGTAGGCTAGAAAGTCGGGAATTTGCCAGGTTGAGTTACATATCGATGTCATACTTCCAGAAAAGGCGACAGTTGAGGACTCGCATACTTGAGGTTTTAAAGTAAAAGTTGCCCGTTAATCATAGCGGAAGCTGCCAACCAATAGAGGTCGGTGAAAAGTAAAAGTCACAGTCTCAGGTTTCAAAGTTTAAAACGCCAGTTATTGAGCCAGGAAATAAAGGAAAGAAAAGTGCTGTTCAACACTTGAGAGTTTCTCTACCCGTTAGCACTTAAAATGTGTGCACTATGCATTGTACTCTGTACATAAAAGCCCATTGTTATAGTAATGTAGGTTGCTGCTGTAAATTAATGGTACCCAACAATCAATCACTTATTTCTCTGTTAAATGTGCAACATCTAAATTTGATCATATTGAATAACAGCAACATATACGCATATGTTAGTCCGAAGTATAAAATCATAAAATGTTCATAAAAATGGAAATTAATTGTTCTTTCACGCTAGCCGTGTGTAGAACGCACTATGAAACGGTAGAGCCAGACTGAAAAATGCAATGCCATAGCCGGGATTTGAACCACGGATCTTCTGGTCTCCGTCCAGCCGCTCTAAACCATTGAGCTACTATGAACACCGTGCCAACATGATATTAAATTCTCCAACTGACTCATGTTTTTCCCGGTAAACCAGTAGGAGTTCTCATAAATACATGAGACAAGTACCTTAATGGCGACTTACTATGCTGTAAGTACTTTAAGGTCCGGACTTTATAGTTCGTACCACTCTGGACGGAGACCAGAAGATCCGTGGTTCAAATCCCGGCTACGGCATTGAATTTTTCAGTCTAGCTCTACCCTTCCATAGTGCGTCCTACACAGGGCTAGTGTGAAAGAACAATTAATATCCATTAATTCTACCTAATAGTGGTCCGAAATATGAAGCCTGGCCCTTAAAGTACTTACAGTATAGTAAGTCGCCATTAAGGTAGTTGTCTCGTGTATTTATGAGAACTCCTAGTGGTTTACCGGGAGAAACGCGAGTCATTTGGAGAATTTAACGTCACGTTGGCACGTTGGCCATAGTAGTTCAATGGCGTAGAGCGCCTGGACGGAGACCAGAAGATCCGTGGTTCAAATTCCGGCTATGGCATTGAATTTTTCAGTCTGGCTCTACCCTTTCATTGTTCATAAAATGTTTTTCGAAAAGTAAAGTAGAAATAGCTTTGAGGTTCTTTAAGGACTAGATGCAATCTGAAGACGAATATTGGAATGGGGCCCTGTTTCGGCCTTCTAGGTAGAAAAACAAAACGTTCAATGTTGTTTTCGGAAACAACGAACAAATAAACCTTGAAAAGATGTTAAATTTTAGTGCTTGAGATGATGTATTGGCTTCTCCTTGTCAAATAAAACAGCTGCAGAAATTCTAAATTGATTAGGGTACGAATAATAATTGGACTAAACTTTAGATGCTAACATTGAGAAAACAAGGGGATAATTTTCATGGCAACGATGCTTATTTCAGTGAAACATACATCCCCACAACGTAAGTGTACACTTCCTAAAAACTCTTCGCATATATGTACGAATGCGCCACATCTGAACTAAATCCGTCGTTTAGCACTGAATTATAATCTGTTAATAACTTCTGCGTTCAGAAATTATGTAGTATGAAATATACGTGTAACAGGACTGTACTGTTATAAAGAAACACTAGATAGTAATAAATTTGAATGCTGAAGTGCAGGTTAAAATTCTCAGAACACAAAGATGCTGTTTTGAGGCGTTTTCAATCCAAAAGTACCATTTGAAAGATTTGTGTGTATGTGACGGAGGAAGGGAGAGAGGGAGAGAGTGAGAGAGGCAGAGAAATAGACTTATTGTTCGAGTCGGTCAACAAATAAACTCAAAAAAGGAGTTGATTAACATTAAACTATGCATTTAAATAAGCTCAGAATCTCCCAAAGATGCGATGCAAAATTTTTCGGTATACCTTCCAGTTACGCGCATACAGATGCAATACAGATGTCGAAAAAAAATTGAAAACCATCACATACTGGCCTACACTTTAAAGATCTGACGGACGCTGAAACTTCGTGTATCCCCGCTTTTACACAACTGGAAGAAAATATGAAAGGAAGGCATGTTTGCAAACTTTTATATAGATTAACAGAAGGTATATTTAGCATAATGTGTATATTTAGGATAGCTAATTTCAATCAAAGACTGGGCAGCAAGAGAATGAAAGAGAAGAATGGCCCAGGCATGGAGATATTTCTGGCTGCTCCATTTTATACAAGGAGACAGAACGCCAAGCAGATGACTCAAGCTGTAACTACTGGAAACTTGCGTCACTCCGACTATTAGTTTATCCGACTGTTATATGGAAGTCAGACGTGATCCACCACAAGCAGACAGATGAAAACACTGCAGATATGTCAGAGGAAAATGGAGCCTGAGATACTGGAAATAAAATATATAGATAGAATTTTCAACGCTACACTGTCACAAATGATATTGTTGCGTGTATAGGCTGAGCAAGCTCTTGAAATTACTGTAATCATTATTATGTAACATTTACTTCCGGTGCCTTGAGTTTCGGCAAAGCTGTTTGTTGATGATTAAGATTAAATTCAGCCCCCTGGCAAAACATGTACTTTGGACTGGTGACTCACACATCCTGCTGGTCAAGGGAAGTAATGTACAGGTGGCCTGTAACAGGCCTCAACTTGTTCTCCATGGTGTAAACAATGAATCACACATCCTGCTGATCAAGGGAAATAATGCTTATGTGGTCAGTAACAGGTCTAAACATGTTCTCAATTGTGTAAACAATGATTTCACAATATGGTGCAATAGTTGGGAGGAAATTAACAGTTAGCGTGGGAATCGCTGAGTTGGCTTTTGGGTAGAACCCCTATTTAAACTTGGTTGAGTTAGCACCTGGGGGACTTGACAGAGAGATTTGAGAGGGGCATTGCTGATGGTCTCTATAAACATTAATAAGAGTTTATTTTAAAGTGCTACTACGAGTAAGATCGCCAGCAGGGTGCACCGGACCGTACATCTCTTGCCAGTTGCACAACGTTCAGCCATACAAACAACGCATCTCTAAAGGGATAGTTGCATTATGTTATGTATTTAAATGTTACTAAAGCGCTCCTGATCTCATCCAAATCCAGGGAGTGCCCTGTAGAAACGCTAGGCATCTCTGAAATACAGTTACTCAGTTCAGTTTGAAGTAGATGTTCTTTTCTGCTCTACCTTATCCATAGTTACGCTCCCAGTTACATGCCGTTAAAGGTTAAAACCCCTTACCTTTTGAACCCCTACGACACCTGGTAGTTTTGTCATGTAGCATATGATCTCGGCACCAGGTTCCAAATCTGTACCTTTGCACCTCTCGCAATTCCTATCAAACCCCCCCCCCCCAAAAAAAAACCGACATGTAACAATATTAACAGCAGACGTAGCTCTAAGAGTTAAGAAATTGAAGTGAAAATGGAGAGGTCACATCGCAAGTTTAAAGGACGACAGATGGACCTACAAGATCACGGTTTGGGACCCGCGCACATGAAAAAGCCAAAGTGGAAGACCAATACAGAGATGGGCGGACTTCTACAGCAATGGTCTACAACATTTCGAGACAGAAGAAAATGGAGATCCATGGGCGACAAAACACAAGTGCAAACGTATGAGTAGGCGAGTGTGTGTGAATAAGTGCGAATAGGAACAAGAGAAAATGACGAAAATCTAGACAAATTCAACACGAATAACTCGTCGTGTTGGAACCAACACAGTTACCCTAAGAATTAGAGGTCTGCCCTTCGTGGGACATAATAGACAATCTTTAATCTCTCATCTAATACACAAGAAGAGGCTTGTCTAAGAATAATTTGAAGAAAGCCATGTTAATTTAATTCATTTTGTTTCACTTATAATGTTCTTCTCATTCTCACTACCTCTTACACACTTTTTCTGTTCTTTATTTGGACACCTCAAGAAGTATATTTCTTGGGGAATTGTAATATCGAATACTATAGTTGTCTTCAATCTAACCGAACCTAATAATAATTTTATAATGGCGTGCTTTAAATATAGCACAGTTTTTCTTTATATCTTCCGTAAATGTGAGTCATTTATTGTTAAGGAATTTTCGCCCCCATTAATGCACGTACAATCAAAATAAGAGATAAAATGGATGATTTTGGAATGCGATACTTGGAACTAAAGAAAATAAATTATTACAGATTATGATCACTTATGTTAACAGAGAAAGTAATTCAGAATTTAGGCTTAGAAATTTCTCGATTGGCTTGCAAAACATATACATAGAGGATCGAGACCTGCAAATCCAAAGAGAAACGATGGAAATATATAGAATAGCTGAGGCGCTAGAGGTTATACGAACTCTGATTTAGGTGTACTGGATTTCCATAAATTTCCTGCCGTCAGCCTAGCTATACCCTGATAAAGCTTTACAGCAATAATCTCTTGAAGTAGAACGCTCATTTATGTTGAAAGGAAGGTTTTACTAATTCTCCTACACCATGAGTTACAGCGTAAACCTTCTGCCAAGCTAGTAAGATCAGTGGCGGCTACTCTATAAGAGCGCGTGAACACTCCATGATATATTCCTAGTTATTATTTTTTCTTTGATTGATTTTAAAGTTAATATACCACAAATTTAAAAATATAGGACATTTAAATTTGCTCTGATATTGCTCTAAACTCGATCCGACATATCAGAAGGTCGGTAGCGCGTCTTGACGTGCACACGGTTTAAGGAGCTTTTGCACATGCAGAACTCAAACGATGTAATTACCTTAATGCATACGGAAGGTATGCATAAAGCGTTGTTTTCATAATATCACCTGAATTTTATGCCACTGTCACTAGTTAGTAGTACTCTACAATAAAAGTGGATAACTTATAGGAGTGCAAAACTTCTTTCGCTTTTTTATTGCGTTTACAACAGACATACAAAAAAGAACACATGTTTTACATCAATCATCATTATCATCATAATCATCAATGCGTTCACCACAGATGCTATTCGCATTTCCACGAATATTTGAGTGAAAATGTTTGTAAACACTCAAAATGTATACTCATAAGCCACTACTGGTCATTTTCCTTATGTAAAGTGACGCATGCGCAGATCATCGATAACGTAGTTTCCGCACCTACGTTAACTCCAGTAGGATATGCAAAACCTCTGCAGTCAATATCTGGTCACTCGTGTTAATGACATTTTTGCTACAATACCGGAAGCTTACTGACTTTTGACTACAATAGAAAATAGCAAAATGCGTGATGATGGATAACCAATTTACTCTCACCTTTGCTGACGATCTGGTAGGATTCTTGTAGATGCCTTGGCGCTTTATAGCAATGAGTCTTATCTCTGGTCGCAGTATAGGGGTGAAAGTATTTTATGCTGCAATTATTGGGAAATAACAGCAATTCTTCTCCTTTAAATATTGTGGAATTTATTGCGCAAAACCATTAATAAATTCTGTTACAATTTTAAATGCCACAGATTCTGTTCTTTCATAAATTATTGTTGTTGCATTGATGAGCTTTAAGTTTCTGGCATACGCCATTAGTGCAACACAAACGTATTTACAACTAAAGCGATTTTTCTGCAAACTTGCAGAGCGGCACCAAAAACACGTCTTACTCTCAGGACCGTTGTTTGCAAAGTGACGCTAAGCTATCTTATTATTCTGGGTTCTCTGCACACGATGTTTCTAGAACTAAATTACTTCTACTCAATTGGACCACGTCACCACATTACGTAATTACATTATTGAAATTACCTATTGCAACAATGTTATGTAACATTCAACTCTCAATTCAACATTCTTCAATATTATGTGACATTCTCTATATCATTCCGTGGCCTACCCAATTTCACATTTTCTATTTTGTACAAATTACTTTTTCTATAACAATTCAGAACAAATTGCTAAATATTTTAAAAATGTGAAATGACCGTCATATGATAAAAAATCCGTTAATTTTCTGTTCATAAGTGAAAATTATAATTCTTAACTATTGTTGAAGACAGTACAGGTTTTTGTGTTTTTAAACACACAAAGGAAAACTGTAAGACAATTTTCAACGCCCCGCTAGTACAGGGTTCATCTTAAATGATAGTGAAATGAGACTACTTTTACTACGTTTATGTAGACAATCTAGATCAATATTTAAATACTTTATGTGACAGTCAAGTCACAATATTTCCTTATTATTAGAAAAAGCCCTCGGTTTCCCTGATGCCATTTGAGTCATACGTAATAAACTGCGTTATCTTCTAAAAAAATTAAATAGTTTTCAAGCATAAATTTTCATTGTTATTTTAAGGCAGAATTCTCAGGCTTTAAACTACTTTTCCTTAACCTCTTAATGAACCAAATTCATGATACTGATTGCATGTTTCAGACATTTTGGGATTGAATAATAGGGCTCTTTTATCCTAACTACCTAATGCCTAAAATTCTATATTGCACTTACAATTCACTGCATAAAGAAGCTATAAGTAGCCGGACTCCTGGGAGCTACAAGTTTTTGATGTAGCACAGAATTATTAAACACAACGCTGTAGCGTAGGTGGTGGCGTATCTGCCTCATGTTCAAGAGGTCACAGGCTCGAGTCTTTGTCAGAATAAATTTTTCCGGAGATTTTTTTATCGTGAAAGATGAATGTCAGATAACTTTAAGGTCTATGGACCCAGGGCTCATTTATACATCATTTCACAATTTCATTCACCGTCCGATATGACAAGGTTGTAGAACATAAATTAAAAAATGGAATCTGGTTGTGAGGAAATAAAGCTTATTTGATCAGTATTGCAGTAAAAAAAAATATGTAGGAAAATGGACCCTAAAATCTGCAACGTTTGCATTTATGACTTACGTTATGTCCTGTGGAGAGAACCTATCTTCAATAACGTGAAAATGGAAACAGTTCTTGCCAAATACTAGGAGTATTTAAGTAGTTTATCGTTTTAACACCCTTCCTCAACATAATAAAAATTTAAATATTATGTACCGAGTTTCTTGTGGGGCAAGCTCTTTTGAAGCATCTCCCTGAAATAAATCTTACTAAAACATAGAAAATAGTAATACGAAATCATTCACGCCAGACAATACATATAATTTTAACTATATACTACCTTGTAAAAGGCCTATTGGTTGTTTTAATTGATAAGTTGCACTTTCAGAGACTAATTTTACATGATGTTGAGCAAAAATGCCTAAAATCAGATTTAAAGACAGATTTTAAGACTATAAATCATATGAGTTTTGCCCAAAATAAGAAAAACGATCATTTTTATCTTAGTAATAGTGATATATTAAAGAAACCTAAAAAATCATTTTAGAGGCATAGAAAATCTGAAACGAAGCCTAAGAAGACCTAAAAGCGTGGTTCCTATTGTTCACCTTATTATTTCTAAGTTTTCTATGGCTTTCTTATAGAAGATAGTGCATGTTGTATCTTTTCACTACAATAGTTTCTTACCAATAACATTTGCTGCTGTAGATTTTTATAAAATGCATTCGTTGCATTACCCAAGATACTTACATGCTGAACGTGTATAGTTTGTATGATTCTTAAGCAAATATTTTGAAAGTCTTATGTATCCAAATAGAATTAAAATTTGAAAAAAAAAATCCATTCAGGCATCTAAATGCTACATTAGAGTCTGTCATTTTCATTCACGAGCTATAAAATTTTAAATTTCAAAATATTTTTCAAAAGAGAATTTTAGAACACTATGTTAACAACAATAAAATCAAAAGTTTAGTGAACTGTAAAGATATTTCTGTCCTTAGTTCTCAGTTTTTTCGTAATAGATATTGACATTTAAGGCATTCCAAAGTATTCCGTTAAGAGTACTCACTAAGAGACAACTTTATTCACGCTAGGAAGACACTGGCCAAAACTGGCATTATAGGTGTTCGTAAACGATGTCCATCCCGCTTTCTAATGAAATTAAAATATCTTAGTTGTTGAAGTGTATAGCACTGTGATAATTCTACTAAATTTACGTCAACTCAAACGTCGTCCTGCTAATTAACGCAGGCAGGAAGCGTGCAGATGTAGACTTTCTCAGAAATCATATACTCTATGTCAGCTGCCAGGAAAACAACACACACTCGCATTTGTAGTGTTAAAGAGGCAAACCCAGTTAGGCTCGTAGTTAAGTCTCACTTAAAACTTATTATACTAAACAAAACCTATTCAATTTCTACAACAATCTTAGGCACAAAAATAAAGACCCACATTTTGGTTGACTCATTAACTACAGAATATATCTTTACTGTTAGATTACCTATATTGGAGATTCAATGCTATAGAATCCCAAAAGAATAAATACATCAAAAGAGCTGGAGTACATCCATAACATCATAAAGCTACCACATGTTCTTAAGGTGAAGAGAAAAATTCGTATCCTTATAAAACTTTCACCTAGACCCCTGAGATTTGGCTTCTAGGTTTTCATCATGCTTATTCTTGAGAACAAGTACTTGTTCCTCGTTTCAAAAATCGATAGTTTAATCTCCTTAAAAATGTCCCTGCTAATATTTATAACTCCGTAACAAATGCTATATCTGGTTTTTAAGTGCTTTGGCCACGATTGCATTAGGTATTGTTTCAATATTTCATCAATTAATTAATAATAATAATAATAACAATAATAATAATAATAATAATAATAATAATAACAATAACAATAATAATAATAACAATAATAATAATAACAATAATAACAATAATAATAACAATAATAACAATAACAATAACAATAACAATAACAATAACAATAACAATAACAATAACAATAACAATAACAATAACAATAACAATAACAATAACAATAACAATAACAATAACAATAACAATAATAACAATAATAATAATAATAATAACAATAACAATAACAATAACAATAACAATAACAATAACAATAACAATAACAATAACAATAACAATAACAATAACAATAACAATAACAATAACAATAACAATAACAATAACAATAACAATAACAATAACAATAACAATAACAATAACAATAACAATAACAATAACAATAATAATAATAATAATAATAATAATAATAATAATAATAATAATAATAATAATAATAATAATAATAATAATAATAATAATAATAATAATAATAATAATAATAATAATAATAATAATAATAATAATAATAATAATAATAATAATAATAATAATAATAATAATAATAATAATAATAATAATAATAATAATAATAATAATAATAATAATAATAATAATAATAATAATAATAATGATGATGATGATGATGATGATGATGATGATGATGAAAGCTAATATACCATAAGATAATTATTAATCTTTTTTTTTTTTTTTTTTGCACGAACATAGTTTCCTAAACTACTACTTTTACCTGTTTGATAGACAAGTAAAAATTTGTTCTCATTTGTAACATACATGGGCTTTCTCTAGCAATTCTACAAACTAATCTGACAAACTTATTCTACTATGTATCCTTGTAAGTACAATAGGACTAGGGTAGCCCTTAAATGATCAAATCCTTTAAGAGTGAGTCGCTGTGTAAAGGATGTTTAAAGACCTTTTCCTGTTATTTGCATAACCAAGAGAAAAATAAAACGAGTGATAACTATCTACTTGAGAAAGTATAATATATTCTAAAATGCAAAGCAATAAAAACTGATATCTTGGAAATGGTTAACACAAAATAATATACATTTTAATCCAAATTTGTGCCATGAGATCTAAAACTTTAGTAAAACGAATTTTGTTTCTGTAACCTTCTATAGTTATGCAAAAGTCATTCAGAATGAAGAGCACTCCGAGGTTATCTCCAATAAATTCAAGAGTTATATATAATTGTTCATTAAAATAATCAAATATACATTATTTTAATAAAAAATTGTTCGAGCCATTTTGAGCAACAATGTTTGGTAAAAGGATTCATGTAAAGGGTAGTTTGCGGAGAGAGAATTTCTTCAACATTTTCATATGGCTTCCTGAAAATGCTTAAGTTTGGTTTTTAACCAACTTTTAATTTTTGAGTTATGTAACACACGTACACGCACACGCACACACACGCGCGCACTGCCTCATAATCACTTTCTTAAACAAATATTTTGGATTCCAGGGTGCAAAAATAGGTATTTCCAGTGAAATCAAATCACTTTTGAGTTGAATGTAATAGTTGAGTTGAATGAGTTGAATGTAATGACTAATTATGAGAAAAGTATAAAGTATTTGAAAAGTAGAACCAAGAGCAAGAATTTCTCAAAAAATGACTAGCTTCATTTTGTGTAGAGAGACCGTTTATCTAATGTGCATTTAGTCATTCAGACTAAATATGTCTTTACATTTTAGTTAATTGATGGAAATTAATAATTTCTTCACACTAGCCGTATATAGGCTACAGTTTATTCAAAAAAATTCAAGATATACGTTGTATTTATCAAGAAAACAGCTTAAACATGAAGCATTTTATGAAAACCGTTAGTGCTATGATAAAATAAACAATAATGAAAGCTTTTCCAGGTAAAGGAAAATTTGAGGTGGGAGGTTCTCGAAGTCCTCCTGTGCTCTCCTTGGAATGTGTTGACGTTAAGTACCAGTTTCGTATTTAATCAACGTTTTGTTTTCGACGCTGCAGACACACGCACACGTACACTTTTCTTTAAAAATGTCATGGATTCAGAGAGATCCATAACACGTATTTGCATGTAATCTCGACATTTTGAGTGGAATGCAGTACTTGCTTTATTTACTGTAAGTATGTAGCAGAAAAAGTAAAAATTGGTCATCAAGATTAGTAACATAATTCCATCGCTTAAGGAGTATCATTGTTCGTTTTCGTTTTCAATTTGAGGGAACTCTGAACTTCACCAGTTTGAGCGTAAAAGGATGATTAGTTTAAAAATTTTTGCGCCCTTAGTAATTTAATTGATATTCATCTTTATTGTTGAAGTTGATTATGTAGTTTCATATAATTATTACCATTGTCGTTATCATCCTTATTGTTACACAAGAAGTATTTTTGTAGCACCAAACTCTTAACACTCTTTAATTTATATAAGTAATTAGAGAAATCGTAGCATTCATTATAAATTTAACTTTCCATCTAATATGCGTTAAAAAGTTTCGGCGCACTGAATCGAGTAACACTACTTTTTCAGTAACAATTTATGATACAAGTGGATGAACAGAGCTTTTCCATGAGAATAATTTAAAATGCTACCCGAAGGGTGCGTTTTAAGTTCTACGAGTGCATAATAGAGCCTTGTCCTTTTATTCTATAGATACGATAAATTAATGTATGACAAATATTCAGTTAATTATTTTGCAACAGATAGTAATAACTTAAATTAGGAATTAGACATTGACTTGCAACGTACTTAGTTACACAATATTGTAGGTTATTTAGGAATACAGATTTTGTTGCTAGTTTCCGTAAACCATTCAAATTGATTAAGTTTATCGATAGACGTTGAGAACGTTAATATATCGGTTCCGAAATATATATTAAATGCGCACAAAGTTCATTTTCTTGTAGTTAAAGAATAAAAATCAAGGTTATAGAAAATTTTTGGTTATCAACCATTTATTTATTTACTTTATCCCGCCCATTACCGGAACAACGAGTGAATTTTGTTTACTTTATCCCACTCGTTGCTCAAATAACTGTCACCTTGATTCAAAGTATAAGTTTTATTATATCGTTTCACCATAGCAACGGTGTCTATTGCAAGTATCTGTAGGACAAAGAAACTAAGTATATTTTTTCTTATGTTGAATATAAATTATAAACTAGGTGGAGATTTTATTTGATAGGCTTTCTCAGTGTTTCTGTTGGTCATTTAATATGTTACACACGGTGTATCTCTGATAGCACTACCTCTTTGACGATTCAGAACAAGTGAGGTTCATAAAAACTTCCCTTATATAAATCCATACGAACAACTCTTGAGCATCTGCAACTTTGATGAAATTATAATCTATGCGCAGGGGTGATGCTGTTACTACGTGAGGTGGATGTATTTACAAGACCGGAAGCACGTATGTTATTATACAGCGTATAGCTGAAATAAAGTTTTTCTTTTAAACCAATCCTAGACATCATTCTAACAAAAGTATGTTTCATCGCTTACTATGTTATATCCTTAAATTTAAAAGTGCATTCATAATAATTTGTACGCCAGGGTAAATCGTTTTGAGGGATCCAGTTCTTACCCTGAATTAGGTTACATCTGAATAAGCATTGCCCGTTGGATGCTGGAGATACCATAAACACACTGTGTATCTTTTCACTCGACGAGCAAAATTGGGAGACATTTTATTCATTTCCAGTAATTTAAGTCTTCATAGTTTAATTATGACATTTTAGCGATTAATAATAGAGAGTTCTAAATTAAGATATTCGATTTTGGAAGAACAGCTGAATGGATCTGCTTTGTACGGATGTCCCCGAGCCTTAAGAGCTCCTGGTAGTAAGGCAGGTCACCCTTTCAGTTTCCCCCTTATTGTAATTCACCGATCTGATGTTATTTATGACTTTGCGTGTGAACTCCCAATAGTGCTTCTAGCTTCAAGACTACTCTGTATTACATATTATCACAAAATATCCTATTTATAAATTAAACATAATAAAACTAATAAAATCTTTATGACATGTATTTAAAAAACAATCAAGTATGTAACATAATATACGAGGGATGTTCAATAATGAATGATCACATTTTTTTTTTTTTTTTTTTTTTTTGACAACGTACCTTTACTCATACTCATAATTTTGATGGTCCTTCTCAAAATACTCCCCTGAATGCGATGCACTTGTACCAGCGTTTCTGCCAGTCTTCAAAGACATTCTGTAAATCATTCTTTGGGAGATCCTTCAAAATCACCTTCGCAGCCTTCACCGCTGCTTCTGATGATGGATAATGCCTTCCACGAGGCATTCAAGTCAGGGAATAGGAAAAAGTAACATGGGGCTAAATCTGGACTATAGGGAAGGTGAGGGATGCACTTCACGTTGATTTTTGCAAGATATTCAGCAACAACATTGGCAATATGCCGCCGCACATTATCGTGGTGCAGCATCCTGTCTGCTTCACGGAAATGTGGTCTTTGGCGTCTGATATGGACTTGCAATGTTTTCAGGACATCCCTGTAGTATTGTCCAGTTACTGATGTGTGTGCAGGTACTACATGCTGATAAACCATTCCATGAATATCAAAGAATAAGATGACTATAGCTTTCCCAGCAGAAGCAACCACTTTTGCTTTTTGGGGGTTGGTGATGTAGGATATTTCCACACTGAGCTCTCCTGTTTTCTCTCAGAATCAAAGTGATGTAGCCAAGTTTCATCAGCAGTGATTACGTTTGAAAGTAACTCTGGATCTTCCTCTAACATCAACTTTAACTGCATGTTACCTCCATTGCGGCGGTAGGTGATACTGAACTTTCCTGAACTTGCCTGGTTCTCACAGGTGGGAATCAGGAGTACCAACAATGAAACTACTACAGCGTGTTTGTTTCACATTAAGCTAAGCGCTCACCAAGGCGGCCCGGGTTCGATCCCAGGCGACCGCAAAGTGAGATTTGTGGTGGACAACACGGCGCTGGGGCGGGTTTTCTCCGGGACCTCCGGTTTCCGCCGCCATCTCATTCCACCGGTGCTCCATCTTCATCTCATGTATCACCAGTGTCACCGCCTGCGGTGCCGTATGTAGTAAAAGCGGGCGTTAAACATTACACATTCACATTCACATTAAGCTAACAGAATATAATAAGATTGAATTTTAGTGCAAAAAATTACTACCGTAAACAAATTATGATCATTCTTTAGCTACTCATTATTTGAGAATACATGTTAAAATTTTCTTTTCAATCTTTGTACGATAAACTAACTATTGGACTATATATGTTAAAATATAAAGTAACTCTACTGAAACTTTAGAAATTTAATAACCAACTCGCAAAAGAAATAAGCATACTTTCTATGGCAGATAAAAACACAGGTATGAGCATTAAAATCTGTCATTCGCATTAAGACTAGGTCATTTTATTTTAGTCATTTAAGCTGTAAAATAGGTATAATAATCTTGAAAAGTTTTTTCTTCATTCTGGTTCGCTGTTTCATTTTGAAAATGCCTTAATCAGCAGTTTGCATATTAGAAATTTAGATTACGATTTGGTTATGAAAAATATGATTTAGTTGATGTACATATTATTGATTATGAGGCAACATTTGCTCAGTAGCAACTTTTTAGGAGCAACCCATTTTAAATGGAGCATACCATTTTCAGCTATTTCAAGTAAAGCTACTTAGCGATTTGTTTAACCTTTAATAATTATGTAAGATACATTACAGTATCCTAAAAACAGTAACATAATCATAGCTGAAATAAAGCAGGAGAGACTTCCATTTATTATGTGGTTAAAAGCTATAAACCAAATTTACAAGTTAAAACCTTTTTATCGTTACATTTTATTTATATAACCCATTTAGACTAGAAAGAATTAACTTGTTTACTTCAGTTTTTAACTTTAGGTGTTACTGATGTTCATCAAACCAAAGCAGCCGGGAATTTAATTCGAGACCTCCGATTGCAGAGGCAATTCACTATTATCTTGCTTTCTTTACCCAGAAAAGTATTTTAAACTATTCTATCAGTAAGTCATCACATTAGTACAAGGACATTTCAATAAGTACCGTGTTTCAAAATAAATTGCTTGCTAAGTCAAGTTGGTGTTAGCATAGTGTGCTGTCATTTATTACTCAAGTCATACCAAATTTCGAATTTATCCAAAGGTTATTCTGGATTTGCCAGAAATTTCAGTTAATTGTTCGAGTTTTAAATATCTTGGAAAAGTGCAGTATCGTTAAATTATTCGATTTTTACCTCTCAATTAGAAAGCTTACAAGGAGATAGAAGCAAAATTGAGGGCTGATAACGGAGATCTTCTGCCAATAATACAATAAAAGGAATTGGACACAACGGCTTTAATTATGGTCAAACAGCCATTTTTTGATGGGGTGTTCAGGGTACCGAGCAGATATGGTTAACGAAGATGTCATTGAAAATGCATACGATATGGTTGTAGTTGATAGTCAAACGAAAGTCCGAGAAGTGGTAAAGGCCATAACTTTGTAGACGAAACTGACAATTCCTTATTTTGCATGGTAAGTTGGAGATAAAAATGTTATTGGTTCGATAGGTACCACGTTTGCCCACATTGAACACATGGGTGCGGCTTTCTACTTTGAAATTGATGTTCGAGCAATTTATGAGAAATATGAAGGACGTTTTACGTCGAATTATCACAGTTGATAGACTTGGATTAGTCATTATACTCCGGAAACTAAGCAACGTCAAAACAACGAATTGCTTCCGGTAAATCTGCTCCAAATAAGCCAAAAAACGGTGTCACCGGACGGAAAAGTGATAGCCACGTTTGGAATGGAAAGGATGTCATACTATTTGTTTCTTGTAAAAAGGAAAAACGATTATTGGACAACACTACAGCGATTTATAGGTCGATTAAAATATTAGAAGAAAATGTGGCAAAATAAAGTGGTGTTTCACCACAACGCATCAAACATGAGTAACTGGCTTGTGGTAGCAAAATATAGATTTACATGTGTTAATCGCAGAGACAGAGACGTATTTAACGGAAGTTGACATTTCCAACATTTGGAGGGTTTAAAACTGAGGAGCGTTTGGAAAAGTGAACAGTAACTCATTCATCCAGCCATCCCTACTGTACTCAAAGCTGCAAATATGGTAAAAATATGCTCTGTTTTGGCACAAAACCAAATCCACATTGGCATTTCAAATTAGGTGAAGGATGTGCTCTTCGCTCAGCAGAACTTGCAGGTAACACAATAATCCTGTTACACTCCCCGGTTGATGTGTAACCAGTAACATGATATTGCTAAACGCTTTCCCCATTTCCGTATTACACACGCGGCTCATTGTATAGTTCCATTAAGTCATTTCACCTAACACTTTGTGATCTAGTCAGTTTTAATACATTAATATTTGGACGGTGAAAACTCAGTTGATCATCGTCTCTGCTGACATTATATAGATAGATCTGTATTTGTTTCACTCACCGATTTGTGGAATTAATTCACCAGTGAAAACCTCTGTTTTATTGGACAGCCATAATTATAATTTATATGCTTCCAAAGATTTATAACTAAGTATCCGGTGATATTTTCCCCTACTCACGCCACCTCATTTAAATCCCACTAAACGCCCGCCTTGGTAGCATAGATGGTAGGTGTCTGCCTCACGTTCAAGAGCTCCCTAGTTCGAATCTCGGTCAGGGGCAGTTACCTGGATACTGCTTTTTCCGGAAATTTCCCTTATCCTAAAAGATAAATGTAGGTAAACTAAGCTCTGTGGACCCTGTGCAAATTTGAGCATCACTACACGTATTTCATTCATTTTTCAAATTGACTTAACGTTTTAGGACGCAAATTAAAAATAAAACAAAAAATCCCACTAAGCGCCACATTCAAAGACAGTACGGAACTGCCGTTGTTTTTCTCAAGCAAATATCCAGCTAATGTAAACTCTACAAATGTTTGCACGCTTGCCGAGAAAATGTCAATTTAATATACACGCGTAGAACTAAATCTACTACAGTTTTCTCCGACCAGTGATAATCAACACCAAACAAAGCACATGATAACCATAATCGAGCACTTTTTTACTTCACATCCACAGAATCTATTTTTCGTGTAAATGTCCCATTGTATTCCTATATGTTAAACCCCAGTTTTGTTCCATATTTCTGTGCAGAGAAGCACACCTTCCTATGTATTTCAGTTTCATCTTAGCTTCTAAGGAAAATGGATCTACTAGTAAAGACCTTATTTTATTTGTGTTAGTTCAATGAATAAAATGTCACATTTCAGTATCCCTATACTCAATAGTGTTTAGTTTTCACAGTAGATTTATCTTTTAATCGTGGTCTGCTAGCAATGCTGATAGTGTTACTTACTTTTTACTTTTATGTGCGTCTCCCCTTAACAGGGGTTGCTCTGATAGCTTGTCTCCAGGACCTCCGGTCTTCCCAGAATCTATCTTCTAGTCCATCTCCTCATGGCGTCGATGGTACTTCATCTCCGAATTAAGCGGGAACGGAATCATACACCTTTTCCAGATCCACAAGATCAAAGTGGGCTTCTTGTCCTTTTGCAAACAATTTCTTAGAAATCTGGCGTATGATAAACATATTATCGGTACACGATTTTTTCTTGGTAAATCCTGCCTGCTAGTCGGTGATCTTTCCTTCAATTACTCCTCCAGCTTTATTTTGAGTACCTCACTCCAAAGTCGCTCAAGAGAGGCCACGACGCTGCGGCCCCTGCAATTATTCAGGTTCCGTTTGTTTCCCTTTTTGTATATTGCAAAATTTCCATTCATTCGGGATGCCATCTTCCTCAATGATTTGATTGAATAAACTGTACCTGCAAACACTGCACCAGAACCTGACCTCCAATCTTCCACAGCTCCATGGGGACAACCCCGGGGACAGCTGCCTTCCCATTCTTTGAGGTACATAGAGCTTGCCTCACTTTCTCTTACAGGATGGGCTCAGCCAAGCCCGAGCACTGATATTGGGTCATCTTTCCTCTAAATTCACTCATTATCTCCTTCAACATTTCCTCAAAGTGTTTCTTCATGTCAGTGGAATAAGGTTGACTCTTGCTCTGCATTTTCTTGAGGAACTCATGCACCGCAAAGCCTTCCATGCTGTAGCAGATTTAGGCTATTAGATTAAAATTAATTTAGTTAAGTATGTGTAATAGTAAGTGAAGGAGGAAACTGGTATTAAAATAATTTTCTGCTAACGTTTAGCTGGAAAGTAACGATAAATAACTCAATTCTCAATGATGATGGAGATGATGACATTGATGATATTGATGATGACGACAATGACGATTATTATACGTTGTCTTCAGTGTAGACATCTGTTGGCAATTATTCTGACTGACCAGTGCTGCTGTCTAGGGTAAATGTTCAAAATGATATCAATCAGTACCATATCTGAAGTGTAAGATCTACAAAATGATAATGAAACAGTGTTGCAAACTGACAACCTGTAGCCGCCCCATTTTGAAATAGCTTCTCCGAAAATAGTGATATCAATTTCGATGCTGTAGTTAAGCTGTATTCATGAAAATTTAGAGGCAGGAACTTGCACTTGGATACGTTATATTTCCATAGAAGCAATTGCTACTATTACGCATTTTCCTCTATGTTTTTGTTTCTATATGTACGTGTTGCTAAATATTAAATTTGTAAACATTAAATTTCAATATTATTTTCCTCTTTATAATGAACGCTATAAACGGTATTAATATTTAATTTATGTGAAACTATCACCTCTGTTGCGCTTTATGTAATTTATCGTCTATGTTTTATAAAAATGCTGCAAACTATGTAGCTTGCAAGAGAACAGTTTTAATCACATTGACGTGTATTAAACAGCTCAGTCCACAAGCGGCTTTGTTTATTTGAATAAACCGCTTACTTGTGTTCAACATTCTCATAATTAACACTAGATATAATGAATGGCTTGAACAAGATTTGTGCTATACGAGCTTCTGTCTAACATCCTCGTTAATTTTGACTTTTCGTTGTTTTTTTCTCTCCACTGTATTTGTTGAAAAGTGCTGCTTCTAATCCCGCCTCTTCCTCAAGTTAAACTCGGATAACTCGGACTAGTTTTGAAAGAAAAAAATAAAATTATGTTGTTTAGAGTAATAAATGAAAACTTGTTTTACAGACGATAAATTGCTATTCTCAGTAGGTACATTACTCGAATTCTCTTGCGAGCGGGCGAATTCATTGCTTTCACTCCACCTTTCTGGGGCAAGTTGGAAGAGAAACTTTCTTAAGCTCACGGAAAGAGTTGTGGTCTGGTGTGTGTGACTTACCATAAAACAGGATTACAGAAGAAAAACTAAATGTGGAAGATTTTATAGATATTTTAAAAGTATCTATATCTGTTTCGATGTTGATGAAGACATTGACATTTGGCTGAAAATATATATTGACGAGGGTTATAAACCAATTACAGAGGAAGACACTATTAAATTATGTAATGTTTTTGTAAATGAAAATAAAGAGCATTCAGATTCAGAAATATTGACGAACCAGCTGTGGTTATATCCCATGCACAAACAGTACCAAACAGAGAAATTGATACTTTTTCTCGAGAGTCAGTCCAAAGCATTACCAAATGAACTCCTAATGTTAAAGCGGATGCGAGATAGCGCTGCTCGTAAGCGATACACTATACTGAGACGGCAGAAGCCGGCCAGTTCGTAGCTATATGGTGTACAGTACAAACACACAGGCAGTACATACCGAATAGGTGAAATTGTGCCTATCGGTGATGTACATTCCATTCTCTGGATAACTCAAATTTTCATCAACTAGGATCGGCCCTGGTCCCAGTTTATCCATGTAAACGAGTTCTATTGTACTGTCTTTCTAAGCACAGAGAAAGTGCAGAGATACGAACAGCAGCCAATTTTCAAAGCAAAAGTGTGTAATAATAAGGCCCTCCGCAAGAGGATGTCTTTCAGTATGCCATTGTGTCATAGTCACTGTTTCTAGAAGAATCCATTGCTAACATGAGTAATGTATATCACTACCCTCTTTTGCACCACCGTAAATATCTTTACTTTTGGCTTATTTGTGGGTTTTTTATTTACAAATGCTAAGCGCATAGCTTGCTAACTACCTACAGTAAATATTCTCCATCGTAAAGTTTTACTCTTCCATGGAATATTGTGCTAGAAGGACACTGAATACCTTAAGAAAATTAAGCAAGGATTCGTTTTAAAGAAATTTAAAATAATTCATTGTCTCTTAAAGTAATTTTCGTTTAACAGCAATACATTTTTGCGTCCTTAAGGCAATGATGTCATTAGTAGGCTTTCACGGAAGCAGTTGGTAATTCTTGAACAATCTTCTGCGTTGATTTGCTGAGGTTTGCTGGAGTAAGTGGGACCAAAGTTGTACATCAATGGCGAGAACGAATTCTTGTCAAAGAATGGCAATAATACACATGAAACTAATGATAACGATAATCTAATATAATAACATTAATAAGAAACAAACAAATAGCAATGAAACATTACGTGTCCTATGTTTTCATGGATTTTGTTATTTTGTAGTCCGTAAAGTTATACAATAGGGCGACTTCATTCATTTGGAAACAGACTCGGTAATTAAAGTGGAAAACATTCTAAGACCTCTTCAGTTTTATGCACTGCTGCCTCCCGTCGGTCATAGGAGAAGCAAGTCTGCTCACACCACAACCGTGAGCTTAACTGATATTGACCCGTTGCGTTCTGCAAATGTTTTAACGCACGAAGCGATATCCTCTTAATGAAAGACGGCGTAGTTTGGAACCTGGTATATTTCATATGATATGAAGATATCACACATGTCGTTTTAATCATAATCGTAAGTTATTTTTTAAAAAATACAAATTTTCGAAAAATCCACAATATTGGAGGATAGTCTGATAATTTGCTTTAAAATATTGGATCGCATGCTTGAAGATTCCTAATTTAAATACGGACTTTTCGATTTTGATGTATGCTATTCCAGCATTATATTATTCTTTCTCTCATTTTTCTAAAGGGTATTTGTATTCTTAAAATATGTATTTCCAGGAATTTAACGGTATTTATTTTGGGGTATAATACCATACCATTGATAAAAAGAGTAAAATTAGTATATACGGGGCCATCAATTTGAAGCCCACTTAAGCTTACGACACAGTTTCACGCAGGATCATTTGCTAAGTTCAGTCATAGATGTAGTTGGTTAAAAAAATCAGTATTTAGATAATGAAAACAAGATATATCTAGTAGAATCTTCGCTATTATTTCAAAAGAAAATAACTGGAAATTATACGTTATATTTTCCTCGAAATCATCCAAAAACGGCAGTTAATCACAATTCGAATGCAGCCTTTAGAATTTGTTATAATGAATAGAATCGTACAAGATATTAATCAGGACTCTAACAGAGGCAACTAAGGATTTATCTGTATGAACCATTAATAGTAGGAGTCCTAAAGGGATGACACAGCCTAAAATAAAGTATAAAAGTTACCATTTTCATGTGATTTTTCCGTATACTTTTAATTGTTATAAATTTATTTTCATCCTTGTATAAAATACCAATATAATCTGTGTTTATAGTTCAGCGGACGAAATAATCTATGTTCTAAACAAAGGTTTATTCATTAAATGGATTTCTTTTCTCGTTTATTTTGCATCAAATCTTAGCATTAAATCCTTTTAGCGAGATGGCTATAAGGGAAGAACTTTTCTTGAACTTCTGTTGCACCATTTTAAGAATTATGCTACAGCCCACCTCTTCCAGTCTCCGTTCTCCAATTGTAAATTCCAATATTTCCTCTGGCACAAATGTTTCGCATGCGTGAAATATATCTTACGTATTAGCTTACCAGAGAAAGTTGAAAGTTATGTTGTGCACCATACATCTTTAAATATTGTTTTTTCCAAAATATTTATAAGATAGCAAGCATTAAATCTGATTTGGACAACACAGACTTTCTCAGTTTAATAGCGTGCCTTTCAGACGTGCAACGTATTATCGCTACGAGCAAATGTAAGTATAGTAATGTGTGTGATATTAAGAAATAGAACTCTGAAGATGCATGGAAATTCCTCTGCCAATATAAAAACAACATCCCAAGCAAGTCCCGGCTTCATAATTCGTAAAATCTACCGTATTATAAACCTCTCAGTTACTTTGGTTGTCTCAGCTTTAGTCTTCTTTCTTCCGATGACGTAATCTTTCCCCCCCCCCCAAATAAAAATTACAAATTGGTTACTCTGGACTACACATCAATAAAACTTCGAATCTTTGACGAACTGTTTGTAACACCTAAGTCATCTCTCAATGTTTGCAAATATTATGGTCAGACATTTACTATGAGTCAGTTTCCTTGTCATCAATTTATATACACGACACCAGCTTTCTATGGAAGTATATTACTAAAATAACCCTAAAAATAAAAGCAGCAGGAAGTATATTCTAAAACATGCATAATAGAAATATACAAAGACAGTATTGAATTGAATAGCGTCCCATTCTTTGGATATGGATACTCCAGATAAAGGAATAAAGTTAATTGTATAAGAGTATACCTTTATTTCTTTTAACTTTGTTTACGGTATTTTCCATCTGTACGAGTGTAGGAGATGAGTAATTCCGAGGAGAATTTCGAACATTTAACATTAAAACAAAATAGTACCAAATTTTACATATTCTATATTTTGTTCTAATACCGTTCTACCCGGTCCTGCGCATGTTCGTAGTGGATAGAGAGTTGTGCTTTGTTTCCCTACCACGGAAACCACCCGGGATCGATACCATCCGTGGGAGGTGCGGATTTAAAGTTTCGCATTACCAATATAACAAGAAACGTGATGCATACAAACTTAAATACTAAGTTTAGCATCCTTCAAGAACGTTCCACGATATTCATTGATTTTTGTTAATAACCTAGTTCAATTTAATTGCTTCAAAAAATGTATACTTAAATTTCTTGACTGAACTCTTGTTTTAGAACGTCTTGTTCGACGATAAGTTTGTTATTTGTGTCCACTTATTCCATCAATTCCTGTGCTCAGCGCATTTTGCATTTTTATTAAATATAACCATAAATGATATTTATTACTATTTATATCCAATCGTCTTTACATTCCTTTGTCAACGTTTACTTACGATTTTATTCGTGCAGCATTTTAAAGTCACTCTTTCGGCCCTAGCTGCCATCTCGCCTTCATTTCTTGACCGATTTGATCTGCACCCCCAAACGTGACTAATCTATCGCCACTTCACCCAGCAAAATTGAATAACACCTGATAGATTATTATTTATATTTTTACTTGTATTTATGTTATTCATACTGTTTAAAAATTAGTATGTAATATCAATGCGTTAAGCCATTTGCAGATCTGAAAGAGAAATTTTACTTGGTCTCTTATTTTGAAAATATTTTTTTTTCCGTTCTTCAAAGATGTACTTACGAATTTGTACCGCAATATACCATTATATAATCAATTTTACTTGTTTTAGATCATATACCAAAATGAATAGGACAATGTCAAAAAATGCCTATATCCTGATTAATAACACTGGGCAACAATGTTTCGGGCTTAAAAATAGTGAATTTACATGTATTTCCATCTGCTGAATTAAAAATTCACCATAAAAATGATAGATTATTTCTTGTTTCGAAGATAGTGACATTTCATTTTTATAGTGAAGATTTTAAATTTGGGGGAACTTTTTGGGGGGAATTGGCACACCTGTCAAATAACAAAACACAGTCAGAGAGAAATTTTGTAAATGAAGTGATGCAAAAGTTAAGGAAAGGATTTTCGTCGGACCACAAATAAGAGAACTTGTAAAGGATCCTGCATTTGTCAAATTTTGGAGGGGAAAGAGAAGGAAGCTTGGGAAGCCTTCAAGGGTGTTGTTCATGGATGTTTGGGCACCAAAAGAGATGACAGCTACAAGCATTTGGTGACAGTGCTCCTGCAAAAATACCGTAACCTTGGATGCAACATGTCCATTAAGATCCATTTTCTCCACTCCCACCTAGACTTTTTCCCTCCTAGTTGTGGAGCTGTTAGTGATGAACATGGGGAGGGATTCCATCAGGACATTTCTATTATGGAACAAAGATATCAGAACCGTTGGAATGAAGTAATGTTTGCGGATTACTGTTGGTCTTTGTATAGGGATTTTGCGGAACTCCATCACAAGAGGCAAGCTAAAAGACGACGAAGTCAATAGGCCACCATATGATTCTCTTCAGACACGACTATCTGCGAAGTACTTTTCAAGCAATTTAGAACTCTTAGCATGTAATTACCAGTTTAAAAGATCAAATGCACTTTCATTGTTGTTAGCATGTTTGTAATTAAAATGCATCATTTTCTCTCAATCCGTTAATATGTAAACATTCAAAAATTATTTTTAGTTGCCCAGTGTAATCAATTTTACTGTAACACTTAAAATCATTGATTGAGTAAAATGGTCTTTACACTAACCAAGTTAAAAATATTTCTTTTAAAAACATCATGTAGTATCAACATTATAAGTGTCTGGTCTTAAATTGTAACTATTCAGATGAGCATGTACTTACGTCAAAATATAAAATATGAACAAATTCAAAACTGTATTTCCAGTTGGTAAAAGGAGCGGCTTACAATGTTCATCTGGTTTCTTTCGTTACATTATATTGATTACACTTTTTATGTACAGCAATATTTCTTTGACAACTTCACATCTATTACAAATCCCAGCAAATTTATAGTCTTAATTTCTCACCTGTATGTTTTAAACCTAGTTTTATTATTTTGGCTTTCTCCTGATTCAACGTAAAGCAATTTACGCTTAGCAGCTAAAAAATTAGCACATTTGAATTATTCAATTAATCAACATATGCTTCTGGTTTTCAAAGTAGTGTCATCAGCATAAAGAATTGGTATATCAGGCAAATTATGAGAAAGAGCATTAATCATGATTATAAATAATGTGCACAATGTTGTCTTTTTTTTTAATTTACGTCCTCCAACGTCAAGTCATATCGGACGATGAAGGATAAGGTAAAAGCCCGGAAAACCTTATCCAGGTAACTCACCCTGACCGAGACTCCAACTTGGGACCTCTTGGACTTAAGGCAGACATGCTACCATCTACGCAACTGAGGCCGGCGACCCAGTGTTGAGCCTTACGGTATTAATTGTTAGCTCGTAAGCGATAGACAAAGCGCTAGTAAAGTAGTGCAATGACCTTGATAAATACATTTTGTGGAGGCGTTAGCCATTTCAAGATATCTGTTATTTTGAATTTTCAAATAAAAGTACTTTTTACCTCTGTTTTTCTGTGATGGAAAAGATGGCAGATATCCTGGCAAATCTGAAGTTAGAAATTAGTCACACCATAATACGATTTTTAAACATTCAACTGTTCTTTCATCTGTTGCATTCTTAAGCCCATAATATTTCTAAACCTTTAATGAGAATGTCTCCAAGGATGAAAAATATGAAAAAGCTTTTTATAAAAACATTTTTATAACAATGGGTAGAAAGTCATTTAAATACAACACAGGTCTCTTTAAGGCATTGCTATTATTTGCTGCTGACGATATCATGAGAATAAGTTCAAGGCCATCACAGTGTCGAGCTTTTAAGCATCTGACTAATCAACTGATTTCTTCTGCCTCCTTTGTGACTGCAACGAAATATGCAATGTAACTATTTCTGTACAAGGCGCCGGGGTAGCGCGGTGGTTTCGTTCGCGGCTCCCGTTCTAAGGGTCCCGAGTTCGATTCCCGGCTCTGGGGTTGGCGATTTTAAGTCGGCCCTATCCACGCCTTCACCTCTGTCTAGCACACGTGAAGTATCCCCTATGCCCAACGTGGTTCGGAGTCCACGGTAAAAACTGTAGGTCCTCTCACCTCACCGCCATCTTCACTATCACCCTATCATCGGAGGTAATGGACACCGCCCTCTGGGTGCCTCCACCTGAGAAATGGGTCCGGTCATCACTTGGTGGGGTGAGGTTACCCCGAAGGCCAAGGTTGCCATGTGGGGAGTGTTAGTAACTAACTATTTCTGTACAGGTTTACCTTAACTCACAGTAGATTTAAAATTACATTTCATATGGATGTCTGCAGAAATTATATTAAGTAAACGATAATTTTAGAAACCCATAAGAATGTAACGCAATAAATTTTGTATGTGTTATCACACCATTTCCAATTGAGACAAGGCGTTAAAGAATTTACGGCACTCCTTATTTCAATATATTTTAATGTGGTTATATGTTGTAGTTTACACTATTAAAGATAATGTCCTGTTATTTGGAAAGGACCATTGTTTTGATGCATATTTGGTTATCTCCGTCTTTTAAGTTAGGCATGATACTTTTATAAACATAAAATACAGGACCGTTATACATTCCGTTAACTTAAAAGGGTTACTGTCAGTCCTGTCATACTTCTGAATTATGCAGCTGCAACACTGGTGGGCAATTTTAATAATAATAATAATAATAATAATAATAATAATAATAATAATAATAATAATAATAATAATAATAATAATAATAATAATAATTATTTATTTAACCATTTGGCATACAATGCAATAGGTTTCGTCAGCAGGTCATTAAAAGGAATCTACATTTAAGTGCTGTTGTAGTGTATAAAAATTAAGTAACTTAATGCTACTTTTAACTCTAGTTTTAAATGAATTAGCCTTTACAATTTGTCTTAAATTTAAAGGTAATTTATTGTATAATTTCATTCCAAGGTACAGATGAGAATCCAGAGATTTCTGTAAGTGAAATTTAGGAGATAACATTTTTTCTACCCCTAGTATCATGAGCATGTATATCACAAAAAAGTGCCTCATCTGTCCTTTGAAGATGAATGAAGTTCCAACATGCAAATACATACAGAGATGCTACAGTTAAAATACCAAATTCTTTAAAGATAGTTCCACAGTGTTGGCGAGAATCACAATTTTTTACTATTCTAAAAGTCTTCTTCTGGAGAGCAAAAATACCAGGTTGGCTTCTCCACTGCTACCGCATAGCAAAATGCCATAATTCAAGTGACAGTGAAATAAACTATAATAAACAATTAATAAAATATTAGTGAAAACGCACATTTTAAGTATTCATGAGAGAAATAATACATTTGGCAACTTCTTGCATATTTCTGTTATGTGAAATTTCCAACAAAGCTTGTTGTTCAACCATATTCCAAGTAGTTTAACCCTCTGCTCATGACTCTATTTATCTTTTAAACTAAATAAAATAGTTTGTGTTTTATCTTTGTTAATATGCTGATCATTTGCCCCAAACCAGTCAGACAATTGATCCAAAGTATTCGACCAATTGAAGGTACTTGCAGAAAGAGTATTATTAATTGTGGTATCATCTGCATAAGAAATAGCTTTACCAGGAGTATCAGCAGGCAAGTCATTAATAGCTCATTATTATGGCAAGAGTAAACCTTTATTACAAGAACTACAGTGACTGCGACCATTTTTACGAGTGTCATATTGAGCTTGGCACGAGATTGTACGCGGCTTAGCATATATAAATGTTATAATAATTTTGGGAAATAAAACAATTCAGCATCTAAAGCTGACATAAATGAGATAGGCTTTATATGTTGATAAAGGAGACGTTAGAATCTCTTCTTTCAATTAATTTATTACCTAACTGTTGAACCAATAAATAATAAGTACATCCTACGAACTCTGGTGTAGCTTATTGTCATCACAATATGCTAAGCAGGCACAAATTAAAATTTTAATTCTTCTTCAGAGATTTTGTACCTTTGTTTCTCAGAGAACAGAATATCACAAAATAGTTGCATGTTCTCTCTAAAGGCACGGTTATTTGGAATGTCGGTATTGCGTCATTGATACGGAAAACTTATTAGTGCGATGACATTGTTTTTAATTAACGTATGCCAACGTAAGTTATATTATGAATGAGCTGGGTGGAACGATACTCAAATGTACCCGTTCCATATAGCCTAGAGTTACCCGACATTTATACACGTTATTGAATAATCTGATTAGTGCGATTGTATAATGATAGCAAAGCAGCAGTAAATGCATTAATTTGTGTAAAATTCTAGATAATTTATAAGAAATAAAAGTTTTTATAAAGAGAATTATATTAATGGTATTGCAAGTCGTATGCCCAATTTGGAGATTTTCATTTCGGTGTTTAGCTTTGATAAAGTGCAACGTTTATCATCATCATCATCATCATCATCATCATCATCATCATCATCATCACTATTATTACTACTATTACTGTTATTACTATTATTATTACTATTACCATTGTTATTATTACTATTATTATTACTATTATTACTATTACCATTGTTATTATTACTATTATTATTACTATTATTATTACTATTATTATTGCTGTTATTACTATTATTAATTATTATTACTATTATTACTATTATTATTGCTATCATTATTACCATCATCAGAATGCTCGACTTTTTTAATCGATTACAGAACCATTGTGATTGTATGTATATTCCTAATAAGCATGTGGTGGGAGTTTGTGAAGTGGGTGTAGAGGGTGGAGAATGGTGACGCACGCGTGTCAAAGCAACAGAGCTACCTTTCCTCTCACCCTCTCAGCGTCGCTGGGGCTTATAAAGCGAACTGAGTTTCGCGTGGATGCTCACAGCTTGTCCGTATCGTCTTCTACATTCCTCGTAGCGATCTCGAACAAGGTAAGTGGCACGCACGTCCTGCTTGGACTCTCATCATCATTGTTAACAGTAGGGCACAGATGTGGCCTTCTGTATTCCCGAAAATATCAACACTAAGCATTCATGTAGTTCACCATAACTAATGTTCAATAATAAAATATTTATAGTACTGCAATTCTCGTATACCTATATGTTTTCAGGAAAACAAAAAGTGTGGAGTTGAAGTGTACAAAATTGTTTTAAATCCCAAATTTTTGCCTAAAAAGATTTGTTGTATAACTTTTCCCAAACGTCTTAAATTACTATAGAATCTGTATTGATAAAGTACTTTACTATACCATTATTCCCACAAAAAGCTCAGTAGATTTTTCTCCTTTAACAGGTTTAAAAATCTATATTTTTCAAATAGTTCTAAAAGGTTTATACTTCAATTTTAATCGTGTATTTATTGCATAATATTTATATAAAAATTGTGGTTTGCTTTTGCTTTTTGATAACCAAGTAACAATTATTTTGCTGCTTTCTGTAACCAAAACACTGACTCCACAATAATGCAATGTTAAAGCGTATGTTGTGAAAAATGTTGCCTTAGAGGTTTGTTATGTCAAATTTCCTACAAAACTACAAGTATTTCAACATTCTTTCAAGTGGTACAGTTAAGCTTGTGTGAAAAGTTCGATCTGAATTAAAAATTATCTAGTAATACATTGCACCTTGAATTATGTTATGTGGTAATTCAAAACGTTTTAGTCAGTTTAGGTTGCTAAATTGTACATGCAATTGGTATCTCCATCCTTTAAAATGAACTACATACTCCCTCGTTCATTATTTGCTTATAATGTGTTATTTACATTTTAGAGTTTTTCTTACATTGAAAAATATGCGATCTTTATCTGTCAAAAATATTGTCATGCGACTCGAAATCGAAGTCCCATGATAATGTATCTTACATATATTTCAGTACTAAATCTTTCCAAGATCTCTGTACCACTGCGACAATAATTTTCTATTCTAATCTGTATTTATATCCAATATCATAGCTAGATAAAACTCAAAAAATTGAATCCATGTTTTCAATTTTTTCCTTTTGAATCTGTAGTGGACAGAAGACGAGCAGTAACCGTCAGATTTTCCTTCATGTTTTAAAAAACTGCTCCTTTAAAAATTACAGTTTTTAATGATATTCATTTGCACAGATACTATACAAAGATCTGTTCCAACTATAATATTGCAATATAATTCTTCCTAATCCAATTACAAATATTGTCAACTACATCACGATCCCTGGGATCCCTTTTGGGCTCCCTGGCTTACCCCTAATTTTAACACATCCCTAATTATTACTCTGAGAATTTTTATACCTTGTCATTATTTTTACACTTTTGTAATGCTTCATCTTTCCATCAGCTGAGCGTATGGTGAATGAATAAATAAAGCCAGATGCAAACACCTCAAAAGTTCTGTAAACAGCCATACAAATATTACAAATAAATTACAGAAATTTGTAAAGTTCGTCAAAAATTGTTGTAATTTATTTCAAATACCTCAAATGTCTTAAGAGTTTCTTCATATTTTATTGTTACGAAAAATATCCAGAGAAAAGCCATGCCAGACAAAGCAACAAAGCTTTCGTAGTTATTAAGAGTATAAATTTGTAGTAAAATATAAATATTTGGAATTTATTATATATTGTAACATATGGTACAAATATAACAACAATCTTCGTATAGTTTATCTAATAGTTCGTATGTTAGCCACGGTATTTTCATAACTGATTTAATTGATTGAAGCTATCCAACTGTGCGTACTTATTTATATATTTCTCCTTGAAACATTGGTACTCGTTCTCTTTTCGGTTTCAAGCATTAGCATTCATAACTTTCCGATACAAATGTAAATTAAATTCTTCTTATTTTGTTATATTGCCTCTCGAATTTCATGAGCTTTTGCTAGCTTTAATGCTTCAACAGCTGCGAAAGTAGCTATTTTAATATCAAATTTAACTTTCATCTACATCGGATAAAATAAAACCAAATTAATTTGGAAATTAGTCCAAAAACTGAAGTATGTTCTCTCGAGATTTATTCCAAATACTTATATGTTACTACCTATATTAGATTTTAATGTTATCTCCGTAACTCTAACCTTTATTACAAGTTTAATATAATCGCCACTTCAGGAAGCGTATGTAATAAAAGTGATAAAAATAACAAATGTTTAGGGATGGGTCCTCGATACTTGAACATTTTTCTGAAGTATCATTCGATATCGTGCGATACTTTTTCTATACTCCGGCCGTGATTACGTAATTTTTATTTTATTTTATTTTAAATCGCAAAATATTACTGCTGCAATTATAACATTACAAAGTCGAGAAATTGCCAGAAAAATGGTGCCCCCACAGTAACAATATGGAGTGTGTCAATTTCAGTGTCAGTTAATAATTATCAAGAAGAAATTACTGCACTTATCAACGACAATTTGTCACCTCCTCTTTCTAGTAGAATGGAAAACCAATTCAACATTTGCAAAACTGTAAAAATATCCTCTAAATATCTGTGTATTCTATCCGCAACAGTTTTCTCTGAAAGAGTAATTTACTAATTTAGTACAGCAGGTTTCGTGTGTCAGAAATAGAAGTAGACTTGATCCTAAACGAATGAAAACGCTAGTATTTTTGGAAAAAAACTTATAAAAGTGGACTATTTTGCTTTTAGATTCTAATGTAGAGTTTAAAAATAATAAACTGATGGTTTTAAGTTTTGTCTCATAAAATATGTACACCTATTTCATTTTATTGGTATTGCACTTCTCCCAACATTTTTGTACTGAATTTAGAAGTATAAATGATGGTATATAGTATCGGGTATCGTGGAAAATATACATCGGTATCGAGTATCGAGGTTAAACTGGTATCGACCCATCCCTACAATTGTTACTGGTTGACAAAAATTAATAAAAAACCGCTTGATATATCGTACCCAGTTTCCCACTCAACTGTTACAAATTCGGAGTTCGCCTCGCTTGACACTTCTCCATTCTCGTATTGTAATACGATATTTATAGCAAATAACTTCATAAAAAGTAAGAGGCGACTATATATTAAAGCCACAATAGCAAATGGTTATCGAGGCAAAAAAATTCCTGATATCTTGTATTCCCAGATAACGTCCTCGGTGAAAGCATATGCCTCATTTTAAAGAATCAAACGAAATTCCGTGTCAGACGGTTTATTCTTATAATTAATAACCTTTACGATACAGGGTTAACAGATTAAGAGAGATATTTAAAAGTTTGGATGGTACTGAAATCGGGTATTTATAGTTGATACTTGCAAGTGTTACTTTTTGTAAATTGAATCATTTAGTTAAACGTAATCCCTCGTTATGCTACCCGTCCACAATTCAAATAGGTTAGTTTAATACATTTAAAATGCATGTTAGCTGTGATCACCCTTATCTGATTAACTCACTCTCATTTGTGCAATATCAATTCCAAAGAGAGAAATGAAGTATCCATTTCACATTTCCGCTTCCAACTCTATGTGTATCAATGTAGAATAGTGGTAACAGTGTTGTAGTAAATTATTTTATAGTTGTGTTTTTGTACTAGCAGTGAACAGGAACAATAGAATCTGATTTGAAAACTGAGTATCAAAGCTGTAACACAAACCGCATATCTTTTTTTTTTTTTGTATACTGTTGAGCAACCGTGTCCAAACATTCAAATGCTCTTTATATTTCTGCCATCTAATTTATTTGTCCTGAAGAATTTTCAAAACAATTTTAATTATTTGGAAATACATATAAAGGTTGGAAATTAATTGTTATTTCACACTAGCCGTGTGTAGGACGCACTATGAAAATGTAGAACCAGACTGAAAAATGCAATGCCATAGCCGGGATTTGAACACGGATCTTCTGGTTTCCGTCCAGCCGCTCTATACCATTGAGCTACTATGGCCAACAAGCCAACATGACAATAAATTCTCCAACTGACTCGTTTTTTTTTTCCGGTAAACCACTAGGAGTTCTCATACCCTTTCATAATGCGTCCTACACACGGCTAGTGTGAAAGAACAATTAATTTCCATTATTTGAACCTAATAGTGGTCCGAACTATAAAGCCCGGGCCTTAAAGTACTTACAGCATAGTAAGTCGCCATTAAGGTAGTTGTCTCATATGTTTATGAGAACTCCTAGTGGTTTACCGGGAAAAACACGAGTCAGTTGGAGAATTTAATGTCATGTTGGCACGTTGGCCATAGTAGCTCAATGGTTTAGCCCGCCTCGGTAATGTAGATGGTAGCATGTCTGTCTCACGTTCAAGAGGTCCCGAGTTTGAATCTCGGTCAGGGTGAGTTACCTGGATAAGGTTTTTTCCGGGATTTTCCCTTATCCTGAAAGACGAATGTCGGGTAACTCTAAGCTTCATGGCCCCGGACTCATTTTAGCATCATTTCACCCATTTCATTCATCGTCCGATATGACTTAACGATGGAGTACGTAAATTACAATACAAAATCAATGGTTTAGAGCGGCTGGATGAAAACCAGAAGATCCATGGTTCAAATCCCGGCTATGGCATTGAATTTTTCAGTCTGGCTCTACCCTTACATATAAGGGTTACTAAAATAGGTTTGGTTACACACTTTATGTCAACTATGCTATTGGGATTAATTTATGTTCCAGTAATTGTCTTTATCATAGTCAATATTTATGCTTAGATTAGGATGTTGAAAAATTCAATACTACGAATGGGCGTCGAATGATGTTCCCAACGCGCTACCGCTGTTCACTGAATTTTACATATTCTAGAACTTGTATATATGTAAAGCTATCATGTAACCTACTTTTCCCAAGGGTCCCCGCAGCGATTCCGAATGGATAGAGGGCGTTTTTCTCTAGTCAAGATTACGCCCCCACAACCGAGCGGGATGGCACAGGTGGTTTCGTCTGCGGCCCGCATTTGGGAGTACCGGGTTCGATTCTCGTGTCCGATCTACCTGACCCATAGGGTTTATTGGGGGATTTCCCGGGTCGCCAGGGATTGCTGAGTAGGTTAATTACATCCCCCAAACTTCCTGTCCCTCCATTTCATCTCCGTTATCATTTCACATCCTCTCTCATCTGATAGTATATTTCAGAGAAGAAGTCTCGGTGCTGTCGGCCGCCCTCTGCTTCCTCTGGCCTCATCCTTCCTCCCGAGGATGCGCCTCTTAGGGCTTAGGTACAATAAACCCAGGTTTCGGTGCCGAATCCCCTCCGTAGTAATCCTAATCCTAATGCCCCCACATCCTAGGGTCCTAAGTGCCTCTGTGTGTGTATGTGTGTGTGTGTGTGTGTGTGTGTGTGTGTGTGTGTGTGTGTGTGTGTGTGTGTGTGAATGTAGACAGCCCAAGGATTAACACTTAATAAGCTATTTGGCCTTGGTCCAATAACAAAATTAGTGAGCAAATATAGTTCCAGGAATGAAATTCAACTTGCAGCATCCGTATTATAATCTGAGCTGACTTCCGCCTCACAAAATTTTAAAATAATGACAGTGCTAAAAGCATTATAGCTGTAACAATAGTATATTGATTGCTAAGAACTGTAAGCGATATTTATCAGGTCGAGAATCATATTGGGAATATGATATCTGACATGTAGCTTCCAGTTCGTAGTTATCCAATTAATTTTTTTAATACTTGAAAATACCTTAAAACGCAATATAAATAAAATATGTTATTCACATCCTACTGCTACAGTACACTAGAACCGTAAGTATTAATGACCAGTTTAATCCTTGTTACCAGCATTTAAAAATTGCATTTTAAATTTAGCTTACACAACCAAATGCGTGTTAATGTTTATCTTACAAATCAAGTATTGTAAAAATATTATTTTTGTTGCACTTTAGATATAATTGCATTATAACAAAAGACATTAAACGGCACCATTACCTACGTAATAAATTTAAAGTTTTTAAACGTCCAAATATTAAACTATACCTTTTTACTATAGATGGAAAACAAAAATATTCTGCGTTGCATTTAAACTTTGCAACACATTTTACAATTACATATGCAATATAAAAGAGTAAATGAATAAGCGTCAGTATAGTTAGAAGTATTTAGCTGATTATCAGTAAACATTGAGGTTGTTAATAAAAAATAACCATAGTTTGATAGATAGAATCAACATGAAAAATTCAATTCCATGGCCGGGATTTGATCCACGGATCTCCTGATTTCCGTCCAGTCGCTCTAACCCCTTGAGCTACAAGGCCAACGTGCGGTCCTGACATTAAATTCTCCATTTGACTCATATTTCCCCGGTAAACCACTAGGGGCTCTCGCATCCGAGATACACCGTTTGTGGCGACTTACTATCGTAAGTACTTAAGTCCCAGGCTTCATCATTTAACTTTATTATTTAAGTTAATTTATGGAAATAAATCATTTCTTCACACTAGCCGTATAAAGGCTAAGGTCTTTGACAGATAGATTCTACATGAAAAATTCAATGCCATGGCCGGGATTTGAATCATGGATCTCCTGGTTTCCGTCCAGTCGCTCTAACCCATTGATCTACCATCTATCATTGATCAGTTCATTCTGTTATTGCGTAATTTGATTCGTTATTTACAAATCAAATTAAGAAGTATCCGTCTTTTAATTCCCTTAAAAAATTATAAATCATACCAGTTGAAATTTCAGACAAATTTTGTAAATCCCCTCAGCACAAATTTAACTGCCCATGTACATTTGTAGACACTATGGTACAAGTTATAGCTGAATAATATTTTAAGGAATAATATTACTTTCCTCCCGTGCCCCTTAATTAAACTAGGTAGAAAAAGTATTCCACCTCCAAAAAAAAATTATATTGTGGTTTCAATGTAAGGGGTCTTTTGGGTAATAAAATAAGCAAATAATAAATCATAAGAAGCAATTTTAGTAAGAGATACCCGCGTGTACACAACATAACTCAAGAATGAAAAGTTAAGCATCTTGTAGGGATGAGACGCAAAGATTTACAAGAAAATCGCTGAACCTCAAAGTATGCTATGTATGGGAATACTCTAATGGCTAGCAAATTTAATTAAAATGTAATGTGTTTAAGACATTCATGTAATAATAAAGCAAATATATTTACTTTCTGTGAATGTCTAAGTGTTCTACTTCATTCGAGTTGAGTGATGTATATATGTTCGTAATTTAACATGTAAGTTCTAAAAGAAAAAAGAAAATCTTCATAAGAAAAAAATGCCAATCCCTACAAGACACACAATTTATTTCAAATAACATTTATTGTTATATCACATTGCATTGCTTGCTTTATGTTTTCAATTTTCCTAACATTTTTACTCACGCAATTCTGTTTTTTCTAGCGATGTCATTGAAGCAGTATAGCATTTCAAAGCCAGCTTGTGACTCCTTGTTTAAAAATTAACTTAGCTTCTGGTATCTTCTCTGTACTTATAACGAAACGTATACTGAAAGCAAAATCAGAAACAACCATTCACTTTTTCTCTCATGTTTAACGCCCGCTTTTGCTACATACTACTAGAAAAATCATTCTTGGGCAAAATATATCAGTAACTCAATATGAAAAGAATCACTTTCTATATACACTGTGATACATATAAACCTGAACCATTTCAATAGGTCATAACTTTGAACCAATAATAGGACACAAGTGCAACTTTGGGAGAATATAATACACAACTGGAATATTACATTACACTATTTACATCTCAGAGAAAATGTTGGGAGTGTCCTCCACCAGCATATATACATGTTTGTGCCCGTCTCACCATATTCTCTGAAGTTTCACGGAGAGTATCCTCACCAATGTTACTTATTTCGGTTCGAATGGATTCCTTTAGAACATCAATTGTCCGTGGCCTAATCTTGTACACTCTATTTTTAGATACCCCCACAAGAAAAAAATCCGGCAAGGTTAAATCAGGGGATCTGGGGGGCCACAGACCTTTTGAGATTATTCGATTATAAAATAAACGGTTTACAAGTTCCATGGTGTCATTAGATGTATGACACGTTGCTATATCTTGCTGGAAATAACCTTCTCTCAATTCTATATCATCTACATAAAACTTCAGAGAATATGGAAAGACGAGTGCAAACTTGTATAAATGCTGGTGGAGGACACTTCCAATATTTTCTCTGAGATGTAAATAATGTAATGTAATCTTCCAATTGTTTATTATATTCTCCCAAAGTTGCACGTGTGTATAAACCTGAACCATTTCAATAGGCCATCTTTGTAGTCAGATTGTGATTTGTCGTCTCCAACTTTGCGGCCAGGTCGCTATTTGCCTGCTGAAATGGTTCAGATTTATATGGATCGCATTATATAAATAATGTAATTTATTATTGATAGGTAATGTCCGCTTCGGTAGCATAGATGGTAGCGTGTCTTTTTCACGTTCAATAGGTCCCGAGTACGAATCTCGGTCAGGGTGAGTTACCTGGATAAGGTTTTTTCCGGGGGTTTTCCCTTATCCTGAAAGACGAAAGTCGGGTAACTCTAAGCTCCATTGGACTCCGGACTCATTTGAGCATCATTTCACCCATTCCATTCATCGTCCGATACGGCTTAAGGTTGGAGGACGTAAATTACAACAACAACAACAACAACAACAACAAAATTGATAGGTAAAAGGAATATATCATGCAAGATTATTAAGTACTTCCCGTTATACTGATTACGCACAAGATATCTTAAATCTTTACATAGACAATAGACATTCAGATTTGAAAGTATATCGCTCAAAATATTGAACAATTCAGCAAACGAAAACAGCAAATGACCAATGCTACAAAAATTATGTTATCCAAATTCTTTATTTTAACGAGTTCCCATTTATATAAAATATGATAAGAACAAAGAAGACCTTATATGTACTTCATAGATAAATTTCAAGTTATACGTTGTTTTTGGAAAAAGCAATATGTGAAATCATGACAATCATATTATAGCCCATTTCGATAAGATACAAAAAACAGAATTATGTTCGTGAAAAGCTTGACAAGAAAAAAACATACACACTCTTATTGAAATATCCTTATATAAATCAATTTCCAATTTTAGATATGCTTTGTAGTTGTTACTTAAGATCAAAATTATTTTATATTCATATTCTTAATGCTGATCAGTGGTCTCGGAAATTAAAGTAGTGGCATGTAATTACACATCGAAATATCAAAAGGTATCGCCGTTTGTGTATAAGTTATGAGATTAAATGACAACATAAAGTTGTACCAAACTATTAGTCCATTGCTAACATGCAGCACTTTTCACAAATACACAGAGTAGGCATATTAGTCTAATAATGTTCCTTTGTGTCTGTTACACCCACCAATTTAAGCTGCTCAAACTTCTCGACCTTCACTACTCGCAAGCATATACTAACTTTCAACTGCACAACTGCTCCGGCCAACTGAATCACAACTCCGATACTCGCTGGTAAACTCATTAACTAGCAACTGAACTGAAATCAAGCTGCCCTTTGAACTTCCCTTTTAACCTGCCGATCACAAAAGAAACCTTCGGGCAACCTAAACTTCTCGAATCGAAGGGATGGAACGCTGTTGATGTCGAATCTTCCAGAAATGAAACCATCTGAGAAAACTTCATTGCGGTACAACAAAGAGGCTACTTCAGGCTCATGAAGTCAATGGCTGTCTTTAAATGCTCTTTCTTGTGCTACTCTTGAGGCAAACAAAAAAAACCATGGGATGGGGTGACTCAATGCCTTTAAGGGAGGCATTTGCTGCCGCCGTGAGTATGGGTCCGAAGACAAAGAATAACAAAGGAATTTCTGCGATGGGTTGAAAGCGAACTCAGGCAGAAAATGAAGTGTGACAAAGCTAACACCATTTCATCCGCCACATAGGTTACAGTTCTCCTGGCTAGGTCAGAAATTTACATTCAATGAAAAAGAATTAGGCTAAATGCGGGATATCTGAAATTCATGAAGAGAAGCCACGACTGCTGAGGTTTGTGAAAAGATTTTCCTTTTCAGGAGAAAACCTAAGCCGGTTTTGGAATACAATCGCCGTGGAGAATGACGTGAAATATCAATTGACAATTAAAATGGAAGAACCATGCATAGGTTATATTTTAAAGGGTAGAATCAGATTTTAAAGTAGCTTGGATTTGGACCCGGAACTGTGGCTTAACCTGCTGCTGCTTAACCATGGCAACGTGTGAGTGTGACATTAAATTGTCCAACTGCTTCATTTGAATTTCAGAATTCTTTGTGTTTTATGAAAAAGGGAGATAACTGCGTTATTTAAAACTATTTGTATATCTTAACACGTCTAGATAATTTCCATTTCCACTTCTATAACACTGCCTGAAATAGAACAAGAGCAAAGAAGTTTACAGGCTGTTCACAGGAAACTCATTTGGTACATTTTACTCACAATGCTAAAACTTACGTCAAACATTTAATAATTTAACTTTAATTAACAAGAATGGATTTTTATTAAATGTAAGATAAGGCAAATTTTTCGTTGTTAGCTGAATTTTAATGTCAGAGAAGTTTTGTAACATATTTGTATTGCATGTTTCAAAGATACTGAAACTGAGTAAGGAGCTTGGTATTCACTTCATCTTCGTTTTTATGAAATAGTGCGCTCCTCTCGCTCTCGCCCTCTAGCCTCTCGCCCTTTTCGATGTTTTTCCTAAAAATGCCTTTCTGTTCTTTTGATGAGATTTCAAAACAGTGCCTTCGAAAACAAAGAAAGTTCATATTGAAATACTTTAATATACGATATTAAACATACTTGAGTGGGCTAAAGAGAATGCAAAAAATGTATTTCCAAATTACTTTTCCCTTTCGTAAATATCTCCCTTTCCTGAATAAACAGTAGGATACACAGCACTTATTATTAATCTTTGAAATGTAGATATGATGCACAGAGATGAGTACTGGAAATTTTACATATAAAAGAACGTCATATCGTATATGGGATATATGCAAGATTGAAATAAATTGTTTACCCCAAAATACTTATTTTTCAGTTGTGTGATTTATATGTCAAATGCCCCCAAATACTACACTCTACAATATGAAGTGAGACCACTGTAAGCTCTTGCCTACTTAAAAATAGGCATCTCAAAAATTGATAGAAATTAATCGTTCTTCCACATTAGGTGGAGGTGTTAGGTAGAGTCCGACTGAAAAAATCAATGCCATATCCGGTATTTGAACCACAGATCTCCCCATCTCCGTCCGGTTACTCCAAACCACTGAGCTACTATGGCCACCATGCCGACATGACATTAAATTCTCCACTGACTACCATGTTTTCCCGGTAAACTACTAAAGGTTTTCATATACAATGAGATGCACATCTTCTGTAGCGATTTACTGTGCTGTAAGTATTTAAGGCCCAGGCTTCATAGTTAAATCCCTATTTTAGGTTTATTGATGGAAATTAAACATTCTTCCACACTAGCCGTGTGTTGGCTATGGTTTGGATGTAGTCCGACTGAAAAATTCAATGCCTTAGCCGGAATTTGGATCACAATCTCCCGGTCTCCGTCAGGTTACTCTTGACCAATTGAGCTACTATGGCTGACATGCTGGTATATACGAGTCAGTTGGAAAATTTAATACTATGCCGGCATGTTGATCAAGAGCAACCAGACGGACACTGCGAGATCTGTGGTTCAAATCCCGGCTATAACATTGAACTTTTCAGTTGGATTTTGCTTATCCATCTCAAAAATTATTTTATAGTTCTACTGATCTTCTGTTTCTAACATGGTTTATCACTGAGAATCAGTAAAACTTTATTACGATTTGTTACCATTATTCCAAAATAAATAAGGAATTTTATACTTTACTTACATTCACAGCTCCTTAAAAGTTCCAACAATTACCGAGAACTTAGCTAATGGAGAACTAACGGGGAAAGCAATAATTAGAAACAAAGATTCTGATCTTTCGATCGCCAAAGCGTCCTTGCAATTTATTTCTGTGGTAAATCCTTTTTCACGTGGCACGTGTTTCTGTTGCTGGAGGCTAACTCACACAACCAACAGCATCGATTGTCTCAGTAAGAGAAAAACGAGCACTACCAACTCTCTTCAAGTACTTTAACAAGTTGCTTCCATTAGCTTAGAGAGCAACTCTTCTAAACTTTTGTTAAGTTACGTACTAGAATAACTATTATCACCTGGCACCTTAGTCCTTCACACCACCAAGTACTATTTCATCTTGTTTTCTTGTCGCTTGTCTAAAGTAAATACTGTAATCGATCCAAATTTCATACACCAAATCATCAGTACTGCTGCCGAGGGCGTAATAGAGTAAATTTAGAGAAATTTTCGAATGGTAATTTCTCAATAACATTATTTAAGAAAGTGGCATAATTACAGCACTTTATATTAAAGCATGCTTTATTCCAAACAACCTTTGATCGGAAGAATTTTATGATGGTTTTTCAGATGCATTAGTTTAATTAGAGTAATATAAATTTTAGCCAATTGCTTAAACATAAGGTTATCTTTCATTCGCAATCCACATGTTGCTAGCACTTGTTTCTATTGATTTTATTCTTCAATTTTAGTTCGCTAAGATCCCCAGTGATATGTTCACTTCCTTCTACATTTTCAGTCTGTACTGGGCAACGTATTGTATTCAAAAATCTCTCCCACAACTTCAACTCCCTCATCCACGGTCTAGGAGTTCATGAACAAGAGCACGAATAAGCTTAAAAATTAATTTACTCTTCTTTATCCCTTTATTATCTCCCAACAAAAATATTTTTCTACTGAAACATCTTTTAAATACTTTCTAATTCAAGCAATTGCATCCTCAACTTTACTTGTACTCACGACATCCATCCTGGAGAGCGCTACAAATGCTGAAGTTGCTTCTAGAAAATTAAATCACACAGCAGATTGGTTAAAAAGCATAAAAAACAAAACAAACAAACAAACAAAAAGCTTCCAACCTGTTCCTCTGTCTTGAATTACCCTTCCTTGCAAAACACTCCTCTGCCAGTGGAGGGCCTAGCCTGACCTGGCTTGAGACCGAGGGTCTGACATTCAGATCTTCAATGCCCATTCGCGCTGTCTCTCGGGGGATTCATGAGTCAGTGTAGTATGTGTGCGTGCGTGAGAGAAAGAGAGTAACAAAATTAAAAAGAACCAGGCGTATAAGCATCACAATTCTTGTTTGATCTGGATACCGATGAAACATGCCAGGCAATTTGTGCCTAAATTATAAACAATTCCGATTTTAAGCATACACATTTAATTATTTTATTTCTTATAAATTTTCCATTATTTTAGGTAAAATAATATAGTGTCAACACTAAAAAGTCATCGTCTGAAACCAGCGATTAACACAAGGATTTTGGAAGTCAGATTCGATACTCAATTGTCACAGTACTTGGATTCATTTCGAATATTGTACCCAGAGGATAAATAGGATCAGGTACAGCATGGCGTTGACAACAGAAAGCCAGGTATATGTTGAAAATTCAGCTATACAGTAAGCCATAGCTTGTCTTCAAGTATTGTACAACATGCACATGAAGCAGATACTGGTGGTTAAAGCTTCTCGTGCGATACACCGTTTGTCTGGCATTGAAATGTTAGTCTATCAACTCATTAGCGTAATCTTACGAGATGAAGGAACGCCAAATATTCAACGAAATCATGCTTTAATCCACACAGATAGGTTAGTAAGGACAAATATATTCTTACGCCATTAAATTTCAGGAAAAAATTACACAATAGTATATTATTTCTTATCTTATTTATAAATACTTTGACGTTTTCTATTAAATCCTGGTCCTCGAAGACCAAATTAGTATTTAACCTGCATTTTTTAGGTCACATCCTGAGGAGAAAAAATCTTGAGTATAGCTTGCGAAGTCCTTTTTCTTCTTTGAGTTTTTGTTACTTTGAAATCAAAGGAGACATACACTTTCCAAAACTAAAATGATATTGGAAAGATTAAGTCAGACTGAAAAATTTAATGTCATAGCCGGGATTTAAACCACGGATCCTTTGGTTTCAATCCAGCCGCTCTAACCCTTGAGCTACTAGGGCCAACGTGCCAACATGACATTAAATTCTGCAACTGACTCGCATTTTTCCGGTAAACCACTTAGGAGTTCTAATAAACAAATGAGACAACTACCTTAATGGCGACTTACATCGTGTAAGCACTTTAAGGCCCGGAATTTTTATAGTTAACCACTGTTAGGTCAATTAATGTAAATTAATTGTTCTTTCACACTAGCCGAATAGCGGCTGGACGGCAACCAGAAGATCCCTGGTTCAAATCCCGGCTATGGCATTGAATTTTTCAGTCTGACTCAATCTTTCCACACTTTAGCCCACACACGGCTGGTGTGAAGAAACAATTAATTTCCATAAAATGATATTGTTCAACAATTTACAATGCAAATAGCGTTACAGAAATATTAACAATTCTAACTGCAGAATTTGAAAATTTTGACAAACTTTTGTATAACGAATTATTTTATCTTTTTTTGGAATCAATTAAAGTAACACCTTAAATGTTGTTTGCGCATCCGCTTAGCATCACTTCTAGAGAGAAGTGATACACTTAATTATAAAATAATTTTATACGCGTACTAAAATGTGTGGGGGATGCCTCTAAAATGCAACATTAAACGTTCATACTTTTTCATTGATCCATAAAATTTTGAAAAGAAATGTGCAACATTTCTTAACCTAAAAGAAGAATGAATATAACATTTCGTATGAGTTTTGTAATTAAAGAGTTTCATGTGGACACTGAGTATGACCGCAGTGACGTGTATGTCTGATTATTAAATATGCTCTCAATGGGAGGAAACACTCGCAGGAGTCAAATTGCTTTGCCGTACTTCCGTCATTGATATATCTGCCATCTCGTCACACATGTCCTCACTAATGACTTTGTGGGTAATAGATGCTATCATTTAGAAGCCGTTTAGTGACCTTCAATTACGTAGGTTATAATTTATTGACTACATTGCTCCTTAGTGCAACCTTTGAGCGCTAGAGGGTTAGGAAATTAGAAATGTCAAACAACTCGATCATACGTTGCATTTGAGATGTACCCAAACTAAAAATCCATTGCATAAGCACTTCTCAACTTTGTGCATATCACGCTACTACAAAAATACAGTGCGCAGAATTGATGGTTTCTCCACACCCGAAAGAAACTGAAGATATCATCAACCTTTAATTTGTTGTTTGAAAGGACAAATATGTAAATTATTTAATTTAAATGTTTAATATATTAGATAGTTTTAACATCCAATTAAAGTAATCCATATTTTTTTGCCATACATTTTACTTCAGGCAGGGAAGAGCCATGAAAAGCGGTGATTACGACTGCACAATAAATAAACTGCAGTCATTCTTAAGGTCGTTATATCAGCATTATGATACAACAAAACAGATCTCCCTGCCTCCCGTCACAGAGATGAGCTCACTGAATGGTAGGTCAGTCAGACAATTTGAAAATCGTAGTTACGTAAAGCATTACTGAATCCTTGTATAATCACACAAAAAATAAATACAGAAAAAATAAAAGCTTGCTTATTTAGAAGTACAAGTTCGTCAAAGAGCATCATTAAGATTATTACGATGTTCATGTAGTTAGGACAGTCGTTATCAATGCCGGTTACTCAATATAAAACCGCATAATTTCTGTTCTAGATGAATTGGGTATTTTGTATGTACATTTTGTGCATTCCGCACTCTTTCTCTCTGCTTTTCTCCAGAATAATTCTTCCATTACACAGGCTACATTACAACCAATTTATGAGAAACACTGTGAGATTAGATTACTACTGAGGGGGTTTGGCACAGAAACCTGTAGTTTGTTGTAAATAAGCCTCCAAGTGGGTCATCCCCGGCAAGAAGAATGAGACGAGGCAGAGGACGGCCGATCCAAGGAGCCACGACAGTGCAGAGGACAGGGTCTTTTCTACGAGGGTTGTTCAATAAAGAATGATCATAATTTTTACGGTCATAATTTTTCGCACTAAAATTAAATCTTATATTCTGTTAGCTTAATGTGAAACAAACACGCCGCAGTAGTTTCATTGTTGGTATTCCTGTTTCCCGCCTGAGAGAACCAGGTAAATTCAGACATGTTCAGTATTGCCTACCGCTACAATGGAGGTAAAATGCAGTTAAAGTTGATGTTAGAGGAAGATCCGGAGTTTCTTTCAAACGTAATCACCTCTGATGAAATTTGACTACATCATTTTGATCCTGAGAACAAACAGCAAAGCTCAGTGTGGAAATCTCCTTCATCACCAACGCCCAAAAAGCAAAAGTGGTTGCTTCTGCTAGGAAAGTTATGGTCATCTCATTCTTTGATATTCATGGAATGGTTTATCAATTGTTGTACCTGCACACGGATCAGTAATTGGACAATACTATAGGGATGTCCTGAAAACATTGCAAATCCATATCAGGCAGAAAAGACCTCATTTCCGTGAAGCAGATTGGATGCTGTACCACGATATGCGCGGCTGCATATTGCCAATGTTGTTGCTGACTATCTTGCAAAAATCAACGTGAAGTGCATCCTTCACCCTTCCTATAGTCCGGATTTAGCCGCATGTGACTATTTTATATTCCCTCACTTGAAAAAAATGCCTTCGTGGGAGGCATTATCCATCATCAGAAGCAGTGGTGAAGGCTGCGGGGCGATTTTGAAGGATCTCTCAAAAAATAGTTTCCAGAATGTCTTTGAAGACTGGCAGAAACGCTGAAAACAGTGCATCGCATTTACAGGAGCCTATTTTGAGAAGGACAATCAAAATTATGAGGATGAATAAAGACACGTTGTCAAAAAATAATTGTGATCATTCTTTAGTGAACAGCCCTCGTATGAACCAGTTGGAAACTCTCCCGGTAAGCCAGCACAACCGGCAACCGGCATCACCATGGTCCGGAAATGGTACACCAGGTCATCCCGGAAACCGGAAACCGAAGGAGCTTATCATCCTGCCATGCAGCGCCGAAACACCGGCTGACACTTCTATCCTGAAAGATAACCAGATGAACGATTTGAAACGACAATGGAGATGAAATGGAGGGACATGAAATTCTGGGAAAGTAATTAAACTACCCAGCATTCCTCTGGCGACCCGGGAACCCCCCCGAAAAAAACCATAGGTCAGGTAGGTCAAAACCGCCTGAGCCATCCCGTTGGTGAGAGACTAACAACAGCAGCTTTACTCTTCCTTTAGAGTCGAATAACATTCAGAAAACTGGATAACTGTTTGGGGATACCGTATATATTTGGATATCATTCATCAGTCATCGACTGCTTTAGACAATTTATAGCGAACGAAAGGAAACGTTTCTAGATTTAACATATTTTACCAAGCATTTCACGTAACGAGGAATGATTCAGTGAATGAAGAGAATCTGAACTTTGAATCAACTGATATTTTTCATATGGATTAAAAGAAAACTCAAATAATAACCTCAGCCAGGCAGTCTGATAATCGAGTTCGAACTGAGGACCGTAACTCAGCACAGTTACCCAAAGTTGTTTCTTTTAATATAAATGATTAAATAATCTTCGGAATAGAACATCAAAATGCAACTGATATACTGTGGGAAAACTAATTAGCCTCATTTAAATACATCGATTCAAAGAGCGAAAGTCACAAAAAGCATAAAAATGCATTCACAAAAGAACATTTATAATTGGAATGGATATAATTGAAAAGTATTGGATACATAACTGACAAAAGTTGGATGCTAAACCTTTTCTTAAAATATACATATGTATGAAATAAATCAGCGCTGTTTCAATTTCATTTGGACAAGAAGACAGAAAAATAATGGCAGACCCATATTTTATACGAATATGAAAGATAACGATACGAACAAAAAATTAATGAGATTTCAAACAATTTGTGGGACAGTTCACAAAACCCTAAAGAATAAAACAAGATCTGAAACAAGAATAATATTTTATAACACCATAGCGGTCCCAACGTTACTTTATGGATGTGAAAACTGGGTACCTACACAAAGAACCATCAGCAGAATACAAAGTTGCGAAATGATATTCTTGAGAAGAACAAAAGGATGTACAAGAAAAGATAGTCAGAAATGAAAATATAAAAAATGATTTACAAGTGGAAGCTATCACCTCAAGAATGGATAGGTACAGAAGAAGATGGTTTGAACATGTTGGAAGAATGGATGATACAAGACTGCCAAAAGTAGTTTTCTAATGTAGTCCTAAAGGAAAGAGGGACGTAGGGAGGCCGAGGAAAAAAATGTAAGGAGACACTGTGAAGACGGAACAGGCGAGAGCCTAATCCATGAAGTGAAGAAGAAGAAAAATGACATATTCGCAAACACTACTTTCTGTTGTTTAAATTCTTTAAAGCATGGACAATGCCGCGGTATAGAACTTGGTCCAAAATTCCCTGCAGATGCTTTCTGAAGGAACTCCATTAACAGCCAAAACACACCAGTAGTGCTATAAAAATGTAATGTATTTGTTTTGCACTGCATTTGGATAAGTAACAAAGGACCAAGTAAAAAGTCGTTTGTATCAAGCAATACCTGTGCATTTCAATGTGTGCAACGTCCTTTCTGAAGTTACATTCATATTGAATGCCTTAAAAGTTGTCTTTTGGGGTGTTGAAATGAAAATTTAATAGCATAAAAGTTTAAAATGTCTTGGGAATGTCATGTAATACTACAGCTGCTATAAACTCGAAAACATTTCTTTTACAATTAATGTGAGCACACAGTGCGCTACATTTTATTCATAACGGAGAGATTTTCCATTATGATTAGAAGCATGACCCTTGCAGGGAGATCCAGTGTCACATTAATTTTGCTTTTACCAGCAACCGCAAGCCCGAGGTCTCCCTTCTACTATTAGACTTAGTCTAGCTGGTCCTCTCGAAACTGCCAGCTACTTTAATTTAATAAAGCAAGTCCTTTTTCACGAATATACAGTTACACCGGGAAACAAAAATGGAAATGAAGAGGATGGCCCAGTTGCGTCATTGTTTTTCAGAGTACATCCTCCTGCCGAAAGGGGTTATCGTGGAATTGTGTACATAATCAGTATGTTGTTTGGGATATTATAGTCTGAAAGCATGTTGAAGGCACATATAGTTACATCAGATTGCTGTCGTGTACTTCTGGCTATTTATCGAATCAAGAAATATAAACATTGCTTATAATTCATTTCACTCAACACATTGAATGATTAGGGAAAAGGCGAAAGAGGAAAGACGTAAGATTTGTAACTTAATAAGTGATTTTTATAAGTTTCGTTGAATTAAACACTCCGGTCACATCATTAATGTTGAATCAGTAAGTAAATGAAGATAATAAAATAAATTAGAAAATAGCATCTTGATATTTTAAACCAGGATGTATAAGTATATCCCAAGTTCATCAGTTATTATTTACTTATCTGTAAATAATTATTTTCACTCATTATTGTACAAATTAAATCTTAATTAGCTAACTAAAACAAAAACATGGTGTATACCTTCTCTGCTATTTCTACCGAAAACCAGCCGTCAACCAAATTATTACCGGTTGGCAAATTAAGGTAATGCCCAAGAAAGTTTGCTATCTTCTCATGCAGAGTGAGCTGTGCGTATTTCTATTGTTTTCCTTTTGTGTTTAATTTATTATAATACCAGCGAAAGCTTATCCGCACAGGAATATGCGTGATTGGTTCCTGACTTCCGGGAAGTTGTCACCAGACGGAACTATAAATCAGGCAGAAAAATAAAAGGAATCAAATTACACTTACGTTACCCATAGTAACGTGTCTTGTTTTCGGCAGACTGTCACTACTCTTTATCTCTCTCTCTCATGTACACATTTCTGTGCTTTAAACAAAAAGAGATACCATATGTTCATTTAGCACTAACAGAACTGGCAGTTCTTTACTGCATTAAATAAGGAGAATTTTCACTCTCCCCAACTTTCGCCATTCTTACATCTTCCTTAGTTTTCTCAATCTTTTTACACCTACTTTACGCTCTGTCTCCGCCTTTCCCTCGCTGTTCCAACTTCCTCGTCCATTTATTGCAAAGACGCAGCACTGTTCCTTCCTATCTTCATCTCTCCCTTCTCCCTATCTCACTTCCTTTCATTCTCTAACATTTCTCACTTCCTCCTTCTCCGTCACATTAAAACCTGTCTTTCTTCTGCGTGCAGCCTAGAAATGTGTATTTTACAAACCAGTAATAAACTATTTTTGTCCAACTCCATGACAAAAGCCCCGTTTTCGAATCTCGATTGAAATGACACATAAGTAAAGTATACTTTCCTGTGATTCTACATTTCTTTGGAATGTTAACTAATATCTATGGATCACAGTCTCTGCTGAACACAATTTCACATTGAGCTACCCGATTTAAGAGAAGTAAACAGATTTTTAAAAATGCTTAATAAAAATTAAAATATAAATGAAAGCTTTAACAGTGACCCAAGTTGTATCTCTTATGTATTCTTGCTACTCAATCGCAAACTACTCCCTCTTCGGTTTACATGCACAAGCTCTAAAATCTAAAACCTTGTAAACTTTCTTAAACATTCTCTCCGACGAAATTTTAAGACTAACAAAAACTATGAGAAATTTTGGCTTACAACATTTTCAGTAGCGTAGATGGTAGCATGTCTGCCTCAAGTTCAAGAGTTCCCGAGTTCAAATCTCGGTCAGGGTAAGTTACCTGGATAAGGTCTTTTCCGGGGTTTTCCCTTATCCTAAAAGACTAGTATCGGGTAACTGTAAGCTCCATTGACCCTGGGCTCATTTAAGTATCATTTCACCCATTCAGTTCATCCTCCGATATGACAACGTTGGAGGATGTAAATTACAACAAAAACATTTGGACATGTATTTTAAAAGCTAAAAATGTGCTATTATTTTATTTTTAAACCCACTGGAACTCTCGTATGTTATTACACGTAAGTTACACGCACAAACAGGTTAACAGTGTTGTGCTTGTTTCAATACATCTAACCATCTATGTCAGTCATTTAAAGAATGTTGAAAATTACCATACAATTTTCGTTTGTTTTACCTGTTATATATAAATTAGGCATAGCAAAGTAGACATAGTTTTGCTTTAAATATATTTTAATTCCTAAACTGTTTATTTTCCTTTCAAAACTGTAGCTTATTGCTGAGAAGTACATCTGTGTCATAAATGTTAATATTTGGCTGCTTATTCGAGTAGAGATTAATATTTTTTAAATATTTTAGATCATTAATAGCCATAAAAACAGTAGAATTCGTTTTATATTATTTTAAGCACGTTAATAACATCTTGCTTAAGAGAACTGAAGGCTTTCGTGGTTAATTACTATGTAGCACACTTCTTAGTGGTTTTAATGCAGTCCTTTGCAAGTAGTCGTTATGTTCTCTGGCTTAGCTTTAGTCAACTTGTTTAAAATAAGTCTTTTACACCTTTATATTCTAATTTGGTAAGCGAAGAATATATATGGGCCAAGAAGCATTATTACCGGTTAATGTTTCTCAAATGGAACCCACCGATAAATTTAATTTAATGTTTAAAACTTTTCAATGCAATTTTACTACCAAATAACTTTATTGCATTATACTTACAATTTATCATGTCAAAAACAAAGAAACCGTAACAATTAGTCAATTACTACACTTTTTATTTATTTATTTACTTATCGTGGTAGGAGTTAAAGCCACATTACCTTAACCACTCTGCCAGGTAGTACAATACAAAATAATAAAAACAAGCTTACAAAGGTCTAACAAAGATATTAAAATGAAGCAAAGAAAAGTAAAATAAATACAACATAATACAAATGAGGATGTTATTTATGTTTGCCCCCGGACCAAGTATTGGGCGGATTCTGTGAGGCGTTATTGGAAATTTAAAAAAAAAATGTTAAAAATATTAAAATATTCGTATATTCTCTGAAAATTTGGTTTTAATTAAAACGAAGAAAAGAAATATATAGCAAGCCATGATAAGTTAATGTGTAGATAAAGGAGACGGTCACATACGGATTTAATATCTGGAAAAAAGGACGCTTGGTGGTGAAAGATTTAGTAGGGCCAGTTTGGTAGTAACTGGATTATTGTATTGTTTTGATTCATAAGTTGTGCAAAGAAACATATGCAAAGAAACACAAGTATTATTATTTCAGAAATTTTGGAATAATGAAATACATGGATCTGGGACCACATCCCAGAAATAAAGTTTCGTATTCGCCGATAGAATACGAGCTGAGGAAAGAACATTAAATTCTTCAATCAATCCAGATAAATTAAAAAGTAATATAACTCAAAATATCAAACAAAATTAAAGATAAAATTGAGAAGTAATCTTGCTACAAATTGATGACCCGTCAGAAAATTTCAAAAGGCAAAATCAAGTCATTTTACTACACAAGTAAACATACTATTAACTTGTCAGAGAATTCATTTTCTCTGCTGCTTACCCTAGATAAGTAGAGGTGGTATTACATTGCCACCAGATTTCACCAGAACCACATATTTCAAGCTCTCTAGGTACTACGAAGGAGATTCGGCATCTCCGGGAGGAATGTTAAGGTGAGATGACACAGAGGGAGACCTATCCAAGGAACCACAACAGAGCAGAGGGCAAGATTCCTATGCTTAACCAGTTGGAAACTCCCCGACAGGGTAGCACAGCAGGCATGCCGAAGACAGCCGCCGACACTTCTGCTTTGAACGAGACCACCAGATGAGAGATGAGATCAAACGGAGGGACAGGAAACTGGGGAAAAAAACCGAAAAAACTTATGGGTCGGCCACGGGAATCGAACCCAGGCCTGCCTAATGCGGGTCACAGACTAAACCGCCTGAACCATCCCACTCGGTTCAAGCTCTCTAAACCCCCTCAAAATTTTTAACAATACCGCGCGAAAGAGAGAGAGAGGAGCATAACTTAAAAGGAAGTGTCAGGTAGTTTCAAATTTGATAATTCAGCTCAGATTTTCCTTTATAAAAATGTCGCGCACTGCATATTTAAAAGAACTGTGGAATTTTTCTGCAGAAATATTTATCACTCTATTACACTTTTACGAATTTTAATGATTCTTCGGAAACCTTTACGTAAAATTTAAGCTATTCTCTTTATTGATAATTTTACTGAGAATTTTTTATTTGGTGAGATAAGAAATTAAGAACATTTTCTATACTTCTCTAAATACTGGTTTTAAAATTCTGATGATCTCATTGCATAAGTTATGGATTTCGGTAAAATGTATAGAAAATGTAGACGGAATACAATGCTGCTTCTGCTTACTGCAGGTAAATGGTAAATAAATTAAAAACCAGTTCTGAAAACAATGATTCACTTAACAGAGGGTCGTGTATCATATTGATATCTCTGGATTTTTCATACTTTATATTTAATAACAAATAACACATCCAAATATGACGTCCTAAGTTTACACTGAAGGTATACTTGTTTTAGATGAAGTTTGATATTCTGGAAAACTCTGGGATAGAAAGCTATGGTAGCTTAGTGCAGCTAGTTTTGTTTGCATCCTCTTATATTTTCTGCTTCCCAATGGCATTTACACAGAATTAAATTTAAAGTCTAACAAATTGATTTTTTTTTTTTTTTCAAGGAAACCCATGAGTAACAACATAAATTCAGTTGTTATATTAACATCCATTCGGCGCCTCCACCAATTTGTCACAAACATCTTAGCTTCAAATAAGCATGTTTACTATTCGATGGCTGGCGGGTTAAGAGAGCGGGCATAATGGCTACACACAAGAAGCCAGAGAGGCTTAGACTAGGTTGGATAGGATTGGACTACGCCCCGGAGGGTGTTCGACACGGAGGTCCAAACTTTGTCTATTGTACCTATGCCTCCAAGTGGAGCACACATAGGAGGAATGATGAGGCGAGAGGAGGTAGAGGACGGTGGTCCCAAGGAGCCAAGTGCAGAGGGCAGGGTACCTACGCTTTACCAGTTTGAAACCGTGGCACACCAGTACAACTGGCACTTCGCCCTACAGTGGTCCGGAAAAGGCTCTACCAGAACGGGTTCGGACACCGTCCTGCAGGAGGAAGGAGGTTTTACCAAGAGACACTTCTACCCTGAAAGAGATCAACAGATGAGAGATGAGGTGACTGATAATGGAGATGAAACGGACAGATAGGAAATTTGGGAGAAGTTATTAACCTACCCAGCATTTGCCTGGCGATCCGGGAAGTCCGGTAGGTCAGCTACGGGAATCGAACCGAGACTTCCTGAATTTGGGCCACAGACGAAAGCGCCTGAGCCATTCTGCTCATAACATGCCTAGGAGGAAGATGAAAAATAACTGAATCCTGAATTTAAATCGTTTAAAGGTAAGTAATAGCACACTTCGAACGGAATAATCTATGTTCGTTCAACATTATCGAAAACTAATTAAATGTGATTAAAGGTGAATGAAAATTTGATGCCTCTTTCTAGATTATCTTAGAAATCAATGTGGTGCGCCAATTTTCCATGTCTCTTCAATAATTGTATCTTTATAATCCGCGACATATCCGATACAAATTCTCATTCATATACTGAAAATCCACCGCGGCACCCAATATACCCCAACATGTATGTATGTCATGGCATAAACCTTCAAGCAACTGAATCAAAGTCTTAAAATTATGGTATCTCACTAAGCCATCATAAGGAAAACTGCTGATTAGCAGCATTCTAATTCCGAGGGAAGAATAACATAACAGAGTCTGGAAAATGCAAAACATAACTTGGTCTCGTATTTTCAAAACTATTGCTTGATTCTTTAGTATTGTATTTAGCACACTCATGTGGAAATACTTGTACCATTAAAAACGCTTGTAACTGGCAAAATAAAATGTAGCGGACATTTGTGGTAAATGTTATGCTGCCAATATTTCAGATTGTCTCATTCTATCTCATAATACGGAAATATCAGAGCTCAGAGACCTGTAAATAATTGACATTTAAGAATTGAGAACATGTGTACGAAGTGGAACAATGACATGCCGGACAGCTTCCTACGCTTCCAATAAACCTGTCAGGTGCAGCAAGTTGGGAGTTTCTCCCGACAATGCATCGCCAAAATTAGACCGAGGTATGTCTGTATGTATGTTCTTTCTTTCCACTAGCAAGTGATGTGAGCGAATACAGTCGAAGTGAAAGGCAGGTGAGGTTGATTATTATCACAGGGGTTTTGCTTTTGTTTTCTTTCTGATTCCTCTTTAATTGGAATGCCTGTGCGTATAATGGTGAGCTATTTTGAACTGCGAATTACTCTAAAGCCCCGTTTTCCAGCACGATTTTTTGTCAGGTTTCAAAAACGAAATTCAATGTGGGTTCCTCCTGCACATTGATTCCATTCTATAAATTTCATGACAAATATTATTCTCTGCACTATGTAATCCATATGCTTCTTTTGAGAAAAAAAAATAGTTTTTCTCTTCTTCATTTCAGTTGTAAAACAGTTTGTATTTAGGTGAAAAAATATCTACTGACAATAACTAGTCAGAGCAACCGAACCAAGCAATAAACCTGATTTAAATCTAATTTTCGGTATTACAATTATAAAACTGGTTCTGCCTTGAAAATAATGATTACAGGACTCATTACGTTAAACTTTTTACAGTTTTAGTTTATAACTAAAGTTAGTGCAGGAAATATTGCACAACACTCAAAAAGTCTATAATGAGATTTCGCCAAACACATACTTTGAATCCGAAATAGAATTTTCAGAAAAAATTCCATGTGATGTCTGTGAACTTCATTAAACAAAATTCAGGTAAATGTCAAACTTTGCTATTTAAGTTTCGAATATTCCAAGGAGTGCGTTTATGAAACGCACCTTACATAGAAAATCGTTTGTTATATTACTTTAAAAATTTACCAACAACATTAGCTGAAATAACTAGTTAGGATATCTACATGATTAATAAAATGGATATCTTGAATTTTGTGTGAATACCCCGAGAACATCCCTTTATGTCATTGAACTTTGTGTAATTTAATTTGTTTAAAAAGGAAAGGGGAAAGGATTACTATCGGAAATCTATAAATAAATATACACACATCTTGTCAAATGTTGACAACAACTTCAGAAATGTTTCCATTGCAACTTAAAACCTTTCCCAAGCATCATCTAATGGACATGTTATACTAATCTAATTGTTTATCTTCCTTTATTTTTTTCCTTCAACAGAACTTGTTAGCCCGAATAAGCATTTAAATGCGTTTCTATATTTCCCCCAATCTATAAGTTTAAAAGTACGCTTTTCCTAATTTGGAGTCATTTCTATGTAAAAGAATATTATTAGTAACGTAGATTAATAATCACCTATATATGAATATATAGTACATAATGAAGACACCTTGAATTTCTCATTGGTATAAATATAACATCAGAAATTTTCTATGTCATTTTTCCGAGTCATTAAACATTTTTATCATTCTTCGTGTATTCAATAAGACTTGCACCATAGATTGAAGAAAAATAGTTTTAAAAAGCATGCAAAGTGGTAGTTGTACATATAACCGTAAACTTTCTTGGTAACTCAGCTTGGTAGCTCAAACTTCTATTTGTTTTTTCTTCCATTATAATAATGAAGTTCTTGTCCTGTTACCATTTCAAATATTTTTATAATACCAATTTCCTTGTAAAAATACATTAATAAATAATGTTGTTCATTCTAATTTGAAATTAATGTTCCTCTAACAGATATATTCCTAAACTATTATTTAAAGCTTAACTTGCGATGATACAGTTTCTAATTATTTACAAATCAGCCATAAATAGCATTCAAGGTCATTAGTGTCTGTGTTCATTGGTTTACGAGTTAAAGATATTACATCAATTGTAAAAAAAAAACGAATAACTCCGCACTCCGCTGTTATCTGTGGAAAAAGTATTCAAGAAGTTAACGATGGTTGTTGAGGGACCACTAACGGCAATTAGGATTCTTAGCCTAAAGAAGCTGTTTTATTTATGGTAGTTTATGACCGACAATTTTAGTGAAACGTTTTGAAAACATGATTTTGAACTAAACGTTTATATTATATAAATACAGTATGTGTTGAATGCAAGATTACGTTACAGGTGCCATTACAACCTTCTCGTTGTGCTTAGTTGTCCAGATTCAAGAAACATAGCAAATTCTCGTAAACAAATTATACTAATAGGTTACTACTGAGTAATTTACATAGCACTCAGATAGTGGAATCAATATATTAGATAATGTGAAAGTTATGAAATAATAGAACAAGCTCTTCAGCATTACAAGTATAATTATAAAAATACCTGCGTATCTTCGCAATCCTCCCTATATGAAGTATTAGTATTTTTTCTAATGCATAAGGGACTGCTTTAGTTCCTCAGCAAAAGTTATTCAAAAGCATGTTGGAGTCTAATTACAAAGTGATTAAACATGCAAAAAGCAACAAACCTATATGGTCTCCTAGACTAAACACCAATGTAGTCTCCTGGACTACGTGTAATTGTTGTCTAATCGAAATGCTAATATGAATAAGGTAGCTAGACTATGCTCGAGACATCTTTCTTTTTCGGAATTGAGTAAATTTTTCATGTAATTTATATTCATTTGGGAAAATAGCTGAAGAGCAGACCTATTAAGAGGGGAATTGAGTTTTAGAGCAGCTTACTTTTTTGTTGTAATTTACGTCCTTGAACTTTTTAAGCCATAACGGACGATGAATGGAATGGGTGAAATGATGCTCAAATGGGCCCAGGGTCCATGGACCTTAGAGTTAGCCAACATTCGTCTTTTTGAATAATAGAAAACCCCGGAAAAAACTTATCCAGGTAACTCACCCAAACCGAGATTCGAACTCGGGACCTCTTGAACGTGAGGCAGACATGCCACCGAGGCGAGCAGCTTTCTTTAAATTATCCATTTTAAACGTATTTTGTATGGCTGCAAAATAATCAAGTACTTGGAGAACAACATTCAGTTTAAACTTATAACGACGACAGCTTTTCTAAGGATGCAGGTATTACCTTTCGAATTTCATAATTTTAGATATGTAAAGTTTATTATTTTAATACGTACAGGGAAGAGCACCTCTCAAAACCCCATCTCCGATCTTTTATTAATCTGTTTTGGAAAATATTTATGTTTATACAATTAACGTATTTAATCACAATGACTGCAGTTAAATTAATAAAACATGAATAAAATAAGTTTTAAGCAAATGTTAAGGCTGTCTTCCATGTCCAAAATATTTGAATTATAAAACAAACCTTTCAAACAGTAGATCCTACAATGTTTCCATGGCGGCCCTTGACTGTCCTGTTGAATACACTGTAAGTCCCTAATCTGGACCTCGAGTCATGCGATTTATTGCGCGCTGATTGTGACCAATTAGGTTTATCGCGCAGCTCAGTTGATCTTATTTAAAATGGAACAGCATATCGCTTGGATAATATGCCAAAATTAGTTTTTGGTGGTATTTATAAGAATATTCACAATAACAAATGTGAACTAGACTGATTCCAGCTCAAACAACCATTGCTGATATTTAACGCTCTTTCCGTCTTTATGTATAACGATTAATAAGAAAATTCGTTAGCGCACGAATTGTAAGTTGCACTCTTTCTTGTTTGTTTTCAATGAGTAACTGCATATTTTACTTCAGAGGTTGTATTTGTCTCTCTGCAGGAATTAAAAGAATTCTCCCCATGCCGAAATCTTGCTTTTCACGACCTGAAGATCATTACTTCTGTAGCTCCTCAAATGCAACAGAATGCGTTCCAAAACATGCTTGAAAAATTTCAAACTCTCGTGGACCGGTTCGAAGCCACGCGTGGATAGGAACACCACACTGCAACTTATTAAGCCACGGTGCAGGACAAGTAAAATTACAACTAGCGATTTACTTGGCTCCTCCATTTATATAGGCAACTTATCCGCCTTGTTTGTGTAGCGCATAGCATAACTTCACGGCGTTAACGTAAGTAGATGTACATAGGTGACACGCTTTGCAATAGCTACCGAAATCCAGCTTATCCCCAACGCTAGTATACTAACATAACTTATAAATTTTCCTCTGTACTCAAAATCTGAGATGTATTTCTTCTTATGTATTGGGGTATCTTTCTTACACCATACAATACATTTTTACTCCTTTAAAATTCACAGTTACTATTCCTAAAACATTTCATTCCCTTACATATTTTAATTCCAGTGGCGAAGTGATAAACAAATTTTAAAAAAAATTAAAACAAATACAAAGATTAAAAAAAGTATTTGTAGAAAAGTAGTTAATGATTGAATAACTTTAGGAAAAGTGATAAGGTTGCATAGTATGTTGGAGCATAGTAATTCGCATTGTGTGTGTTCAATCAAAAGCGCTCCGAAATAATGCTACAAAGATCTTGAAAACTCACCGCGAAAGTAATTCTTCACTAAATTCCAGCTTTCGCTTCTATATACTTAGAACTACCTATTATTAACACACAGCAGGTAGGTAGGGTTAAAAGTTAGTTGCTTTGAAGTATCCAATGCACACATTTTAGTAGTCGATAGGTAAGTTTACTCGAGTAACTTCCCTTAGGGACTTAAATCGGTTAACCTACTCTTCTGATATTTACAAATACACAGGTGTTAAATTTCCTGTCTCTCTTCTGCTCGCAGCTTGTAATTTCATATATCTCTCGGCTTATTCTGTGCATATGCATAAAAAGTGTCATCCTGGAAACAATGTCCTAAATTTCACTTAACTTCTAGGTTAACATTACTGTTAAAATATATAAATTCAATGGAAATCAAAACCTTTCATTCCTATTCGTTGCAGTATTTGTCGCTTCTAGTTTTACAGAGAATTTAAATGAAGTAGATTTTTAGGAAACTTTCCTCCGTTCCCGATAAACGTTCTGTCTTATATCATTAAAATATCTGTGTGTACTTGAATTAACCTTGTTACTTAGAATGTTTCTGATTAATTTTAGTGTTCTAAGTGCTAAAATAATCATAATAGGTTTCACAAATATTATTCACAATTGATAACTCATATTGCCATCCTAGTAATACATCTCAAGCTGCCAGATATTTTTGCCTAATTTTATGCAACAGATGCACGTGGAATGACTACATCACTGATTTTGTGTAGAAAATAAGAGATCGTATTCCCTCATTCAAGCTGTGAGACGGTATGGATCTGCTTCATCAACATATACAAATTCAAACCCTACAAAACATGACATCTACGAATTATAACTGACGCACTGTGGTACACTCGTAACTTCATTCACCATAGTTACTTAGATGTTCCGGAGGTATGTGTGGTCCGTCGAGAGAGCAATAACAGACTGAGCTCATTTCTGCAACATACTCATCCTTTTTTACGATACAACAAATTCTATACAAATCGAGACAATATAAGATTGACAAGAAAACATATAGACCTATTAACACAACTAATGGAGCATTGGGATTACCAGTGGGTAATTCCCCATACACATGTTTCATGTTACTTAATATGCTATTAGTAATTTGGCCAAAGTATATTGTAAAAACTACTTATAAAAACGCTTACATCAATTTAAAAATATATGCATTACAGTCCATACTTACCATATGATTATAAGTAATAATTTCAAATTTCAGTACTAGATTTATATAGCTACACATAATTATATTTCATGTTGCACTAAATGCACATATTTATGGCATTAACTTTTAAGTAAATTTTCAAAATTCTATAAACACTGAAGTGTCATATGGTCATTCGTTTGTTTATCTTATGCACACAAAGGTGTTCAATATTAGGGCATTCACGGAAAAAATGATCATTTTATAATCTTCCTACATACTTGATTTGCTTATCATTTTAGTTTTTTTCGTAGGTACTTTAAATCTGCAGGACGTTTCGGCAGGATAATAAATAATTGATAATCCCATAACTCATAAGATTTAGTTCTAATCGATAGTTTTCCTTCTGGGTACTAGAAACACGAACAAGTCGATCCAAATGAGGCTTGGACTAACAACCTCAGATATATAATTTAGACACCTATAAAAATGGGCATTACAATGTGCCTCGTCATAAATTACCGCACAGTATAAACGTACTACTAATGTCTATTGCGATTAGTAGAAGTAGAGAGACACAGCAAGCTTACAATATAGAACACCCTGTAAATAATTGAGAATTGTAAATTCATGTTATTGAAACAATCCCATTTTTACCTTCTCTAGCACTTACCAATGTCAGAAATTTTATAACGAGAATCCAAATACAAGTTTGGAGGTCCACTGATCTCAAAATAAAATTACATTCAGAGAAGGATTTGTACACGCGAGGGTATTAGAATATCCTGAACCATAACCCAAACAGAAAAGGTGGGCAAATGCTAAAGGAGATACGAGTACTTCAGTTCGATGTCTTCTAGGACACAATAATATTTTCTTTATTAATACCTGATAATAATAGATTTCTATAGATTTGGTTCATTTAATTAAATGATGAGTTTCAATTGTTAATAATAACCTTTGGTCTTGAAATAACTACCTAATGACAACAGACTTGTGCTTGAAAATTCAATTGAATTACCAAGAAAAATTATAAGTACGATGATTAAAATGCGAGAAAGATAGAATATTTTCTACTTTTAGTGCAATGGCTGGAGGTAATTCACTTTAATCACAAAACTATGAAATTGATTCCTTGACACCTTTTTTATTCCTTTATTATGTAGTGGTAGATCTTGTGTTGTATCTTTCTAATTTTAAATTCGCAGATCACAATCTCGCCACCTTTTCGTACCAACTGCCATAGATAAACTAGATAAACATAGATAAACATCTATAAACTATAGACTTTATAGATCCTAATCAAACCGAAGCAGAATTAAATAAATGAAAATTTAATGTAGCAGAAAAGCTATGTGTATTATTTTTGGGGAACTATTGAATAAATTAAAATCTGATTTGTAAATAACACTTGAATGGTACCATTAAATTAGCTGAATAACGCTCACATATATTTATTATTAGAAGTTTCTATTCATTTCAATAATATGTTTATGATACTTCTAAAACTGATAAAATGTATATCTTGAATTTTCTTTGAATAATCGTCTTAATTTCGTATAATTTTGTGTAAATATTAAACCACGTATTACTTAATATATTGTTATATACAAGCTTCCGAGTTCATTAAAATAAACAAATTACTCGTATGCTAACAGTTAGGTGCTTTCTCAAATACTTGTTACATTTTATAGCTTGCCCAGCTCGGAATCTGTGAAACATCTTATATATTTCTCACTTTTTCTGTAAGAGTTCATTAGTATAAAAATTATCTCGCGAAATGTGAACTGCTGTGTTTATTCGAATATCATGCAAGAAACAAAAACCATGTTTTCTTAATTTCACGATATTTTACTTAATTTCTAACATCAATGACTGACTGGAGCCTCACTTTTTATAAATATTATAATGTACCTACATGTATAATGTATAACATACGGGAATATGGAAATTGTCCACGGCTAGAGAAAGGTGGAGTGTATGAAATTCAGAAATTTCGCATTGGCTATAAAATGAAAATATTACATTAAAATAATTTTACTACGTAACATTTATGGCGCAAAATCAAAGTCGTGGCATGAGAACAGTACCGCGGAACATTTCCATCTCAGAAAATTCTCCAATAAATCAAGCTTAGTGCTCCCACGTGCTATAAACTCTGGTATATTCTCGCGATGTTATTCGCACCAAAATGATTTTCAAAGCAGAGTATTGATATTTTACCTTTCAACAATGAGTGTTCAGTTGTTTCAGAATACAAACAGTATGTCACACAAATGTAACCGCTGAACAAGGCTGAGCACGTGAGCTGTAATAATCCTGTAGAAACGCAGAGCATAAAACAAAGGAAGGGGCTACAGGCGTGCGATTCAAACACACTGTGCTGTAATTCATTGAAGTCGGACGTATTGTTTACGTGTAGTGAACATAATCCGTTACTCAGTATTAATTTTAGAGCATTTATAAAGTAGATAGGTTAAAAAATTATACATGCATTTTTTAAACATTTTCATTAGGCCCTGCGTATTTAAGTAGGGATTTTTCAGGTGCTTGTTCATGGCGCTCTACTCAAACAAGCTTAGCTTACCTTCAAAGCATTTATGTCCTGTTATCTCAAAAAAACTGTAAATTGTCACTTAAGTTATTAAACTCAAGTTATTAAACATTATTAAAATTTATCTTAACCAGCGTTTATGAACTGCTTCAAACATTTGTTAACCTAACGTTCAATAGTGTCATCAAATACACAGAAATAAACTGCAATTAAATGGCGGGGAAAAGAAGAGGGTAAATCAAATGTTTTATTTTATTTTAATTATTATGGAGATGACATATAACCAAAATTCCATCCTCAGTAGTATTCATAATGATATTAATTAGTAAAAATGAAAGTACATTGTGAAGATACTTGGTATCCCCTATGGAGCAGTTAAGTGTTTAACTTGTGGTGGAGAAAGTAATTTTCCTCCTAGTTAGTCCTCAAAGGTAAATATATTTTCTATTCATCATCATGATTATAGTAATATATCTTAAAATCAAATTATCCAATGAGGAATATCATTTGAAATATCATATCATGCAACACGGACTTTCTTTCACATGGGAGATATACTTTTATCTATGTTTTATAATGTATTGGCCCATAATTCTGACGAAGTTTTTTTAGGTGAAACCTTTTCTTCCAAAATAATTTTTGGCAGTGGGTTTTATTTAATTTAACTGATGAAAATGTATCGTTACTTCACACTAGCCGTGTATAGGCTAAGGTTTTGGATAGAGTCAAACTGAAAAACAACTTGAATTGACATAGTTGAAAAATACGAGGGCTGTTCGATAAAGAAGATCACAATATTTTTGACAAAGTACTTCTGTTCATTCTCATAATTTTGATGATCCTTCTAAAAATAGTCTCACCTGAATGCGACACACTTCTCCCAGCGTTTCTGCCAGTCTTCAACGACATTCTGGAAAACTTTTTTGAGAGATCCTTCAAAATCACCTCCGCAGCCTTTACCACTGCTTCTGATTATGGATAATGCCTCCAACGAAGGCGTTTCTCAAAGTTAGGGAATAGAAAAAAAGTCACATGGGGCTAAATCCGGACTATACGGTGGGTGAGAGATCCACTTCACGTTGATTTTTGCAAGATATTCAGCAACAACATTGGCAATATGCGGCCACGCATTATCGTGCAGCATCCAGCCTGCTTCATGGAAATGTGGTCTTTTGCGTCTGACATGAATTTTTAATGTTTTCAGGACATCCCTGTAGTATTGTCCAGTTACTGATGTGTGTGCAGGTACAACATGCTGATAAACCATTCCATGAATATCAAAGAATGAGATGACCATAAATTTCCCAGGAGAAGCAACCCCTTTTGCTTTTCTGGGGGTTGGTGATGAAGGAGATTTACACACTGAGCTTTGCTGTTTGCTCTCAGGATCAAAATGATATAACCAAGTTTCATCAGCAGTGATTACGTTTGAAACAATTTCCGGATCTTCCTCTAGCATCAACTTTAACTGCATGTTGCCTCTATTACAGCGGTAGGCGATACTGAACATGTCTGAGCTTGCCTGGTTCTCACAGGCGGGAACTAGTACCAGCAGTGAAACTACTACGGCGTGTTTGTTTCACATTAAACTAACAGAATATAATAATATTGAATTTTACTGCGCAAAATTATGACCATAAAATAATTATGACCATTCTTTATTGAACAGCCCTCGTACATTAATATGTGAAAAATTTATTTCTCTCTTCAACTAATTAAACTTAATACAAATATAATTATATTTACACACTAAGCCCAAATTATAGTTTTGTCAGTTATGGTTCAAGGAGCTTTTCAGATTATCATATTAAAAAGTGACTATGAATAAAAAATAATATCTCGACAACAGTATGATATGAATCGGTAAAACTTTCTGTAATGTGTGTCTTGTATTAAGAGTATATGGGAAAAAATATTCTAAGCATTCAGAATAAAACATTAGAATGGTGTAAGTGAAAATGAAATGAAATGTGTAGTGTTTAACGCCCGCTTTTACTACATACGGCACCGAAGGCGGTGACACTGATGATACATGAGATGAAGATGGAGCACCGGTGGAATGAGATGGCGGATGAAACCGGAGGTCCCGGAGAAAACCCGCCCTAGCGCCGTGTTGTCCACCATAAACCTCACTTTGCCTGGGATCGAACCCGGGCCGCGTTGGTGTAAATGGTGGTGTTATACAGCATCCTAAGAAAATTCTTTGAAAAAATAATTTTAAACACGAGAGAGAGAGAGAGAGAGAGAGAGAGAGAGAGAGAGAGAGAGAGAGAGAGAGAGAGAGAGAGAGAGAGAGAGAGAGAGAGAGAGAGAGAGAGTTGAACTCTTGAAGGTATTTCGTGGAATGCGTCTAATGAAACCCAAAATCAAGTACGAGCTTAACCAAGCAGTGGAACTGTTTCTTTGTCTCCAAAAGGTTAGCCAAAATGCTGAGTTGATGTTTTTGTAACCTGCATACATGGTTTTCAACGTTCCGAAAATAATAAAGAAAATGTTGGTTTAAGGCTTTCTTAATTTACTCCTCCAACGTTAAGACATATCGGACGATGAATGACATTGGTGAAATAATACTCAAAAGAGCTCAGTGTCCGCAGAGCTTAGAACTCATTCATCTTTTAAGATAAGGGAAAACCCTAGAAAAAACCTTATCCAGATAACTCACCCTGACTAAGATTCGAACTCTGGATCTCTTGAACGTAGGCAGACACGCTACCCTCTACGCTACCGAAGCGGGCAGTTTAAGTGTAGAAAATATAGATAGTCCTATCAATCGTTTTTGAAGTCCTATTATAAATTGCAATACAAGTAGTAAGGCCTTTATATCCTATATACTATGTAAAAGCAATATAGCCACGTCTATCACTAATTTTATTGTTGTATTTCCTAAATTTGTATAAAGCCGCTTCGAAATACAGTACCACCTGGCAAAATATGGCTTTCCCTTGCAGAGGGGTTGAAAATAATACTTTACAGGTAAAGATACATTACCAGAGTTTTCTCTAAAAATGTAATAACAGTTATAAAACCATTAATTAATTAAATAATGTTTAAGGTTATTAAGTCTTAATGCATTATAAAGAAATGCTCCTTTGGAATGGTAGATAAAGCTAATATATAGCAAACCTTTAAAAGAGACTGAATTCTTCCATATCTAACTTCTTGTTCGGATTTTTTCCAAGGATTTTTTTTTTCAATATGTTTCACCGTAATGTAGGGTAAGTTTCTTTGAATTTGCTTTTAAAGTACATTTGGTTACACTTTATAATTACTAGGACACCACCACAATTAATTAAATTCTGGAGGATATCAAAATATTTAGAAATCTGCTATTTAAAAATTTAAGAAGAGCAAAACGCTTTATTCATAGATTAATGGCGGCATGAACATACTACAGGTGCATTATCAGGTTTCTAATGTTTGACGTAGAACCCAACTTAAATCGAAATTTCATTATTTCATATGTGAAACAGAAGTGGGAGATTTTAAACTTTGAACTACTATTTGTCACACGTAGATTTGCATGCATATTAAAACTGCAAAGTTTATATATTGTGCATTTTTATGGAAAACAATATAATATTTGTACACATTTTGGTCTTGAAATATGAATATTTCTTCCGCATCTATTTTAATATTGAAATGTAAAAGTTTGTTAGTTTTGAAATATTATGCTTCTATGTTAAAACAGAAGCAACTAAGAACTATCAATTTTACTTCAAACATTTGCATATTTCAAATGCTCTTTGTGTACTCTCAACTATATATGATTACACTTCTGAACGGACAGTAATATTTTCCACAGAATGTGATGTATTGGTTGGTGACTTTCTATTTCCGAAGCTCGTGGTGTAACCGTCCACGCGTTAGAGCATAAGCTCCTCTGGTCCCAACAGATTACCAAAACAAGGGATTTCAATGGAGGGGCTTCCACCTATACAAATGACTATTCCAAAGAGCACACGCTGTAGGCGTGAAGGTGATGGTGTTTTGATAAGATTTATAGCGGCTGTTTGAATTGGTACATTATCGTAGCTTCACCATTGGTTCATTCGCTTCTCGCAATTAATACTTCGTGAAAACAATTGCACAGTTCACTATGTCTTCTCTCCATATCCGTACATCACTGTTACAGTTTTACTAGTAGTGCTTGATGTAAGTAGACATATTTGATACAGAGCCCATTGGTAGTATAAGGCATGGCTTTAACAACTGAACACAGAGTTATAATATTTCACACTTATTACGTTCACTTTGGGCGAAAGTAAACATTAAACTGCTCCAAACAATAGTGCAAAACATTCCATTAAATACTCAGCATAGAAAGCCACTTATGTTTCATGCTACGTGTCATTTGAATGCTTTAAGTTGATTAAAGTCTGGTAAATGGACATTTGTGGGATAACTTTGAATATAGTAAGGCAATATATCAGCAGAAAGGAACAACCTATATTTCATTTCATTTAAATCATATACATTATTATATTCATTAAAAGTAACAACTAGAGATGGGTCGACATAAGGTTTTTCCCGAAACTTGATAACAATACATGCATTTTTCGTGATACGCTATACTTCAATACTCGATCTGTCATTTCTACTTCTAGTTTCAAAACAAATCAGAATGTTTGGGAGCGCTATGTAATGACAATGAAACTAATTAGGTACACATATTTAATGAGACAAAATTTAAAACTGTCAGTTTACTTATTTTTAAACTCTACTTTACACATTTAAACGCAAAATGCGTATTTGAAACATCCCACTAAGTTTTTGTTCAAAAATACTAGCACTCTCATTCTTTTGGGGTCTAGTCTACCTTTTCTGTCACATATGAGTCCTGCTGTGCGAAATAGTCTTTCAGAGAAATTTGTTGAAATCTATTTAGCGGATAACTTTTTTTAACTTTTGTAAACTTTGAATTTGTTTTCCAATAATCCAGTACACTAGAAAGAGGTAAGAATTCGTCGTAGAGATATGCAGCGATTTCTTATTTAGATCTTAATTGGTAGTAAACAATTATTTTTCTGAATAATGCTACTACCACATCCTAGTAATTTCTCCAGCTTTGCCATAGATGATACTTAAAATAAAGTATCTGAACTGATATATTTTTAAAAGTATATGGGAGGGGAGTACAGGAAGTTAAAGTACATCCAGTGCTTGTATCTGTTATAGCTGCCAGAAATACACTGAACACTTTCGAGGAGAAAGTTCCATACATTTGTCGCCTTCTAATTGGTTAACTTTTTTCTCGGATTAGGTACATGTTCTTTAACATGCTCTACTTGCGGCAATAATATCATGCGATTTTAAAATAAGATAAAAATTTCAGATACACCACCTAAGTATCGAAAAAGTATCCAGCAAATTTTCTGTTGATAACATGCAAGTGTCGTCGAGGTATCGCAAGTATTGAGGACCCATCTCTAATAACAACAGTTAATTAATAAATGTTCTCACCTTTGGAAACAAGTATATCATACCTCTTTGCATTTCCTTGTAGCACTTCCCAATCCCTGAGATTATTCTAGACATTTTCGCCTTAGTTTGGCTAACGTATCACTTCGTACCTTTATTAAAACATAAATATACCTTACATTAACATATCCTTTATGAAAATTGTCCAAAATTAAGCTAGTTCTACTTCTTTATATGCAATAAAATGCAATACTGTAATGGGTATAATAAACTGCAACGCTGTAGAAGGCTGTTGACTGAATGTAACAAAGTGATAGATGTAGGCGATATTAAATGGAACGATGTTTATTAATAAATTTAAATTCTCAAGCACAAGGTTACACATTCTTGAAAACAGTTTCATCTAACATTATTCAACTATTTTTATTGTTTGAAAGTTAGCGTGTACCGAAAGAAGCATAATAGAAAAAGAAATATTAATAACTGTTGACTATATCTCTTTAAATAACCTACTGATAGATATATACATATATATGCATATATCAGAATTTGAGGATTAACGAAGTAATAAAACCTCATCCATATAACTCACCATGAGCAAAATTATAAAAAGAGGTTCCGAGTTCAATTCTCGGACAGATTATTTTAATTAACATCCCCAAAAATTAACTCATACCGGACGACTAATGAAATGGATGATAAGATGCTAAAGTGAACTCAGACTTTCATCGTTCAGGATAAGAGAAAACCTCGAAAAAAGATAAACCTTACCCAGATAACACACCCTGATCAACATTCCAACTCAGGACCTCTTAAATGTGCGAAAAACACCTACCACCGCACCACAAAGGCGTCTAAAGCTCATTCAGTCTCAATCACGTAAATAAGTTTTTTTAGTTATTTTTTCCGAGATATATCTTGAAAGATTAATGTCACGTAGTTCTAAGATTTATGAAACGTGGGCTCATTTGAGCACTATTTCACATATTTCATTCATCTTCCGATATGATCAACTTTTATATAATAAATAAAAGGAAAAGACCACTTTTTGCTTTGCTTTATTTTGCTTTATGCTCTCAAATTTTGGTTGTGGTTGAACAGTAATCCAAAATGCGTGATAGAGTAAAATATCGAGTTAAAACTAAAATATATGGTTAGGTCTGTGTAGAAGCTTCCTTGAAAGTAGGTTTCTGCCACTACATGCCACCGAAACTCATAGTCAAATGGAAGCAACTAAAGGTAGAAAACTACCTTTCACTAAGGCAGATTACATTTCTGATAAGCTGCTATGTCTATTTACAATAACAACATATTGACCTTGATAAGGACAATAATAATATAAGGACCTTGATAGCCATGCCAAGTTTCAAAAATTAAGAAAACTACATCGTTTGGACAATTATCACGTGAAACATGGTGTAACAATAAAATATTGAATCCGAAGTATCAAATTGGTGAACTTAGTTATTAGAGTGACATCTAAATTCAGCGGCATTAACTATTTTGCGAATTATTCAATCACTTAATGAGAAGGCAGGCTTCACGTCAACAGGGGCAAAACTAAGCAGTATGGGATCCTCGCAGCCTGACGAATTAAAGAAACTAAGTCTACCAATATTATCAATGTTTCCCAATAGTCACCAATTTTGCCATACATGCACATACCTATTGAAATTGCACTTTCAGACTGTAAAATCGTTAATAACTTATTAACAGATACAAATGCCAAAGACACGAAGGCAAGAGCAGCGTGCTAATATTTTAGTACAGAATTAGCAGAGCCTAAAAGGAACATCTTAGAGCCAAATAAACTTTAGAAGGTTTCTATTTTTGTCACAAGTCACATACCTGTAACTCTGAGGACGTATACACAAAAGAACACTACATAAAACAACTTATCTGCTCCGCGAACGGAATCAATCTGCCCAACGCGCTCTCTACTCCGGATGTAACTGGTTTGGAAAATAAAACGCCTTCACGAGAAACGTGAACTTAACAATTTAAAATTTACCTTCAACACTTAATAAATCGAAGTTCAGGAGAGGAAAATACCGGCGCAAATTGCTATATTTGACACTACGTATCAACTCATTTTGTCATAAATTCATCGAAACGTCTGTATAGCTATTACGGAAAGTGACTTTCATTTACTTAAATATCTTGCTTTCACAATAACTGTCCGAGAATTCCCCAGGAGTTAAGCTAGCTTCTTAGAAATTTATATTAGTCATCTGTGGAAATCCTTTATGTTATCATTATTCCAAAACTAAATTGTGGCGGAGACGAATGAGAACTTCCAAGGTCTAATCCAGCGGGGAGGGGGGGGGGGGAAGAAAAAAAGTAAGTAAGCTGATTTGACATGAAGTAGTCCCGAATAGGAATCACAAAATAAAATAAAAATTACAACAAGCTGGTTTAACAAAGAACTTTAAGAAACTGCTCCATGTGATATAACCAGGGCTAGGAAGTTAGTACCGCCCATCGTTCCCTATGCAGGTTGTGACCGACCCTCTCCCGGCATTCAAACAAGTCATGGATAAGGAACGCACAGCGGAGAGGCATTGAAACCAGTTTTCCAGAGAAAAAAAAAGACTTATGAAAGATTTATAAATGCACATATATTTAGACCATTATGTACAACATACAAATTCTTATATAGTACATACGTGTCTGTCTCTGGCTGATCTCATTATTTAAATAGGCACATTTGTGGCAACATCCAAGCAATTATAATGCGCATTGTAACATTTCCTGATCGAATGTAAAATAATATCCAAATAATAAAATTAATTTCTTAAATATATGAAGACTCTTAGTAGAAAAAAATGCCAAAGCAGGAATTTTACTACATATTTTCTCATCTGTGGCCACATTACTAAAAACAATAATGTACCTCTGAAGCCTTTCAAATAAAAAAACTCATTCTACGTCCCTTAAAACAAGATCTAGTTGAGGCATAATCCGTTGTAATTCGTTAATGATTTCAGATAATTTAGTTTCTCTATGTGGCTTCTCTTTTTTCCAGGTTTGCTGAAGTATCCCACTGAAATATAAATGTAAATAATAAAGAAAATAAAGAAATGAATAAGTACACTTCTAGCAACCATACAATGGTTGTACAGCAAATTTAGTTGCTCATCTTTGAAGTATAACAAAGATGTCATTCGAATTTCTTCCTTCCTAACACCGAGCGGGATGGCTCAGGCAGTTTCGTCTGTGGCCCGGGTTCGATTCCCGTAGCAGACCTACCTGACCCATGGGTTTTCCCAGGTCGCTAGGCGAATGCTGCGTAGGTTAATTACATCCTCGGAATTTTCTGTACCTCAATTTCATCTCCATTATCATTTCATATCATCTCTCATCTGGTAGTCTCTTTCAGGGTAGAAGTGTCGGTGGGTGTCTCAGTGGTGCATGGCAGGATGATATGCTCTGAGGTACACTACTTCCTCCTCCGGAAGGTCGGTTGCTGGTCTCCGCTTCTTTGCTGGGACCATTTCGGGACCGCCAGCCAGAGATCTTTTGGGCTCGGTTGCTGGGCTCGTTGTCGTCCTGCTGCAGGGGAGCGGGTTCGTGGTCCTGGCCTGTCGGGGAGGTCTCTATCCAAGTAAACTGTAGGGACCCTGCCCTCTATACTGTCGTGGCTCCTTGGGTCGGTGGCCCTCTGTCTCCTTCGCCTCATCCTTCCTCCCGGGGGTGCTCCCAGTTGGGAGCATTGGAACAGTGGGCCCAGCATGGTGCCTACGTACCGAATCCCAACCGTAATGAAATCCCAATGCCTTACTTCCTACCAACGTGATCCGTGTCATGCAGTTACACCTGTTTTGCAGTAATGAGTTGCATTCTACGATGAACTAGCCCTTGCTAGTAGCACTGCGTTGTATAGTCATGCCTGGCCGCTCTTACACTGCTCAAGTAAATAGGTACGAACTTCCTGGCTCTTATTCCACCTCCTGTTGCTCCACAATGATAATTTTATCAGTTCTTTAGGCAGCCATGGCTATATAAGCTAGGCTGTTTCATGCATTGTATTGGCTTTATAATTCCAAAATAGAAGTTATCATGGTAAATAGTAGGGACCCAGTCCTCTGCACTTCCGTGACTCCTAGGGTTGGCCGCCCTATCTCCTATCGCTTCATCCTTCCTCCAGGGGATGCTCCCCTTTGAGACAGAGGTACAGTAGATGAAGACTGGTCAAAGTGCCAAATCCCCTCCGTAGCAATCCTAATTCTAGAGACCATACGATAGATATGCTTTTTTTAAAAAAAAGCTCTATTTTTTCATTAACGTCCTCCAACATCTCATATCGGTCGATGATTGAAATGAGTGAAATGATACTCAAATGAGCCCAGGATCCATAGAGTTCAGACATATTTGGCAGTCATCTTTCAGCATAAAGGAAAACAATAGAGAAAGCTTTATCCAGATAACTCAGGCTGACCTAAATTCGAACTTGGCGAGCTTTCAGAAAGCCGATAAGTGTGATCAAAGGTGCTAAATAATAAACACGACGCTAAGAAAGGAGTGGTATATCCGATGCGTCTTTAATTATTTTATATACCTGTATATAATATCAACATTACACTCATTGCTTGTAGGAAAACAAAGTTAAAGGAGACGTAAGAATTGGTTCAAAAACTTCGTAACAAAAATAGCAGTGCAACAGTAAATCATACAAATTAATAAATATTTGAAAGGGTTTTGCCAGTTACGTGAGGCAGGGAAGCTTTAAATCAATAGTTCTCTGTCCAGCTGTATCATCAATTATAGAATGTAATTTTTCGGATAGCGTGTCCTTACATTGTAAATGAACTCCAGTACGAGGGTTGCTAACTAAACCATGATCTTTCCTCTTATAAAAATCCCAGCACCGGACGCAATTTTAAGGTATTTCGTAGAACTTGGAAGCCTCTGGTATCCGTTAACACTATCGTCAAGGAAAACGAAAGCGGAAGAGTGAAAACTAAGTCAGTGCTGAGTATTATTTGATAATCATACTAAAATATTGTTTCCTTTGGGGGCGTTTCCACCTTAAGAAGATTTAGCAATACATTTAGCCATCAAATCTTATGTTTAAGCTATCGTGATGTATGAGTTTCGTCGACTCCCTTCTCATCGACAGCCAAAAATGATAGTCTCAAGTAGTTTAAAAATTAATTAAAATATTATTAAAGTGTTAATCGGTTACAGAATATGTTCAGAAGTTATTCTTAGTGCCCAGAAATAAATTAATCTGTATGCTGTCTGAATTCAGAGGTTTTTCATTTTGGAAATATTTTTAAAATGTTTTATTGCCATTAATCAGAGCTTGCTAACTCACTTAATATGCATTTTGAAAATTATTGAATAAACACATTACAAAATAGCTTGTGTTTCATATCGTCCTTGTTTTAAGGCTGACAGATTGAAACTATGATACAAAACTTTTTGTAAAAAAATATTTATTACTTCACATGACTTTACCTATTCATTTTAGGGGAAAAAACCAATAATCCACGACCCATTTGAGTAAATTATAATACTGGAAAGTTTAAACCAATAACAAGAAAATATAAAAAATTACCAACTCCACAAAAATAGTATCACAGAAGATGTGTTGTACATTTTTGTGTGACACTTTGTCTTTCTCTTACAGTTTACCAGTTATGCACAAGTCATACAGAATAAAATAACTTCAAATAACTACTTGCCAAAAATTAAACAAGCAAATTTCTTTCGTTGTGAACGTATGTGAAAGATATTTATTCTTATCAAAATCATTAGAGTAATTTTTAATATATTTATTAGATCGGTCAGCAATAATATATGCTTTGCAGATCTGAGATAACAGATACAAAATAATTATAGAGTAATAACATTGTAGAGGTATGACAATGTGCCTCCTCTGAACTAATACAAATGTGTTACTGCACTAATACAAATTTGATACTGAACTAATAAAATGGTATACATACTTCAATAGTGAGAATTTACATAGTAGAACAGAATAATAGAAAAGATAAATTGAAAGAGTAGATTATTCAGAAGTGGAAGTGTCATCACTGCAAAGCAGGTCCTGTGGTAGTCGTCGCTTCAGTCGCGTTAGAGTAATTTTTGAAAATGCAATTTTCATTTTAAATGCTCCTCGTAAAGCATAGTAGTCCGCCTCGATAGCGTAGATGGTTGTGTGTCTGCCTCACGTTCAATAGGCCACGAGTTCGAATCTCGGTCAGGGTGAATTACCTGGATAAGGTTTTTCCGGGATTTCTATTATCCTGAAAGACGAATGTCAGATAACTCTAAGCTCCATGGACTCCGGACTCACTGGAGAATCATTTCAGCCATTTCATCCATCGCCCAATATGACTAAATGTTGGAGGACGTAAATTACAAAAAATGTAATAAAAAATAAAAAAATATAGCATAGTAGGGGTTTTTCTTAACAATTTCAAGCCGCTTCCTTGAAAGACACTGAAATTAAACAACAAGTTTAGTACTTAACTTACTCTTCGTTTTTGAGTTACGCTGTTTATAGCAAAATGCACGCCCAGTCTTTTTCTAAAAATACGTTCTACAGAGGGTGTCTCCAACAAATTTTTGGGCAGAAGCAATACCTACGTTTTGCCTACTATCTAGGTGGAATAGAAACTAAAATTATATTACTTTAATGGCGAGTATAGCTGCGATCGGTTGCCGATCGGTTAGACCGCTTGACTCTCATAAAGGCGTTTGGCCGTGCCGTGGCTCAGTGGTTAGACCACTCGACTCTTACGAAGGCGGGCCGATCCCAGGCGACCGCAAAGTGGGATTTGTGGTGGACAACACGGCGCTGGGGCGGGTTTTCTCCGGAACCTCCGGTTTCCGCCACCATCATTCCACCAATTGCTCCATTATCATCTTTCCTTCCATCCACTTCACCCTCATCCCCTTCATTTACTTTCCTCACTCTAATTGTGAGGACCGGGCTGATGACCCATCTCTGAATTTCTATCTCTGATCCTCACCCGTGGCCTAAAATGACATAAGCAGTAGAGGACCATAAATGAACAGTACTGTGTACTATACGAAGAGAAGTAGAAGAAGAAGAACAATGTGTGTATTTACGTAGAACACTGTTGTAAATTCTGGAAGTTCAATCTTTTGGGATTGTTTTAATTCTGTTAACCTAGTTGAGCAATATCACACAAACAACACTGACGATAACTTAATTTAAGGGATTAAATTGCTCTTACAATAGGGAACAGTTTGACTGATAATTACAATAAACTGCTTGTAAATATAGTTATAATGCAATATTCTTCCGCATATTTTCCGCCCGCGAACTCTTGACTGCAGATAATAATCATAACTTGATTAGATGAGATTCCTTATCTCCTTTTCCGTTACTTTGTCTCAGAATGAAAAGATCCAGAGAGCAGACTTGTCTTTTTTGCATAATTAATTTTATTCAGTGACCCAGACATATTTAACACCTAGACCTCTTAAATGCTCAACGTCAAAGCCATTTATTCCCAGCATCATCTTCCTCATCCCCTTTATTAGAAAATGCATTCTGTGCGTTAAAAACGGATGCTTTATTTTCAATGACTCGACGAAGATACAGATATATTCTGTGCATACTTTTAATGTTGTTATAAAATGTCATACAGCCAGAATTTATACTTTTATAAGAGAACTGATATTTTAGAAAGCCCAGTTAGAAAATAACTCATTAGTTTTACAAATTATGAGTTTCTAAACGCCTACATTGCGGTTTACAAAAGAAGTACAGCCTGCTCTAATGCTTAAAACTATCTGAAAGCCTGCATGCACTTAATTATTAAGATGGTAATATAACTTATAATTATTAAAGTGTACAAATTAAACTACTTTATGCAACTATACTCAATAAAAGTTCTATGTCTAACAGTTTCAAGTTTCTAAACACCCCGAATCGTATTTTCAGAAGACCATATCATTGAAGTCTCTGTTGATAGGTTGTCGAAAAGAATCGAGGGTAGGGGACCAAGTTTTCTAAAACTACTTTTGAAATCTTGGCATCTTGGTAGTGCAGATATAGCTAAGATTGCCTGCAATAAACATTGGAGTACATTAGAGTTAAGAAACGAAAGCTGATTTCGGCACCACGATATATTGTGATACTAAACCTCGGGAAACAAGGGTTGGGAGGGGGTCAAAGGGCGGCAGGTGCAGCAGGTTTCCTCTTTCCCATAGTAGGCAAATCGCAACTACCTTCGAACCGTTTATTAGAGGTAATACAGTATGAACCAGCCATTTCTAAGATTTCATATTTATAAAAGCCACAGAGTATAGTCATATATGAAATTATTGGCCATATCCTTCCTGAAAAACATAAGAATGTGTCTCTGTGGTTAAGATTTTTGTGAACCGTTACTTATCCCTATATCTGCCCAACATTATGAACTTTAATCTTTTAATCAATGTTAAGCAGTTTCAGAAAACATAAAATGTAATTTATTGGCATTGAAATTAAAACAGACTGATACAGAAATATTTCACATAACAGTCGTGAGATGGATTATATGTTCGACAGTTCAAACCTCGTTGCATGGGAGCTTCTTTAGTCACTGAATTATAATACTTTATTGGTGGAGTCACAGTAACACTACCAACATTAATGCCCGCCTCGGTAGCGTAGATGCTAGCGTGTCTACCTCACGTTCAAGAGGTTCCGAGTTCGAATCTCGGTCAGGGTGAGTTACCTGGATAAGGGGTTTTCCGGGGTTTCCCCATATCCTTAACGACGAATGTCGGGTAACTCTAAGTTCCATTGACCCTGGACTCATTTTAGCATCATTTCACCCAATTCATTCACCGTCCGATATGACTTAACGTTGGAGGACGGAAATTACACCAAAAAAGTTTACCTCTGTATACATATTTTTAGTCCATTTTCAGGCGTAGATTCTGAAAATGATGCTTAAAATGGCACTGCATGTCACAAATTTTTGGATATTTTATATATAGTAATTGAAAGCGGGTTCACGTACCAGCCGGTAACACGCGTTTCATACGTTGCTCACTCTTGTTCTACTCGATTACTTACGCAGGTGATTACAAAATGTAAATATGAAAACATGCTGTACAATTTAACTAGACCTCTACTTCAAAATATCCTGACTCTCAATTAGAAAATTATGAAAGTGAAACATTTTAAGAGAAAGCAGACTTGAAAGATTTGGCACGCGACTTAATTTGTCAAAAGAAGAATCTGAATTTCTAGGTTCCAGGCTGCAACAATGGAAATTACTTGCACCTGGTACAACAGTTATAGAGTTTCTAAACAGACATAAGAAATTTGTAAAATATTTTTCAATGGAAAAGAATATTTGTATCTCTATAGACATCAATGGTTTAATGAGTGAACCATGAATTCAGCATACTCCAGATGACTGACGATTGTTTATAGATTCATCAGTTCAGCTTAAAAGCTGTGATACTTCAAAATAGTAACGAACTTCCATATGTTCCAGTTTTCCATTTTGTGGGTGTTAAAGAAAGTTATGAAAGTATGGCCAAGATTGTACGTGTTTTAAAATATAAGGTTCATTGTTGGAAAATATATAATGACGTTAAAGTAATTGGTTTGTTGCTTAGATTACAAGGGGATTCAAAATTAGTATTGCTCTTTTTTGTGTTTGTGATACGGAAAAACATTATGTGGTACAATAGTAGGACAAGCAGCAGGAATATATCCCAGGACAGAGTAATGTAAAACAAACAGCATGGTTCAGCATTATAAGATTCTTCTCCCTCCCTTACACTTGGGCTGAAGGCACTCTACAAGGACGTGTGGATTTGTATACTTGTAAGGCAATTTTCCACAGGTAACTTAGGCAAAAAGTGAAAGAAGGAATGTTTGTTGCACCTCAAATTCGAAACCTCGTAAAGGACGAAATATCAAAACAAAAATAACGTTACAAACTATGGACTTGGCAGCCTACTAATCATTTACAAGGCTTGTGCGTGGTTTTCTTGGAAACACAAATAACTATAAAACTATAAAACTTCTGCCTCGAATTTGTTGAAGCGCTACAAAGATATGGGTTGTAAAATGTCTTCAAAAATTCATTTCCTCCATTCACATTTCGGAAAATCTGGGTAATGTTACTTATGAACAAGAGGAATCTGTATATTTCCGTCATGGAGAAGAGTATCAAGGTCGTAAGAACTCAGTAATAATGGCGGATTATTGTTGGTTGCTTGTGAGGGAAAGCAAGCAGCAATACAAGAGACAATTACATGCCAACAAGCACTTATAAGCACAGGTACAGGTATGTCCCTTAAATATACGGTTCAAATATTATTGCGTGGATGTAAAGCAACATTTTGAGTTAATCTTAATTCACTGTGATATATACTACTACACCATATATCATTGTACACAGAAATAAATGTAACATAATATGTTACCTGAAACCTCGTAGGTGAGAAAATAAATATCCTCACATCCTTCTAACCTGACGTGATAAGAGATTTCTGTGGCCATTTTTAAAATCGGCGCATCTTTCTCTTTAGGAATCGTATGGCAGATGTATTAAAAAGGTTATCTTTTGTTAGGTAATATAATTATTTGTTACCCATTAGGATTCTAGAGTGTACCTCATTCGGCACTATAAAAATTATAACTTCGCTGTTAATTGCCAATATCATAATAACGTTGCCGATGTGCCCAAATTTTGTTCCGCAGGAGTTATTTTATATACAAATAAATGCAATGTTATTGGACTGCCGATTTTTAGCATACTTACATAAAAGCCGCATTGAACCCGCGACCTTGGGTACAGAGGGCAAGTGCTTAGCGAACTGACCCATCCAGACTAAGCATGCTGTAAAATTAATGTTATGTATTTAATGTTAACTCTTTCTCATATGCACCCAGGAGAATTTACTTTAGTTCTCTCTTCACCTAACTTTAAAGCCTAAATTGGGTAACGTTCTTCCGGTATTTGTGTAAAAATAAAACTAAGTAATAACGACTAGAAGAGAGAACCTAAGCCAATATTTAAGTTTTGCCACCATGCTGCCATTTTGTAATACTGAACGAATTGTAATAATTCGACCCGGATATCGAGACCCGACCCATCCTTTTTGCTACTACTTTGATGCTTTGTTTGTTTTAACGTCATTGATCATCTGGCACGAACTGTTTATCAGGCGTAATTTACACCAAAATGCGTGTTCATTTATTAGATATACTGTGTGAAGTGACCGTACAGTGTGGTCTATCGCTTCAACAGCGGAGATTAGGATCCCTTAACAATTTCGGATGTAAACTCCCCAGTTGCAGCTCGTATACGGTTCTCCTCCCCTATGTGAACATAAACATCCGCTGGATTGTCTTATTACTTAGATACTCATCCCGATCCAAATGTAATGCCTGTTCTAGTGTTTTAAAGAAAACTAATGCGGAATGTAGTCACAAAATCGTATGACATTGTTAAGCGTTCTTCATAGGAATACAGTTCCAATATTTTGCAAACCTCGATACACGAAATGAGTCCAATGCATAAAGACAGTCTCTCGGTATTGTTGTTTTAAATTTGAACTTTTAGCAACACTGCTTCTAACTCACTCTTCATTGTGAGAGTTCAACTGTCCAGTGTTTTTCTTTGCCTCGTACCTCCACGTACAAATTCGCTGTACTAGCAAAGTTAATTTTCAGTGGAAGAAATAATTTTGCTGGCACGTCCATCTCTAGGCTAGACATCCAAAAGTTCGTATGAACAGTACAAAATAACAAAACTATTAGGTGAAAGCTTTTCCATCCATAAACTGTAATGTAAACTAGAATTAAACTCACATATTTCGGTTAGCTTTTACAATCTAGTTAAGAGTTAAATAAGCGGAACATTGGAATGCCAACTTGAAAAAAGAACGAAAAATTGAGAAGGGAGGCATTGATTGGCATTACATCTAAATTGATCACCACAAGTTCGTAAAACGAGATATGCTACGGCTATGGATTTTAAAAAATATTATTTGTATATAAGACACATTTGGGAAATAACTCTGCAACTGTTTCAACAATTTTTATACGGTATTATTGTTTTTTCAAGTGGGGCATAATTGACTTAACTGGGATAAATGCAGGAAAATTAGAACACTAATTGCATTTTGACAATATATTGTTCGAAATAGCAGCAATGATAAACTCATAAATAATGTATTATTTTCTTAATATTCCCGGGTTCGATTCCCCTGGCGACCTACCACCCCCATGGGTTTTTCAGGGGTTTTCCGGATCGCTAGGCGAATGCTAGTCAGATTAATTTCATTCTCCGAGTTTCTTGTACCTCTATTTCACCTCTATTATCATTTCACCTCATCTGTCATCTGATGATTTCTTTCATCGTAAAAGTGTCAGTGGGAGTCTCGGCGGTGCATGAAGGGATAATATGCTCTGAGTGAACACCTCCTCCAGCAGGACGAACTACGGTCTCCGATGCAGCCTAGTGGGCCGATTCAGAGACGCGGCAGGCGAGATGCCGGTTGTGCAAGCCTGCCTAGAGTCTCATGCTCTGGGGAAGGGCGGCCTCCGGTTTCCGGACGACCTCGTGACAGTTCCGGGGCCACCGTTGGTGGGACCACGATTTTGCTGCATCACCGGGGAATTTCTATTTAGGAAAGTGTAGGTACTTCGCCATTTGTAGTGTAATGAATCCTTGGGGTTTGCTGATCTCTGTCTCCTCTCACCTCATCCCCCCTCCCGGGGCTATCCCATTTGGAGAGCTACAAAAGACCAGTCTGGTCGAATCCCCTCCGTACAGTCCAATCCACTCCAATCAATTTTCTTAATTTAATCGCTGTATAATGTAAAAACAAAAGGTTTGCTAGTTTTGCTTTTGTGGTTCTTAGCACTTTCTGGAGGCGTGCCATGGCTGAATGGTAGACCACTTGGCTCTCACCAAGGTGTCCCGTGTTCGATCCCAGGCGACCGCAAAGTAGGATTTGTGGTGGATAACATGGCGCTGGTGCAGGTTGTCTCCGGAGTCTCCGGTTTTCCCCGCCAGCATCCCATCGATAGCTCCATCATCATTCCTATCACTTCATCTCTCTTATACTTTCACTTGCTGCGATGGGCTGATAACTCATCCCGGAATCTCTCTGATCAGGAAACCTCTGATCCTCCTATGGGCCTCGAGGTTGCGTCGTTCAGAAGGCCCAATGTTCCCCTTAGAGGAAATTCAGGAACTCATTCATCAATACTTTCTAAATGGCTGTATTTCCTCCAAAGTTCCAACTTTAAAACTACAAGTGAAATGAAATTATTTTGGGTGAATTTAATGATACCAGTCTCTAAGTGATTTGCAGCTAAATAAAAAATTCAACATTTTATGTATCCAGGACTATTGGTATTAATAGCCAATTAAACAGAGAAATAATGATTCGTTGACTATTGGGATAAGCATATTGCAAAACCGTGTCACTTTTATTTTATCTAAGTACTTTATCTCTGTACCATAATCAAGACACACTGCTCCACTCACTTTCTTGTAACTGTTGTAAAAATGTAATTATAATTACGATTTTCAGTTTTATCACAGCAGGAAATCAATAGTCCGTCATGTTCTCCAAATATTCTCTGTGGTAACTCCAAATGACTCTCCGAGTGCATCAAAAGCGCTTCTGTTTAGAAGATTCAAAATATATTTGTAATTATTATTGAAGTTTCATATTGGTAGCAGTAGCATAGGTGAAGCTCCAAAATACTCGAGAATCTCTGCTGAGAAGTTACACTACTTCAACGATGGATCATCATTTGAAAGTCAGCAAGGTGTGTATTGATTTTGAAACTGTGGCTTATTTTTAAACAAGGCAGACTGCTCTTTAGAAAACGAGGTGAAATTTTTCACATAATTCCTCATAATCCAAGCAAACACTGCAACTTATTTCATAACTTTTTCGTTACATTTACTACTTCACAAATATTCATTTATTATGTTGTAGGATTTCGCAGATTAAAGTTTACTTGTGTAACAATGGTGTAATATCCATTATTTGCTGTGTTTTAAGAGTGCCAACTACAAGAATATCAGCGCCATAATGATGTAATTATAATGCATCATAGAATATGCTGTTCCTGTTACCATCTATGAAATCATATTAAAAGAAATCTACAAGGCAAAATAAAACATAGACTCCCCTCTCGATATATTACATGTAACCGAGAGCCTATACATTAATTTCAAACAATATTTATATAATCCTTTCTTGTGATCTTCGTACATTTAAAACTCGCTTTGAAATAAATGTTACAGATTTAGTTCTTTTACAACACTTATTCTGTCCCACTTTAACTTATTGTGCACTTTATGAAGTCTGAGATAATAGCAGTTGTGAGTTAGTGGCCTCTAATAATAATTTAGTGATAGATAACTAAAAGTAGTTTTCGAATAACATAGAATTGGTAGATGTTGAAAGATGAAAGACACAGTTTAAGGGAAGACAAAACATCGGTACTTTTGAGTACTGTCAAGGCAGTACAATAGTAGGACATAAACATATGTCTAAGTGTGTTATGAACAATCCGTGGGACTAAACGCGCCACATGAGCAGTCGTTATAACCCAATGTGAGCACAGCATGACACAATCCTAGTTCCTCACTCAACATAATTGCAACAGGGCGTCGCAATTAACCAAAGTAGACTTTCTGTTTCTTTTGTAGCATCCCTGCACTTCATTGTTTGCTGTTCTTTTCAATCTAGGCTAAGGAATTACAAAGGAATAACTAAAAGGTATAGCTTTATTTACTTCTCACCTTTGCCATTTCATGCTCATATTTTCCTCCTTTATTTTTTCCAAATTAGAATGGGTAACGTTTAGCTCCAATGGCTTTTCTCAAATCCTGTATTTTCCAGCAAACATAATTAACTTAGTATATCCTTAGTACGTCTTCTAGAAGATACAAAATTTAAAAACGGAATAAAAATGGTGTCAAGAAAGTTGCTTGTATCACAACAAATATATAGCAATTCTATCAGAGTTCAGCAGTTTTGCTGTGTTCTTAGCACGGTTTGTTTTCTAAATCGTTACAAGCCAGCATAGTCTTAAGGTATTTAGTAATTTAAGCAGTTTTTTGGATTTGTCAAAATGCATTTTTTCTTTAGTATTTCAGAATAAACTCATAGTAGCAGCATACTTACGTCCAGAATATATCCTGGTAAATGCTGAACTATACTGATGAGTAATGTGTATAATAAATTCGACACATAAAAGCTGCTATTCAAGAGAAAACTTCATTACAAATAAATGAAACGTCACAGAATGCAAGACCTCTAAAAAGAAGAGAAAATTGGGAAATTGTTAGTGTGTGTTAGAGAAAGAAACGTACTTTGGCATAATGATGTTGTGTCATAAGTGGAGCTCGGGTTTATATGAACTATAGAGTATGAATATGTGCCTACATCTATGCAACAAAATCTGCTAAATATGCTCTATAACTGTACATAATGCATTTAAAATAAAGTACATTGGAAATTAATTGTCTTTCACACTAGCCGTGAGTAGGACGCACTACGAAAGGGTAGAATGAGACTGAAAAATTCAATACCATAGCCTGGATTTGAACCACAGATCTTCCAGTCTCCGTCCGTCTGCTCTTAAGTATTTGAGCTACTTATGCCAATGTTCCAGCATGACAAATTTTCCAACTAACATTAAATTCTTCAAGAACCATAGTTCAAATTCCGGCTATGGCACTGAATTGTTCAGTCTGACTCTACCCTTTCATGAAGTACATCATTTCAAATTTCTTATATTTATTAACATTTAAATAATAAAATAGTAAATTCATAAACACAGAAACTAATTAATTTTTATTTGCCCCTCGGTATATTTTAGTTGAGTCCCATTTATTGCAATAAATGATTAAATATTTCTCACTAAGGCTTCGATCCCAGGCGACCGTAAAGTGAGATTTGTGGAGCTGGAACGGGTTTTTCTCAAGGTTCTCCGGTTTCCTCCGTCAGCATTCCAACAATTGCTCAATCATTATCTTTCCTATCATTCATCTCGCCCTCATTATATCATCCACTTCACCTTCACACCAGGCATTAGGCTGATCACCTATCCTCGTTCTCTATTGGATACGAGGCTTCGGTTCCTCAGGTCCAACATCAAGAATTCCCTAATACCACGATAGTGGTACACTTACGGAAGTTAAAGAAGAAACAGAATAATTAAATATTTGTCACCGTTTTCTGAAGAAATGATTTTATTCTGTATTTTTTTATTATTTCTATGAGCAGAAGTTTGTAAATGTTGCATAACCTATAATTTTTGTTGCCGGGACGTATAGCGATAGTATAAAATAATATGGGTTTCTTTTAGTTAAATAAAACAAACAACTAATTAAAATCGCGTTATTTTTAAAATATTCTGAAAATACACAAATAAAACTTAATGTTTTAATATACTTGCACAGTACTATACTTCCATTTGTTGTTAAAAGTAGGATTTCCATCAATCCGTCATTCAATTCCTATCAAACCAAGTCAGCTTTACTGTTCTTCTCCATAGACATTGAAATACATTCCGTTTCCTACTGTTCACACTTAAGAAATAACCATTAGCAACACATTAGTACACGTTTTAAAGTTAAATGAAAATTAAACTTTTTAATTTTTGGAGATGTTATCGTTGAACCAGCCGGCTTTGTTTGTAATATTAATACAAACCATATCAAGTTTTGTGATGCAACGGCCGCACCGAAATTTAAAAATTTACCGCATGATTGTTGAACGCTATTTAGCTTAAGTTGTTGAGTGGCCTATGTTTATATCAGGAAGTGCTCATTGTTGATACCTACGTTCTCATTTTTCGGGGCCTTTTATTTATTTAAAAATATGATACCTAAGTTCTACACAAACAGAGCAGTAAAAGAGAAATTTTCTCGTATTCCTCTGTTCTTAAAGTATGTGCCAAGAAACAAAATATGTGAATATGGAAATATGCAAAACTCCGAGCTCTACTCATAAGATAACATTGTGTATTAACTCTTACGTCGACAGTGGCAAAAAAAAAGTTTCCTTTTGTGACTTTCATAGAAAGAAATGAACCACTTCTGTTCATGTAAAAAGAGGAAATACATTTCTTATCGCATCTGAAGCATGAATATGCCGCTTCGAATTCTGTTGCTTCTTGAAAGCAATTACGCAAATAATAGTACGAATACTAGATAGCTATACACTTCTATTTATTTGGACATCGCTGGAAACGGATAAAACAGATTGGTTATTTAAATCACTTTATATGGTTGATTTTTTGTATAGGTTTAGTAATGCATTCAACAACTTTTAGGAATAACATTTTGTAAATTCTAACTTAGCCTACGAATATTATAACTAAATTTCTAAAATAAAAGCCAAAACTTATCTTCAGAATTCCTGGTGCTTAGTATCACACATGAAATACTTTTATCGTTACCAGAACAATACAATTAGATCCAGTGTTCTACTCCGAAGGTTGGGATTTTAGGGACCTTTCGCCCATGTGAAATAACCGTGAAACCAATAATCTCCGTAATGTGCCTAAAGCACCTTCTAACTCGACTGAAAAGGGGGATAAAAAGTTGATTAACACTGCTCGACAACATAATTCGAAAAGTGCCTCTCAGAGCAGATTTTCTCCGGTATCTGTACTGCTGGAATAATTGACTTCATTCTGTAATAAGGTTGGTCTCAAAAGACAGCGTTGGACATCTTCTATACCTCAATAAGACAGGCAGTCAAACAGTTGATATCCGTCGCTGGTAAAGTAAAGGGGAATTACATAGAAACAGAGAGAACTGTAAGATTTTGCTTGTCCAAAGTTCGTCCACATTCAAGAGCTCCTGAGTTCGAATCTCGGTTAGGATGGGCTATTCAGATAAGGTTTTCTGGATGTTCTCTTATCCCGAATAGCTGAATTTTCCCCAACTTAAGCTATATGGACCCCAGACTCAAGTGAGGGTCATTTCATCAATTTTAAACTTAAAATATTAGAACGCTGTTCATCAGCACATTATGCACTTTCTTTCTATTGACCATTCTACACAATTTGCAATACTTTAGAGTGTTATTTAGTTCTAAAACAAGGAGAACATAAATATATTTTTATTTTCATATTACTGTTACAATATAAATTGAATAACTTCCTGAGGCTAATATATTGAATGTAAAAGTAATCAAGTTTAAGTCTTCGTTTATTACACAGGCAGAGCTTCACCTGCTAGGTAAAGTTTAAGATGACTGCACAAAAACATTAGGAAAAGAAAGCGCCAAAACAGAATGGTAATAGGCTTTTAGCATATTACACTTTCCTCTAGTGCGGAACGGCACAAAATGTTGGCAAAAGCAACAGGAATACCATCTTGTAAGAACGGCATTACTCGAGAAAATGTATCCATTGTAATGATTTTATTTGTATATCTCTGTATTAATTTTAATACTCCACTGTTAATACGTGCATCTTTAGACCGAATCTTAAAAGTTTGTATACTGCTTGTAGTAAGCATTGCGTTTGCCAATTTCATGAATTAGACAATTTATGAGCTTTTTCGGGGGAGAGGACTCTGTACTTGGTGCAAATTTGTTACTGGAAGGTTATGGAACAGCAAGTTTTCAATGGAGCTGCGTCGCAGTCCAGTAAGAAAAAATCTTAACAAATATAACATTGAATATCTTGGAACTAATAATATAAATGTAATATATGTTATATTTGTTTGAAATTATATAAAAGATAGGTAATCTTGAACAATTTGAATGATACCCTTCAACAAAGCCTGGCTGAAGTATGAAATGCAGTAATTACAGCACTTACAGTGGTAGCTTATTTCGTCTCTCGTTTAAAACCACATTCAATTTTTTGTAAAATCCTGTTTTTATTAAATGGATATAAAACATGTATTGATATTGAACTCTTTTGTTTAGACAAACTATTTCTGTATATTACCATATTAAACACTAGAGAAAGTAACATCTGCAACAATTTAAGGTAAATATTAAATAAATCTGTTTATAGGTTTTGAAATAACTTACTATTTTTATACGTTTAACCAATTTCTGCTGTATCATAATTCTATTATTATACAACATAAAACTGAGAACAAACTTAAGTTATTCCAAAAGTAAAATGCTTTAAATAATATTTTAATGAACATTAAAATTTCATATTGTCGGCAATTATCGTAGAATTGCTTCTATTTGCATTTATCAATGGAAAGAAAAAGGGAAAAGTGTTTGAAAAATACGCTGAAAAATTGTGGTACTAGATCCACCTAGAAAAACAGTGATACAAGTGAAATAGAATTATATAATTACAATAGGAGTGTTGTTTGGAGTTAGTATCTGTTCTGGAGTCTGGAACCCACCCACTGATACTTTTAGGAGTTTTGTTACATAGGAAAATAATCGTAGGAATAACAAACATGGCCATCTTCCCATTACTGATCCTAAACGATGAAAACTGCTAACCTAAATCAGAAACAAAATCCTCTGGATTAGTAAATGTTTTGATTTCTTGTTTGTTTTTTGCTTCTTGAGTTTTATGAACGAACGGTCGTTCTAGTCGCGTGCTCTAGTATAACTAGTGATCGCTAATTAATCTATGGTTATACAAAAACCCTCCTAACCCCCAGTGAATGAGAAACCAGCTTGCTAATTAACTTAAGCTTATACAACATAGCCTTATATAATCTAAGCTTATACAAACAGCGAATCATAACCATATTAAGCTTTGTACTCTCTCTCTCTAACGTTTGTCAGTCTTTGGAGGTGTTTGTTAGTTTTATAATGATAGTATTTTGTTTGTATATTTTCAAAACATTCAAATGTTATTTTAGGGAAACTCGAAAATCACGAATATGAGATCGGGCAAAATGAGAGCCTTTATCGCAACTTGTCAGTAGTGAGTCTAAGAATTTATTCTAAAATTTACATTTGTTGTGCAATTGTCTTATTTTTCCATACATCTGGCACACTGCTAGCAGTCGAATATAGGGACACTATTCAGAAATATGTTATGTCTTCTTCTCACCATTGGATTTAAAGCTCTGTGCATTTAATGTATTGTTTCCCTTAGCCATACCTTTGCTGTCTTTAACTCTGTATAATTATGTTACTCTAAATAAGAAAATCAACTAAAATTTACATCTAATATCACAGTAGTTTTGAACATTTTGTACCTTTTTCTTGATCTTTTGTGGTTTTAAGAAACCTCATAACTTCAATCTCTTTTATCTCAGTCAGAGACTGGTATTTTTAAACCGTGATTCTAGAAATCGTCCTCATGTTATAGCACGATTCACTATCACTGTACCAAGAATTTAGTGTACGCAAAAATAGTTCTATAATAAATTTGACAGTAGTAATATTAGTTTCCTCTAGAGCGAGGCACTGTTACCGTTATAAAAGTGTACTCAGAGAATGGACGGCCACGCCGTGGCTCAGTGGTTAGACCGCTTGGCTCTCACCAAGGCGGCCCGGGTTCGATCCCAGGCGACCGCAAAGTGAAATTTGTGGTGGATAACACAACGCTGGGGCGGGTTTTCTCCGGGACCTCCGGTTTCCCCCGCCATCTCATTCCACCGGTGCTCCATCTTCATCTCATGCATCATCAGTGTCATCGCCTGCGGTGCCGTATGTAGTAAAAGCGGGCGTTAAACACTACACATTTCATTTTCAGAGAATGGAGGGGATGCTCTACGGTTAAAGCCTAATGAAGGTGAGCACGAAGCAAATGCATTCAGGCTGAACAAGCCTACCAGTACCCCGGTTGGTGGGTTGGAGGGAACTTGAACAGCAATGTTAGACCTTAGTTTTTTGTAATGTGCTTTTTTATTTACATCCTCCAATGTTAAATCATATGGGCTGATGAACGAAATACACAAATATCTATTGTGAGATAGAACAAAAAAGTTACAAATTAGCATTTTCAGGCTGTTGAGATTATTACGGAAATACAACTAAGGAGGAAACTCTTTATGCCATATGATAATATCTGCTTGTAGCCGAATATAACAACGCTTTGCTGTCTGTATGTACTGCACCTCTCGTGGAATTCCTGTTTTCTCTTAAGTAACCGCTAAGTGTTCATGCAGGACTACAATATTACACTCTCTGGATAAAACTTCTGGACTTACGTCACCACAGTGTTGGTGGTATTTCTTTTCAACCTGCTATTGTTGTGCGACCTACTTGTGAGTTTTTAACGTCAGCTGTTTACGACGGAGCAAAAGGATGATTACGCTGCGAGGTCGTCAGCAGACTGCTGTTTTTACTCCAGACTTTGAAAATGAAAAGTTCAACATCTCGTATTGACAGATTAAGAATGAATAGCAAGCAAAATTCTAAGTTTACTCTAGATAAATGTAGCGTAAGGAACTCTAAAATGCAGCTTATTCTAGTAAATCACGTTAATACAGACCTAATGTTAAGCAATAACTTCTATAAAATTTAATGAAACGGTTGAAAATGGCTCATTAACCCAAGAAGCGATATCACGTAGTCTTCTTATCCAAGGAAGAGTATAACGGCAAGCTACTGCATTAAACGTGAATTAAGCAGAGATATTAAAGCAAACTCTGTAATTAAACAAGATAAGAACTGTCTTTCTGAAAGGTAGAGAGTAATTGATTTTGTAGCACCGCTAAAATGAGAAGCGGATAGTAAATTGTATGAAACTTATTTTTTCGCTGCTATCTGTAGCTACTTCGTGCCCGCGTGGTGTTATCTGAATACTTTTTGAGCTGATGCATATCGAAGATTTCATGGGGGTTTGTTTATTCCGTATTGTTCGATAAGTACGCTAGCCCTAATGAACGATTATTGTCTTCCAAGAGTATATGATGGAAGAGGATGTGTGCATTAAACCAAGCTTTGTCCCAACCTATATTGAAGAAAATGCAATAGGAGCCACGTTAATATTGTCGCGAACCCGATCGTGATAAGCGGCTTGGCACACAAAGGAACTGATAGGTTTCACGTAGATAACGAGCTTGCATAAGCAGATAAACATAGCGCTTGAGATAATGGACTTACCGAAACAAACAAACTGAAATAAACGGAAATTTCTGGTAATATCTTGATTATTCCGTTTCTTTATTCTTCTAGAAGAGTCTCAAATTACGAATTAGGTATTTAAGGACGGTACGACTCGCAAAGTGAGTAGTTGTAAAGCAGAGTGAGTAGTAGTAAACAGAGTAAGCAGAGAACATCTGGAAGTGTTATTGTAACGAGAGATAATTATGAAACCTGCTGTCACTGTTTGTTATTGTGATCGACCTTGGTAGACTGATGGTGTATGTAACGTAATGCTGCTGTAATCTATAAGAGTATTTATATGAAAATAAAGGAGATTTTTAATTTTTGCAACTCGGCCTTTTAATTCTATGAACCCACAACGTCACAATATTAAGAGGAGCTAATGCTACAAGTGAATATCTCTATGCCTTATTAATTTAAGCAATGAAATACAAATTAGTGTTCAAAACATCCAAAACAGACCAAAGTAAAAAAATGGTATTTTAAGGCTTTAAAGTTTATTAAAAAGATGCCTTTATGCTGATGTTTAATAATGTCTCAGCAAAATTCCATCGATAATAAATAGCTAAATCTCCAATCTAAATCCTTATAAAATTTACTGCAACATTCTCACCTGTAAATTCCCAGTTACCTTCACGAAGATTCAAGCAGATATTTTCCATACAATTTTGAAATAAGAATTATTGCAATGTTATTGATTCACACAAAAGCTTTAATTATTTGGTTTTTGTCACTTATTTACTGATTTATTACCTTTACCTTGTTGCTACTTTGGCTTACATGACACCCTGGTCTTCTGCCCTGCCAGGTAGCTATTAACCTCCATGCCTCCTATTTACTTAATTAGCTCATCTTCTTTATATTTCTGGCCCATTTTTCTTTTTCTTGGTATAACAATCTAAAGTTAAAATTTATTTGAAGTCGGTATTTTTTTTATTTAGTTTTGTAATTTACGTCCTCCGACATTAAGTCATATCGGATGGTGAATGAAATGGGTGAAATGATGCTCAAATGAACCCAGGGTCCATAGAGCTTAGAGTTACTCGAAATACGTCTTTCAGGATAGGAGTAAACCCTGAAAAAAACCTTAACCAGGTAACTCACCATGACTGAGCTCCGAACTCGTGGCCTCTTGAACGTGAGGCACACCCGATACCACCACGCCACCGAGGTGAGCTGGAGTCGGATTGAGATCTACAGAGTGAGAGAGAGCGGATGAGGAATTAGTTTCCATTATAATACTTCCATTACAAATTAAAAATATCAACCTTCTATATTACAGGAATTATTTATATAAATATTACATTGCTATGAACTAAACTAAAAACTGGAAGTTGTCGTATTAGAAATATCGTATATTGATATTCGGGTTCATAAAGTTGATATCAGGATTTGGGTTTGCTCACTTTCTTCTCGGGCAACCAGCCAGGTGAAAAGATGATTACATAAATTGATGATTAGATAAACGATGATTAGATGTTCAAAAATAAGTGAGCGTATTCGTCGTCAGGAAAGCTTCAGGTCTTATTTTGGGATTTGGGTTTATTTGCCCACTTTTAAAATTTAGAGTAGTTAATCTCCGCTGATATACATAGTTTCATAAGTTTACTGTATGCCATAACTTCCTGGGGTATTTCGAGTTAATACTATTTCGAGTTATTATGATACCTTAGTAACTGAATTTTTATAAACTTAAATTGTTCAAGTTTAATTTAATTTACTGAAAGCAGTCTTTTGTTCAGTGATGCGAGTATTGGTAGTGTTTTTCTTTGTTTATATGTGTGTTATATCCAGTTATGCATTTGTGGTTATTTTATCCGAGGCCTCGGGGAATAAGGGGAAACCTACAAGCGTCCCAGACATACCTTAGGCCCATCATAATCCAAGTCTCGTATAATTAACATATCCTCTCTTTCATCCTACAACTTTTGATACTTCATAAAAAATAAACCACCCGTCTATTATAAATCCATCATAATGCCAGTAAGGGACAGAGTCCCGGAATGACAAAACGTCGAAGGCTCCTTTTTCTCGGAGGATGACTCTTCAACACCTCTATGCTGTGTAACTATTGTGGTTATAACATTTATTAAAATACCCTGATGATGGGAGAGATGTACGCTCCCGAAACGTCGTTTTCTAATCGTCTTTTCACTGACTTGTTTCCGGAGAAGATCTCGAACGTGTTCGTCGCCAGGAAAGCTTCAGGTCTTATTGAACTGTTCAATAAACAATACAAATATATTTCATCTTATTATTTTCTCTACTTATTTGCTCTTTCAGAGGTACACGTTATCAGAAATGTAATTTTTTTTTAAGACAATGTCTAACTTGCATTCTTGGAACAGAAGTTTTCAGACCGAATGAGCACATGAATTTTAATTAAATTAACGTGTGTAAAGAATATTTAACTTATAAAGCTGCAAGTGCATGTATTTTATAAAAACAATTTGTAGATAAGACTATAACAGATAAATACAAAATAAAATATTTTCAGCTTAGGGATTAACAACTTAATAAACTATATTTAACAATAAACGAATCTTTTTAATAACTATGAGTAGGAAAATGTAACAATATCACCAAAACTAGCATATCTATATATTGCATATTTATGATGTATTATAATTAATACACTGGAAAGTGATTTGTCTTCCTGAAGATACTGTATAACGGCCGACGAAGACAAGTTGCCCCGGGCAGTATCAACTTTGAAGGTACAGTCTCGGAACTGTTGAAATGAGTCTTCTTACAACGGAGATAGCAACACATAACGTGACACTTTGTCGATATTTATGGACAGGGAACTTATTCACTGCACGAGTTATATTTGTTCTTGCTAAAACCACTCCTTGTTTGTTAACGAAAAGTTTATCTAGCGTCAAAGTTGCAGTCAGAACCGGCGCTGCGGTTAAGGGTGTGCGTGCTGATTTCTGAACCCAGAGGTCCAGCAAATGGAAGCTTCCTTCGATTATATCAACCCCTAAACCTTCGTGGAGCCTGAAAAACATCAATACGAGAGCAAATGTGTGCTTCAAGTCCAAAGTAACATCAATGAAAAAAAAAAAAGAGTAATCCATTTCGCAGACGTTTTCTGAAATCAAACCCGCCAATATGCTAACAGCATTTAACAGCAACTCAGTTGCAACAAAGCATATAGTAACCTGCAAACACTAGCACTCAACTGCTCACATTGTGGCAAAAATAATATTAGGCAGTTTTTGTGGATTTTTTTTTTTTTTTTTTTTTTTTTTAATTTTGCTTAAGGCGCTCCTGTAATAGATGTTCTTTTGTTGTTTTTTTTTTTTTTTGGTAGTTTACGTCCTCCAACGTTAAGTCATATCGGACGATGAATGGAATGAGTGAAATGATTCTCAAATGAGCCCAGGGTCCATAGAGCTTAGAGTTACCCGACATTCGTCTTTCAGGATAAGGGAAAACCCCGGAAAAACCTTATCCAGGTAACTCACCCTGACCGAGATTCGAACTTGGGACCTCTTGAACGTGAGGCAGACACCACGCTACCAAGGCGGGCTAATAGATGCTCGTAGGTTAAGATACTACTAAAAGAGTTGCAAGATTATATTAATGATTTGGTATCCACCTCACAGAAGTTAAAACGTTTTTTTAGCTCAAGCGATATTTGGAGCCCTTTTCAACAACTGAAGTTTCGAATGGTCACGTTAGTGTTCTGTACGATTAGTCACCAGCGCGAGCCTTTCGGTCCCTGCTTCTATACTCTCAACGCCGCTCACAGCGCTACCAGGCCGGCCGCTCAAACTTTAACCTTCGAAAGTATGACTCTCCAGTAAAAATATTTGAGCCACCCATCTTGCAATCCGAATGACATAGTTATACGGAAACAGTTCATCAATCTTTAAATAAACGAAGAAACAATTCACTGGCTCATGCAATACAGGTATAGTATTTATAATTAATAAATTTAATTAACTGTCTCTAGTATGAGCGTTAGCAAGATTTTTCAAGTATTCTTATATTATGTTTGTTATTTTTAAGCTGCATATTTATATGTACAGACGTATACATGCACATATATAAGGAAAAGTATACTTCTGAATTTAAAAATAAACGTTTCACAGTTTTAATCACAAAGAAACACCTATGGCGCGGCAGCCCATGGAGGGCTAAGGCCTGCCAACTCGACTGCTGACTTCACGCTCACATACGCAAGGTATACGTTAGTGATCATCCAACTTATACGGGCAGGAGATATGGTCAGCATCTTGGCACTCCTAGCCGCAAAGTTGGCTTTCTTGACCAGGGCCGCTTACATATCGTACGGAAACAGTTCATCAATCTTTAAATAAACGAAGAAACAATTCACTGGCTCATGCAATACAGGTATAGTATTTATAATTAATAAATTTAATTAACTGTCTCTAGTATGAGCGTTAGCAAGATTTTTCAAGTATTCTTATATTATGTTTGTTATTTTTAAGCTGCATATTTATATGTACAGACGTATACATGCACATATATAAGGAAAAGTATACTTCTGAATTTAAAAATAAACGTTTCACAGTTTTAATCACAAAGAAACACCTATGGCGCGGCAGCCCATGGAGGGCTAAGGCCTGCCAACTCGACTGCTGACTTCACGCTCACATACGCAAGGTATACGTTAGTGATCATCCAACTTATACGGGCAGGAGATATGGTCAGCATCTTGGCACTCCTAGCCGCAAAGTTGGCTTTCTTGACCAGGGCCGCTTACATATCGTAAGCTCCTCACTTTCTTCACGATGCTGAGTGGGCACTGGTCGTATACCCGGGACTTAAAATCCACATCCCCAGGGGTGGAATCGATCCTGGGCCGCACAGCGTAGGACTAAGCACGTAATTTACTCTAAGAAATTTAATCAGAGGCACTCCCAGCCGAGTATACAAAACCATTAGAAAAAAGAGGAAAAAGAAGCAATATCAAAATTTGTTTGAAAACGGCCTTCTCACCTCAAGGACACCCATCTGTGAAAACCTTTAATCTACAACTTCGCTTAGATTGGCTTCAAACTTTAACACAATTATTGTGCAAAATAGTTCTTGTAATATTAATATATTTATGGTAATTTATTGTCATTTGATCAAACTGTTTCACACGATGCAATTTTGAGAAAAATAGTACTTTGCAGTTATACTCATAAGTCCACTATTAGTACATTAATTAGATGACATTTTAATCTCACCCTTGGTTTAAGCAAAAAAAAATTATTCAACTCTCATTTTATTATTTTTTTTAATATTTGCTTGTAAAATATGAGCTTTGTTATTTAATTGCACAAACACTGGTAACATAAAAAAATCATTTCATCAATTTCATTTGGTACTGTTTTTATAAGCTTGCACTCTGTTGCCAATTTTTACAGATGAGTATCCTTAATGAAAATTGGGAACAGAGATGAAACAGTTGAGAAAGGGAGGAATCGAATAACCAAAAGAAATTTTCAAACCTCTACTAAAAATGGTAAATGAAATAAAGTTTACGAAAGTGTTCTACGCAATTCTGGAGGGATATGAAATTTTGTACGTCCTCGTAAAAGATGTGCCTCCCTTGTAACTTTGTCGAAATGGGCTACAAAGGCTCACAAGGTCAAGATAAGGATCACGTGACGATGATGGTATTATGTCTTGGCATAAAGTTTTGATAGATATACAGCAGGTGGCCGGCCTTCGCCTTCCCATAATGCCCTGTAATTTAACCTTTTAAACAAGTACAGCAAAAATATATTGCAGGTAGCTGTACATTTTATAACATCTAATGTATTTTTCAAAGTACTCAGATTGTCTAGAGGAAGCTGTAGCTTCCAGGGTAACTCATTTCCTCTAATCTTTCGAAATTAAGGGAGGAAGATAAACAATTAGCGGTTATGTGATCTGTAACATTAGATTTTATTTAACAAGTAAATGTGCTTTAAATTTAAAAATGTACAAACCTGATGGGAAATTTGCATGAGAGTATCAATCACACGCTGTGTTAGTGAGGATCCTGAATCCAAGGCGCAACGGTATTGAATTTTTTCCTTTTTCTGCCTTTTTCTTTTCTCGTGTTGTGTGTGCTGATGTGGTAGTGGAAGAGCGCATATTAAATACAATATGTTACACTAAGTTACATATAATTTCAGTTATCACTCTTTCCTTGAAAAATCTTCACATTTTTACTGCTATCTTTTGAGAAATTTAAACAGGGAGAGCTTACTTTCTTCTAACAATTACGTAACTCCCTTTCTTCTAGAAATGGCTTACAATGTACTTTATTTTTAAACTTACGTCCTACAACGTTAAATCATATCGGACGATGAATGAAATGGTTGAATGATGCTCAAATGAGTCCGGGGTCCATTGAGCTTAGAGTTACCCGACATTCGTCTGTCAGGATAAGGGAAAACCACGGAAAATCCTTATCCAGGTAACTCACCCTAACCGAGATCCGAACTCGGAACCTCTTGAACGTGAGGCAGACACGCTACCATCTGCGCTACCGAGGCGGGCCTAATAACGTACGCATGAGTAATTTTCAGCTGACTGTGATTTAGAACTCCCTGCGGAATCACAGCAGAATGAAGAAGGCCGAGATAAAGGGATAGATTTAAAAGTAGTCATTAATTATTATCAACAGAAAAGTTTCATATCGAAAGTATTTTGCATGCTCATCTACTTTCCTACTCTCCTTGTCAACAGCTTTTCTCTGAGGTGCTTAATAAAAAGTCAAGGAATTTTATAGATTAATAACCACAAATTTCCTTTGCTCTTTAAGCTTGTTTATGCCATCGAAGTGCATAGAACTCCAGGCAAGCTCTTTTTTTTATCTAAACGACCTCATTAATTAATTTTAATAAGTTTAAATTCAATCCATTGAATTAAAAGGTCTTTAAAGAAAAAAAAATCAGGTACTAAAATAGTTATTGTAGCTGCTGTGACAAAAGCTTCTCTATCAACATATATTCCAACTGTTTACACACCTGATATTATAAATCAAATTTGGTAGACATTATTAATAGTTATGGCCGCCGGGGTAGCGCGGTGGTTTCGTTCGCGGCTCCCGTTCTAAGGGTCCCGAGTTCGATTCCCGGCTCTGGGGTTGGCGATTTTAAGTCGGCCCTATCCACGCCTTCACCTCTGTCTAGCACACGTGAAGTATCCCCTATGCCCAACGTGGTTCGGAGTCCACGGTAAAAGCTGTAGGTCCTCTCACCTCACCGCCATCTTCACTATCACCCTATCATCGGAGGTAATGGACACCGCCCTCTGGGTGCCTCCACCTGAGAAATGGGTCCGGTCATCACTTGGTGGGGTGAGATTACCCCGAAGGCCAAGGTTGCCATGTGGGGAGTGTTAGTAACTAACTAACATATTAATAGTTATTTTATTGCATTTATTTAACAAATTTTTATAATATTACACTTATATACGTTGTTCTGTAATACTATTATATCAAGTATTATAGCAAAACTCTTCTGTCATGAATGAACAGAAACACACAAAGAGAAAATTCTGAGGACATTCGCATTTTTCACTACTTATTCTGACAAACTCTTTTTTTACAATTAATGTTCATTTATGTATCGGACTGCATGCTTATACCGTTGCAGAAGTAGTTTTATTGCGCATTTTGGTCTAGGTACAAGGAGGAAGGATAAGTTTGAGGTGGTAGTCAAATATGTAAACATCGTTTCACTTTCTGTTGACTTTAAGGTTAGCTCATTGTGTTACTACTTTGAAAGAAATCAATGATGATTTAGTACTTTAAAACAGTATAATGAGCGGACATCGAAGCCCGTACACCTTTAAAGGGATATAAAGTTTACGAGTCTCGCAGTACATAACTGCTGACATCAGTCCCGAGACCAACACGCAGGGATAGTCCGGTTCGTAACGCGTAGCTTTAGTTTCATTACAGCTACTGCTCGCCAAGGAGGTAGATCTGCCTTACAGGGATTGCGAGGTATTTAGCATATTATGTTAATAGCATTACTTTACAACAATTATTGGTATTATTAACAACTATTAAACAGCTTGAAGAATGTACTTTCGAGCTGTCTAAAAGCAAAAATTAACAATATAGAGAATGCACCATCTACCAAACGAGCAAAATATGAACTGTCCAGTATTCTACACAAAAATACTGGATTTTTAGTGCTGCGTAATATAGGAAATAAAATAAGTCTCGAACAAACACATGAAAATGATTTGTACTACTCATATGCACTATAAACGTCATGTGACATTGAACGTCATGTGCGCGTACATTGATTGCTAAGGTGTACGGGATCCGATGTCTGATAATGAGTATCTGAAAAGTAGTTCATTTCAAAATCTATTTGACAAATTATATTTTAATTACATCCACAATTGTTTCAACCAATTACAAATTTTACGAAGTTATACAAAATTCGGTCGGTTGGTGTGTTAGTTGTGGACTGTACATGGGAAAGGGTGCTTACTGGATTTCAAATTGCCTCTTTGTTGTTGTGTGTCACCTCTGTCGGTGTCTTTTCGTTTTGCAATGAAACTGTTTCATTCCTCATCTCCTAATGGAGATAAATAACTCCAGAACTTCTTAATCCTTGTTATTTTTTGCACATATATTTACGTGTATTTACGTAGACAACATTAAATAAAACTCTCCACTATATTATATGTTTGATATCGTTTTCTTTTGATCTACGCATTTCCATATATGGACATTTGGCCTACGTATGCGACGAGAAGCTAAATCAGTGCACATATGATAGGTCTAAATTGTTTCCTTGACTACCGGAAATTTTCTTAATTCGAATTTCAAAATATTCTGCGACATAATTCCTCGGGTAAGTTCTAAGCTTTCTATCTGTCATGTAATTAATGAAAATGCTTAGTTCTAAAATCTACTGCACTGTTGCCTGTGTCCTCAAATAGCAAAAGTGGGTTCATAGAAAAATAAATATTGAGGAAAAATAATTCCATATCACACAGAAGTATATATGAATTATAAATGCTTAGCTTTAGTGAGTAGATTTTTGTTACAATTGCAAGTTTTACCGCTACAAACTGTATAACTTGCCGGATAGCAATGAACAGTTAGTTATTTTTGTAATATCAGACGATTTCGTCAAATGATAGACAAAGAGTTTAATGAGATGAACTTCCAAGTGTTTAATGAGATGAACTATAACTGATCTGCTTTTCAGGTAACTAACTGTATTATGAGAAATAAAGCCAAGCTCTTAGATCTATAACAAGCCAATTAGCTGCAATTTGATAGTTATGACTTGTAATAAGAATTCAGAAACACGAAACCTTTCCCTGGCATTGTACACCTTCCTTCCTATTGCTGTATTTTACGTTCGCTTAACAAGCGTCGGGGCGCGAACACCGGCATTAACATGCGTTTAATGGTTCACTTCGGTTATGAAGTCAAATATCAACTTCTGGTTGCATCAGAGATTACGCAAATTTCTCCTCTAATGAAATGCTCTAGTTTTGTTTGGTTGTGTGTCATATAACTTCATTCCTGTGCTGTGGAAAGCAATAGCTACGGGTATGTGTAACGTATATGTCCTTCCCAAACTGACCTTGTAGTTATACTGATCATATCTTGCCGTCTCATTAGCAAATGTCTGTAGTAAAGTCGCGCTGGTGGAACGGTTACCATGGATTTATCTTTGTTAAAAGAAACCTCTCAGATAACGCACTGATTACTCCTGTAAGAGTGAGAGGGGAGTGCTGCGCTCGTCGGATCTGTGCTAAGCACCAATGAACGCATTACTTCAGCCAATGGAATTCGCAGAAATCAGAAATGACAGATACGTGTTCACTCCACGTGGAGTAATCAGTGCGTTATCTGAGAGGTATCTGTTACCAAAGATAAATCCATGGTAACCGTTCCAACAGGGCGACTGTACCACCTTATCTTTGGGTGTGTCGTGGCTTCTAAGAAGGTTGTAGGACTTAACATCTAGGAGAAACATATCATGTATATGTCAGTTGCTTTAAATCACTGCACATCATTATACTTATAAATTAAAAGCTTTAAAATATATAATTTATCTAGAAATAATATGCAAGATACATTGAAATAAAAATAATTTTATTATTAGTTTGTTTAAGCAGCGTTTAACGAATTTTTGCTCTCGTAGGCGCTGCCGCTTCTTACTCAATTCTTCACTCATTTGGTAAGGCTGGATGTGAGACCATGAAATAATTGAAAGGCATTTGTGTCTTGGACCAGTGGTGCTTGGAAGTTAATAATAAATCATTTTCAATTGGTTTAATTATGAGTTTGACACTTCATTTCTCCAATACTTTGTTTATTTGGGTGGAGTTGGTGTGTTTCTGTTTCTGCCGATATTTTCTCAGCGCCTTTCGATTATTTAGAACTTCCTGTGCTTTCTTACATCACGTACCTAATTTCCAGCTCCGTTTCTGTTGAACTGTCTCACTTCATCGTTCATTAAAAGCTCACCATTGTAATAAAAATGTAAGACCCAAAGATTGATTTTCTCGAAAACTTTAAATATATTTTAACCTCACATTGCTTAGAGTATTTCATGCACTATAAAGTATAAAAAAGAGTAATTATTTTAATTAAATATCTTTATCGTTACTGGGAACCTGGGGTACCAATGTTCGTTGTCTTGGAGATAATAGACATAAATAAACTAACACTGATAGCAGTATAAGTGGAAATTGAAATGTTTTGAGTAAAGTTGGGAAATATTTCTGAAAACTCGCTACTGAATCCACTGTATTATACAGGATGTTTCAAAACGACACCGAACATATAGAGATAGTTGCTCAGCTTCTATGTGACACATATAGATATTTTTTTACCGCCAATAGAGCCGCATAAAAACTGCTCTAGACTGAATGTGGATTAGGCAGTGACAGAAACAACGACGCGTGCCTCAGGCTATCGGTGTAGGTCACATGCCGTGCCGCGTGTAACTGTAAACATACCGGCATACTCCACAGTAGCATTTTTGCTACTATTAGGAATTCCTTTGGCTTATGAAACCGCAATAAAGAAGCTATTGCTTAATTATTGCTCATGAGTGTTTATCGTGTTCCAAAATTCCGTTATAGTAGTCCATGATGGCAAATAAGCTGGTGGACATATACAACTTCTACCTTTTAGACGGAAGTTAATGTTAGTGAGGTTGAGGATGGAAGCATTAAATGATAAACAGAACAGGAAACAACATCAAAGAATTGTAGATCTTACATTAACCAAAACTAAATGGCTTATGCAATTTTATTTCCCGTGTTTGATAATACTAAATAAAGCATTCGTAACTGAAAAGGAAGCTGTTGATATTTACAATAAATGCTTGAAAGTATTGTACAATTAAGATCATAACAAAATGTTCTGAAGTTAAATAAGTATTATCGTTGATGTAACTATTTTTACAATTCATATTTTAATGAAACTAAATTAATCGTGCGTTCGTGGAACTCCCTTCAGCTCTTCCATCCATCAAAACCATATCCGTTATTTCGGCGTTCGTATAGCGCTCCATATTTTTTGGATTTGCTACCTAAGTACGCGCAAAATCCTCCCTGTTAGGACGGAATGTGTAGTTTTACACTGAAGAGCAGCCTCGCAACTGTCCGAGTTATTAGTCAACTTTTTCACAAGTAGGGTCACTGAAAAACAGCAAGGAGTAATGTTTTTGTTTTCGTGGCCGGTGCGTCCCAATAACAATTTTTGAGGTACAGCAGTGGTTCTTGCACTACCTAATCACAAAATTATATAATATTTAATCTGCATAAAAGTATACCTAACAGAACTTCGAAGTTGTGACACCTAAATTCGGAATAGCTAAGTTATAAACTACGTAACGGCTATAATCGTTCGGTGTCGTTTTGAAACAACCTGTATTGATATATATATACATATGTATGCTACATATAAATGTACCAATGTAATTAAATCTGTTACTTAGATTCCTAGAAATGAGAAAACAAACGACAGTTTATATGCCACTAGCTGCTAAAACAATTAAACGGTGAAGTAATGTGCATGTGACATTACGCTGGTGCTGGCCTCTTCCCCCTACGAAGTAAAGTGCTCTCGCTCTGAGAGCATATCGTAATGAATGAACGCTTCCCCAAAGCGTGCTACAAATATAGTCCGGTATGTTGCTTCTCAATCCTCTTACTCGCTCCTGATCATCCAGTTCCACGGCTCACTGATATGATTAACTCGAGCCAAAGTATGAGAACGTGTGAGAGCTGCTCTGAAGGAAAGAGCAGGGTTCAAAAGTTTTGAGTACTTCGAGTAAATTACAACTTGAAATGCTAAAGCTCAAGCCTCTCATTTTAACTTCGTTTAGTTGTTCCCAGAAGATGTAAATAATGTGTTCTCTTCAGCCACTCAGAGAAATCAGCAGTTGTGACGGTTCTTTGTTGAAAGTCAAGGGGGCTAAGCGTTGTCAGCTTTACACAAGTAGGTACTAACATTACGTTGTTCCCCTCTTATGTCCTAACAGACACGGAACTAAAATAAAACATTCGCTTGCTAGCTAAGAGTAGCATTGAGTGGCGTAAAATAGCTTCAGCGCACACACTCGAACTATATATTTACTCACATTCTGGTACAAAAAGTTATACTCAAGTCAATCACTGAGAGAAACTGAAATTACAAAAATATAAATAATAGACCAAGAATATAAAACTTAAACAAGAAGCCTTGCCGAATATGGTAAATTAGTATTATTGCTTAGTAAATATGAGCATAAAAAATAGTTCGGCACAGTTCAATGAGAAACTTCCCTTTTTATCATTAAACTTTGAGCACCATAAATTTCAGGCAAGTAGCATACACGGTACACAATTGTAGTAAAATGTTCAATAAAATTTATAACCAGCAGAGAATAATAAGTGAAATACCTGTATATAAAATTCTTTCTCAAGGCCTGCTTTAGTAGACACCAAACCAGCAGTCTGACTTTGATTGTACGTAATATAAATGCTTCATTCCAGCTTTCTTGTTGGTTGGGATCGAATTTCACAACAAACACCAATTTTTGCTGCCTTAGCTGCAGGTTTATTTACTTATCTCTCTCCCTCTCTTTCATTTTCTCTGCATTGTATCTTTCCAATTACAAATAAGATGTGCTCAAAATACGACTTCTCGTTTGACACATTCAAATTTCTCCATTTATGGAAAATCCTCCATTTTATAATGTGAAACAAAGTTGTGATTGATACATTCAATCGCATATTATCATTTAACTAGGTAACAAGACTGTTATTTTGACAGAACATCTCTATCTCTATCTTCAGAGCGATTCTAACATTCATATCGTATGATACAATTAAGTTGCATAATAGTTATCAAAACGATGTGCAATAATGCATCTGTTCAATAACAGGAGAAATCCAGTTGCATTAAGCAATATGCGAAGATAGCAAAAATATAAACGAATTTTGTAGATTTCAGGTCACGTACTGCAAACACCAGCCACTTGCTAAATTTGGGGCTTGAGCGCTCAGACACAGCAACACAAGTGCGTCGTGTAAAAGTTAACAAATGAGGTTACCTTTAATAAACGCTACCATCTGTGCGCTTTGAAATGTTCAACCAAATAATTTCACCCAAATTAATGAAAAGTAGGACAAAATGAAGTTACATGGTCAGAACCACTATTCCCTGTGTGTTTTGTTTCTTTTCTCTTTCCTTTATTAAATAGCCTTCCCTGGTATAGTACATACATCCAATTCAAATGAAAAATGCTTTGAATATGCCATTTATTTTGTCGCACTTTCTCACTAAGATTGCAAAAACATGCATTTCAATTCCTCCTTTAACGTAATTCAGTAGTCTCATTTAATAACAGTTAGCTTTTCGTTATGTAACAAACCATAGGTATATGACATTAAAGTTCTTAGTCATATAGAAGGAATATGCATGATGTTAAAAGTATAAAAGCTAACACTATCACGAAAAGACCTCGCAAACAGGAGCAGAGCATCGACATAGACCAATAAGGCCCTTCGTACTTTGAGTTCGTCCCCTAAACGGGCTAATAAGGGAGAGACCCAACGACCCCAACTTTACAGACCGAATATATCTGAACCGCTTGAGCCCACATCACCAACTGCATTCAGGCGTCTGGGTTCGATTCTCATGGCCGGCTATCTGACCCATGGGATTTTTCGGGAGTTTGTTCGGGTCGCCTGGCGAATGCTGGGTAGATTAATTATATCCCCCGAATTTCTTGTCCCTCCATTTCATCTCCATTATCATTTCACATCATCTCTCATCTGGTAGTCTCTTTCAGGGTAGAAGTGTCGGCGAAGGTCTCGGCGCTGCATGGCAGGATGATATGCTTTTGATAAATACTTCCTCTTCTGGTAGTAAGGTCTCCGGTCTCCGAGCCGGCCTAGTGGACCATTTCAGGTCCACTGGCCTGCCAGGGAGTTTCCAACTAGTCAATTGTATGGACCCTGCCCTATACACTGTCGTGACTCCTTTGCACACCGCCCTCCTTCTCCTCTCGGCTCAGCCTTCCTCCCAGACGTGCCCCACATAGCCACAATGAATCAAGGGGTTAGAGTGACTGGACGGAAACCAGGAGGTCCGTGGTTCAAATCCCAGCCGTGGTATTGAATTTTTCAGTTTGACTCAAATTAGCAATTGATCAAGTTTGACATCCGTGCCCAATCCCGTCCGCAGCATAATACAAGTGAGTCTACCATAAGCCTGGATCCTGGGAAGCCAGCCCCGCGCGATCGTAGAACCTTACCCTGGGTATTCTCACCGCAATTATGTGTTATTGAATCTTGTGGTCCCTGCATACTTCCCACAATTCAAAGAAATAAGGCCAGAATGGCACGCCGGCCATTTTACAAGACCTCCGTGACCTGCATATTCATTGGTAAAACTTTCTTGATGCAATGTAGCTTGTGCAGAAGCCACGCTGCTGTAAATAAAGTAAGGCGATTGTCTTAGGTCGAGGAGCATGTTCTAAATGTTTAGATTATTACGTATGCTAGGAAATTGCCACCATTTGATATCAAGCTTGATGTAATTAAGCAGAAAATTTCCCTGCTTTTTCGCAGAGACGGAACCTGGCAAAAGAAAATTTTCCAAATAAATGTTACGTAGGATAAACAAGGGCAATTCGACACTGCGGGAAATAGAACACACGTCTGGCATCATGAATGCTTGGTCTTAATTGATTCGTGAATCAGCAGTTGAGGTGAAGACATTACAAAAAGTATCGTGTTTATGTTCCTACAGATGTTTTAGACAATAGACTGCAAATCATTATTAAGAAGAAACAAGGGCAGACATTTTTGCAGTGTTACAGTTTAAAGTGCTATGAAGGACTACTGCAATTACATCAACGAGGTGACACTGCAATAAGTGTATTACACGCATTCGGAAGTCACGGGTTCGATTTCCCTTGATAACGCACTCTGACCAAGTGGTTTCCACTTAGCACTTTTAGCAAATGATGTTTTTTTTCCTTTTTCTTTCCCATCATGTCCATTTTCTTTCTTTCAACTAACTTTCAAGGTCGTGGTGTGTGGTGGTGCTGGATAGATGGTGTGAATGCTTGTGCGTTGCAAATGCTGTTCCTGGCGCTGGGTGTCATTTGGTCGCTGAGGGAACACTTTTCAACACCAAGTCCGGAATGTTGATGGCTGAGCAGTGAGCCCTGGCATAAGGATGAAGAATTTTCAGCATTTATTGAACTTTTGAGTGACTTGTGATGTAGCTGCCTGCGATTTTTTGGCCTCCAGCGATTCCCTCAGTTCATCCTTTCTTCTGGGATTGTTAGCTACAATAGATTTGTATGGAGATCGCAATTTATTGTCTCCCCTTAACATTAAATCCTTTTATATTAACTTCACTCCAGTGTGTGGAATGTGATTGACAAACTAATGCCAGTTATGCCTTGCTCTCATATTAGCCGCCTTGCTTGCTTCCTTTCAACTGAGTGATTTTGCCTATGGTTTTGGGAAATATAATGCCACACTAGTGCCCTAGATTGGACACAAAAATATACTCACTGTCCTGCATGTTTCGTAAAACACATACCAATCACCTAACTTAAAGTGAGCAAATTACAGCCACTTTCATATTTTTGTGAATAAGAAAATATTTATAATGAATATTTCCATTTTCTGTTTTTCATGTTTTCTGCTCATTATATGCGTTTGTCAAAACATGTGCCGTATAACCTTGTTTACATTACATTTCCAGTCCCCTTAGCTCATTTAAATGACATTCCAGCTAAGAACACACTGCCTTCTATTAAATATCTCCACAGATTGCAGCTAGTAATGAAAAGGTTTCCCATGTGATTCAAGCAACTGTTTTGATCCCATATTACATCAGTAGTAATAAGCGTGTATGCAGTTGTAGAATCAGCTCAAGGGACATATCAATCCATTAAGATGTGCACTTAACATCCCCAAACAACACCTAGGACAACTTTGTGAAGAGACTGCAGTGTTAAGTAGCAAAAGTGTATGGTTAATACACTCATGAACGTGGCTCTATCATAACATCGCTTCATTTTTATTGTTGCATGTCATACATCGCCGTTCAAAGGCCAACCAAAGGAAAGACGCTGGAAAGGGAATGGGTAAAAATAATTATCAGTAGGGTAAGGTTATAACAAACAGGATTTACTTCGCCTTCTCCTGTTCTTTCTAATCAGAATTAAGAGACTGAGGGGGATAAAAATAAAAAAGCTGATGTTATTTATTCGTGGAAATACTACCTCACTGCGGGTTATCCTCTGATCTGTGATCTGCAGGCAACACGCTTCCGTTTGTTGAGTTATACAGCTTTTTCTCATGTCATGCCTTGCTGCCCCTTGCTCCAGCGGATGCGCACAAGGTCCAAAGCACAAGTACAAACTAAGCCGTTAATAACCATGACAACCATTTCAACTGTCAACGTCAGGTAACCATGACAGTGATAATATCTAAGAATCCTGGTATAAACACATAGTAATGTGATTGAAGTACATCCAAAGATTGCCGCTAACTTGAAGTGCTCGGGCTTACAGGTCGGGATAAGGGCTGTCTCTTGAAACCTTAGTGATATTTAGTGTGTGTATTTTGGAGGCCGGATATTTGGTGTATTTTTTCCTGCTTTTACTACTTTAACGCACTAGACTTCCTTTTATACGAACAAATTTTCTTTATTTTCCATTGCACGTTATTTACTAACATTTACTGGCGGAAGTACATCATTATCTCACGGAAATAAGCCTGAAAAAGAATGAGTTAATTATCATCGATCCTCTCTTCCTTCTTTTCCTCGTCATAATCCCATATTGCCAATTAAAGCTTCGTTAAAATCACCATCTCCGACACATTCTTTAAGCCAGTGTATTCTAGTGGGTAATAAAGGAACATTACTTAATCGCATCACTCATCTATACCTATGATACTTTTTGATGAGTCCTTCAGAATGAAACCAGGGAGAAATTATTGAAATGTAAAATAAATGTTTGGATGCATTTTAAACATATTCGTCTACTCTTTATTGACTTAATATACCTTATGCTGCATTCAAGGAAACAATATAGCGTGAAATATTATTAATCATTATTAAACTACGAGTATTCTCATATTTATATTCAGATATGAAACACATATCAGGAAAGTTGATATTTTATTTTAAATCTCTGAAAAAGATTATCGCTGAAATCTGTGCAAATACCTTATCTGATTTTAATATACTAAAAACTTGAGTTTAATTTGCCAACCTCAGATTGTCTGGATAGCAGAATTTGTAACAATATTTACCATTTAAAATATATATAATAAAAACGTATAAATAGAAATTTCTGCCTAGAAAAATACTCTCAGATAAGCAAGGCGACAAAGCACTAGCTATTGCCTTGGGCCAAGATAAAGGATTGACTTTCGTAAGTTTCCAACCTCTCCTATACTAGTGAAGCTCTCACTGCATTAACTTCAAGTTTCCACAGATCTACGCATACGTACCTGGCATGTACTGAAACTGATCATCTTGAAACTTCAAGGCTGCTTAGTATATTCTCCTTATCATTGCATTTAGTAAGCTAGAAAAATGAATGCAGACAATAAATCGGGCTTCTCGAGAAAACGAAACTGGAGGTATATTCAGTTTAAGTTAATGTTCAGAGTTTTAGACTGACAGCATTTAGCTCTAACTAATGCTTCAAAACCTGAATTTAGCTATTTTCTGTGGAATAGCTTATCGCCAGATCTTTCCACCAGGCCGTCAATGTTAACTTTTACATTATGAGGAAATCTAAAGGACTGAAGAAACTTGTCTGAAGAGCCCCAAGTATTCGTAAAACAAGTAGTCATCTCACTATAGATGTTATCGGCATTGTACAGTTAACGTACATTTTTAATAAATGAGATGCCATATTTTGTTTTTCATTGAAAAGGTGTTCTAGAAATTTATCTCCCCCTGGAAAGTCTTGCTTCTACAATAAAGCCAGTTAAAGTAGATAAGTTTTCGGAAAGATCGATACTTATTAGTGGCATATAACTTTATAGGCATTAAATTCAGAAGAAAGAAAATAATGTTGAACGTCGCAAGTAAACAACCACCCCAATCTCACGCAGTCTGTTAGGCTTTGCAAATAGAACATCCAAAGCGTGTTTATCCTCCTTATTCCTTCGGCTGTTGTTTGTGTTGTTTGTATTAGCGTATGATGTAAGTATAAATAACTTGAAGCCAACTGTTTACAAATTCCTAATGCCAATTCCTTATTAATATCCATTGAAAACGCACATGTAGTGATACAGGAGAAAAGCATAAAATAGTAATGCCACCTTGACGTTTTATAACCTCAGTCATATGAAAGGAATCACTCTACAAATCAGTTTGTGTGTTTTGGTGCAATATAAGAGTGAATCTGCAGGTTTCAGATTTTTTTATTGTTCAATTTATATATTATATCTTAACTGAAAGTATCGTCCCTCTTGTCATAAAATACATTTTTCTTTATCTACATTGCTTGCAACTTTGTGCCTGTATCTAACAATAATTAATTTTAAATATAGAGTAAATCACAATACATTTATGAAGCAACGTTACAACTTAAGACTTGAAAGCAGATCCATTTTACTATATCCGGTCTTGTGGAAAGATTAAATAAATCAGTATTATTTCTAAAGTTCTAGAAGGAGAATAACACAAATATTGGTTATGATTCTTCTCTATATTTCAAACAATCTTTACGGTATTACATATTTGTAAACTTTATGCAGTATGTTATGTAAAGAAGTCCAATCCTAGTCCAAAGCAAGAATTAAAGTAAGGTAAACATTTAACTCGTCCTTTAACTTTTACTTCAGAATACTGAATGAACAATCATGATAACTTTGGGCCGCCTAAACTTATTGTGAAACGTTCCTTTAATTTTACTTCAGCTGCATACTAAACGGAATGAGATGTATCTACGCTTTCAAGTTGTAGTCATTGTGCATGACAAAGCCAGTATTGCACATTTCAAGACTGTAAATGAAAGGGCATAAGTTGTTTTGTATACTAAATACGAGTATAGGTTATATAGTTCATGCCAGCATTGGAATTCAATTTAACATTCTCTGGTATTTTGGCCGTACAGCAGCTATTTTGTATATAGGCGTGTCCGTTGTTGGTTAAAACTTGTTGCTTCTTTACTCCAATAGATTCACCGTTTTCTTTATAATCGATTTTTATAATGGATCCATGTGGTAGATGGTTATTTCATTGGAAGGGTGAAAATAGTGTGTGTGTGTGTGTGTGTGTGTGTGTGTGTGTGTGTGTGTGTGTGTGTGTGTGTGTGTGTGTGTGTTTGTTTGTGTGTGTATCTGTGTGTGTGTCTCTGTGTGTGAGGACTGCAAATTCGTTGTGCAGTTGTAACTAAATGGTGTAACACTTCTAAGATGAACTCCAATCTGGAGTAACTATTTTTCTATAAACCTATTTTCCACTGAGTATGGGGCTTTCATCTATCATCTATCATCTATCTTGTTTTACTTGTGCTAAATGCAGATAACTTGAAGCCAACTACAACATTTCTAACTGTATCTCTAGTAAAAGCTTTAAGAATTGCGTGAGAAGTTGGTGAGGAAGGCCAATTTCTATCAAGCATAGCGATGGTCTCAAGTACCAGTGATGTCACTATCGCTCTATTACTCAAGCATTAAAAAGATTTGTTTTCGAGTCCCGTGAATGCACGATAATCTGGAAAATCCGTAGATCTGGTATAACACATTTTGAACTAAAAGTTATTATTGCACAAAATAAAGCCATAAATTGAACAAAATAGACTCATTTATTCAGGAAAAGCATTACCGTGACTGTAAACAACCGGAACTGGAAGCCTTTACCTCAGGAACTTCAAACCTCGTGTCCCCTGCGATAGTCTGGGGCTACAGGTTTAAACTAAACCTGTTACTAAACTCAGTAACAGCACCTCTGTGGCAGTAGAAGGCGTATTCTGACATTAAATACAAGCTGCTTACAAAGGGTCCCAATTTACTATTCTTGTTGATAAACAGGTATAGGAATTCTTAAACAGCAATAAAACCTGGATGGATGTTTATAATTTTGTATGTCACTGGATTATATGTAGGGTTATAGTAGATAACAAATCCCTTCCCATCCCTCGCACTTTATTTTGGACTTTACAGACAGCATTCGGATCGCCTTTTATCTGTATTTCACTGACTCTTGGTATCTTTTGTTTTTAGTTATTTGTAGTGTAAAGTGAAGATAATTCGAATCCAATTGCTTAAGAATTTCTATGGCTGCTGATAACCGTATCCCTTTGTATGCAAAGAAGATACATACGGTATCCGTTAATGAAAAGCTACCCCAAACGATTATTGTATATCCTTAAGTGGTTTACTCTCAAATTCCACAAAACGATCATATTTTGCTATAAGTGTCGTTCAGATAAGCTTATTGGGGTAGAGCTAAGTTCGGAAATTCACACTCCTAATGCTACATTATACTAAATGCAAGTCACTGTAGAGTTCCAAACATAATATCATGACAATACGCAAAGCAATATGTAACCGAAACATTTCATTTTACTCCCGAGTTAGGATCAGATGCTCTCTCTTTGATGTAGGTATTGTATTTCAGTGCGAAATTTTCAGGTTGTGGCGCTGATATATTTCTTTATACATTGTTGACGTCCTAGCCAGGATAACATCTCCAATACGCGTTTCAAACAGCATAATCACCACCACCGCACTTACTATTAAAGTATTCTGCTGTTTTGGACATCAGCACATCAATGTCCGTAGAAAAACTGCCCTTTGGAAGTTAAGGACTCTCTACCAAGTGCATTTCCTAAGAATCAGCGACACCGAATGTGCACACGGACCAAAAATGATTGTGAGATAAGGATTTGGTACTACTCAACGTATCTACGTGTTAATTTAATTCTCCTTCTCGTTGAAAAAGGTATTTTAATTCAAGGTCCACATTTCCAAGGTTTTGTATAATTATCTTCCATTAAATAGACTATTTCTGTTCTGTTACGACTTATAATCTCATGATTCCATATTTGTCTGGATATTTACTTTCTGTAAATATACTTTTTCTGATACTGGAACATCTAAATCATTAAAAACTTTCATTTGCTGTACTGAAAAATAATTTATTAATATTTTAGATCACGATTCTTCTTAATTGCTATTATTTTTTTAATTTCTGATGTAGAAATTGCATTAATTTGGTTTTACTTAATGTTATTCATTCTTTGAAATTTTAAAAGGTTTTTGAAGTTGATCCAAATTTTAAATCATTGCTGGATTATTTACGTGTAACACATTTCTTTTAGTTTACACTTGGTGATACTGAATATTAAATTCAACAGCAACTTTCGTAAAAATAAATAGGCTTTATAAGTTGGCTTTATTTGTTACTGTCCCTACCTCACCATTTGCAAAAGTATTTTATAGCATATTCCATAAATCTAACATTAAATCACTTAAAAGCGTAATTGAGATCTATAAGAGAAGCATACCAGTTAGTCAACATTATTTTAAAAGTATATAAATGCATTATTTTTTAAAATGTTTGAATATGTACCCATTCAGAAAGTAGTACAAGTGTGAATACAGTGATTGGATTTAGTTGATTTAATTTACCTTCGTCTCCCGTTATTTATGAACTGTACAATATATAAGAGATTTTTATAATAAATTCTTTTTACCCTTGCAATTTTATTTCATAAAGTCCCAGCTATTTTTGTTCTCTGATGAAAATAATTCTCTCGCAAAATAATATTAAATATCTACGTAAGATGTTACTCCTAGACTGTCTTTCAAGTTCGGCAAATGCCTTTTGCATTGGAATAATTAAATGGCTGATACATAATAATAAATACTACACAATACCAGGTTTAAAAAGAATTGATAGGTTATTACTAATCTTTAGACTAATGAGAGTAACTAATTGAGATTAACATTCTCCACCAGTACTCTGTTGCAAAATGTTCGCAATTAAGTTGAAGAGAATGTACAAAGAATATGGAATATTGACCGCTTACATTCATATAATTTATGGAATTTAAATATATTTACAACTTTCAAATATTTCGTAAAATAAGTATGTATCTGAAACGCATTTCGGACATCTATTTATTTAAGAAGGTAAAGAAAAAGAACAATAGTCAAATTAATAAAATATGTCGCTGGTTTCAATTCATATGCACTGAATTTCAAGTTTTGAATCATTAACAGTGTGTATACTGTTACTTTTACATTTCTCTCAAAGCTAAATGTCCGGGTTTTGCAGATTAAAGGGAAGGAGTGCTACCGTATCATAGGTCCATAGTTGTTGAATTGTTTAAAGTACAAAATATCTCTCTCAGTTCAAAATTACCAACAGTTGAGATGTTTTCCTTTCACTTATTATTATCCTTAGGGAATGGTCCAGTACTCTTCTGGGTAAACACATTAGGTGACACTTTAAAACGTTGAACTTTCTTTTTGGTCCCGCAGTTAATTACTATTATACAAACTATATAGGTTTTATATAATATGTACCTAGGCCCTCAACATTCACAACTAATGTGGGTGAAGTAAGTGAATATAGAAATATTTTTATTCCCAGGACGCCATAATAATTGCTTTGAAAATGGGGAAGGTTTACATTCATTGAGATAAGTACATATCTGATTGATTTATTATAAAATAGCCATTGAGGGACTGTTAATATTAGCTGCAAATAAATGCAGATAGAATTATAAACTGAATTATATATAGTTTGATTAGTTGTATCTGAGCTGTAGTTTCAAGACTTAATGTGGAATATCGGCGAGATAATGTACTTATGTCCTTAAGAGAATATTCTAGAGTGTTTCATATATATACAATATGTATAGAAGAATATTGTTGAACGTAATTTTTCTCTCATTATATAATTAATAAATTGTGCTAGCTATATTGATTATAACATGCAAAGCATGAGAGCCATTAAAATAGGCCAGTATTTGGTTCGCCAAAACATTTTATTTTGTACCCGAAATATCAACTTCGAAGAACGCTAGAATTTATGAGCCAACCAATTATGTGAGTATCATTATTTCAAAATAAAATGTTTGGTAGATAGTAAATTTTAATTAAGCAGGTGGCTTTAAAAGAAAGAATATTAAAAAAAAAAAGAATAAAACGTTTTCTAATTTTCGTATCCTATAAAAATTGTCCTAATGTCATTTTAATGATATCTCATATGCATCTCGTAAGCTGTTTTCATTTTGTTTTGTTTTGTTTTTCTGCTAAATCATAACCATCTACATATATAATTGTACATGACTCCTGTGAGTAGCAACAACTATTTTCTCCGCGTAATTCTCAACAATTATCAAAGACGAATTAGGTTACCCTAAACATACATATTCATGCACTAATGTTTTTCTTTACAATATACATGACTCACTCAGTATAATATTCCCTATTACAGAGTTGTTGGACTACTGGCAACGCGATACTCATAGATCGAGCTATTGTGAAGAATTTTGGAAAGTGGAAATGAAAATTAAATTTCTCGGCCTCCGTTTTCGCTTCCTTACTCTATCCTTTGTGCCAGTTATCTTAGAGAACTTTGTTTCAACCGGCATTCAAGTTCATGTGCTGTGGAATGTGCAAAGCTGATAACGGTTTGGGTGAAAACTTACGGAGGTACTAATCGTGAAACACTTTAGAAAGTTATACATCATAAAAGAATGGTCCTGCGGAATGTAGGAAAGCAGAACACATAGGAGTTAACTTCTGAAACTTTTTAGGAGCTGGTAGAATAATGAATCCAGAGCTATCTAACTTTTCTCTATGATTGCTGAAAAAATTTTATTCGATGGATTCTCAAGTCAACAATAGAACCCCAAGCCTAGAGGACCAGGATACTCCTTTTTTATTTATTCAATGATCAATCAGCATTGTTAATAAATTGTATGTTTATGAAATATATAAGGACATGTAAGGAAAACCAGTTGGATCCTATAATCTACAAAACACTGAGAAATGAGGATGACACACAAGAGAGAGAAAAAACTGATAAAAGCACAAATAATCAAAGAGATAATAAGAACAATATTCATTGTGAAACAATATAGTTTTTCAGTCAGATTCACTGAGGAGATGTGTGGGAGTCGTCTCTTTAGGCGTGTGGGCTGGCGGGTTCGTACGCCGATGTCATACATCACAGCTCCTGGAACATCTGGCAGGTTTGAGAAGAAGCGAGAGGCGATCTGACGTATGTACTGGTGAAGAGGAAGGAGACCAAGTTCTTTATGCAGTAATTGATTTTATTACGTACCAAGGGGCATCCGTGGCGACGTGCAGAAATCGATTTTGCAGGACCCGTAGCCTACGTAGATGAGTGTTGCGAACAGTACCCCATACCTGGGAAGCATATGTGATAATTGGCCGGACAAGAGATTTGTAGAGAAGCAGAGAGCATTCAATCCCGAGAGGAGTGTGTCTAATGAAGTAGCGGGCTGAGTTTTGAAAGTCGTCCTGGTGCCAACGAGATAAGACGATCAATATGGGCTCACCAAGTAAGTTTAGTGTCCAGCATTACTCCAAGATATTTGATGGAGGTGGTGGGAGATAGTCAGGGAATTGATTCATGCTTAATATGCAATACGGTGGATTGGAGATGCAAGTAGGCTAAAAAATCTTTGCTGCGGTCTTTTGAGAGTTAAGACGTATGCGCCAAGTATCAAACCATTCAACGAGGCAGTCAAGAGAGGTTTGTAGCATGTGAATAGTTGCAGGGAGATCTGTGCCAACTGTATCATCAGCGTATAAGGCTCTGGAGGTAGGGGCCAAGTCAGGAACATCACAGGTGTATGTACTAAATAAGCTCGGGGCCAATGTGAATCGCTGAGGAACTCCTGTAATATGGCGCTGAGAGGACTCCGTACCACCAATGCGATCTGATAGAAAACTACAAATGGTAGTGAGCAAATACTGCGGGAGACCATGCCAAACTTTATCAAAGGCCTGTGCTACGTCGAGGAACAGGCCGGTTGTGTGCCTTCGTTGTTGAAAACCATGAATTACTGTTTGTGTTAAACGTAGTAATTGGTGTGAGGTAGACCAGAATATTCCATCACAATTCTTTCTGCCAAAAAGGCTGCTCGGATCAGGCTATCGTACCTGGATTAAATGCAAAGAACATGTTCCATTTATACCCCACCTTTAACTGCTATGGTCATATCGGCGATAATGCTTCTAACATGAAATCACTTAAAAGCACAATTGAGATCTATAAGAGAAGCATGCATATTACACATTAATTTCTCTCGCGCTCTCTTCCTAATATTTTTAAATGAGTATCTAAGTTTTCGTTTTGTCTTAGATAAATTCTCCTATTAATTGGAACTTGGATTGAACTTACTGGTTTGTCTTTAAGTGAATGTTTACAAGAATAAATTATTCAGGACATGTTTTCACTAATTACTTGTCACCACCTTTAAACGTAGCTCTGCAAGGTTATACTTCCTGTGAGTAGTTTGTGTTCTTCAAAGGCGACAGCTGAAACAGTTTAGCCATGCACCAACGATTTTCTTCTGCTTGAGGGCAGTTTGTGATCTCAAGCTTTGTCAAATTGGCTAAGGCTACCATGTCATACGATAAGTTTGTTGGCAGAAATAATTTCATTAGCTACTGAGGGAATCGACAAACTGCAGCGAAGACTGCAGTAACTTGCTCTCCGGAGAAAACAAAACGCCATCCCATTTTTAACCTTATTCTCTTAAGCACATTTCTTACTGCATACAGCGTTTTCTGAAGAAAGTAATGTGAGGTCCACACTCAAAATATAAATTATGCATAAGTTTCACGTGTACTTAAAAACTAGATGATTATATATTATATTGGAATAGTTCACAATGAATCACGTAAAGATGAAAATAAACATTGAATTAAAGGTAAGCTTAGAAGCCTGCAAAGTTCAAGGTTGGCTTATGTCAAGCATGAGAAATTCCAATCAGAAGGCGATCCTCATTACGAGATTATTCTTCTATCTCATTTAAGGCTTCTCGTCGCATTACATTGACTCGCAAACTGTCTTTCTCTATAATATTACAGGCTAGAAATTACCAGGTTATCTAAAAAAATCACAGCTAAAATGATAAATTATATCGTACCTTTTGTGAGCTTAACGCCCCGGCCCCTGTTGGTTTCATGCATAACGTATATTGACATGCTTTGTCACTTTGCAGACTGCCACCTCGTATTAACTCAGTTGTTTCAGCTGTCTTTCGATTGGCTGCAATTTATATTTCCACTGTTATGTTTCCAACGCTTCGAGTTGAGTTTGTCCTTAAGCTTTACTCGTCATTTTAGTGCTTGATTTGTGCTATGAAAGCTGTTTGCTCCTTCGTTCTTTTCGGTACTTATATCCATTATAATGTTTATTTACTTGCAAATCATGTACCAAAAACATAATATGGCTATAAAAGCAATCAACCTTTAACGCTTGTCTATGCCTCAACTATTAATGACAATCTCAAATTTAAAAAATCTCCATATTGTTCTTTGTAAAATAGAAAGTAGCCCAACTTGTAATTCATAAAGTGCAAATTTTAATTTTCTAGATTTCTTTCAAAGCTGAGTCTTAAGGAAGATATCTCATGGTCATTAGAAAGTAATATGGCAGTAAGATATTGAAGATCAAGTCTCTATTCTTCATGATGAATCTTATGACACCCAAGCGTAACCTATTCTTAGCTTCCTCTGAAACTTTCTTTTGCAGAACAGGATATCAAAAGGGATATTTTCAAGTGTATAACTGATTACAAGATAAACATGATATAAGCGAAAGTATCTACGTGGAGAGATCATAAAATAATATTATAAGCCTGCAGTAAAACATGGACATTTTAGTTCATACAAGCAATACATCCAGCTGATTGTGCAAACCTACATTAGGTTATTTTTCGAATTAGTCTTCATATCGGTTAGGCTTTTGTTTCATAAGATAAATTTATTTCTTCTTTGCCCTGCTGTCCTGAATTCTTTCACCTCTCCATCTGAAGAAATTTCCTGCCTCCTACATGTTCCCTTAAGTGGAAAAAGGTGTAAATAGTTTGTAGCGAAGTTCGGGAGGTAGGATGGTCGATGAAGTACCAACAAAACTGTTTCCAATGCCAACCTTTGGAACTGGAATTCTGGTACCATTCTCAACTGAAGAGATGACCTTACTGGACGCAGATGATTCGATGTCACACTGGTTGCCAGATATCTGTCGAAGGCGATGTACTTTCTCTTCCATCTCCTTCACTGGAATCCTAGGCTGGTCTGTGTCCAGTAATATCATCCCTTCAGACGAGAATGGTACCAGAGTTCCAGTTCCAAAGGTTGGCAGTGAAAATCAGGAGACTTCCAATTGGCGGAGTTATAAGCCTCTTGGAGAGGTAGAAGAAAGACCACACTTAGTCGCCGCAGCAGGGCCCGCTGAGGATGACCAATACATTGGCAGAAAACATGTTTTGGCGGAAATTTGAACATCTAAAGTCTGAGTGAGTACTCTTGTGCAAATTAAAGCATGCCAGGTACTCGTAATTAATATAAGATTACAAGCTAACGTGAAAGAAGACGACATCCTCAGTGAGAGGTACTGCTCGTTTCCCCCTGATAGCTTCATGCAGTGTTATCAGCGGTCAGTGTGTACCCTCTTTCCAGAAACTACAGAAGTATGACACATGTACAATGCCAAAACATTGTGGCCATTACCTTCCCGGCAACAGCGTCACCGTAAACGGTTTTGTCTTTGAAGAAAGAGATCTTTCCCCCATTGTCAACGCCTTCGGCGTCCTCGTCGGTGACATTTTCTTTACTTGCTGAAGATTTCCGACACCAATTCTGCGACTTGCTGACGGGATATTATAGTCTCATTAAACTCTACCATTATAATTCATGGTGAATTTCAGCAGTTTCGTCCACAGAAATCAAATAACGCGAATTTCTTTAAAGAGACCAGTCTTTCCAACGAGTCGTTTACCTACAACTGTCATTGTACAAAGCGGTGGTTGAAAAGCTACACACTTACCAACCGCAGAATTAGAATTGCCAAACTCTACTAATTTCTCTACAACGGACGAAATACCATCGGTCTTGAAATGCTAATTTCTAATCACCCCTCGTACATATGGCAGTTAAGCATCTGCTGCTCTTATAAAAGTGCAAAAAGCTTCATTATTTATGAACAAAAGAGCCTCTTGTCCAAATTACTCACTTTGAAATCCATATTAATGAAAATAACTTAGGTTAGGATGCAGATTGAGAATAGATAAGACTAAAGGGAAAGCTAACTGAACATAAATTTAAAAAATTAAGATACTACTAGTTATTAAAGGTTTATAAATAACTCTAAAGCATAGGAGTTCTACACACTAGAATAATCTCATCAACGGCAATTCATTATTTAACCTGCTTGTTTATGCTGTCGAATGCAGTAAGAATGCTGCTCAAGAAATGTCAATCAGCCATTTCCAGGTATACTGTTTCTTTTTCTTGAGCGAGAACGTCATTTCCTTCCTTTAAAATTGGTTTAGACGTTTCTGTGAAAGCAATAAAAATCATATTTGTTATGAAAACCACATTTTATGGTCACCATTAAAATTTCAAGCATTAAAACTTGCACTCTAACCTTTGAAGTTTTCTGTTGAATATATAAAACGTGTTCACTCCATGAACATAATAACTAGCACATTATTGCACATTCTTTAATATTTTCCTGCATATTATAACGCTCCACTCCACGCTCAGTATCGCAGAAAACTTTTCTACCAGTGAAGGCACGTATCAAAAAACGTGATGTGAGAGATTATACCCTGAGTTGCACTTTTGCCTTTCTAAATGCCCTCTCAAGCATATAATAAGTATACCACATTGTGCACTATTCATAAAAGGGGCTTCGTTTACAGAATATGTAAACCCAGAAATAAAAAAAAAAGTTACCTAGCTGATGTTACATGCACATGACTTTCCGTCCCCATTCTTCAATAAATTACTATTACAAAGATTTATTCTTTTATCTACTTCATGCGACATAAACATTTTCAGAAGTTAGTTTCATTACCTCCTCCTTTATATTACAAGGATATTTGGGGAATTCAAAGGTCTTAAACCACAGTGAAGACTTTTGAGAGCGGGTGGCTATGTAATAGTTCCGTAATTCATTCCCTTTGCATGGCCACGGAAAAAAAAAAGAGAATAATACCCGTATCCCTCTTGAACACCGAGTGGGATGGCTAGGGCGGTTTGGTCTGTGCTCTGCACTCCGTAGGCCTGGATTCGAGTCCCGTGGCCGACCTACCTGACTCATGGGCTTTTTCGTGGGCTTTCCCGGGTCGCCAGGTGAATACGGTAGGTTAATTATATCCCCAGAATTTCCTCTCCTTCCATTTCATCTCCTTGTTTCACACCATCTCTCGTCTAATGATCTCTTAGGGTACAAGTGTCGGCGGGAGTCTCGGCGGTGCATGGCAGGATGATATGCTCCTGTTAAACATTTCCTCCTTCGGCAGGATAGTTTGCAGTTTCTGGCCGACCTGGTGGGCCGTTTCTGGACCACTGTGGATGGGATGCTGGTTGTGGTGGTCTCCCGGGGGAGTTTCCAATTGTTAAATAGTAGGGACTCTGCACTCTGCGCTGTCGTGTCTTGGATGGGCCACCCTCTGTCTCCCCTCACCTCGTATTTCCTCCCGGGGATACCCCACTTGAGGTTTAAGTACAGTTTGTCCACCAGCTCATGGCGTTAGACGTATGGAGGGCAGTGCAGAGACATCCCACATATCTGAGTTTTATAAACAATCACGCAAACGTTGTGTTGCTTCAGGTGTTGCCAACCTACTGCTCCAATGTTATTAACGCTATGTTTAATGCAGGGATTTCTGAAACAAAAATCAACAGAATTAGCAAAGAGGTGCAAGATTTAATTGCAAGTGGCGTAATGAGCATTCTAATGACCCAAGCGAAACACGGAAAAACAAGACCTGCACACTCTGTAGTGAATGTGGATGCTTTTGACAGGTGTGTGATTCAGAGAATTATAGATGACTTTTACACTGTAGAAAAATGTGTTCCTACTCTAAATAAATGTCTAACTGTTGTTCGAGAAAAGGTAAGTTTTCCGAGGGGCCGAAGTTTACTTGGGTAAGTAATTTCGGAGCTGGTATTTAAATGGAGGAAATGACAGAACAAAAGAAATGTGTATAGTTATAGAACGCCCTCGTATCATTTTGGCGGCACGATTATTTGATCCGAATAAAATAACTGCAAGAAAATGGGAGAAGGCTGGGTGGATAACAACATTATTTACGACAAGTGCTGGCAAAGCAAGGAGGAATTTGTCATCCATTCAAAAACGAATGCAGACAATAAGCTGATAATAGTTGATGCACGTAGCGTAAACTCTTTCCCGAAAACTGTCTTCTCGTTTACAAGGTCGGGACTACTGCAGGAAACTACCATGGACAAATGAATCATGTGAACTTTGAAAAATGCATCCGAGTAAAGTTGGGTTCTAATTTGTCCCGTTCTGTTGTAGTGTTATCACAGTGTAGAAGTGGATAAACTCCCACCTAAGAGTGCTGTGAAATCTGCTGTGATATTGTGTCTCCAGAACAAAGGGATCCAGTGTGACACTTTTATGCCTAAAGCAGAACTCTACAGGTTCATTGAAACAAATAAACAAGCTCAAAGAGAATGTTTTTAAAGTGGATGCATTTTTGGTTTGATTGGGCCATACTGTTGTCTGCTAACCGCCCTAAAATTATGATCTAAATACTATAGAACCAGTATGGGCCAAAGTGAAACGAACAGTTGGAGAAATAAATGTAACAGATGACTTATCCTTACAGAAATTACATGATAATAACGCTTGAAGGTATATCACGTGTGACCGAAACAGATTAGCAGACCTTTTCTAAAGATTTAGAAAAGTAGAAAATGATTCCTGGGAGAAATACGGAAATATCATCGAGGTATTTTGATTAGGTTTGCAGATGACAGCAGCGATTCTTCTTCCTATTCCTGTAGTGAATTTGACAGGTATTAGATATGATAAGGATACAGGGAAATGCCCAATGTGTGGAGAAGAGGATACAGATTGACATAGTATACTTTATTGCAAACAAACAAAGATATGGAGAGAACAAATTTGGCAACAAAATGGGACAGTTTTAAGGAGGGGGAGGTTCTAATAATAAATAAAATTTTATTGATAAAAGGAGAAAGGGATGTAAGAAATATAGGTGAATACCTGGGGAAAATTAGAGAGAAATGGTTAAGATTGATGAAAAATAACTAACAATTATGGGCTGGAAAACTAGAATGGGGGATTCAAGGCAGAGGAGGGTCATCAGTACACGGAAAACCAGGGGTTATGTGTATTGAAACTGAGACTCGATGCAAACAAGTAGGAACGGTATATTAGATGTGAATAATTCATTTTGTTATTGTGTGAAAGAAATGTTACAAATGTCAATGTATCAGTGAAAATGTATGTAGGAGAAATATGAGAAATAAATAATTCTAATTCCAATTCTACTCCTGTAGTGAAAATGAATCTGGCTCCGAAGAAGAATTATCTACTCCACTTGCTTGAGATGAGCGTGTAATGTAACATATTGCATGAAGTAGTAACTGAATAACATTTAAGTTTCGCTATTTTCAGCGACTTTTTAGCTTTAAACTGGCGTGAATACTGGTGTCGTTATCGCAACCAGAACCGCATCTATAGATTCAGATATCGCCGTGCAGCTAAAATTGTTTACTTTATCGCATTCCTGCCAGGGGCCATGATCTGATGGACAAACTGTACCATAAACCACAGGTTTTGGTGTCGAATCCCCTCCGTAGTAATCCTAATTCTAAACCCTCGTGAAAGAAAGTATAAGTACCTAAAAATTCCAACTACAACAAAAAATATCTAGGAAATAAATAACAACTTAAGAAAGGTTATTTTATACAAATTTTCTGCTTTAATGAGCTCTACGTTTTCTGTACAGTAAGATTTTAACTCTCTTACGATTCATTACGCAAAAATAATACAAAATAGAGGGTTTCATAGACTATTTCCAGAGAATTTGGGTTACACATTTTATCAGTCAATCTTAAAATAGTTTAAACATGTGATACTCGTATTTTAATCAACATTTTAAAGCCATTTTGATTAAGTTAAAACTAACAAAATCCTTTACTTGTAAGAATTAGTTTGGAATGGGCGGGAGATGTTCATCAATACCTTCACAATTTATTTTATAAATCTTCTAGGTATATTTCTTTAATAACAGTTACCAGAGGGTTCAGCTTGTTGCATTTTAATTCGTATATTCCCGTTTACAAAGACCTGAACGCTACCACTCAGCTGCTTATAAAGTCATTTCCAAAATTTTCTGTATAAAAAATAAAGGCCACGGCTTTCCATCAATTGTAAAAATTAAACTGGCCATTTAGAGCTTCCATAACAGCAAACCAAACACTCCCCAGAAACATTTGGAGAACTGAAAGGGAATTCCACAAATGATAGGACTTCTGTTAACTGAGTGTTTGCTGGAGTATTAATAATTGATTAATCAGTCCCATTTAACTTCAAACGCCCATTATCCAATCGGCAGCGCGTCAATTCTAAAATCCCGAATATGCTGTGGACTGAGAAGCATTTGTATTATAAGCCAATCACACTGATCAATGATGTGTGGTCTTTGTCGCCGAATTAACACTCGATTCAACACACAATACTGATCTGTAATACAGAAAACAGACATCAAAGTTTAGAATGTCCCAGATATATTGTACTGTAGTATGGTCCTTGGGGTTTCTTGGTTATCTTGCATCTTCAAAATTAACCACTGGATGGAAACGCCAGCAAATCGCCAAGTATTTCACCTTGCGATGTATCATTAACTCTGGGAGAGATATTTGAAGTATTATTGGAGGTTAATCGCGTATGCTTACGCCATTATACATTACGTTAGGGGTACAAATGATTTATGGTACGCTGAAATGTGAGTGGAAAAACTACTCCTTTCTATACACTTACTATGTTAAGAGATAATTGAACACTGTGAAGTAATATTTGATTCCCAGTGTTTGATTTAGAGGGTGATACGCACATATCTGTCTTAGAGGATACGTAGATCGTGAGGTGTCAAATATAGCTAGACACAGGAGCATATGCTGGTTCTAAGATCAAAATTAAATTACATAAACAATTTTCAGACTTTACTTTAGACATTTCACATTAAACGATGAGTAACATGAGGTCTTTATTATTGTGCCATTGCCTTTGGTTTATATCCTCTGCCACTATAATGAAAGAATACTTATATTATGGAAGTTCTGTATAAAGAAGAACCATTATGGCACATATAAGTAACTTCCTTTATTTAAAGCAATAATGCCAACACAAATGAAGTAGTTCTCAATGGTTAAGTCATATCGTAATATGAATGAAAAGGTGAAATGATGCTCAAATGAGCCTAGGGTCCATAGAGCTTAGAATTATCCAACATTCGTCTTTCAGGATAAGGGTAAAATAATCAAACTGGCAGAGATTCGAATTCAGACGTGTCTTGAACGCGAGGCAAACACGCTATCCTCTACCTCAAAGAGCCGGGTATTATTGCAAACTGTAGTTATCACGTTTCAGACGCAATATTGCCAACAAAGATTAATCACCTCTGCCAAGCATATTTTCAGGAACGTTTGAAGGTTAGGCAGTCAACTAAACGATTATCATCAATTTATGGTTAGGTGATTCATGTCAGAAGTCGTTCATATTAAGATTTGCCTGCCTAAAATTTGTAAAAGACTGTTAAATAACTGTCTTTATTGAGACATTATAATAGAAATATTAAAGAGAAAATAAAATTAAATACTGTTGGCTTTTCAAAAGAACTGCAAAGATTTGCAACGTTATCTTGAATGTTAACTGGCGATACTTTACGCCTGGTAGTGTTAGACTAGTCAAAAATGACGGCAGGCCAGAAGGTTGCTTGCACCAAAAGTTATATACGAGAGCTGTTCAATAAAGAATTATCGTTTTTTTTTTTTTTTTTTTTTTGACAACGTACCTTTACTCATCCTCATAATTTTGATGGTCCTTCTCAAAATAGTCTCCCCTGAATGCGATGCACTTGTCCCAGAGTTTCTGCCAGTCTTCAAAGACTTGCTGAAAACCATTTTTGAGAGATCCTTCAACATCGCCTCCGCAGCCTTCACCACTGCTTCTGATGATGGATAATGCCTACAACGAAGGCGTTTCTTCAAGTTAGGGAATAGAAAAATGTCACATTAGGCTAAATCCGGACTATAGGTAGGGTGAGAGATGTACTTCACGTTGATTTTTGCAAGATATTCAGCAACAACATTGGCAATATGCGGCGCGCATTATCGTGGTGTAGCATCCAGTCTGCTTCATGGTCTTTTGCGCCTGATATGGACTTTCAATATTTTCAGGACATCCCTGTAGCATTGTCCAGTTACTGATGTGTGTGCAGCCACAACATGCCGATAAACCACTCCATGAATATCAAAGTATGAGATGACCATTAACTTCCCCAGCAGAAGCAACCACTTTTGCTTCTTTCTTTGGGGTTGGTGATGAAGGAGATTTCCATACTGAGCTTTGCTGTTTTCTCTCAGGATCAAAATGATGTAGCCAAGTTTCATCAGCAGTGATTTCGTTTGAAAGAAACTCCGAATCTTCCTCTAACATCAACTCTAACTGCATGTTACCTCCATTGCAGCGGTAGGCGATACTGAACATGTCTGAACTTACCTGGTTCTCACAGGGAACCAGAAGTACCAACAATGAAACTACTACGACGTGTTTGTTTCACATTAAGCCAACAGAATATAATAAGATTGAATTTTAGTGCGAAAAATTATGACCGTAAAAAAATTATGATCATTCTTTATTTAACAGCCCTCGTATATATGAAAATGAAACTATATATTTGCAAATAAATGGAAGTAAAGCGGTAGTATCTACATGGTGAAATTAACTATCTAATAATCCGATTACATGCCAACGATAAATATATAAGTATTTGGATGATTAAATATATTTTATTAATATCTGTGTAAAGAAGCATAATAGTACAATAGGAGCTTCAACTTCTTACACATGATAGCATAATCCAAGTGAATAAAAACCACTGTTTTCGAAAATGGTAGATGTATTATGAAGCAAGTGAAATAAGTGCGTCGTTGCAGAACCAGGAAATGTTTGAAAATATGAGACGAACTATCAAAATTGTTCGGTACACCTATAGATCTGTATTGCACGCTATTTCTTAAATACTGAACGACAAAAATAATGCTTATGGCAAATAAAATGACTAACAATTGTTGAGCAAGGTGTTTGTTAAATCAAGGTTACCAGGTTTACATGTGGCGAACTGGCGATCGATTATCAATATCTTGTTGTTGATCTTGAAAAAAAGCCAAATGCTTGTAGTCATACTTAGCTGTTGTGTTAATTAAATCTAAGTAAATATTAAAAATAAAAGGAGATCAATGATTCAAGTAAGACTGAAATATTAAAATACCGCTATTTCACGTGTCTGCAATAATAAATGCAACAAAAGTTCAATGACTTATTGTAGTTCATGTATATGCAGCAAAACAGATCAACTAGAAAGTAAGGTTAGATTACCAGAAGTGAATGCAGTAAATTCAAATGTCTACCATGAAACATGAACTGGAATTAGATAAAAAAGAGCATCATCACAAAATGATATTAACTGCGTGCATGTATTTTTTAGTATACAGTTTACTCTTTAGACTTAAGACAAGATTAGAAATTATGAGAGTCAAAGTTGTTTTAGAACCCAACAAACGTGTATGAGTTTTCGTGGTGTTTTTAATGGCCAGCTTTCATTTGATGGAATAGTACTATCAGTCAGTCATCGTTTACGTGATGGGTGAAGTAATTTGTTGCCTATAACATGAGATACCTTTGGCATTGACGATAATAACCTCCAAATACTCTCTTATGCTTATGTAACAAGTAAACCTGGAGATTTAATTTTGTTTTGTATACCATAAAATTTCATTATAAAATGCGACTATTATGTTTGAGCATAAGTGTCTTTATGTTTTCGTCTAATTTACTACATCCAATATTTAGGAATCGAGTTTAAAAATGGCAAATTATCTTTATGTTTCTGTAGTTTAGAACAGTTTATTGTTTAGATTACGTTCAGGAGCTTCTATTAATAGATCCAAATTTTAAATTTTAAAACTTCTCCGAAGCGCCTAAATAAATAATATTTTACCTGCTATGAAGGTTTCAATTTTCGCTTGTCAGGAGAGCTATGGGTAAAAGAGCAGGACGCTATCTACAGCGCAATTTGATCATCCTGTTTGAAAGCATTTACCAGCAACCACATCATAATAAACTGCGCTTTCCCTTTCATCAGACGACAAAATATACATGCATTTAGCGACGTAATTGATATCATGAGTGACAGCAATTTGTGCTAAGGTCCATTGTTTTGCTTTCTATTTATAGCAATTGCCTACTTTGTTAACATATTTTGCAGCTTATGAACACAAAGATTTTCAAGAAAATCCCCCTATTCTAGACTACCCGACATAGCGAAATTTTTCGAAAAATTTAATTTTCTCAAAAGTGCCTCTTACAATTTTATTTGAAATATAATATTATTAAGACATATTTATGACATTTTAAATGTATATCTTCAATTTTATGGGAATCTCCTCATTTTGGGTGACGTTTACATAAATCGGAGACCCTAAAAGATAGACAAAATCTTACTACACAAAAAGTGCAGATCTCGTTAAAAGATACAGTTTATGTATGACACTTTTCTTTAGTAGAGTGAGCAATTTCGGAGATATTCCTTATTTATTTTTTATGAAATTTATAACACAGTTTTAATAAAATAGAAACCGTTATATATTCTTAATTCTTGCCCTTGCAAGGACAGTGGAATTTCAAAGACATCCCATGGGAGCAGCTCTTTAAAGAGTTGAATATTGCTTAAAGCATACTGCATCCCTATATTAAGCTTGCACCTCGAAGAAAGTCATCAATAACATAAAGTTCAATTCCATTGGCATGAAGTAGGTAGAGCAATAAACATTTGTAACAATAGTTTTACAGAGTAAAGAAATTAATATATGTGCACATATCATATTGTTTTACATTCTGTTTATGATGCTATTGTCTGATATAACATACTTATTGTTGAGCGCCATAAAAAGCCATCCGAATATGAAGGCACGTTTTATTTAGATCATTTGCTGACCTTTCATTATTATTGTTCTATTTTTATATTATTATTGTCATTATATTATTATGATACTGGTTATCTTAGTTATTATTGTTAACTCACAATACGCTTTGAGAGTAAACCTAAACATTAAAGCGCCAGACCTGCGCCATAAGCTCAAGATAAACAGAATATGAAAGAAACTAGTGCATCTGTAGTTCGTAGCTTTAGCCTTTTGTATGGAAACATAATCGAAACTTTGCTTAACTCTATTCTTTTGTTTCCTCGATGCGAATTGAAGGTGTTTATAACTGACGAGTTATGGTTTGGCAAACATAAATATTGTGTTCCTCATAAAGACAGTTGAAATTTTGGCAGCACAGGATAGAGACGCTCACTATATAGCACTGCCGATAAGCTCAGTGTTAAACTGTGTCTCTCTCACCCTCAGCCCAAGACGTCCTTAAAGGACTGAATGAAGCAAAATGTTTCATTATTTTATATAATCCTAGTGATCAGTCAGCTAGTGTTACTGGTTCATTTACACAAAACGAATGAACAGATATTTTTCTGCTGTATTTTCAATGAAATCTCAGAATAAGAATTTTAGATGGAATGTAATACTTTGCCTATTTATTGTAAATATGTAGTATAGGAAGTAAAAATAGCTATGGTTGGATACAAACAAGTCAAATAAAATGTTCTTAATCATTCCCCAATCTAAAAGGCGATAAAATAAAAACTCTGCAACACATGTGAGTTATTTGAAAACTCCATAGATTTCATACTAAAAAATAGCTCTGCGATCAAAGAAAATGTTCAGTTTCAATATTTCATGTATCTTGATTATCTAGTTTACTGGTTTGTTCCGGTAAAAGGTCAGAACTTCTCAGACGACTATTGTAGGAGATTAATAAATCGTCAGGACATCTCTCCTAAGCAGAGACCCCTTTCGAACGGCCGCTGCGTCCTCCAGCGTAGCCAAGATCACAGAGGAGTGCGAGATAAGATGGCAGGAGTCAGCCATCGGGAGAGAGATTAAAAATAAAAATTACAAAACTTGCCGATATCTCACATTCATTTCTGCGAATATCCGGATATTTTAACACATTAATTGGAATATCAAGTAATATACTAAATCAGTTATAAATTAATAATTTAATAAATAGTGCATTAGGAAAGTAAATTAAATTAATTCTTTATTTGAGGTTCAAATGGCCAACCGTGTAACACAGGGTAAGTTAGTTCATTTGTATATAAAATACAAATGCATGACCTATGCCGTTATTTTCGACAACAGAGAAGTGTTGCAGTGTGCATGTGATTCAAAGAAGAAGAAAACAAGAAAGTAGCTCATTTAGTGGATTTGTGAAACTGTTAAAAAATAAAATTCCATGGCTGTAATTTTTCAATGGGATGAATATTAAGCTATGTAAATTCTTTGTCGGTTAAATTTATGAAAGTAACCTCTGTGTTAAATTCATTAAAATTCCAGATAGTTTTAATCATTTCCTACTACCAAGCCAAGTATTGCACTTGTGCAAAATTAGGTTTTACATTTTGTTTACCGTAAAATCATATATATATTGCATATGTATAAATGTTTAATAACGAGCAAAATAAAGTATAAACATGTGTGTTACGCAGAACGAGAAGGGCGAGGAGGGGAGAGGGAAAATTTCAATTAATACAATAATGTGAAAAAAACCTGCCCACTCTGTTTGTGAACCAGTGGACAACTTCAGCCGGGGGTGGGTGGGGATATTCGTATGGGAACACCTGTAGAACTTCATAATTTATCGTTGAATATTAAATGTACGCTCATGTATTTGAAAAATATGCTTAACTTCACGTCATAAGATTTGAGACTTAGTTATTTTTTGAATTGCCTATTATGATTGGAAACGAGACTAATTCTCCCCTATGCTTAAGTCCTCCAAATGATGTTTTCCAAAAAAAATAATTAAATGAGTATAAGATTTGCAATCTTTGCATTTATAAACTGAGTATCCCAGATCCAATAAATTTAACGACTCATTTCGTATCCTGGAAGTAGGACATTCATTACTTATAGCACGCGATTTGTGTCTTATAATCTCTAACTTACGAATTACATTCGCAGTTATCCATGCGCAGTTTTGTAACACCGCTCCAAGTCATTTTTTTTACTTTAAACATACACTTTGGCAGTCGTCTCTTTAATATAATACCAAACGTTCTTCCCTTCAAATAAGGGTAATGCTGAAAGCATGGGAGGTAACAAAAGGAAGGACTGTGGGAGAAACAGAGGGAGCTCAGTCAATTCTCTGTTACAATATTATTGAATCTTAAAGGTCCTTCGAAGTCTAAAGTCCAAGAGTTGGCCGGTCCTCTTTGGATAGTTTGCTCACGTCAGATTCGCAAGTTGTGGTTGAAAACTCTATACCTAACATAGGACTTCTTCCCAACAAACAAGTAATATTAAATGTGCTTACAGGGCTACACTCATTTTACTTATTTTTATATATTTCAACTTAGGTTGAAAGTTATGAAGCATTCGAATTCAACAGCTTAGAATACTGCACAAGATTATCCTAACCCTGTGTATACAACTTTAATGTGTAAATCTGCCAGAACAAAGGCGAAGAAAATAGAATCACATTTTGTATTTTCTATCGATTTCTTGTGGTATGATTACACAAACACGTAACAAATACAATCCACACAGTCCATGTTCCGGTTGCGACTGAATTTGACATTTCGCTTATGTAAACAAGAACAGGATCTACAAACGTACCAGAATTCAAGCGTATTTACGTTTCTGTTACACGTTTTATTAACTTACATAAACAACTTATTTCGAAAATTCCTTTTAGGGTGTCCTACGAACTATTGAGAGAAATTAAATATTAATAATTCACCTCGTGTCCATTCCTAATACCTGCTTAGGTGAATTACTTACACGTCTAGAGCAACACTTTCTACACCCTTCCACTTCAGTCATGTTTTGGCCTTTGTTCGCTTTCGTTTGCATATTTCAACTCATTTTTATGGCTATATATGTTTGATCTTCTAGTGCAATTTCATAGAGTTTAGAATAATTTAATGGCGTTTTTCGCCAGCTGTTAGAAGCTTTCCACTACGTTAAAATTTGGAATCATATACTTTAATCTTATGAACAGTTCAGCAATTCATCTGTTTTAAAATATGTTATCGGAGTGAGAATGATGTTTAATTAGTTTTTATACACGAAAAAGGACATAATAGATTACGAACCTCAAATTTCAATGTATATATGTACCAAAAGCAATTAAAAATGAATCAAACAAAAGGTTTTGGTGAAATTTCTCAAAAATTCCAAGTACGCTTCCTCTATTCTTGTCTTTATTTCTCTCACTTTTATTTTGAAAGCATAATTGCAACATTCTAAGGTAGATAATATACTCCGTTCATTTGAAAGTATTTGTTTTTTATTGATGGTTATGCAATTCCCATCATTACAGCGTTTAGTGAACTTGCTTTAAAATGAATTTATGCAGTGCCCATTTATTTCCTGATTCAGTACTTAAAGGAGAAGTGCTGTTGTACTATAATATAAAATGCTATGTTCATAGGCGAAGCGACTCCCAAATTATTTCATTTGAAACAAAATTTCAAGGGTTTCTAAACAAATCTTCCTTGCGATGCAATTTTTAATTCTTTCATAAAATTTGAAATTTAACTACTTAAGAGATATACTATTAGATACACTTATGACAGTAAAGATTCCTTTTGTGTGTTTTAATATTTAAAATGTTATGTAGATATATTTGAATGATAATCTAATTTAAAAAATAAAATGCTTCTCGGAACAACTAGGTATTCATTCATAGCACTATGGGTTTCAGTCTGTGTATTTTGTAAATATTGCCTTACAAATTACACTGTGGATCATAAGTAGAATTTCTAGTATTCTTAGGTTTTTAAAAATTTAAAGAGGAGGAAAACCAACATAAATTTGAATAACTTAAAACTGACTCACTGTAAGACTTAAATTCATCGGTGATTGGCTAAGAGAACATAACAGGTAGGAAATAAAAAAAAAAGTCCATTTTTACGCCACATCAGTTTTCACAATTCTATTTTTTAAATAATAAAGGAAACATTTCCTTTTTATTTGGTCTCCATTATCTTCCTATCGAGCATTCAGCTTTCCACTGTAATACCGCACATCACGAGGAAAAGTTTTGCATTGATTGAAATGTTCGCTTGTTATCCGAGCAAAACTCAGTCGCTGAAATACTACAGGTATATTTCAATAGAATTTTATTGGAAAAAATATAAGAGTTTTTCTCACTGAAGAAACTGGTGCAAGCTTTTTAAATCCCCCGCGATAATCAAGTTCCGCAGAGACAAACGAATTTTATTAAAGTTTAGAGCTTCGAAATTTCAGGGCACTAGTACTATTTGAGGTATGAGGAAAGGAGAAACCTGATAATGCTTTTATGGGAAAAAATGGCCCTGAGAGATCGGAAATTCTAGATTTAAGTTCTTTGAACGTTGCCATATCTTTAGCAAAACTTTCATCAAACATACACACATTTCAATAAATACTATTAAATTGTGGTATTACACATTAGGTTCAGTGATCAGTTCTGTTATGTAAAATCATTCACTGGAAAAAAGTACAGAGCTGACTATTTTCAACAGTAAACAGAGATTATTTCTGGAATGACCGAGTGCGATGGCTCAGGCAGTAACGTTTGTGGCTCACGTTAGGGAGGCCACATATTGATTCCCGTTGACTGACCTCTCTGACATGTTTATTCGTGGTTTCCCCTTGTCGCTGGGGCAGATTAAGTTATTGATTCCTTCCATTCCTTTATTCATTCCATTGTCATTTTAAAGGTTTGATTGTCACAGTGGTGATTCGGGCTAATTCAATGTTTGCGTTGTAGAAAATATCTTCCCTGGCCAAACTTGAAACAGCTTTGTGCTCGTGGCCGGGCTCTAGGCCCACTTCGTCGTCGCCCTCTTCTTGTGTAGCGTGAGGTAGTTTATAGTGCGTCATTAGCCACCTGTAAAATTGTTAGTTCTCCATGTTTCTGTGCCTCTGCTGGTGTCTGTCCAGGTCTCTGTCTCCTAAGGTTTCCCTTTACCTGATCTCTTCCCCCTAGGGGTAGAAGCCCACAATAGATCCGTACCAAGTCGCATTGAACGAGGTGTTCCCCTCAATTACGTTACGATCACCACGTATCGCATATCTTATTTCTGAAATGTACAAGGAAAACATGTCAGGTAACAAATAACAGTGAATCCTCAGACTGCTACCAATGAATATCCTTACTGCCGTCATTTGTAATTCACTCTAGTTTCTTCTCCCATTATGTCAACTGTTTCTGACTTAAAAATGATCCGTGTTTGTGATTTCGGCCACCACTTTTGGCCCCCGTAGGAGAGGGGATCCATCCCCTTCAGCTGCCGTGGTGCGGGCGCTGCGGAACCCTAGCACTCGTGGTACCTCTGATGTTACTAGAGGAACCTCGGGCTGAACATTCGAGCCCCTTCCTGTTTGGGAGTTCTTCGGATTGGGTTGGACTCGAGGGGGCAGTGGTTCCCGATACCCGTGGGAGATCGGGTGCGTCTCCGTGCGGGGTTGAGGGAAGCCATTAATATTCCCGCGTACTAGCCAGCATAACTAGTAGAAGGTGTGCTAGATCACCAGGCGGCCCCACCGAGGTCATATTGGTAGCCTTCCCATTTTGGAGTTGGCGCGCGTAAGTGAGGTATCCACTTCCATCCCGTCTTGAGCCCATAGGACCAGATGGGGGGGGCCTGTTAGTCTCTATGTCTTGCCCTATGGAAAGCCCCACGGAAGCGCCGGGCGCCCTTTTGGGAAAGCTGGGTAACTACCTGGTCGAATGAGCCCCGGTTCCTTGGTCCTACGGTTCCAGGACTAATGGGAGTAGAACCTCTGGCGTTAACCACTTTCGGCTTTCATTCCGGCACTTCAGCCAATGGTATATTGTGCATAGCATACCGGAAGGAGGGCCAGAACTTACCACAGGCGCCACACCACAGCCACGGTGGTCCCTAACAGGAGCAGGCAAGTTCCTCAGCTGGACGGAGTTCCGGGTCGTCATAGAGACCCTTCCACAAGCCAGGTACGTCTGATCATTGAACCCCTCAGCCGAGCACCGTATTTCCAGAGTGCCAGTACCACCGTAGAGTATGCTATCTGGAACCCGCTGACTCTTGCTACCTGAACAGACCAGATGCACAGAATGAAATGAATTGAATGAAAGGGAGTGAAGCAGAGGATTTAAGATGAATATCCTTTCCTTCATTCGCCTTAGTGCCGGAAAAAAACCAAGGTCAGGAAGGTCGGCAGCGAGAATCGAACCGCAAGTGCCCAGATATGGAACACAGATGTTACCGGCTGAGCCATCTTGCTCGGTTTTATGGACTTTTTTTTTTTTTTTTTACCTTCTACCCGGGAGCGATGGATAACTCCGGGGTTCTTTCCATAGGGCAGTACCTGATTTCTTAAAATGACCCCCATTGACAACAACGTCAAGACGGGATGGAAGTGGATGTGCAACTTAGGCACGTCAACCACGCAGGGAAAACCTCGATGGGGCCACCTGGTGTTCTAGCACATCTTCTACTAGATTTAGAGGCTAGTACCCGAGACTTATGAGGCAACCCTCTACCCCCTCCGGGCAACCGCAGCCTGGCCGGAGGTACCTAATTCTCCGTGGGTGTCGGGAACACACTGCCCCTTCGAGTCCAACCCAATCCGAACAACTCCCCGACGGGAGGGGCACAGCAGTTCGGCCCGAGGTTCCTCTAGTAACGTCAGAGGTACCACGAGTGCTACGGGTCCGCAGCGCTCGCACCACAGCAGCTGAAGGGGACAAATCCCCTCCCCTACGGGATTTGTGGGTGTTTAATCGAAGTTAGAGATGAATAGAAAAAGCCGCACTGGAACATGGCAATCCGGAGTGATACGTAACACGTCAGTAATAGCTAAAAATATCGGGTAGCTCCACCTTTGAAACATCATCGAGACCCTTGTCTGTTGACAGATTTTCAGAAATGTCACATACATCCGTTGCGAATTAAACTCGGGTATTACCACGTGTATATAAAAATCCAATACTGAAGTAAGGTAAAGGAGAGGAAATGTTTGAAATACCAAGCCGGTATTTATTATAATAGATGGAATAAAATCACATAAAACCGCCTCTCCAGGTTAATTTGACTACAGGCCCTTATATTACTTCTCTTGGACTTACGGAAAAGAGCTGAAAGGGACGCGCTGAACTAGATCGTGCCTTATTTCACTAAATATAGCAATTATCTGTCCTCTATGCAAACATTGATACTAATACAACTTTAGCACCAAGCTAGCTTTCAGGATAATTGACATTCGAATATATTCTGACAATATTTTTTTTTATTAAAAACAATAAATAAAACTAGCTTCAGTAATATTTTGATAAGTACGTGTTTGTGGTATGTCGAAATGCATCAGTACAGTGAAAAGAGAAAACACACCAGAGTTGCGGATTTCACGTGGCTTTATACCAAATAGCCGTACATATGCGCCGTAAGAGTTTCCATTACTTTTCTTTCGCCTCCGGCAGATTTCTGTCACCATCGCCACGTTCCATTAGCCCTTCGCTGGTAGCTAAAAAGTAGTCGGCGGATGACAGCTATTGTGAATAAAGCTTCTCTTAGAGCCCTAAGGCAGACCAAGAACAATGCTGTGGCAACAAAGCTGCTTCGGCAATATGTATTGCTAAAATTATGCTTGTAAAGGATGTTTACCACGATAAAGAAACAACACACCTTGTTTTCTCCCTTTCATTTTCCTCTTTTAAACTATCTCAGTGAAAATGACTAGTTTGAAGAAAGTAAGCATTAAAATCGACTCACCTAATAGGTATGCGTGAATGCATACATGCAAATACTGGAAATCCATCAAATTGGTTCTTAGAATTGCATTAAAACACTTGGTTTCTTGCAATTTCCCCCTAGTTTCCACTTCTATATTTACATTCATTTGCAAATAAGACAATGTGAGCTGCAGACATGACTTCTACCTACCTCTGACTTTTGATCTCTATTCCATGGCAAATAAACCTTCATATGTAAATGGAAACAGATAGAACCAAGTGCACAGTTTACTAATTAACATCGCGTATCAGCTCCGCTAATAATAATGTTATACGTATGCCGGTGCGGTCCTTAGTTTATATGCCGATGTAAACAAAATCATATATGTGCAACATCATTGGCTGTTTAGCCTTGTAACTCTATGCAGATGAAAAATATAGTTCGCTTATCACTTTGAAATACTTTACATATAATGCAAAATATATAAACAACTTCACATTATTACAAATGCAACAGTCAAACAGTAACTAATTAGTATTTTATTTGATATAGTAAGCGTAATTTGTATGCATTAGTCAGAGTGCACATTGCGCTTGTGCCCGCCTTTGAAACGTAGATGGTAGCATGTCTGCCTCACGTTCAAGAGGTCCCGAGTTCGAATCTCGGTTAGGGTGAGTTACCTGGATAAGGTTTCTACCGGGGTTTTCCCTTATCCTTAAAGACGAATGTTGGGTAACTCCAAGTTCCATGGACCCCGGAATCATTTAAGCATCATTTCACATATTTCATTTATCGTCCGATATGACTTAACGATAGAGGACCTACATTACAAACAAAAAAAAAACATTGTGCTTGCGTGGTTTAAAAGAAGAAGAAAAAGGGAGAATCAGTTGTACAACATGATTACTTCCGTATAATATGTAAACATCAAAGAGGAAAACCGTTAAAAATTATTGAAAAACTAGTTATATTGAACGTATTTTGCAAGTTGTATGAAAAATTCCTTATTTAAGCAATGGAGGGCATTGATTTGTCCGCAGAATATACCGGTGTTTCAGCTCCAAGTACTGTCCTCCACAGGAGAGTAAGTCTCCGAGGCCTGAGACGCAGGGGGTTGGAGAAGGTTCCCACACCCTCCCTGGACAGCTTTATGACACCACATGTCAGAACAGTTACAGACCATTCACAAACATTCTGACGGCTTCTACTTTTGTGAGTGAACCTTCTCGGTTTTAATGCACAGAGTGAATAGGGCACATGTTTTTTAACGGTCTGCTCCTTGTGCAGCACGCGTTCTCTGCCACACACATTCGCTGTCCTTGTCCCACTGTGTAAGAAGAACATTTCTTTCAGGGACCTTCTTTGCGTTGCTGGACAGAATCAATGCCGCTCGAAGTGAAGTTGTGAAAATGGGCCGGCTTTCCACTTCAGGAAAACATCGGAAAAGAAAGAAGCCAGAAGTAGAAGGTGAATGTGATGAATTTGTTAAAATTGATATTCATCGCAAGGTTCTTTGAAAGAAACGAGCCACCACACTTATAAAAGTGCGTCAAGCAGTAAACAATGATCCCGATTAGCCGAGCTTTGATGAACGAGATACCACACCGTTCTTCGCTACGTATGTTTTGAATTTGTGAACAGAAACATAAAAAATATAATTGTTGAGTGTGAAAATATATTGTTAGGCGAAGGAATTATCTAAGAAAAGTTCGTAAGTAGAAGTAATTTAAGGAATTCGTCGTTGTCAGATTCCAGTTAGGTAATAAAATATGTTTCTTATCAATTGCATGCCTGTGGAAGTTTTAGGTCATTGCCAAAGTGGATACACGCAGCTATTTACCACTGTTATTCCGCAGAAAGACTTGTACCTTAAGTTTTAATATATAAATTGGTGAGATTATGTGAAGAAATAAAATATTTGAGCAATTTTTGTAAGCATTCAGTCACTTTGTAATGTACAAAAGGAAAAATACGAGGCGTGTCCGTAAAAAAAGGTCTCCAATTTTATTTAAAGTCTGGTTTGGGGGGCATACTTGTAAAAAATCAGCCAAGTCTTTCTTGTGTGTATATCTGTCCTTCAATAAATGTCACATTGTAAATTTAACAGTGCCATTAGGTACGTGGCAGCTACATTGTTGTCATCGAGTGCACTACACTTGACTGAACTCGCAGTGCCATTTATATAGGCAACTTGTTACTACACGGCTCTTGCCTGACCTCACACGCACTGCAGGCCTCGCTCCCGGCTGAAGTACGTCACAACTCTCGAAGCTCTCTTCCTCTGTAGTATGCAATACTAGCCATGTTTCAGACCCCAATTACTACGCCACTTGAATTCGCGCCGTATCAAAACGACAACAATGACGTCTGAAAGCTTAAGTTAAGGTATGAGATTAGTAAAGGAAATAGATCATTGTCTTTCTAATGGCTTAAAACGATAATGTGCGTTATTTTAATTTTGAGGAATAATCACTCAATCTTCAATCCCAAAAACTGATAATATAAACCGATTCAATTATCCCCTGTACAAATGATAAATGTCACTATAATTTCTATAGCTTACCCGACAATCCACTGCATGAAAGAATAAATTTGCATTTTATTACCATTAGTAAAGGATTCTTGATAGAAGAAGAATGTAATCGCTCATCGAGCATTATTTCTGAATTTAATTCGTTTATCACAACATACATTGTCTAGGATCTTAAACTCCAGTTTATGAACAATTTCCTTATTGGCGGTTTTCATTATTTTGCTTTAGAACAATGTAAAGCGAATTTTCATTCCATGATTCTCTAACAGCTGCAGATCTGGCTCAGTTTATCCACGTCTGGTCGCAATATGTGGGCGAACACAACTGTTTTTATTTACTCAACTTAGAGCGAGCTTCAGTGTAGCTGTAGGGAATAATGTTTCATATTTATTGTTCAAAAAGCTATACACAGAATCTATAAGCTCTAAAATAAAAATCATAACGAAGTGACGCGAAAACTGAGCTGAAAGGAAATGGAATTAATGCGCATATAGGCAATATTAAAGAACCCACACGAGTTTAATCAGCCATAGTTCCAAATGCGTGAAACCAACACATTCCCTTTTCTCTCTTTGCCATGTGATAATCTATTAACTTATAGCTGTGGTATTTTCTGCTATTTTTCTCTTTGTTGTGTATCATTCGCTTTATTTGCTTTTTTGCTGCTTCGTTAATTTGTTTCTATTTTTGTGCACTTCCCACTTTGCTTCTGTTTTCTGGCTAGACCTTCAAAATTAGCTTCCTGAACAAAATAAAATAAATAATCCGAAACATTCGGGACAACTAATATTACATTTCATGTTTAATCTGTAACATTTTACCAACTGTATCACTTTGTTTTGTTTAAAAGAACTAACATTACATCATCAATTTTATTTACCCTAAGTATTTGGTCATTGCTGATGTTTCTTATAAGATTTTGGTAGTTATTCGTTCACCTAAATTTCGTGTGTTTCATACTTAACGATTTCATTAATTAGACTTTCATATAATTTATAGTTGAAATTCATTTAAAAATTCAAGTTCTTCCATTTAATCAGTAAAAGGAAATATTGTGACTTTGTGGGTTCGTAGAATTAAAAGTACAATTTGCCGAAATTCTAAAGGTTCTTTATTTTCGTAGAAATACACTGATCACTTCTTACGTAACATTACATCACATCACATATACAGCATAAACTTCCAAGGTCGATGACAATAACAAACAGCTCTCGTTACAACAACAACACTTTACAGCTGTTTACTACTACTCATTGTTTTACAACTTACCACTGGCGTGTCACAATCTCTTATATATCTCATTCATAAATTCGAGAGGTTTCTCGTACAAAGAAGAAACAACTTTTCTCTGTCAATCTCGATATCACTAGAACCTAATTAAGAATTTTGGAGCAGATTACAATAAAGATATGAAAAGTAATTATGTTAGAGTATCAACAACGACAACGAGGTGAACACCAGCCCAGAAGGGAACAACAAGTACATGCCACACCTAGAAGATCCACAAGGACCCAACAGAGTAGAGAAGAAAAAGAAAATGCTAGACAACATGAGGAGGACTAGATAATTCAGAGACATTTCGAGGACGATATAATCGGAGTTAGCTAATCGATAGAAAATTAGATTGTTAGTTAACTTGTAATTTAAAAAAGATTTTGATACAATAAAAACAGTTGTATTAGGATGCTACTGCCTCACAGTAGCTATAGGTTAATATGTAGAATTAGAAGTTATCTGCACAGAAAATTGTTATTTGGTTATTATCTTGAGAAATGTAAATATAATTTAATTATTTTGAAGCAATTTCTTGGCATACATTCGAGTAACCAAGACAATAGACGCGCAGATTATATTTTTTATATTTTTTTTATTTTTTTATCACTAGAACCTTCCAAACGTGAAAGCCTATCTGTATCGGCAAGTCCTTTATCTTAGCTATCTTTATTTGCCGGCTCTTTGAGAACACTAGCCGCGCTATCGTTAACTGCTTATGCAGTCTGTTATCTATTTGCGCCGAAACTTTAATGTCCGTTACCGCAACAATATAGAACAATTATATTAAAATCCGAAATTATTTTTCCATTAAATCATTAAATCAAGTACACTTTTATGTTTCTCCTCAATCTAACACGAAGTTTTATTATTTATTTTTTGTAAGAAGTATTTTTCACTTTTGAGGTGGGTGTATTTTTTATTTTATTACGTCTTTCTAATGCATAATCGCGTAAGTAAATATATGTGCAATTACGGGTCTTTTGAAATGTGACTCAAGATAATATTATATATAATCAGTGTTTCCAAAGATCTGTTATAGTATAGTTTTGTACACCAAAACATGCACACTAAACAAAATTTCAGTCTAGATTATACAACAGAGTTTACACTATGATTAACTTGAGGTGGCAGCTGAGTAAATATGCACACTAAATGGAATTAGTCTCTTACCAATCCTGAAAGGAGGCTGAAGATGATTTATACATGTGGAGCCATTGATGGTGCATGCATCAACTACTGTACGTGTACAAATAATCCTCAGTCTCCTTTCAGGATTGGTAAGAGACTAATTCCATTTAGTGTGCATCTTTGCACAGCTGCCACCTCAAGTTAATTGAGCTGTAATATAACGTCTAACAGATACGAATAACATCTGCAAATGTGTAAATACTAGTGATCTATGAGTGTAGGTAACTCTAAGCTCTAATAACCCATTTCAGCATTATTCCACTGATTTCATTCGTCATGCGATTTGATATAACTTTGGAGAACGTTATTTTAAAGTAAGAAACAACAGGCGTTGTATCGCTCTCTCGTAGGTTCACACAAGACATACGGGTAGCCGCTCACATATCAGCAACGGGAATCGAATATGTGTTCCCCTCGTATCCGAGGTAGCAGGTGTTACGCACCGCAAGTAAGTGATGTAATGCTTCTTTATAGTTAACAAAGAGCTTACAGTGTTAGCTCTTCAACTGCTGTCAGTGTAACAGCATGCGCTGACAATTTATATAACGACTGACGTCAAGCCTTTTCTATGGTCAAAGAGTTCCTTTCGACACAAACACAATAAAATTTAATCATTTCTCATCTTTTGTTTTGTACACGTATAAGGTATATAACAATACAATGCTCACAAAATACAAGATAGCATTTTTGTTCTTTCTTAACAACAGAGACGCGACTCTGACAGCCAGTTACAACTGAAAAACTACTTCCGAAGGAACATTTTCTTTCACAGTAACTTAAAAATACCACCAAGTCGGTTTAGTATCACCAAACATTTAAACCGACTTAATACAACAAGAGCCCTTCAGGAAACGATTTATATGCAGTGCGAAGCATGACGCCAACTTGGAGTAACAGTAGGACAAATATTATTTCAAATACATAAAATTTTGAGCGGAACTGGCTGTCTTCTCTCTTAAATGCCGCGAGTAAGAGCTGTCGGTGATTACTAATACGAGTGTTTTATATTTTTGTCGTGATAGCAACACCCTATATTATGAATGGCATCTTATAATAAAGTCGCAAATCATATTTAATCCACCAGTTTCTTAATTAGTGTTATTACTAGATTCTGAACATGTACGCTTGTAAATATCTTATTCTTATTCTTTAACTTCCCTAATTGTACCACTATCGTGGGGTTAGGGTATTCTTGTTCCTCTATCCCTTAAGGTCGGGCCTGAGGAGCCAGAAGCGTTGGATCCAATAGAGAACCAGGATAGGTGATCAGCCCAATGGCTGGTGTGAAGGTGAAGGAAGTGGATGATATACATACTGTGACTTTGTGAGTTCGTAGGATTAAAAGCCCAATTTTCCGAAATTCCAAATGTTCTTTATTTCCGTAGAAATACACTGATCACTTCTCATGTAACAACATTACATCACATATACAACACAATCTTCCAAGGTTGATGAAAATAACAAACAGCGTTCAGTTTACATCAGTTCTGGTTATAACAACACTCTCAGCTGTTCTCTGCTTACCTCTCGCGACTCACTCTCGTTTTACAACTGTTTACTACTCACGACTGACTCTTGGCGAGTCGTCGCTCTCTTAAATACCTCATTGATAATTTCTAGAGACTTCTGGAGCAAATAAGAAAAACAACTATTCTCTGTCAATCGAGATATCACTAGAACCTTACTTACGTGAAACCCCTATCTAAGCCGGCAAGTCACTTATCTCAAACGCTATGTTTATGTGCTTATGCAAGCACTGTCCGCCTGTTATCTTTATCTGCAGGCTCTTTGTGTACTCCAGCCGCGCTTATCTCTTGGCACCGAAATTTCTGTGCTTTTCGCCGCGACGATATGTATAAGGGCGATATGAATGATAGGAAAGATAATGAAGCAATTGATGGAACGCTGACGTGGGAAACCGGAGACCCCGGAGAAAATCCGTCCTAGCGCCATGTTGTCCACCACAAATCTCAATTTGTGGACGCCTGAGAACGAACCCGAGCCGCCTTGGTGAGAGCCAAACGGTCTAACCACTCACCCATGGCGCGGCCTACTTGCAAATATAAATCTGAAGAAAAAAAATTCCCACAATTTATATCCTTCTAAGTCACCATCTGCATAGAATTACTAAAACATCGTCAATAATTACAGTCCTACTGAATTTGGATAGATTAATTTCCTTCTGCAGGTGAACTGAAAGGTATAGTTTTCTACTTGTTATAAGCACACGTGCTCTTAGTTTTCGTATTACTGTAGAACTGACAAATATCCAGCTACTTAAGGTTTGTTTGTAACACAAAACTTTTGACATAAAAGTGTCCTGTTGCAAAAATCACCATATATATTTATTTACTCTTTCAGTCCCTCTGTCAAATTAGAGTGTGTGGTGTTTTAGGGCCCGTCGACAACAAGGTCATTTGGGCCAGTGTCAAATTAGAGAAATTCATATTATGGGACAAACAAAATAAGATTGCAAGAAATGCTTCTTAACTCTTTTTTCTCTTTAGAGATGTTATACTTCTTTAAAGTAATACAAATAAATACGTTTTGTACATTAATACCTCAGCTTTTATTTTGAAAATAAAATATATTTTTGAAATTCTACCAACTATTTTACTTTGGCTCACTATCGTTTAGTCCGACATTGTAGTATTGCAACGAGAACTATAATCTAGCTACTCTCCGAACCAGATATCTTAGCCTGTGATGCTCAATACTTTAGATTATTGAGATACAAATTTAGAAAGCAGACCGAAATTTGCCTATGGGCCAAGGTATTCGTGGAATATGGTTTGTGTTCGAAGATAATTAAGGACTGAAAGAGTTTATCTGTGTAGTTATTATTGCACAGACATATTTTATTTTAAAGAAATTATGACGAAGTTATTAAGTGCACAATACTTAGCTGTGAATTTTGGTACTGACATATTCATTACGTCCAGTGATCACAGATGTGCTGAAACACACATTAGGCCGGTTCTATAGGTTAGTCAGTCAATACATTACCTAGCGGGATGGCTCAGGTGGTTCCATCTGTGGCCCGCATTCGGGAGGCCCGGGTTCGATTCCCAGGTTGACCTACCTGACCCATGGGGTTTTCGGGGGTTTTCCCGGGTCACTAGGCGAATGCTGGGTAGGTTAATTACATCCCCCAGATTTCCTCTCCCTCCATTTCATCTCCATTATCATTTCATATCATCTCCCACCTGGTGGTCTATTTCAGGATAAAAGTGTCGGCGGGTGTCTCGGCGGTGCATGGCCGGTAGGTCGGCCTCAGCTCCTCTGATGGGACCATTTAAGGACCGCCAGCCACGGACCTTTGAAGCTTGGATTGCCTGCCTTGGTACCATTAGGGCTCGGCTGCTGGGCTCGTTGCCGTCCCGTTGTAGGGGAGCGAGTTCGTTGTCCTGGCCTCTCGGGGGAGGTCTTCATCCAAGTAAACTGTAGGGACCCTGCCCTTAGTGCTGTCGTGGCTCCTTGGATCCACCGCCCTTTCTCTCCTTGGCCTCATTCTTCCTCTCGGGGGTGCCCCCAATTGGGGGCATAGGAACAATCGGCCCAGCATGGTGGGCTACGTACTGAATCCCCTCCTTAATAAAATCCCAATCCCAATTTGCTCATTGGTCCCCACAAGAGGATTCTCCTCTTAGCATTTCAGCGATTCAAAGCAACTTACACATCTAATTGTTATTATAGAGTAGTTATCTTCAGCCTTAAATTTATTCAAACGTCAGAAGTTAGCAAATGTATAACTTCGTAAATATTTACAGTTGCTAGTGCTAAAATCCAAAAGCAGTTCAATTCTTCACCCTAAAATAGTTAGCAACTGACTGCAAACATATGTTGACATCTATTGTAATTATCAGCCACGTGACACCACATCCACCCTCAGAGAAATTTCCCACAGAATCAATGAGCAGCAGATTTCAGCTGTCTGGCCCCGTAGCTCAGTCGGTAGAGCACCTGCTTGCCGTGCTTAGGGGTCCCGGGTTCGATACCCGGCCGGGGGTGGGGATTTCTCTCCAAACAAGATGATTCCCCATCTTCCCCAGAGTCTGGAAGTATGAATGAGAGTGCGAATGTGTGCGTGATCTAATGATTAAAACCCAATGAATACGAGTTAACACCTTCGATATATTCCAAAGCAGAACGGCCGCCGATATGATCATTGCAGTTAAAGGCGGAGTGTAAATGTAAAAAATAAAAATATTTAGCTATTCCAGGCAGCATAAGTACCCCACATTGGGTGACAGTGTGCAGTACGCACTGCATTGCGAGTTTGAATATTACACTAAACCAATGTTGAAGGTGGGTGGTCGTGATGGTTTGTAACTTTCCATCAATTATTTAAATGTATTTAATTTTCTTGGAGACTGTAAGATCATATTATAATCATCTCATCCATTCTGTTACTTTCTAGCGGAAACTAAAGTGGACATACGTGAAAAGTGCAAGTAAATGAGGTCGCAGTCCATTGTTTGAGAACGATAGAAGTTTGTGTGCACTGAACTGACAGTCAACCAAAGTGAGAAAAATCCAATTACATTTGTGACATAAAGATAATTTCATGATACATCACTCCTAACGTCAACACGCCTAAGCAGCGAGGCGTGATTCTACCATACTAAAATAAGTATAACTCTACCGCCTGCTGTAGCGTGCAAATCTCATTTGAATTATAAAAAGTTTACGTCTGATACAATGATCAACAACAGTAAGAAGAGCAGCAGCGGAATAAATTTCAGTCCTATTAAATAAACTAATCTATTCAAATAAATGAAAAGAAGTTTGTTCTTCAGTTAACTTTTGGTTTTACTATAACAAATTGGAACCGATATTTATGCCTCCAGAATCAAGTTTAGTGTACTTTTATGTAGAAGTATGTTTCTGTAATATAGAAATATTTAATAAATCAGTTTATAGCTTACCTATATATAAAATCACTAAACGAATAAGAAATAGCGCCACTATACAACATAAATACCGAGCGAGATGGTTTAGGCGGTTTCTGTAGTGCCCGCTTTTGGAAGGCCCGGGTTGGATTTCCGTGTCCTATCTACCTTACTCATGAGTTTTTTCGGGGGGGTTTCCCGGGTCACCAGGCGAATGCTGGGTAGGTTAATTTACATCCCCCGAATTTCCTGTTCCTCCATTTCACCTCCATTATAGTTTCATATCATCTCTCTTCTGATCGTTTCTTTCAAAGCATAAGTGTCAGCAGGAGTCTCGGCGGTGCATGGCGCGATTATATGCTCTGAGTGAGCACTTTCTCCTCCAGCGGTACGGACTCCAGTCTCTGAGCCGGCCTAGTGGGATGATGAGGGCTGGCGGGATGCCGATTGTACATTTGTCTTCCTTGCTCTGGGGGGGGGGGGCCGGCCTCCGGACTCCGAAACGTCCTCATGACTGTTTCCGGGCTACGGTAGGCGGGATGACGATTGTCTTGTAGCGCCGGGGATTTTCTATCTAGTAAATATTTAGGGATCCCACCCTCTGTACTGTACTGACTCCTTGGGTTTGACCACCCTCTGTGTCCTCTCAACTCATCCTCTCCCGGGGGTACCCCACTTGGGGATATAGGTACAAAAGACCAGTCTGGTCTAGGTGCCTAATCCCCTCCAAACAATCCAATCCAATATAACACAGTGCCCTTGTTGGCCTCAACAGCTCTTAATTACTGTTGATTGATTGTTGGCTCATTATTATCCTATATTTAAATGCTATTATTGATGTGGCAGTCCATGAGAGCACAATCTCTGCCTCTATTTATACCGTATTTATGTTAATTTGATTTTGCAGGTTGTGCTGTTGATTTTATGTATTCCTTAAAATATTTTTAGTTTCCAGCTCTATTTGAGATTAAAAACAGATTTTAATGGCATATCACTTAATATAGGTACTTGTTTGAAAATATAGATGTATACTTTTCGATAGCTAATTTGCTTCTGTATTGAATGGAATAATAAGTATTTTGTTTGTTAACGACGTTGTCAATTGCCAAGATAATATCAGTGCCGACAGGGTGGCGGAAGTGTTCTTTTACATGTAATTATTGATATGAGACTGTGGCTTTTAAGCACACTTAAACCATCGATCTGGATCGGATTTGAATATGGGACCTTGAAATCGGTAGACAACACCTAACCTCCTAGACTGACGTACTGAAAGGAAGCTAATGTTAACGGGCTACAACAGGAGAACCAATGGTGGTCCTAGCCTATTGATTTTATGAGTTCTGACTCCCAGAGTATGTCTCGTAATTCTTTGGCCTAACAATTTCTTACTCATCATGTTCCTGATGCGTTTTAGCCCTTACAACGTCATTGCCGCTTTTCAACATTCAAATTTAAATGTACCGGAATTAGAGAATACCATTATCTGTGCACTTCTTCTCGTCAACTTTACTCTTGGCCACCCTTATTGTTTCTTTTAACACTATTTTTTATTTGAAAAGTGAGTGTTTGGAATTAGAAACCCCAATAAAACCAGCTTTGTCGTATGCTGTGCTCATATTGGTGGTACTTGTTTGTGTACTATTGTCAAAGAAATATCTGTTGTCGCCGTCTTTATGAAACCTTATATCGATTTAATTGAACGTGGTCTCGATTGTGTTTGTTTCACCTTGTAAAACCCAGTGGAGCGGCTTATCAAAGGGACTAACCGCTGGGAATTTGCCTATAGACTTTATCGTGACTCATTACGTCATTATTCACCAAACGACGGAGAGATAAATATTTGCCTCGCCGATACACATTATGGCCTGACGCGTTGTAAAGGACCAGATGACCATCTGTTGCAAAGGCCGCGGGGTGAGGGGCACGTGGTGAAAGTATATATACCTATTGGCTTTCTTTCTCTCGTACGCTACAGCGTCGCGATGCTTTGAACTGCAGGGTACACATACACATGTGAAAGTACAAGAGGAAAAAGCAGGTCAACTGTTAAGGTAATTTACCACATCATATTCTGGGTCCATATACACATTATTAGTATGTATGGAGCTTTAGATACTTATTTTATGTTAAATGAGTGAATTGGGAATATGTATTTATGATTATAAATCCAAGGTACTTTAACTCCTTCAATAACATACACCTCGGCCTCCCAGTGACTAAGCGGGCTAACTTGACCCAGTGACCCACTCGTTTGGTTTAAGCTATAATAGTGATGGATCTAAGGCGGTGTTCGTACTTCCGGTTTCATTCTGCAAAAGACTTCATGTCAATGTGCAGCATATTATCGGAAACCTTTAACGAGAGAAGTAATAGTTGCATAACACGTATTAAAGCCCGCATCGGTAGCGTGGTGGTAGGGTATCTGCCTCACGTTCAAGAGGCCCCGAGTTCGAATCTCGGTCAGGGTGATAAAACTCAAAGATTAAGTTGAGTAACTGAACAAATTAAAAAAATTTCTGTATCAAAATAAAAGACAAAAAATCGCATATCGCACACGAGCATACATTATATTCTAGAGTACACAGATGTCTTCATGAGGTACAAAAGTCAAACTCACAAGGGGATATTAGCACTTGTTATCGCAGATTCAGATGTAATTTTTATATGAAAATACGTTGACTTTCTCCCCTTATTCACCATAAGTTACAGTCTTTAAGTCTGTCTTTTGCTCAACAATCAGCTGGAGACTAACTTTATCCCGCACCAAGGCAACAAATATATACTCTAGATCTGCACTAATTATAACTCAAATCAAGAGTGCATGTAGTAAAAATAAAATCGCCCACGGTGACGTTTTGGTTTTTTTTTTTCCTGTGATAAATGCTATCGCGTTTAATACTTCAACACCGATATATGTCAGCAATTATTTATTACTGATCCATTCTAATTTATAAATAAATTTCTTCTTGAATAACTTGGGCCTGTTGAAGAGAAAACCAAGATATGGATATTTTAATTTCTAACCATTTCACTAAAATAAATCTCAGCCGGATCTGTAATATCAAAGTAATAGTTCCTCAATTACAGATGACCACCTGGAAATGTCACAGCAGCGCTCTATCCAATAGAAAGCATCCTTACGTTATGTTAAAGTAGTAACGACTACATCAAAATATAAGCTTATATCTCTTAAATAGTCATTAAACCTGCAATAATAGTATTCGATTTGCCCTGCTTGAAAATATTATTATGTGAGTAATACAGAAACCAATTTCGCTTTAATTACTATTATTAAAGAAAGGAAGAAATGGCAATATATAGAAACACATCAGAGCTAGTTGTATATATTAAACTGCTTGATGTTTGAAGCTATGTTTGAACGTAATCCATCTTGGCAATATTCCCTTTTCTATAACGATTTGTGCAGTGTACAGCTTTTATCTTGTGATCTTTAAGCTAACGATCCCATTATCCGCGAATTTTTGGACATTGTTATTGAAGAAAGATGACTTCAAAGCTCACAAAAGAATCTGTATCGTGAAGTTTGAAGCTAATATTAGAACATGGCATAAAATGGAATATCCCCAAGAGTAACACGTGACCAAATATAAATTTACATTTTTGTCCTACGATTTTATACATTTTAAATATTTAAAATAACAAAAGTTCAATACTTCATCATTTACAATAATTTCAATTGGAACATAAGGTTTTTCTTTTGCAAATAAAGATAGCAAATAAAGGATTATCAACGCGAAAATTAAAGCCTATCAATACATTAAAAATGTGGAAGTTTATGCAAGAAAACTTTGATAAAATATTACCTGGTATGCGTCTTTTTAAAAATATTGAGATGATGTTTTAATTTACAACGTGATTTTATGAAATTTCCCATTGCTGCAAGAGCCAATTCGTAAAGATGACATTTCTCAGGCGCGGTCTCGGAAGGTCTTCAAGAACTAATTTACCAAATAAAATGAAATAATTGTTCAACTTCTTCTTAAATATTCCAGTTATTTTAATTATGGATGTAAATTAACAAAATGCGTCGTAATATAGATGAATAAATCACTTTCAGAACTTCCTTTTACTTTACAATATTAAAGTACATTTTTATAACTTTTCACACTAAAACTTGCAATCGAATTCTCTCTTCTCTCGCACTCACACGTAGAATGATTTACCTCCATCTTCTGCGACGCTACAATTTAGAATGACCCTTTCCTTTTAGCAAAATCAAGATTATTGATTACATACAACTGATTACAAACTATTGATTGTTAGGCAATACAGTCATTCTGTTTATTTAATTAATTTTATAATTTATTTTTCAAAAACTAATTTAGACAATTTAACATTCAAACATTATTCCGAATAATTTTAAACTCCTAACTACATCGTTAAAATAAATTAACATTATTGATTCTTTTCCATTCATTACTCTATCACGCGTCTTTCTTTCACTCATTAATTAATGTCGTTCACTTCACAAACATTTCCAACAATTCATAATGATTTCTTTTTAAATGTTTTTAAAATAAATTTAGAGAAATAAATATAAAAATAAAAATAATTTCGGGGCTTTAAATATAAAACAGCTGTTTCGAGATAATTCATTGATACGTTCCGTCAAAATTTTGAATATCTAAATATAGTTAAAAGTTTAAAAATTGAAAACAATAAAAGTACAAATAAATAGAATTAATTGCATGGAAAGAACGCAAGTACAAACTGAATGATAACTTAAATTGTTCCATTGTCAAAACCTGCAATAAACAAACAAGTAATTGAGTCTAAACAGTAGAGATGATATAGTGAGACTCTCATTCTTAGAAAAGAGAAAGTACAATCTAGCCTGCAACAGAGATCTTTACAATAATCCATAGAAGCCTTTTTCATCCTTCCCAATAGTTAATTTGCTCATGCTTATTTATATTTCTGCATAAAAGGGTACGCACATTCAAAGAAAAGTATTTCTCTAATTCAAGAATTTATGTTTGAACCTCTATAGAAGTGAGAAAACATCACAATGAAGTACAGCAGGGACTTTGGCTTGTTTATTAACGAATGAATACAGCAAATAAACACATATTTTATTTACATCAAAATATTAAACAATTCGTAAGTAAATATAAGTGCTTCAGGAGGCAAAATAGGTATTCGTCTCTAATACTAAAAATGCCACTCAGTATAATGAATGTTATCCTTAGTAGTTAGTAAACTCTTCTTTCCTCTTTTACCTCTTTCTCCTAGACATGGATTTTAACAGAGATTCTGTTGTTTGCACTGTAATGTTTCGCCATTCTTCCATTATAACATTCTTTAGATAATTTCCATTGCATATCTGATGGCTCCTATTTTTGTCGAGTATATTCCGCAAATACTCTTTTGAATTAATATCTGAGGATTGTAATGGTGTCGGCATCTAGTGGGAGCGTTATATAACTGCCAATAGTCTAGCATCTAAATACTATGTTTAGGATCATGATCTTGTGTAAAATTATAATCCCCAAAATACCCATATTGCTCTCACTTCTGAAGAAGTGTGTTTTTAGAATGGTTATGTAAACTCTGTGGTTCATAATTTCATCACAAAATACAAATTCTCTACACCATTTGCACTCTTGCAGCCCCATACAAGTACTAAACTTCTTCCATGTTAAATTGAAGCTTTGGTATTTCTTTCTTCAAGTTTACAATTCTTTTTCCTCAACTTAAACAGCTCAAATTTACTTCCATCAACAAATACAGCCTTACTGCAGAAGTCAAACAAGCTGCTTCCTTCTGTTAATTCTATTTATGTGCAGTTTATACGGGCTGTTTGGCCTCATTAAGTACGTTTTTACAGTCTATGCTGGAAAAGACATTCCTATGTATCACTGAACTGCAGCAGCAAGCTTTGGAGCACTTAGTTCTTGGATTCTTCTTGACTTCTGTAAGTAGCTGTCGTTTTTCCACTTTGGATAAACCACAGGACGGCCACTTATTGATTGATTTTTCTTAAGTTTTGTGCTGATTGATCATGATTCTTCATTGTACTGGTAGATCTGCCAATAGCTTTTCCAATTTCTTGACAACATTATTCTTTTCGAAACAACCTGATGCTAATTTCTCCTTCTTTAGTAGTTTCGTGGCCTTTTCGTCCCATATTAACTAAATATCACCCAACGGCTTTAGAAACAGCGATGGAATTATTGACTGCAGTAGATATAACACAACTGCATAAGGAAAGGGAGAAGGGTATGTGTTAGAGAGGCATCAACCTGGGATATTGTTCGCTTACGAGTAATTGCTTGACATCAAATGGTGCATGATCTTAAATACCGCAGATTTGTGCACAAATTAAGCAAAATATAAACTCAAATATCGTTCCCTTTCAAATCTAAGATATTAACCGATGAAATAGTTATTGTTCGTTTCTCAGCTATATTTTAGAATTGTGCTTGTTATGTTCTAAGCGCTAAGGTCAGACGAATACCTTTTGGGGACACTGTAAATTACTATGCCTCTCTCTTAGGAAGAGCAAAACAATGGCAGCATTAGCTTTTATTCTGCCATCGTTGTTAAACTGTGCCATTATACGTTCGTATATTGACACAATTGCAGTTGTTTGGTTCAGAGCACTACAAGCTACAGCCGCGAGCAAGCAACCACAGAAATACTCCGGTTAGCATCAACATCACCTAGCGGCATTATCTACCGTACCTTTCTGTTTGACTGAAGAATCGAATAAAAAGAGATGTGATACTTATAATCAGTGTTATCATGCTGAGTAGGGAATCTGGTTTAAGTTCAGCTTACCACAAACGAGTTTTACGTAAACATGATCAGAACAAACATTGGGATGATTTAAAGCAGAAAAGCACCGCCGATAATACGTAACAAATATGCTGTAAAGTTGAGGTTCATAACTGAAGCTTTACCATATCTCTGCGGTTATGTTCACACCTAAATTGTATCGTATTTTACCATTAAAATGACTTGTTGCGATAGATAAACGGTTACACCAAACAATGGCGAGTTAATAATTAATCTCAGCATACGCTTTTGAAGTCAATAATGGCCTCCACTTGAAAATCATAAATATTTATTTGCAGCCTTTCGATTGGAAGCACGTTGGACTCTGCCACGTGTAAAAAGACTTTCAACAATACTATCTTTCATATTTACATTATTAAAATGTATGCCTAAATTCAAGAAATGTATCTTAAGAACATTTTTTTTTTCAATTTTATTTTGCACTATCGTCTATGAGAGACAATTTAATAAAGAATGCAGCTCTCCGTAAGTTATTGCGGTTTAATGGATATCTCTCTCTCTCTCTCTCTCTCTCTCTCTCTCTCTCTCTCTCTCTCTCTCTCTCTCTCTCTCTCTCTCTCTCTCTCTCTCTCTCTCTCTCTCTCTCTCTCTCTCTCTCTCTCTCTCTCTCTCTCTCTCTCTCTCTCTCTCTCTCTCTCTCTCTCTCTCTCTCTCTCTCCCTCCAACTCTCAGTTCTCTCTTGAGTGCGCACGGAATGTCAAAGTTGGCTAATATTGTAACGGGTGCTTTAAGTTGGTAACGGACTGTAGTAGCTCCATCCCTCAAAGTACGTCTATTCTTGGACAATTTACTGTGGCTATCTTATTTACAAGTTGCTTTCGTTACCCCCAAAAGATGGGCGGAAGGTTTCAAGTAACTGAGTTGTTCTTACTAGATGAGCACGTGAAGTTAATAAAATGATAATAAATATAATGACGACATAATAGTAAAACTATTAAAACTTATTTAACTACTAATGTGATGTACGTCATTATAAAACCATAATAATTATGATAGTTACAACTGTAATAAGTAAAGCTTGGTTTATTATTGTTATAAATAATCATATATCATTGTTCCTGCTGTTATAAAGCAGATATATTTTTATTCCTGAAATCTAAATGCTTGTATACCAAATTAGTTATTGTTACTGACAAATATTTATCATTTTTCCATGAAGAGCATCCTGTTCTTGAACTTACGTCAGGCAGTTCAGCATCCCTCACACTGCTACATCCCTACTCTATAGCAATAATAATTGATTCCGTTGATTATCAAAAGAATATTTTGTCACGCATTTTAATACTACAGGTAAGCTTCTTCTCATTCACCCCTATCTCTATGAGGTCAAGCCTCAACTCATCTTTCTTGCCTACCTCTGATTTTATTTGGATCTACCAGAATGGACGGGCCCAAATGACCTTGTTGTCGACGGGCCCTAAAATACTACACACTCACTCACTCTACCAGAATGAATGCGTTAGGAAAGACTGTTTCTAAGACTACCCCCATCATTTTACATACTCGCTCATAAACGCTCATTGGTTAAATGTTTCTTTGAAGTTATTGAAGTGTAATATTAAATAAATATGGAACTCTTATGGAAGAAAAAACACTTATAATCTAAGAAATATCCAACTTGGTTGTACTTATTTATTTTATTTCTATTACTTCTTTCTTTTCATTTAAGCACACATATTATGCAAATTTTGTAAACTGATATTCAAGCGCTTTTTTTTCCTTCATGTAAAAATTAAAACAATTTTTGGAGTAATAGAAATGCATGCCTGATTGTTATGCTTATAATGCGATTAAAACTTTGCAGAACTTATCGGAAATATTGTACTCGTGGCTTTTATGTTATAATATTTCCAACAAACTAATTAATACTTGATGTGTTTAAATTTCTTTTTAATTCTCAAATAACTGCAAGAACATACAATATTGCATTCCCGGAAAATTCCTGACTATAAACAAACTAATATTCTAACGTATTGTCAGTATCAAAATTTATATATCTAGGTTTATCTTCCAGTAATGAGTTCAAAAGCAATAGTGAGTGACAGTCAGTACTTGCCACAGTCCTTTCGGAATTAAGGTTTCTTACGAGACGCGTTTCATAAACGTAATAATTGCAGGGTAAATTGTGTCCAGCTCTTCCTTGTTCCTGGTAGTTCAAGTATTAATGTCTGGTTGTCAGCAAGACGTTATACATAATATAGATTCTATCTGGAAAAAAACAATAACTTCACGCCACTGTTGCTGTAATATAATATCACTTTTCCACATATTCATCTAATGCTTGTGTAGAGAATCTTACAATTGTAAGTGCTTACATAAAGTTAATCGTTTTTATTTACGTTATTCCTGCACTCCAATTTATTAATGGTTTTCCCTCAGAATAGAAATGTCTTTACCACTTACACTCTCGATTTGGGAGACGTTCATTTTTACTTATGTTATTAGAGGTTTTACCAAAAGAAGACGTTTCTATGTAAAAATCTGCCAAATTTCTCGATGCTAAGATGACATTAGAGAGCATAAAGATACAGCCTAAATTTTACCGGGTAGTAGCTAATGTGAAGTTTCCATCTATAGGTACTGCATTTGGTAGTGCATTCACTAACATAGCTTTTCTTAAGAGAAATTTGCTTCTGAGAGACTCCGAGTTCATAAACACGAAGAGTTATTACACGCAGATTTCAAATTTTAAATATTCTGCTAGTCTTTCTGCAATGGGAACAAAAACAGAAAAAACGTTTTCTATCCGGAATTATTTGAACGGTCTGTGGAGCTAGACATCTTAATTACAATAGCTATAATGAACTTTATAGCCTATAATTGCTAAATACATGAAATAGTGCTAAAGTTGAGCTGGATTTTCCAGTAGCCTTTTATACCTGCAAGTACATCAAGTGACAATGTTATTATTTAGCAATTTCGGACATTTCCAGAGAAAAATCAAACATTATTAATGACTCGCTCCTAGAATACTTGATTAATTGGTTCCGATGGACATTCGCCATATATTGGAGCTGAAGTTGTTCGGACAAAGGATAAATTACGTCAGCGATCGGTAAGCTTCGCACATTATCGCCATTGTTTTCCTCTTTGAGTTGTATTAAAATGACTCCGTAAATGACAAAGAAATTTATCATTCATTCTTCATGACATTATTTAAATACTGTTTTAGCTTTGAGGAAGCACTTCACTCTCAAAATGTTTTTCAAAATGTTTTTTCTTGTACTGTATGCAGTATACTTGAATAGTTTGCAACCTTAATCATTTTCCTTTAAAAACGCATTTATAAAAAATATTCCTGCAAAGTAATACGATCACAATTCATATTTTCTTTTGCGTATTTTAAAATTTATAGTATAAAGAAAGTGGTTTTCCGATATGAGCATTTCTCCATACATAACTGAAATTGGATACCTTTAGAAATTTTAATGTCAATTACAGGCTATTGTTACATTGTGTGTGCCTGGATCACGCAAAATGATTTATATTATGGTAACATGATTAGCAATGACTAGGATGTATCCCAATCATCAAAATAATAGATACATGGCTATCATTACAAAGCATGTATCCCAAAAGTAAAATTCTTCATTTAAATATTCAAAGGATCTATTTCCAGTCCAAAGTTCGCACAGTTTTTTTTTAATTCTTCATTCACAAAAAAGTTTATATTTAATTGGTCCGTCAAATGTACTATCATTTCCATTATATATTGTGATTCATATAAACCTGAACCATTTCAATAGGCCATAAATTTTAAACAAATAATAGGATACACGTACAACTTTGGGAGAATATAATACATAATTGGGAGATTACATTTCACTATTTACATCCCAAAGAAAATGTTGGAAGTGTCCTCCACCAGCATCCATACATGTTTGCACTCGTCTCACCATATGCTCTGAAGTATTAAGGAGATGAAATCGAATTGAGAGAAGACTATTTCCAGCAAGACTATTTCGTGCCATACACCAAATGACAACATGGAACTTGCAACCAGTTTCTTTAGTAATCTTAAAAGGTCTGGGGTCTCCCAGATCCCCTGACCTAACCTGCTGGATTTTTTCTTGTGGGGGGGGTATCTAAAAAACAGAGTGTACAAGAATAGGCCACGGACAATCGATGTTCTCAAGGAATCCATTCGAACCGAAATAAGTAACATTCGTGAGGATTCTCTCCGTAAAACTTCTGGGAATATGGTGAGACGAGTGCAAACATGTATATATGCTGATGGAGGACACTTCCGACATTTTCTCTGAAACTTAAATAGTGTAACGTCATCTCCCAATTCTGTGTTATATTCTCCCAAAGTTCCACGTGTGTCCTATTATTGGTTCAAAGGTTATGGCTTATTGAAATGGTTTAGTTTTATATGGATCGCCCTACATTTATTGCACGTACTACAAAATGTTTGATTCCATGCAACTTTGAGTTTGTAACCTATTCTTCTTAAGTCAGGCTTCTCGGATCTGCGTTACACTGCTCCATACTGAACTCCTCAGAAATAGAAGTGATGCTTTCTGATGAGACAATTACTGTGTTACCCCTCGATGATTTTGACATAATTGATCCAATAAACTGCATATCGTAGTTATAAGGATCTTTCATAAGGACAGCGGGAAGAAACAACTCCTCTGTCTGTAATTGGTCTGCCTCGAAATAGTTAATTGGAAGCAATCTATCTAGGATTTCATGTAAAAGTCTGAAAACTGCCATAATTCTAATGAACACAACACAGACCGAGTAACATATATTTATGAACTATTAATGTGTAGTCATTTGATTCACTGATTTGGCACTGAAGTCCGTCATATGGTACCTTCCTGTGTATGTCCTTGCTATATATGGACTATTATATATGGACTATTTAAAAATCGGCATCTAATAAGGTATCTCATTCAAATTTAGTTCCATAACTTTTATTACAATGACAATTTGGATAAATAAGCTTAGGGCAGACTCCAAGATATTGTCATGTTACCATGTTTCAGATTTATTAAAACGTTTGAAATAATTTGTTGTCCTGAAGTCATTGCTCGTTATCATATTCAGTTTTCACCAGCTGTTCTAGAATGACGACAACTTGTAATGTTCTTGATTCATTGACTGCCTAATTCATCCAAAACTCTTCTTCAGATTTCCACGTTCTAGTAGTTGCATTGGAACTTCTGACGACACACGTGGTAAATCCATCTTAAGAATTTGCGCTGTTGCTAACTCGGAGTGCTCAGTAATTACTCGTTTTAATTTGAAAACAACAAACTTTAAGATTACTCTGTGATACTCCTGATTTGGAGTACTGGTGGTACGGCGTTTAGCAAATATCCGCGAAAGCTGATTCATATAACAAGTTGTAGTGCATTGGTTGCCTTAACCGGCAAAGCTTTGGAGCTACGAGAGATGATTTTCATAGACATAGTATATTCACCTACAACATCGCCGTTCAGAGAGTGCATCCTCTGTAGAAGAACAGTGTGTTCTCGATATATTATTTCTCAAATACTCGGGGTCTTTGAAAATGCTACACATTTTGAAATATTCTATATTTTGTTGTTTACAGAGAGGTCTGAATTATCTAAGGAGTCTCTATTTCGGTGTTTTCTCAACAGATATTTATGCCACTATGGCTCTTATGACTAGAGATATGACGTATGACAGTGAATCGAAATGGTTAAGGTACCCTTGATGTTCGAGGAATGGAAGCTCATTTTAAAGTGTGGTTCAAATTTTAAAATGTCGCTGAAGTCCAACGTCTGGCGGCGTGAATTAGTAACACGCTGAGAAATTTTGTTAAAGTTTAAGAAGCTTGAAGTCATTTCGTGGTCTCTAAGAAAAGATAGGGAAGACTTCTCAGAACTACGGGTCTTGCTTCTTCGGTTATAGTTCTGAAAAGTACTACATCACCTCGTCTGCTACACATGCGCTCATAACACAGAGTTTAGCTTTCTAAAGTTCAACCTTATGAAATCATTTAACTGAAAACCATGCGCACATATGTTTACCCATTAAGTAACCAATGAAGTTTTTTGATGCTTTCAGTGGAAAATGTGGAAGATCGTGTAGTCTGTTGAGATCCAGTTCAAACTTACATTGTTACAAATTAATCCACCTGGAAGTACGTCTGGTGTGGGTTGTCATTTGGAACCGTTTTCCGTTACCACCTGTAATCAGGAAATGCTAAAAAGGGAACTATCACTGTACAAACACCGCTACGCAACTGATCATTTGATGGTATAATGCCTGCTGTATATAAGCATCTACACCAAATATCTGCTGTGGAGTAGAACCAAAACACCCAAAACTGAAGCCTGGAAAGTGCCGCATGGCATCACTTGCAAGTAGCTGCTGGTTGGAGTCCCTCGTCAGCTCTGTGTCGTGTCTGGGTGACGGCGCTCTTTACGTACGCCATGTATATAGGTCGCTACCCGTCACGGGTAAACAGTCTCTCCCATACAATGCTGTGTTATGCCTATGTTATGTTTCTTGGTATTCTGGGTTCATTTTCGGGTACTTCCAGCACCCCCCGTAGGGGAGGCGACCCGTCCCCTTCAGCTGCCGTGGTGCGGGCGCTGTGGACCCCTAGCACTCGTGTACCTCTGACGTTACTAGAGGAACCTTGGACCGAACATTCAAGCCCCTTCCTGATTGGGAGTTGTTCGGATTGGGTTGGACTCGAGGGGGCAGTGGTTCCCGATACCCGTGGGAGAAGGGTACGTCTCCGGACGGGGTTGAGGGAAGCCATTAATATTCCCGCGTACTAGCCAGCATAGCTAGTAGGTGTGCTAGATCACCAGGCGGCCCCACCGAGGTCATATCGGTAGCCTTCCCATTTTGGAGTTGGCGCGCGTAAGTGGTGTATCACTTCCATCCTGTCTTGAGTCCACAGGACCAGATGGGGGGCTTGTAAGTCTCTAGGTCTTGCCCTATGGAAAGCCCTACGGAGGCGCCGGCGCCCTTTTGGGACAGCTCGGCAACTCCCTGGTTGAAGCAGGTCAGCGTCTTTGGACCTACGGGTCCTGGATTAATTGGAGTAGAACCTCTCAGTTAACGTGTACTCCGCACCCGATTTTTGACACGCAGCTCCACATACGAGTTGAGCAGAGATGATGCCATCAAACTCTTAAGTTCGTACAGTTGTGTGCATACCTTGTAAGTAAAATTATTTAGCTATATAGTCAAAAAGACTTCACATTACCCACCAGGATAGGGAGCTTTGCTTTACGAGAATCTACGAATCTAAATATAATGAACAGGTGCACACGAGTTTCTGGCACATTTATTAAAGCATGTATATATCTGGAAAGTAGCAATCCTAGAGGTATTTTGTCCAGAAATTAAAGAAATCCCCTCAGACATTGACCAACGTTATCCAAATAACCACTCACCGTTGTAGTTTGTCTGGCTGATTACTAATTTTTATTAAATATCTGTATTTAAGTATGTAGAGGGTCTTTTTCCATTCTGACGAACCTAATTTCAAACAGGGAAATACTACATTAGAAATGAAATTTAATTGTATGCCCACACCTTTAACGATACGAATGAAAGTTGTTTTCCAGAACATGAAAGATCGTTATTACTAATGGTTCTCTTTGTTCTGTACTTTGAGTGGCACTATATTCCAAATGATTAATTGCTTTTAAAGTAATTCGCCAGGGAGTCGATAGGTATGCTGTCCTTTATGCTAACACGACATTCAACAACTCTTTAGTTAAACCACTCTCAGAGATTCCGTTACCGTGTTTTGATATTCCAAAGAGCTTTTAGAAGATTAGCCTTCAAATGTTAAACAGATTCCCAACGAATGAAAATAAAAATACATTTAGAGTGGGGTACAACCACGTTTGTATGTTCGTGTGTCTGTCGAGTGGAGAAAAGCCTATTCAACCTATTTGTAGCGCACATCCTTTTGATCGTGTAATGCAAGTGAGGTGATGCATTTAATGATACAATATTTCTGATAAAGATCTTGCTGTTACATTTCATTAAATGTCATAGGTTCATGAACATTTTGGATTACATTTCAAAAATAATACAAGCAACATCAAATGAAATTCAATAACAAAGTATCACGTCTAAATGGCAGGATTTAAAATACATATTGGTTTCGTGGTGATGAAATTATTTGTATGGCAGCTTCTTAAATGATTAGTTTTTAATTATTTCTCCGCTTCTGGTTGCAATCAATGAAATTGGTTGTTCTAACACACAAATTGTGTGTAGGCAAACTTTGAAATGTCGCAGAATCAGAAGTGAAAAAGTCAATTCCATAGTCGGGATCTAATCCACGGATCTTTCGGTCTATGAGATTACGCCAGTACAACATATAAATCGCCAACTAACTGGCATTTTTCAACAGATCATGGTGAAATCTCAAATTCGAGACCACATGCCTCAAAGGTTACCTTACAATTCGTGAATACTTAAGTGCCAGGTTTTTAAGGTTTTGTTATAGCTTTATTTATAATGACAATCAATGAAAGTGATTGTTCTAACAGGCACAAACCGTGTGTAGCAAACTTTGAAGGTTAGAATCAGAACTGAAAAATCCAATGTCATACACCGAGCCACGAGGTATCTCCTACCAGATTTGTCACGATATGACCACTTTTCTAATGTACGCTTTCTTAAAATCCCAGTTAGATAAATCAATTAAAATGTGTTTTATAAAATCTTCTAAAAATGTACCTAAGGTATGTTCTATACTATATCTCATATCAATGCCCGCCTCGGTAGTGTGTCTGCCTCACGTTCAAGAGGTCCCGAGTTCGAATCTCTGTCAGGGTGAGTTACCTGGAGTGAGTGAGTGAGTGAGTGAGTGAGTGAGTGAGTGTGTGGTGTTTTAGGGCCCGTCGACAACAAGGTCATTTGGGCCCGAAGTCAACACAAACCTAAAAGCTATAAAAAATTAGCTAAAAAGGTAAAATATAATAAAAACACTCAACTGTTAAAATTACATAAAAAACCATCTAAAGACTAATCATTTAAAATCTCTAAAATTAATAAATATAAAATGCAAGTTAGACTTGTTTATTAAAACCGATTTGGGCAACAAACCGCAGTGCCTTAATCACGGCCACTGGGTCGTCCCCTAAAACACCCAGCAAGTTAGTCCCCAAGCCTACTGACTGGCGAACGCGGACGTACTGCGGGCACTTCCGGGGTTTTCCCTTATCCTGAAAAACTAATGCTGGGTAACTCTAAGATCCATGGACTCCGGACTCATTTGAGCATCATTTCACCCATTTCATTCATCGCCCGATATGACTTAACGTTGGAGGATGTAAATTACAACAACAACAAATTTCTCATATCAATCATTTAAGATATGGATGTAAAGTAGCACACAGAGATAAATAAAGAACATACACTCGCAGTTTTGGCATTAGGATAGCGTATTCATCACTTGCTTATCCGAAAAGGACAAGTACCAGAAAACTTCCAACTACCTATTTATTATATATTACTTTATCATTATTATTAATAATAATAACCCTATTTGTGTATTTACACACGTTTTCAAAGTTTAAGAAACAGCTATATTTTAAACCACATAAAACTGACTTTTCCTTTTAGAAATGTACTCCAAAATATGTAAGATGGTACGCATAAAAATTCAAGATCAAGTTAATACTCTCGTTTTTGTAATAAATCAATATGTAACATTTCTTGTTGTCGGCTGCAGGCTAAAGTTGTTGTGATCCTTGACAGAAGCACAAGATTTATGTTTGTGTACAGAAAACGCAATATACGTAACCGAGATGCAGTGTCGATTAAACAAACGTTTCACCTTTCCTTTTCCACCCCTGGAGACCAAGATCAATTACAATTCTATTAGGCATCTCAGATTTATAGGGACATGGAAAACATGTCAGAGGCAAATTTTGCAGCCTTGTCTACCATCCATTGTCCATATCTACATTCCCAGCAGAAGATCCTGGTGACTAGTTCACTTGCATTACAGCTTTCTTTTTGTATTTAAGCTTGTGAACCAAATTTATGTAAATTAATAAGTTATTGATGTTGTTACACAGAAAGCCAGTATTTCAGTGTTTTGCTTTGAGACCAGAACTTTGCTTCAAATACCTCTTTTCCACACAAATATACTTTTTGATATTTTGGTGCGAAATCGAGATATACAATGCATGCATAGATTATATGCAGATACATTCCTGACCCTTCTTATCAAGTTGCCTTGATTGTTAAGAAAACAGCAATTTTTCTTAATATCTTCTGTAAACAGACAAAACAGCTAATATTTTTGCCTTACAGCTGAGGTTATCAATACATATTTTATTTATTATAGACTGTCAGAAACTACAGGGAGTTGTTTGTTATACATTGCCACTTCTCTACCAGACATGTGGCTTTAGAGCTGCCTTGTATACCTCATTTATCTGTTAAATGTTTCCAGTACTATTACACTTAAAAGAACACTCAAAACCAGGATTTCCTGAGGGCTACAGGTTAAAGAGATGTTTCGAGTAGCTTTGAAGACTAAAATTTCAATCTTTGTGTTCGGCGTGCTGAGTGGACTCACTGATATTGCTAGATTCTTTAATTTTTACATTCCTTCCAAAAGCCGACAACTTGAACTTTAAAGTTTGAAATCCACATTAAGCAGAAACAAGTCAATTTCATAATAAAAGCGTCTTTTTGCGTAAAAATTTGGTCACACCAAACATAATTCGGTAGTAATCTAGTCAGTAAATTGTCCCTTCGAAATATCGTTTTGCCAAAAAACTATACTTGTGATTAAAACTTGTCGTTTGCCAAAAATAGCCATGATATTGTAACTTCGAGGGTTACGTAGAATCAAAAGTCTGGTTTACAGAACTTTAATACACTCTTTACTGCAGTAAACAAAAGCTTTGTACAGCCCTTGCAGCAGCAAAAAGACGTGATATTGACAAACAGCAGTCTTCAAGTTCGACTCGGTGCTCCGCCCCATGTAAACAAATGAAAGAAATCACTGCGGTACACTTCAAACGTCGACTGTCGCAATAGCCATCACACAACTCACAACTACAACACTAACTGCCGCTCTAGCACCCTGCGGGGCTTTTAATACCCCTAGCCATTGTTTCTATAAATCCGCAGACCATTCGATAACAATCGCAACGGCAACAGAAAGGTGGAAAATTCCAGAACCTCTCTCTGTCTCTTTCTCTCTCGGCAAGCGTCCAGCTCTCCTGCCCGTGCGCCACTCTCTGTCTCTTTCTTTCCTGCCCACACGCACAGCTCTGGCTTTGCCGCAACTCCACAACAATGTGATCGGTGACGATGCTAATGGTTTTTGGAATACTGGTTATGCATTTAATGTTTCGGTACTTTGATAGAAAACTTTGAAATGTCAAGTGAACGCTCTAGTGTTTCCTTTTATATTTCGCAAAGAACGCAATGTAACCTTAGTATGTTAAATGAACTGTTTTTACACAATTTCCAACACTGTGCCCTATGTACTCCACAAAAGTCATAATGATTATAAAAAAGCTGATAGCATAACTAGCTTGTACATAAATAATTTGTAGAAAAATCGTTGAGTAAATGATAACGGACAGAGGATGCCGTACGATTATTAATCATAATGTACAAGGTTCAAAAGCAAAGCAATGTTAACACATCAAGAGTATGCAACTGTTAAATACCAAACAGTGTGTCCGTGTGTGTGAGTGTGCTGACCTTTAAAAATCCAATTCATTAATGGCGTTACCCAAACGCGAACCATCATTGCAACTTAATAAACATAACTAGTGTCAAATGTCATTTGTACCAAGATAAATCATATCAAATATAATGAACATCGGTCACGGACGTTTGTGTTCGATAACAACCTGCAATTGAAAAGCGTGATGCTTAGCATTTTCAGCATGAACGTCATCTGATTGGTTTAAATTTAGAAGTCCTTAATTGGTTTACGTTTCATAGAGGAAAATCAAATCGCAGCAATTGCCTTGTTTAACGATTGTATAACAATTAGAGCGGAGAAATTGATTACATTTGGCTCAAATTAGCAGTAGGTATCAGATTTATTTATCAATCAAGTTCTTTAAAATAGCGGATAAAACCTTCTGTTACATTGTGATAAGCCACCTACAAAATATACTTTCATCGTCATCATCATCATCTTTTATTCACCATTAAGCTTACATGAAGCAATAGGTTTCGTCAGTTATAAAAAGTATTTACAATATATTTACAAGTACAGAAGATTTACAACTTAATGCACATAAAATTCTAGGTAAAATAAGATTATTTGCAGGGCTTAAAATACTAATTAACGTAAGTTAATAACTTTACTATAGTAATAATAAAATTAAACAATTAGGTACCTACTACTATAATTTACAATAGTTTTACATAAATTCACTAGCATGTATGTTATATTCTAAGTATTCTTGTACAGTATAAAATGCTTTTTGTATAAACCAGCTTTTAATACTATAACAAATCTGTTTTGTGGCAGTTCGTTTATTTCCAGAGGAAGCTTATTGAATAAATTTAACTGTTGATAGCAGTGGCTATTTATGGTCTTGCTCAATCGGTTGTGAAGTGTATCTAAATTATGTTTGCATCGAGTGTCATAACTGTGTACTGAGGAACGATTTATAAATAAGTTTTGATTTTCTTAAACGTGTATGATAATGGTGTATATATACATGACGGTAAAGTCATTATCTTAAGGTCTATAAAGCTAGGCCTACTTGTATCCATGTAGTGACATACTACGACAGTTTAATACGAAAAGCAACATTAATACCGTCGGAATCTGTACCAGCATCAGGTTTACCATTCAACATACAGAAGTTCTCATCATTTCAGAAGAGCAGGTTCACAGCTATACATGCCCTGCAAAAAATTCATTTTATTAAAGGTGTGGTTCTTTATTCCAAAAGTTCGAGTAGGCTGCAGAATCCCACAATTCATTTAACATAACGAAATCAGGTCAACTTCGTCACTCGCCAAACTAATACGCTATTAGTTAACTAAGTGTACACGTAAACAAAAAATCACGTTTAATTTGGTTTCCCGAACGATGAATACCATACAAACATGACTCTGAAATAACAAAATAATTATTTTAAATCCATTAAAAGGACTTTAAAATTTATTCATTGCTGTTTTTGGAAGTATTATAATCCATTTCAAAGCCCAACAATTGTACGTTGACCAACGTTGGTAATATATCCCTAGTGTAGAAGCAAAGTTACAGAACCTTGTGAATTTGAATGATATTTCTAAACAAAGTTCAATTTTTGTGTAGTTTTCTTAAGTCTTAATTTAAGTTTTCTTTAATTTTAAACAAAGTGATATTAGTATACAATAATTTTTAATCCTTTATCCAGCCATAAATTTTAAACTGTTTTGAAGAAAGAAAACTCTAGTTTCCAAAATACACCCTTCCTGATAACTGGAAGCTTTTCTTTCAAAATCTTATATTAAGTATTAAATATAGTCCATATGACAGCCTTGTAGAAAAAAACAGTGAAATATTTTTACAAAAACGTATTACAAACACTAATCTGTACCTCTTCATTCTCATATTGCTGTTCACTAGCTTACAAATAAATTATCATAATCTCTTACGTGTTTGGCAGAGCTACCAACCTCATTCAAGATCATTATAATGGCGGTTATTTAATCAGAATGTTATGTTCCACTCCAATAGAACCATGAACTCATTTCAAAGTCAAATGAAGGCTAATTATTCCTCTAGAATGTTGTAAGGCCTGCTCTTGATAAACTTTACTTCACCAGCAGAGTCTACCATAAAACACCCCTGACAGTCTACGTATTTCGGGTTATTATGAAGGAACATATTCCCATCGCCACCGTGATCTCTGGAATTTTGCCAGATGTTAATATTAGAAGGCTAAAACCCGCGAATAGCTATGAACCTATGATCATGTAGGTAGTGATTTACGTTCCCATGCATATAACAGCATTTCTCAATCACGGAAATGCTCCCAGTGCACACACCGAATGAGTCCTAGCATTAAAGCAAGTGATCAAGTTGTTAAGTGCTCTCGCACGTTCGATATCACTGTACACAACTTCATTAGTGCGGTAGTTTACGTGAGCGCATAAATACATTTCCCCCTGCATTTCCCTCTGTCGTTTTATCTCATATTTTTTCGCTCATCATCGCCTTTCTTTTATCTCACGCTGTGAAATTCTAAATGCTACCGAAAGCGTTAAAAATGTCTCCTCTTATCGTTCAACGTTGGACAGTTTAAATTCTTGGGAATGACATAGGCTATTCCTTTGTAAAAGCGTAATTTTGTGGAATATTAAAATCATATTTTATTGAATACGAGTACATACAACATTATAAATATTTCTTTTCCGCGACGGTTTCTTTTTAAATGTTTTTCTTTAGACTGAAGAACTGCCAAGAAATATAATAATGAAAGACCAATAAATATATAAACCACTAACAATATCGTTAATGAATTAAGAAGTCACTTCATTTTTAAAATAATTAAAAACCGCTGAATTGTTTTCCATCACTAGATCAAACATTCTGAACAAAAAGAGAAACAGATGTCCAAAATTCATTAAAAATCTATCTGAACATTAAAGAGGAATTTTACATTCATTAATGCAATGACAAAGAACCATTTTCATTCATTACAACTAACAAAAAGATATACCAAAATGCGTAAATGACATTTTAAAATATCTTCATTTACAAAAGCTGCAAAGTAGTAAAATTTTCAAAAAAGTATAAAAATTGTAAAATTAATATATTTAAATCATCAGAAACATAAATTGTGTCATAATTTGGCTTTGTACCCTTCATGCTTATTTATTTACTTCATATTTATCGGGATAAAAATTGCAAAGAATTTCAAAACCCAAACCAGTAATAATAAGTACTACGAAATGGTTATTAAAACAATCATTTCAGATTTATTACAAGAGCTATATTTTTCAGTTAGTAGACATTTTTATCTATTCCTAATTATTTACGAGTTATTGCGAAATATACAAATTGGTCTGGCAATGAAGAGGACTTATTAATTAAAAAAATTATTTATGTGTTTAGTTTTAACAAAAATGTCTGAAATGCTAGTTTTAATCAATATCGTTAAAACTATTTTTGAAAAAAATTGTAAAATTCTTCCATGTAAAGATAGCCTCATGCTACCATTATGTGGATCTTGTTCAAAATCTTCGTGTAACATCTTCGGAAGGTGTTAAATTTAACTCAAAATTTGATATTTGCCAGAGTTTTCGTATTAACTTACATTATCCATGCTCAGAAAAGGGCGCGCAACTTCTTCTACAACTTTTTAAGGTATTGTGCAAACATGTACATGCATTTCCAATAAAACCTTTATAACAGTTTTGGGTGGAATTCAACATTTCGGGGGTCCCGATGTTGCATTTGTTTTTAAACTTTGAACTTTCCAACCATTCTAGCCCTTCGTTAAGAACATGGATTTTAATAAGACATGAAGTAAAGGATGACAATTAAAATGAGCTACGGAACTGTGATATAGACTTAAAATTCCACTAAATCACAGGGAGGGAAGAATAAGACGAGCGAGCAGAGAGAGCACAGATTTGAATGGTGGAAGACGCAGCGCAGATGATCCCTAAATTTTCCATATTGAAACGTCACCAGTCGATCGATCCTTCTATACTCGACTATCCTCAAGGACAGGTTAGAGTGAAACACATCAGCTGGATAGGAGTACACTGCGCTTGGCCCTGTAAACCTCAGGACCGAAATGAAAAGAGAACGTGTCATCTACTCCAAAATTCACCTACCGACCAGAGAAAACTGCAAAAAGATTTTAATATTAGGGTGTCAATCAATAGAAAATGGAACCTGGGTCTTCTAAAGGGAGTCCTTCCCACACAAATAGGAAGTCTTTATTTGATTCTTCAGTATAAGTTGTAGTCAGCCTGATACGGAGTATAATTCAACTTTACCTATTTCAATAAACAGGATAACTACGTGTATTAGAACTGCGAAGTCGAGACTCGAACTTTCTGTCTTTATACATAATACTTAATGAGAATAATGTGGTAATAAAAACACCACTATTTTGCCATCAGTAGTAATGCGTCAATAGTATAATGAAATCTGTGTAACTGTACATAAAGGTAGTGTAAGTAAACCAAGATTATTGTAATCGAATTTGAGCTCGTTTTGATTTTTTGAGAGAAGGAGCCCTCATTTCATTTTATTTACACTGCCCCTTCCAAAAATAAAGTTAAGATATTACTTAGCACCTGGTAACAGCATTTAACAGTTGTCATAGGTGAGTTAAAGCTGACAGTTCAATATTTTGAAACATCGCGCCACGATAGTGTGAGACCCCAAACGCTAGAAGTCTGTGATTCGAGTTCCGGCCGTTGCAATGTACTTTTAACTACCTTAAAATAGTATATTGATCAACAAGGCCATAATGGTATTAATTAAAACGTGAGTATTATTATAAGAGAGGCAAGCTTAATAATAATAATAATAATAATAATAATAATAATAATAATAATAATAATAATAATAATAATAATAATAATAATAATAATAATAATAATAATAATAATAATAATAATAATAATAATAATAATAATAATAATAATAATAATAATAATAATAATAATAATAATAATAATAATAATAATAATAATAATAATAATAATAATAATAATAATAATAATAATAATAATAATAATAATAATAATTATAATAATAATAATAATAATAATAATAATAATAATAATAATAATAATAATAATAATAATAATAATAATAATAATAATAATAATAATAATAATAATAATAATAATAATAATAATAATAATAATAATAATAATAATAATAATAATAATAATAATAATAATAATAATAATAATAATAATAATAATAATAATAATAATAATAATAATAATAATAATAATAATAATAATAATAATAATAATAATAATAATAATAATAATAATAATAATAATAATAATAATAATAATAATAATAATAATAATAATAATAATAATAATAATAATAATAATAATAATAATAATAATAATAATCGCCTTTTAATTACTATTACAGTGAAGTTTCATTCGGTTGTTTATGCTCATTCTTGTATCTAAATTAAAGGTTTCATTTCAAAGTATTCATTTCTGGTTTGAGTGATATGTTACAATCATTATTCCTTTATCTAAAGTGAGACATAGTACACAGCGCAGAAATATTGATTATTTCCCTATAAACAGCTGTTAACGTGTGACACAGTTAAACCTAAAAGCATTAAAACAAAACAATGGTAACATTAAAAGAAACTTACTTTTATCATGAGGTATTTAACATCAGGTGCTTCATTTATATATGTTTTCAACTCATGAGGTATAAATGTTTTGGCTTTTTTTCCTTTGCATCCTTCTGATTTGCGTTTTAGTAAGCCGTTCAGTTGCGAGTATTTAGGTAAGTCAATTTGATGCCCAATGTTGAGCGTTAATTTCAAAATAGAATAGTGAGTTCACAAGGTCGATGATTTGATATTTTGAGACAATTCTTCAAAATGCATTAGGAATACATTTTTGAGAACGAATTTATACATTTTGATACTCTCCAATCCACGTACAACTTTCTTGGCTTTTGTGGCAACAAGTTATTGGTAACATTGAGTGTTTTTGCCGTAATTACTGAGGTTGTAAGTTCAATGTCACTGTTACTAGTGTCATATATTTTGACTTTCTTTCTGAACTGGCGAGAGTACAGTTGTCGATCGAAACGAGAATAATCGATGCTTGCTCTTTCACAATGTTACGTGGCCACTTCTGAATGGTCGAATCCAATACTTTAATGAACAGGTGTACTTTAATGAGGCCCATTAAAGTACTGCTACCAGTCGTATAAATACTAAGTTTGGCATGGTGGAGAATAAAGCACTTTAAAAGTACAGCATTTAAAAGTTGCCTGCTTTTTTCGGCAGTAAACTATTCAGATGGGGCAGCTGCTGACCGTTCATGTAGTTATAAAGTAACTATACCTGTGCAGTGAACTTGTTTCTGCTTAACTTCCAGCTTCAAATGCACTTCATATCTCATTATGAATCTGCTCACAAGTTGCCGATAGTCACCGGTACAATGCTCAATGCCGAAATAAATACAAACATTCTAAAAGAAAGACATGATTAAAAGCAACAGAAATGAAATCTCCTTACATTTTACAGGTAAAATAAATAGACAATTACTTGTTCAATGAACTTGTAGAATATTTACAATTATAAAGCGCTTTAAAATTCTAAATATTTGTTTTCTTTAAGATATAACTTTTCCTCTTGCACTATAGAGTTTTAAAATCCAGTATTTAGAAATACTTCTATGTAAAATGTTACTTATTAATTTTAGTCAATTTAATTCGGCGAAAAATCGTTTAAATTAAGATTATCTTGAAATACAAAATATTAAGGTCATAAAATCTAATTGTTTTATTCCCTGGCTAAAAGAATAACTAACATCTCTAATGCAGTAGCATGCCGGGCTTAGGATGCAGTGACCTATTAGAATAATTTTAGAACATCATGTAAACTGATTAATAATTAATTTTTAAACAGTAATAGCCATCTAATGCCTAAAAAATTGTTATATTTTGTATTTTTACTCATAAAACGTTTGAATTATTACAATTTTGTATATGCTTTATGTCATAGAAAAAGTACTAAAGCTAATTCTGAACTATAGACAGTGATTATCACATATTAAACCCGTAACTTCAAATACAACTAAAGTAAATTACCGTAAAAATAAATAATTAGTATTGATACATATAGGATCTTTGAGGTTTCAAGCTCTGTCCATACCAGAACCGAATAGGCATTGGAAGTAAAACTGTGTCGATTTTCATATACCACACGAGCTAGTTAACGCGAACCATTCTGTTGTAAATCGCGCATCAGAGCCGAAGAGTTCGAAAAATTCACGCTCCAAGAGTGCGGTCATTTTCAGTGTCAAAGGGCACATATGTTGCAAAGGCTTTGATTCTAATACGGATGACGGGACATGTCTCTTCCAGCCGCGCCAACTACGCTGTCTCAGTTCATTCCGTCAACAATCAGCAATAAATTATTGCTATCTGTCACATCGTATTTTAACACATTTGAAGAGACCAGCCATCTTTCGATATTCGATAACACGCTGTTGAATCCGGCTACCAAGCCAACGATACTATAGGGAATCTTAACTCTAGCAATCGCTACCTTTAAAAACCGTTATTTGTACTTTCAAACATTTTATTTAATTAATATTTTTAAGTCACATTTACCAAATGGAATGCATAGGGCGTACGTCTGTGGCCCATTCTGCAGATCATGGGTTTTATTCCCATGACCGACTTTCCTGACGCATGGGATTTGGGGGGATGGGTTCCCAGGTCATTAAGCGAATGCTTCTTCTTTTTTTCTTCTTCATCGCTTTTCAATCCGTTCCGGCTCCAATTTTGTCTACCGATAAGAATTTCTTTCCTTTGAAGTTTTAAAAGTAAGACTTATTTTTGGTTTACATCATCTTTTCTTCGGTCTTCCCTGGTTTCTTGTACATTTAGCTGTATAATTTGTGCCTATTTTAAACAGTAATTCTGTTATTTTAACAGCATTCTGATATTATTCATTCTTACAACATGCTTTTTCCATTGATTTTTGTTGTTAGTAATAATATGATCTATTTCTTCGACTTTTAATTCTTTCCTAATATCTTTACTCCGTTTTTTGTGTTTTTAGTGCTCTTAAAATTTCACCCCTAATGTCAGTATTGTAGTACTATTTCTTTTTGTTAATGTCAATGTTTCTGATCCGTATACGAGAGTTGGCTACTCTATTGATTTATACGATTTTAGCATGGAGATTTTATGGGCCTTATTTTTAATGTTCTTTTTATATAGTAATACAGTTTAAAATATACATTTTTTCTGTATTATTCCAGTTTGTCCTGGTACGAAACTTTACATCCTAAATACTTGAAACGTAATATATGATCTATTATTATATTTTCTAACACTATTTTTTATCTAACTGAGTTCATTTCTCTAAAAGCCATATATTTGGATTTACTTGCTCATATTTTCATTGCATATTCAACAAAAATTTTATTTAAACAGTGTAGGCCATCTTCATTTGCAGTGCCAAGCCGTGGCTGAGTGGCTAGACCACTCGGCTCTCACCAAGGCGGCCCGTGTTTGATCCCAGGCGACCGCAAAGTGAGATTTGTGATGGACAACATGGCGCTGGGGCGGGTTTTCTCCGGGATCCCGGTTTCCTAAGCCATTGGTGCTCCATCTTCATCTCACATATCATAAGTGTCACTGCCTGCCAGTGGGCGTTAAACACTACACATTTTATTTCAACTACATTTGTGGTCATTAGTATATCTGATCATCTGTATATAACATAGTTCAGTTCAACTCCTGAAACATTAATCCCTCCATTGACTTTATTTGACCAAACTCTTACTATCTCGTCAATATACAAATAAAAAAGTGTGATTGATGAAGGTCAACCTTGTGTTACATCACTATTAACTATCACCGGTTATCTTTCATTTACTTTTATATTTGTATCAGTACACATACTTTTATAATACATACAGTATATAGTAATACTGTAATACAGTATACATACTATAATTAGTTGTAATGGTATGCTTTTACTTTTTAAGTTCTTCCACAGATCTCGCGTGATACTTTGTCAAAAGCAGCGATTGCTTGGAAAGATAATTACACCCCCCAAATTTTCCTAACTCCATTTCATTTCAGCTTCCATCCTGGTTGACAATTTTAAGGTTCAAGTATCGGCTGAAGTTCCGACGAGTGCGATAGTTGCTGTGAATTCTCATCCTCCGTTTCGGTAAAGTTCTTCTGATCCCTGGTCTTCTAGAGAATGTGTACGCGGGGAGGGGGGAGCCGGTTATACGCGCCACCAATGGAGGGCTCAAATCTGTAGCTGTTAGGCACCGCACTGTCTTTGGTCTCCTTTGCTCAATCCGGCTCCCTTAGCATTCTCACAGCTCACCGTTCACTCCAGGGGCAGCCCCATCAGGGATTTAGGCACAAAAGATTTCATTAAGCTGCGCCTGTATCGGGTGATTATTCCACCCATGATTCTGTACGGGTGCGAGATCTGGGGATTGGCAGCTCCGATCACCGTCCGCAGACTGCAGTACGTGCAAAACCGGGCATTAAGGATGATCTATGATACTGGGCGCAGATCCCCATCTCATATCCTACATGAATATTCCCAAATGCCTTACTTAGTGCATATAGTAGAGAGAGATCTCGAACCCTCCACAACAAAATTTCTGCCCATCCCAACCAGCTGGTCAGCTCTCTGGGTCGGTATGACCACAGAACTCCTCGCAGGAGGAGGAGATATAGACTCCCCAAGGACGCCATGGGCTATTAGCCTCTCCATCTTTCCAAAAACCTCAGGACCAGAAATGGGTCCGGAATTTCTACCCTTCGCACAGTTTCCTGCCCCCTCTGGTCGTGCTGCCTGCACTCTGACCTCCTTCAAGCGGGGAGACCAGGTGAAGACAGCCTTGGGAATACATACCACAAGCGGCAGCCTGAGCGGCTTAAACCCAACAGATCAGAGAAACTCATGCCCAGACACAAATATTTGAGACAACTTTCTTCTATAATGCCCAGATAAAGTCGCACTAAGCGGCTAGGTGCTGTGGTGAAAACACCCCCACTCAGGTTAACCTGAGTGACCTGATTCTTCTGCTGGTCTGCTGGTTGGGTACAAGGTACCATCTCCGAAATTTCGTAACATTCGATAATAAGCATTTAGTGTCTCCAAGTCTCCAAGTCTCCAAAAGATAATTTTAACAGCTTACAGCTCATCATAAGTGATGGCTTTCAGATATCTAAGCAATGGTTCTGAGATTCTTTCATTTTTTAACCCCAACATAATGCAGAGTATATTATTTCTGGAAGACAAGAACATTTATATAATACTATTTTTCTAGCGTCATTGCCGTAGTTCCATAGTCTTCATATTTTAAATTTGATTTACATGTGCTGCTATCTCTGTAGCCTTAAGTCACTTTTATCAGTGGCCGAAAACTCATATTTTAATTTTTTCATATTTACTGATATAGCTGGACAAGTTTTGATTGTATTGATGGCGAAGACAACCTGGGAGGTAACTGAGAATCTTAACTATTGCTAACATCATATAATTAACTATAGAGGGCAGATCTACAGTATACTTTAAAATCACGCTCACCTGTTGGACTATATTCAGATAAGGCCGCTAAGTATACACAAAATCATGACACCTATAGAATCGACTGGTTTTCCATTACTTTTTCAAATGTACTTTTGTAATGAATGAACATATAACTTCAAACGTCGTTTATATCACTCTTCATACGGTCCATTGTGAAGCCTGCTGTGTTTAACTTAGCCGCTACAGGTTGTCAAATACAGAGCGTGTTGTTAACAACCCTTCCATTAACTCCCACGGGCTCAACACCCGAGGTGACATAAATAACATTCTACAATTGACAGAATGATTTTAATATTTGCATATTTCTCTGTGAAAGTCAGGTTAATTTAGCTGGGGCATAAAACTTGACTTACTTCTGAATTCATGACGTGGCTCCTATGTGGCATTTGTTTGCCCTCAACATTTGACCAGCAAAAAATATTAGAAATGCTCAGATTTCTTCCAAAAAATGACCAAATTGTTACCAGTTGTATCATCACGAGTGATTAAAGTACTTCGTTCAAAGAGTCCACCATAAGAAAGATTTAGATGAGATGTATTCTCTCATTACAGTTTAATTAAGAGCAAATACTTAGTACAACAGCATTAATCATTTTACTCCATACATTTATTATTACTAATACTGAGTATACAAACAAAATATAACATAAATCCAGCAAATATTTATTTTTAATATATTAATGTTATTATAGTAAGTTTAAACAATAATGTAGATGTAAGTTAAATATCTGTTACACTATTTGCAAAAATATTATACCTAAATCGTGAGCTGCTTTTCATGTAAAAAACTGAAGCTGCTGACAGTGAAGCAAACTAGGTTATTAATAATAACTAAACACTAGTAACACAACTTCACTATTTACTTATCTTATTTAAGTAAATAGTGAAGTTGTGTTACTAGTGTTTAGTTATTATTAATAATCAAAGCTGCTCTTATATTTGGAGAAAGGTTATCAACGAACAACCCGAAAAAAATAGGTAATAAATTTATATAGTTAATTTTAATCTGAAATACTTCAGATGCGATCATACCAAAATACAGAAGATCGTTCCAAGAGCAACCTCAAATCCTTTCTTCTTAAAACTGATGAAATTGAGATGGACAGAACTCTACCATTCGCCCCACAAAACTAAGATTTTATAGTTCTATACTGAATTTCGTAAAAGTAATCGACACTGACATTGTATAGTTATGTTTAACTTGGGGGAGAAGTTTCTCAAATGGGAAGTAATTCTTCTTCTTCTTCTTCACTCCATGGTTTGGGCATATTGGCTTCATAGATCTCTCCAGCGTTTTCTGGATCGTCCTCTGTCTCTTCTTCCTTTTGGATTATAGTTTAGTACTGCATTTGGACATCTTCCATCCTCCATTCTTAATACATGTTCATGCCATTTTTGCCTTCATTTTGTCATGGATTGGTTCGATTTCTAATTCCTTTCTAATATCCTCATTTCTTATTTTGTCCAAATATTGTATAACTTTTAACACTTCTTAAAAATTTCATTTCTGCAGTCTGTATTTTATTTAAATCCTTTTGTGTTGGCACTCAGGTTTCGCTTCCATATAATAAAGTTGGAATAGCCATTACCTTATACCTTTTCATTTTTGTATCCTTTCTCACTCTGTTTTTAGAAGTTCTTTGGATTTTCCCACATATTGCTCGGAATTTGTTTACTTTTTCTTCTACATCAGCATTGTTTCTAAAGCTTGTGTTACATCCTAAATATTTAAAACTCGATATTTGTTCTAAAATCTTATTTCCTAAAACAATTTTTGATCTTACATTATAATTTCCTTTAAAAGCCATAATTTTTTCTTTTTCTTCTGCTATTTTAAAATTATACTTTTGTACTATATTATTTAAAATATACATTGATTTTTGCAGTTGATTTTCATTCCGATGAATCAATATTTCGTCATCCGCAAACAGCAGAGCATTAATATAAATAGTTTATTTTATTTTGATTCCTGGGTCTACTAAAATATTCCATTAATTTAGAATATCGTCCGTATATATACTAAAAAGAGTAGGTGATAAGCTACACCCTTGTCTTAGTCCAGTATTGGTAGAAATTTGTTCTGTTAACCTATTCCCAGTATCAGTTCTTATTGTTGTATTTGTGTATGTCTTTTACTGCATTAATAATATGTGGTGGGTAACCCTTACTTTCTAATATTTGCCACAGTTTCGATTATTTATTCTATCAAAAGCCTTTTCCAGGTCAATGAATGCGATATGTGTTTCCAAATTCTTTTCCCTTCGTTGTTCATGAGAAGTAATTAAATTAATAACATTAGTTTACCTTGATGTAATTAAGCAACCAGGAAAAGTAAAGTCCAATGCTGCAAACAAACAAAATAGAACTTCTTTCTTGGTGTTAGAATGAACAAGTCTGAAATCTATTCAAATTTAAGGATACCCATCTGTGAAAATAGGTCAAAAAGGGCAAAAAATGTCAAAAGCTTTTTTGCCTAATTAGATTAATCGTCCTATTGTTCTATTATTAAATGTCCTATTGTTTTTAATCCCACACGGCCTTTTAAACTGTGTGACGTGACTATTTAAAAGTCTGATTGTAAGTGGGCATGATGCTTTAAATCAGTGTTTTAATGTTCAGCTATTTTCAAAATATAACTTGGTCCACACGATGCAGTTTTCAAAACAGAACCTTCAACACTTTTGTGCTTGGATCAAAACGGTACCAAAGGATATTGGTGAGATGAATTTTTATAGTGTCACCAGTGTTTGTGCAATTAAATAACAAAGACAATATTTCACAAGCAAATATTGCAAATTAATAAAATGAGAATTGATTAACGTTTTGTATCCTAAACTAAGTGTCAGATTAAAATTTAATCTCATAAATTTATTAATAATGTATTTATGAGTATAACTAGAAAGTATTATTTTTATCAAACTTAAATTGCATCTTGTGGAAGAGCTTAATTAAATGACAATAAAAGACTATAAATATATCAATGTGTGTGAACTATTGTTAATACTACAATTATTGTGCTGTAATTTTAAGTAAATCCAAGCAATATTATAGGTTTGTTGTTTTTCATAGAAGGGTATCCATAAGGCACTATTTTTCAAAAGGTCTCTTGAAGAATCTAAACCTGTAGCGTGCAATTTTACCTACTTACTGTCAATACTGAGCTCCCAATGGCCATACGTGTTCACTTTAGTAAGCAGCTTCTAAACTTCACAAAGAGAAAAGTTTCCAAAGAAAGTCCTTGGCGACGACTTTATTGCGAATTTTCGTATAACAAAAGACGCTTTTCTGCAGGTAACACGAACTTCTGAGTTTTCATTAACTTTGTGCCTCCTTAAGGATTATCTCCTTCCTTTTAGTAATTGATACTTAAACACATCAGGATCAGTGAAATAAGACATTTAAAGCTTGTGAACTTCTGCAAAGAAAATTATTTCTCTCTTGTTCATTTCTTTGCAAAGACACAATTATTTCATTTCTGTGTTAATTAATCCTGCTATACTAGCGGGGTAAAAAAAAGAAGCGCACCCAGTGAGCACAAAATTCAGCACGTTAATTTCTCTAGACTAGGAGTCTGTTTCCCTTGACAATCAGAGCGTGTAGCCGATCCTTTGAGTGCGAGGTTCGGGCGTGTGTGCGTGTGACACACACACACACACACACACACGCACGTACACATTGCATCAAACAGGGGGAAACGTTTACACACTAGAGTGAGTACTATAGTTTAAAATAAAAGCCCAGCTGTGCCTACCAACTACAGCAAATTAACTTCACGCCAGACCCATTTTCCTTTGCAACAATCCATCAAGGTGTATCACACAGAAAGTAAAATATGAATCCGTAAAACCTTCTATATTACCCATAAATACAACTTTATATCTTTTTAATAACAATTGAAACTGAAATGGACTGCTCCAAAATGTTGAAGATCTTACTTGCTTACATTACACATTTATTTTTCTTTCCTTTTTCTCTTTCAGCAAAGCACACACAAAGCACACTTGACGCATATTTTGTCTACAAAATGAGACTGTGGGAAGCCTAGAAAAAGCTCGCGGAGGTAGCTGAGGAAACTAGGGTTGTTAACAAAGAGTAGTACACATATTTGGTTTTTTACTTTAAACGTACATAAGTCTACATATCTACGGTAAACGTTTAAATATATTCCTTTCGTTTGTTCAGCTAAAAGTAAAGCAAGTGCATTTCGATTTTGATTGCTCTCGTTATGCATTAAACATTTTGCTGCAAATATCCGAAAGAACTATATTGTGAATTAAATGCATCAACCAGATTAATAATCACTGAAACTTAACTAGAGTCGCCAGTGAAATCGGTGCAGGGATTCTTTGATTTAGTAGATTACATCTTACCTCTCGAAGTGTTACTTTTTCCGCTCTGGCAGTAAAAACGCGATTACCAAACGTCTCGGTTTCTTTCTTTTCTTCTTTTTCCCTTTACTTAAATACCAATTTTGGTATTTAACCTAATTTTCGTTTTTAAGTTATGCTGTTCTTAGACAAGCTCACACAGATCTTTTTGTAAAAATGCTGTTTTTAGTTCCAGAAAATATGCATTTCTGGTGAAATCTGATATGGTACTTCTGGGTGGGAAGTATTACTTCCCAATACATACTACCACAGTAGAGGAAGCAATACACGAGTACTCCCTAGAACATTGGAATTAACAATATATTACAGCTCCGAATTTTAATGTCAATCATTTTTATCTAATGTTCACTGATACATTTAAAGTGAATAAAGTGATTTAAATAAATGCTGCCAAAATAAAAGCTATTTTCTAATCCCTCTAAACTGGTAACACGACTTTTTAGTGGGCCAAGTGGCGTAGTTCCTGTCTTAAGGCATTTTACTTGCCTGTATAAAGTGGATTTAAAAGCGTTTAATATTCCTGGTATCTACAGAAGGGATTAATTAAATGATGGCCAAATTTGTCTTAGTTCCACTAAGCTGAGCGTGTACCCATAACTTGTATTTAAAGAATAAAAGTACATCCAAAGAAAAATAACCTCAAGTAAACAGCTCACCCCAACCAGATTCGAATTCGAGACTCACATTCAAAAGTAGACAAGTATTACCGCTCCACATACGTGTTTAATAACTTTGGAGATTAGGCGTAGATTAAAGTTCACAACTTCCTCGAAAGTTGTGTAATCCTCTAACACTCTTAGGCTTTTTAATTACTCCTTACGAAGCATTTTCTTCTTTACTTGAAAGCACCAACACTTTCCCAAAGTAATTTCAGAAAAATCTTAAAAATCCGATTATGAAAGGACCCGAGAGCGACCTATTCTAGTAAATCTTTTAGTAATAACATTCTATTGCTTTCCGTTTAAATGAAAGCACTAAATTTCTCCAAGGCGTCTCGCAGCAGAAAATGCAGCTGTTTGACCTAGTAGCATTCTATTTAAAAGCAGTAAAGTATTAGCTCAGTGATGCTCATATCCTCCACTGTTTTGGTAGGCAATAGATATTCCCAATTGTTTACAGTTAACTGGCGAAGTATATTTGCAGGATATTCTCTTCTCCTTCTCTCCGGTGAGCCTGTATTTTATATTTTGGTTGGCGCTTTCAACACATAACTAGATTTACTAAGGGAAAATGTTTTATACGCATCGCAGATTAACTGTTACAATAAACATATAAAACAAATGTCTCGTATTTATGACCAAGAACATAAATGTCAGATTGACATGAATGTAGAAAAGCTTTTTTTATCCATAGATCATCTATATTGCTTTCCTATTTTAGCTGGATAAGGTAGAGAATTCCACACAAAAATTTAATATCCAATTTTTATCTTGTGAGAAATGCTATTACAAAAATTATTTATGAAGAACTTTTTTGATATTCTTTTCGTAAATTTGATAACGGTTTTATTTGCAGAGTATCTGATTTGATATTTATTTGCTTCTATTTGTGAAGTAAAAATATATAAAAGATTAAAAATTAACTCAAGAACATGGAATTTCCATTATACGGAAATTATGCAATAAAATTTTAAAAATGTAAATTTTTATCCGAAGAACAATACCACAAATGCTAAATTATTATTTCATTGTGCTTAAACTGACAAGGAAGAGTGTAAAATAAATTAAAGGTTGAGTTTTCTTTAGTTACCCAGCAACATGGATATATTTATAAATGATGCATAGATTTTAACTGCGTTGTCACTCTGATCAAGTCTTTTCATATTTCTCAACAGTTTTGTTTAACTTTTCTTATTTATGTTCTACTTTTAAATTTAAATTTAACCTTCTATTTCTTCTATCTCTTAATTCAATTAAGTAGTGCTTTCATCTTTGCTATAGTACATCGCCTCCCCAAAAATTTGATTACCAGGCGTGTTCGTAAAATAAGATCTCCAATTTTATTTAATATAGAAAACATATTTATTGTCAATGAATATTACATTGATGGAAAGGTGGAACTTACAGCTATTTTTTAACGTAATCACCATTGCGATCGATGTACTTTTGCATGAGCTGTGGCAGTTTTTGTATACCCTTGTCATAGCACTCTCCCGCCAAGTTGCGCAGGTAGCGCTCAACCTCGTTTTTCAAATCATCGTCGGTTTGAAAATGTGTTACACCGAGGTGCCACTTCAACTCAGAAAACAAATGATAATCACTAGGTGCGAAGTCTCGACTGTAGGGGGGATGGGTGAGGATGTCCCATCCGAACTGAGCCAGGAGATCAGCTGTTTATGGTCTTCGGTGAGCATTTTGAGGACCCACCTCACACACACCTTGCAATAATGGATATGTTGGGTCAAAATCTTGTCAATCACAGTCTTATTGACTTCAGGGATAAGTTCGCACAGCTCGCGAACTGTCCCACGCCGATCTTTTAGCAGTTCTTGCTCCACTTTTCAGCTGAAACCGAAGGCTGACCAGAACGCTCTTCGTCATGGACGTCTGTACGTTCGTCTTTGAACTCTCTGACCCACTTTCGCACGTTTTTGACGTCCATATACGGTGGCCCATAAACTTCGCATAACTGACGATGAATTTCAGTGGGGGTAATGCCCTTGGCACTCAAGAAAGGGATCACTGCACACAACTCGCACTTGGCGGTGGAAGTGATAGGAAGCTCCATCGCAAACGGCTGCCCAGCCAAGACTAATGGTTGCAACGGGTTCGTTGTGGTGGGGATTTGAAGGTGTGAAACCAAGCTACACGCCAGGGTTGCCGGATCTCGCGTAATAGCGTTGCTCACGGCACCAGCGCCTTGAAGACCTTAATTTACGGACACGCCTTGTATTTTACATTTCTCCTTCATAGTTTGCTCTAGCAGTTTTATTATTTCCTCTGCAAGCAGTAAGATACATAAATAGATTCATGTGATGTTTCTTATTGCAGTCTTTCTGTTAAGTGTTTATAAAAAAATATATAAAAGAAACAAAAACAAATTTAATGAAAAGAAAAGTTTATCTAACACTAACATCCATAATATTAACAAAATAATTTTGATAACAACCTACAGATAAAACAATGGAGCAAATTTGAATTAATTTGAATAACTGAGCTGCTTTCAGTGTGAATTCTAAAGATGCTATTAAGTCTAAAACAGCCCCATTCAAGTATAAAGTGCTGTCATTTCGTGCGCCTTACTTCCTTAGAGCAAAGATAATACACATTGTTTGCTTAATCACTGCACTTTAAGATGTGCTGTCAGACAACGTCTAGAATCACTGATGCCTTTTAAACCTCCCGGAGTTAACTAAACATGTATCAATGCTAATAAGTTTAGCAGTGTGATTCAGCTTTGGTGATTCAGCTCCATCATTTGTAGCGGTTTATTGTGAATGAAGGTGGTGATGATGGATTTCTCACCTTTGGTGAAGTTCTAGCAGAATTGTTGAAGTTCACCACGGCTGCTCTCGAGCGACGATCTCTGCACCCAGGGTCGAAGTATCGGAACGAAGAAATATTCAATTCTGCTACTGATTAACTTTTTAATCATACTTTCCCAAAGAAGAACACTTTATTCCAAAATACAATTCGATACTTGTATTTACATTTTGAAGATTGTTGATAAGTGCCTTTACTGCTTGTACTAATGATACAAAATACTAATTATAAATTAATAGCACATCAGCTATTGATGCGTCGATTATGCATCACACAAATGCGTCCATTTGTAACTCTTATATGCCCACTAGCAGAGTAATACTGATCTACATCTATCCTCTACGAATGCTCCTTGCAGAAGAGCTGTTTCTTGCAAAAATTCCAAATTCCTTATTTTGTTGCCATGGTTACACAAATTCTAAACGTTTGTTGTATCATTCTCATGGCCTGCTTTACTTTAAACTTATATTTTATCATAAATTGTAATCTCTTCAACTACCCTTAATACATAAATTTTAAAAGAATCCAAAACAACATAAAATATCTGCTACACATTTTAATACATTGTAGTATAAACGTTTCTATTTTCATTAATAGTGTCGCGAACCCGATCGTGATAGCGCGGCTTGTGTACACAAAGAGTCTGGAGATAAGGAGTATGCCGGAAGAAATAATGTTAGCGTGAGATAATAGACCTGCCGGCACCGATAGGGTTACTCTTCTGGAAGGTGATAGAACATTCGATTCCTGTTTGGTCCAGAAATATCTCGAATTTACGAAACAGGTATTCAAGGACGCGACGGCTCGCAAAGAGTTAGTGGTGAAACAGTGTTGTGAAATGAGAGACAGCCAGCTGTGTTGTTGTAACGAGAGCTAATGTAATCAGCTGTCATTGTTTGTGATAGTCATCGACCTTGGTAGACTGATGGTGTATGTAACGTAATGCTGCTTACTCTATAAGAGTATTTCTACGAAAATAAAGGAGATTTTTTATTTCTGCAACTCGGCCTTTTAACTCTACGAATCCACAAAGTCACAATATGTTAATAAAAAGAATTATATATACAAAAAAACTTTGCATATTTTCATTTGCCATGAAAAACACCAAAACTTATTTATGACAAACTGAACTTTTTTAGAAAAATATACAATGCAAAGGGAGTTTTGGAATGAAATTTTCTTTAAAATCTTTACACATTCTTAGAAAATTCTGAATATATATATATATATATATATATATATATATATATATATATATATATATAAAGTTTGGTACTTAAAGGGCTCGTTTCTTAAGTTTGCTGCTAACAAGCGTGCGTGGATTCCTTCTAAAAATTCCTTTGAGGGGTTTAGAGGAACTCAAAACATTAATTTCTAATGAAATCTCAGAACATAACTTTTAAGTAGAGTACAATGCTTTATCTGCTCACTGTGTAAGTACTAGTAAAGAAAGTAAAAATGAAGCATCGTAGTATACCCAAGCATTTCTTTTCTAGATTACGAGAAAGCCTTTGGAAAGACAAGTGGTAAATATGGAAAATTTAAGTGTGTCTTACTTCCGTACTAAATACAGCTCGGCAATTAAACTGAAAACTGTAGAGACATTGGCTGAATAATGTTGACGAATTCCCTAACTTGTTATAAGACATTCGTAGTTCGGAGACTCTGCTTTGGTGTTGCATTATTCGGCTGATATCCCATGAACCATTCATTTCTAAAGCCTATTCAGCCGAGGATTCGAATAGACAAGAGTAATGGTCCTCCGAAAAGGAGAACCGAAAAGTACCAATAAACGGAACTACAAGACGTGGCTGCTGCATACGGTAGAATTTGTATTTTACACAAAAAAGCTGTAGCAAAATGAAACGACCAGGGACAATTCTCGTTTGTCGATGGCCGTTTTGCAGCCTCATTGGATAACCAATTCATGAACTGTGAAAACGGCCAAGTAATATAATTAAACATGTGTATTCATATAAAGTAAAAGCAATTTTATTTATTAAAATCATTACAAAACAAAAACTTTTAATTGAATCGAAAATAACTGTTATGGCTATTTGGTATTCATTATAACCATACAGACGTGCGAAAGTAGGGAAATGAAATTAGCATAATTTCGTCATATTTATGGCAAAAATACATCCCTAAAAACGTAAACCACATGCGTCACAGCTTGAAATCTTGCAAAACGTAACAGCTGACTTAGACTTCTCTCATGTTCTTGAACTGAATATAAAATTGAAATATTAAAACTGAAATTATGAGAGATGCAGTGGAGTCTCCTTAGGAGCTCCTAAACTAATTAAAATGTTATTAAATAGTTTCAAATATATAATCCAAATACAAAATATGATTAGGTGCATATAGTTGGCTTTACAAGAAATCAATTCATTTATTACATATTATGGTCTTATGAACCATAATGGACAGAGCCTATGAATAGGATACCATCCCAAGAAAAATTCCCAACGACAGTCTGATTTCAGAGCTATATTTCGCTTAGATGAGTTGTCAAACAAACTACATCATCTCCCTCAGATAATCTATGGATGGGATCCCAATGGAGCACTGCGATCTTGGATCACCAAAGAGAAGGGACTAAAGCAACACACGCTGCTACAAGAGACACCTTATTTTGAAACACAATAAATTAAAACGGGTTTTTATACTTATACATCTTTAATATTTAATATATCGTATTTTATTTCATGCTGTTACAATTATTTTTATAATTCTAACTAAAACTCAAAAAGACTTCCATAATATAAGTTGTTAAGACAATAAATATCATTAAAACATGCATAAACGTTAACTTTAATCCTTCAAAACTACACATTTCAAGCACACTCATGCTTGATGTCAATCTAATTCCTAATTAATCCTCGGAATTCCAAAGTCTTTAACAATATTCTTTTGACTTCTATTTCAACTTAAAGAGGATAAAAGTGATAAGGCTTGTGCAATTTACCTAAAATTTTATTTTGATTTTTATAAAAGATTGTATGGAATAACGTATTACCGCGCCTACCATGAGAGGTGGCAATAACAATGAAAATTCAAAATTGTTTAAGTAACGTCTAATGTGACTGCCACCTTTAAATGTTTCAGACAGTTCGAAATCGGTTGTTTATACGTTTTATAAAACATATAAACACAGCTTCTGTACAACACAACCATATATCCTTAGAATCTTGACTTAAAATACAAAGAAACCTATTAAGTTTCAAATGTAAATAAGCATAAAAAGTACATGTGAGAGAAAACCTTAGCTATATGAATGTTTTTTTTTTTTTTTTTTTTTTTTTTTTTTTTTTTTTGTCAACGTACCTGCACTCATCCTCATAATTTTGATGAACCTTCTCAAAATAGTCTCCCCTGCACATGTCCCAGCATTTCTTCCAGTCTTGGAATGCTGGAAACCATTTTTGAGAGATCCTTCAAAATCGCCTCCGCTGTCTTCACCACTGCTTCTGATGATGGATAATGTCTCTCACGAAGGCGTTTCTTCAAGTTAGGGAATAGAAAAAAGTCAACATAAAGCTAAATCCGGACTATAGGGAGGGTGAGAGATGCACTTCATGTTGATTCTTGCAAGATATTCAGTAACAACATTGGCAATATGCGGCCGCGCATTATCGTGGTGCAGCATACAGCCTGCTTTATGGAAATTTGGTCTTTTGCGCCTAATATGTACTTGCAATGTTGGACATTCCTGTAGTATTGTCCAGTTACTGATGTGTGTGCAGGTACAACATGCTGATAAACCATTTCATGAATATCAAAGAATGAGATGACCATAGCTTTCCCTGCAGAAGCAACCACTTTTGCTTTTTTGGGGGTTGGTGATGAACGATATTTTCACACTGAGCTTTGCTGTTTTCTGTCAGGGTCAAAATGGTGTAGCCAAGTTTCATCAGCAGTGATTACGTTTGAAAGAAACTCCGGATCTTCCTCTAGCATCAACTTTATCTGCATGTTACCTCATTGCAGCGGTAGACGATACTGAACATGTCTGAATTTGCCTGATTCTCACAGGCGGGAACCAGGAGTACCAGCAATGAAACTACTACGGCGTGTTTGTTTCACATTAAGCTAATAGAATATAATAAGATTGAATTCTAGTGCGAAAAGTTATGACTTCACATTTGTTGGGGAAAAAAACTGTTTGTATGGATATGAGAGGAATCGCTATCCTCTTTTACCCTTTTGACAAAAAGAAAATATCATAGAGTCCCTTTTACACTGCATAGCTCACTAACTTCTATGGTAACAAAAAGGGCATTAACATTTATTTTTAATCACTGAAAAAAACATTTTTTCACATATTTCACAATGTTACAGAATACTAAATAACGTATAGCAACTGGTTAGCGGCATTAACAAACTGTTAAACTTTACTAGATAATAAAGAATATGTGTGATTATGACCTAATCGGAATGCAATCTCACATTACTAATGGCCGAAATCGGAATACACCAATTGGGATCTTTCGCTATAATAATTTAGGTAATTTCATAAAATAATATTAAACCAGATATTTTGCTTTTAAGAGAACGTTCTGTTGGTTATTTGCCACAAAAATAATTGTATATAAAATGCAAGTGTAAGCATTTCTTACATTCGCCATAATAACTGAGATATAGAGTTGACACAAACGGACAGTCATTACACCTGATACTATTAATATTAGTGGTTGAACAATTACATCAAGTCATCTACTTCACATTCGTCACTATATTAATTTGACTAATAATGTAACCCCTTGCTTTCTCTTAGAAAGAACAGTTTCTATAACAGATGCACGCGCTGTAATGCACGCGTCAGTGAAACAAAAGTGCAGCATTTTAAATAATTTAAAAATATTCTTTTAAGGAACCAAGCAGTAAGTCGTCAGAGACAAGGAATTTGTAGTACAAGAGTTGCCCCGGGAAACCTAAAGAGTTTTTGTCACTAAATGCTGAAAGTAGTGCTGGGTGCTACATCAGAGCCCCATGTGAAAGGCTGTTTACCTTGTAAACATAAGCAAAGGAAAATTTCCATGACTGCATCTTTTCAGATGTTTTCAGTTCCACTGCATGCTTTTCTATCACAGATCCCTTTAAGATAACCCATTTTAATTCAGTAAAGCACAAATAATGCAGCAGCAAAATTAGCAACCAAGTAACAGCAGTCAGAGAATCGATTTGTGCTATTTAGGAAACTACTCACACAATATGGCATTTTAATTAAGAATCTCAGTTAAGAGCAAAGACCCGCTTTCCAATTTGCATTGTTTTCTTGCCCTGTAAATCAACTTTAAAGCAGTATAATTTTAATATAACTTTGCATGATATTGCAAGCATAAACTCCTTTTGGAATCAACTTTTAAAGTAACATATTTCCATATTTCTTGTGAAGTAGAAGAAAAACCAAAGCCGGTAAATTCACTCAGCAAACTAAGTTCAGAATTTCTTAGAGCACAATTTCATTTCGCGCACAGCTCATTTAAGTTATTGATTCAAAGAACTGGACTCAAATGTTCATTATCTCTCTCTCTCTTTCTCTTTAATCAGAATATGCTTAAAGCAGTGTCTACTCCTACTTCTGAATAAGTAGTTTCTTTATTCAATTCTTGCTCCTGAAGTGGGTAATTGATGAGCAATTCATATATCATTTGCTTGCATTTTATGAACTTTATTTCTCTTTAAAATGTATATTTTTCGAAAGAATTTAGCGCTAATTCTAAGATGTTGCACATTAGGAGTAAATTTTCCTCTGTAAACTTACATTTTCTATCTGGGTTTCACTAATATATACTATGTAAAATTTTATTACTATATTCTTTATCTACCTGTGCTACTTGTTATAAAATTAATAAACCAAATATTTATGAACACTACCAATTTTAAATGTTTTATTCATTTCATTGAAGCCTCTACATTCATAAAAGGCTATGTCACTTTCTAAGTCATTTTAACTGAGATACAGAAAAGGAAGATTTTCTTGCATCACCAGTAATTGGGAAATTTTATGGTATATTTGTTCCCTGATAAAGGAGAAGTGATAACAAGAGGGAAAGAAACAAATTTTATAGGATATAGTTTTGGTATAGACCTTCTAGAAGAAGAGATCTTAAATGTGTTAATAAAGATAACTTGGGCATGGATTGAAATAAAATAAAGACCAAATTTATTGTACACATACTCATAAATTTGACATCAAGTGCTGCAGCATAGTTACTTGGGGTGAACTACAAGCAGTAGTCTGAGCTGTTGCCAAGAAGTCATAAGGAAAGCTCTGACAAAGGAAGGTTTTAATATAGAAGAAAGTGTTTTAAAGGGCTTGCAGCTTTAGGACTCATGACGTCACAATTCCCCTTTACCTCCTTACACAATTCAGAGCAATGTAAGGCATTGTCATCAGTGGTGCACATTTACAATGAAAACGTAATTTATAGTTCAAATGAGTATTTAAATGACTACCATTTCAAAAAATATTTAATTTATTAAACACTACAAATGGGCATATCTTTTGAACAGTGTTTCATAGTTCATTATAGGTACTGCCATGATAGGCTACCAATCTATTTCATGAAACTCTAACCTTCAATGGAATTTATTATACTATTCCTTAATAAAGTGTAAGAGCTTATATAAATAATAATTAGTTTCTTACCTATGTTGTATAAAATCAAATGTGTAAGATGGCGGTATTATAAATGAACAGACAGATTATTTACGAAAATACTAACCAATATTACAGCAGTGAGAATGAGAAAGTAGTTAACCTCGAAATTTAGATAAGCTTAACTTAGGACAGAGTAATGGCACTTTCAAAATATGTTTTTTTAAATGGTCTTTTTGAATGTACACTGGCTAAATACATAATTCTCAATGCTGTAAGTGGAATAAATCTGCTCATTTTCGGCAATGGACTGAAGTGAATGTATAAGAAATTGCTAATTTCTTCAGAACTGATGCTGATTTATCATCAGATATGATTCTAATCTGAATCATGTTACATACTGCTGTCGATTTGGGGCACTACTAACCTATTGGGCAATACTCGTATAATAGCCAGTCTACGAATACAAATGGTCATCGAAATTCTGGATCAAGATGGGTTCACATTAGAGTAGACCTCTTGGGGTTTACACGTTACATTCATTTTCGGGATAGAAATCTCGCTACTACTAACGAGTTACGCCTATAGGTATCTGACTGCTAAATCCATTCAACTCATAGTAGGGACTTCCCAGAAGAAAAATTATAACTTATTTTATCAATACCCAAATACCTTAAAATCTTCTCTTTTTCAGCTTTTTCGCAATTTCAGAAAATTCATATCTGTTGCTAAGGTTTTCTCTGTAATATTCTTCCTCATTTTCTTACTAGTAGGTACCTTTTAGTGGAAGGGCTAGTCATCTATAAAAATATAAGGTCATTATTTTACAGTCTTTTTAACTTTCTTTTAGTTCCATAATTTACAGTCTTATTCCACCCACTTCTCATGAGATTCAGCACACCAACACCGTCACGTTCAATGTTTCTGTCGCAGTGCTGTACCTATGTATCGTTTTCTGCGATTGTCTTTTCACTGCAGTTAGTCATCCTGGTCCATAACACAAGCATTTATACGGGTTAGCTGCTAACAAGGGAACTTAGCACCGTACAAATCTAACACAATTAGACGGAAGTACATCCTACAGCAGCTGATGCATGTCAACAGTGACGCCGATTCCGGTGACACTATCCAGGAAGTTCCTCAGAGATGGAACTTCTCAGTACGCTGTTGCCAAATTTACTCGCTGTCCATCTGCACCAGCAAGACCAATATTTACGAGATCAAAAGAGTAAAGTTCTGAATAGAGTAAAGCCTTACAGAATCGCTGTGTATAACAATCGCTATATAAAAGTGCTTGCAATCAGATCCAGTATATGCATGTGAAAACGCGTGTAAATTTCCACTTAACCCTCATTTGTTATAATGACGATGAGTTATGCTTCTGAGTTAAAGTATTCTATCTGACTGGTCAGCGGCTTGACGAGCCCCTGTCAGCTGATAACACACAAGGGTCAATCACAAGGTAACTTCTCACCGATCGTAGATCTTGAAATTAGAACAAGAAATAGAAAATGGTAAGGAGAGTAACCAGTCTGTTACTGTTAGGAAGTTGTACTACCGTTCCCTACCCCCAAAAAAAACAATAGGTGTACTCTTTCTCATAATACTCGAAGGAAATACTCTTTTTGAGCTTTCTTCATGTGTTTCCATTCCACCACTTCTCAAAATAAACTCATTCCCCGTTTACTTATTAGCAGCATCCACCTCTCCACGATTATGAAACTGTCAAACCCTAATCGTGGTTTTCTATAATCAGTCAATGTTCTAGAAGTGTTGTCTGCCATCTATTCCCAATGCTACAGCGATTAGTTCAACATCCAGTATATTAAGCTAAGGAGAACCTTGTTGGCTGTGAGAATGCCTTAAGCTTTACATAGGGACGCTTTATCAGAGCATGCGTTATTTGTGAGACCAATCACTTCCTTTCGAGTAGTCCATGTTGAGGAGTAACACACTCCGGTTATTCATGCGCTGTATTCTCATGACATTGTATTCTGTGAACTATTATTGTTCCGAAAACGTATTCTTGTGTGCGCTTCTTTTTAGCAGAGTTAAGCTTTTTATATATTTATACATTAATTTTAATTACGAGGGCTGTTCAATAAAGAATGATCATAATTTTTACCGTCATAATTTTTCGCACTAAATTTCAAACTTAGTGCACTCTGTTAGCGTAATGTGAAACAAACACTCCGTAGTAGTTTCACTGTTGGTACTCCTGGTTCCCACCTTTGAGAACCAGGCAAGTTCAGACATGTTCAGTATCGCCTACCGCTGCAATGGAGCTAACATGCAGTTAAAGTTGATGTTAGAGGAAGATCCGCAGTTTTTTTTTTTTTTTCAAACGTAATCACTGCTGATGAAACTTGGCTATATCATATTAACCCTGAAAGCAAACAGAAAAGCTCAGTGTGGAAATCTCCTTCATCACCAATCCCTAAAAAACCAAAAGTGGTTGCTTCTGCTGGGAAAGCTATGGTCATCTCATTCTTTGATATTCATGGAATGGTTTATCAGCATGTCGTACCTGCACACACATCAGTAACTAGACACTACAGGCATGTCCTGAAAACATTGCAAGTCCATATCAGGCGCACAAGACCACATTTCCGTGAAGCAGACTGGATGTTGCACCACGCTAATGCGCGGCTGCATATTGCCAACGTTGTTGCTGAATATCTTGCGAAAATCAACGTGAAATGCATCATTCACCCTCCCTATAGTCCGGATTTAGCCTCATGTGACTCTTTTCTATTTCCTAATTTGAATAAACGACTTAGTGGGAGGCATTATCCATCATCAGAAGCAGTGGTGAAGGCTGCGGAGGCGATTTTGAAGGATCTCTCAAAAAATGGTTTCCAGCATGTCTTTGGAGACTGGCAGAAACGCTGGGACAAGTGCATCGCATTCAGGGGAGACTATTTTGAGAAAGACTATCAAAATTATGAGGATGAGTACAGGTACGTTGTGAAAAAAGGTTGTGATCTTTCTTTATTAAACAGCCGTCGTATAAGGATACAATAGCTAAAGTGAGTTAGATTTTACAAGACCCATCGCCACATGATAATACTGAAGCAAGTTGGTTGCAAGATAACGAGAAATAAAAGAATAGCGACGTATCATTTGAAAAACCTTTAGAAGTTATAATATTCAAACCAATAATAAATAATAACCTATAACTGGTTAACGCTACAAAATTTGACTTAGTATGTCTTAACGAGACCTACATCTTTGTGCAGCAGGATCTTCTATTTCTCTTTCAGTTTCCTGACTAAGCAAAAGTAATTTCAAATGAAGAGGATTTAACAGTCTACTCGCAGAATATTATAGACGTACATTTTATTTGTTATGCAAATATACGAAACATATCGCATCTTAAACAAACTCGTCAATCATTTTTGAGAGAATATAAAATAATGAATCATTCCCCCTGTAAAGGGTAATTTTAGCCTGCATCCTACTGAACTCGAATTTCAAGTTTGGCGTTCAACCGTCTTTTTATTTTTTAATTATACTAGTACAGACAAATAACGATCGTTTTAAAAAAAAATTAATTTAGAGAGGCTGAAACCTCCATTCTTTATTAAATCTTCCTATCAACGTTTTGAATGGAGTGCAATGTTTTCTATACTTGCTATATGCGAATAAAAGTAAACCACTGTGCTCTACCATGTTTGAAACCTCTACCAGAAAAGCTAAAGATTCTTATGATCATCATGAGGTCAACATAATCACAGCTACATCATGGATACAGAACAAAACAGGCATTCAGTTTGATGCCGCAGATAAACTTCATATGTTATTATGCAATCAGGATGTGTTATGTGTACGTGTGTGTGCCTGAGAAAGCGGAATGAAAGCTCGTATGAAAGTTATTGAAGTGCAAAGAGATCGACTGTGAAGCTATGAATAGTAGTGGAAATTTGTGCACCAGTGCGTGAAGCACATCTCTGTTTACTTTATGGAGTATATGCTTACTTTCTCTATTAGCGATCAACATATTTATAAAAACGAATGCCGAAATTCATAAATCTATATAAAAATATGGATTGATACAGCTAAAAAAACAAAAAAGCAAAAACAGTCCATAAAATTAGTGCAAAAGCCTTTTGATTGGATGAAAAGTGCTGGAATATTTTGCACAAAGTTCGGTACTTGTATCCTTACTGTTACATCAACAATATTAATGACGAAACTGCTATAACAAAGTACCCCATAATATGCATCACAACATGCAGTTGTTAATTGTAAGCATACCGGCATTTTTATCCCGACGCAGTGAAAAAATGAGCAACCACGTTGGTTTAAATTAGGTAGGCAAATTAGAATTAAAGCTTTGCCCAGGGAAATTACAAACAGGATGGTGCCTAAACCTCCACTCGATCAAGCTAGAGTGAAGCATTATGCCAAGAAAATAATTAAGCGAATGTTATTTAACGCTCTTGACATTCTAAGAAATCTTGGCACTTAAACAACAATGCCATCTCTAATGTCAAATAAGTTTACATGTGCAAGATATTATTTTTTCTGGAGCATTCTAAAGAATCACATGAAATTAATTCTACCTTAATATTAACCAATACATCATTCAAACGCTCGCAATGCTTCAGTTGATTATGGTGACTTTCTTTTAAATAATTTAACTTCAAGATCCTAAAGCTTTGTGTGTATTTTTAATGTGACCATCAGATTCATATGTAATACGCATAACATTTCACCATCTTTCTTCTAAAGGAACAACAAAATAACATTCCTATCAGGAAATGTTCCTGAAAAATGTTCCCTCTTTCTGACCAGTTAACTCTCTGCGACTGCAACAGTACAACTGTTACATCTAGGAGACAATTATTTCAAGCATTTTTGTCTCAAATTAGTCCATAGAGTAAATTCTAAAGAGTTTGTGCGAAATTTCTGAATACCTTGTTATAAACTTAATTGCTTTAAGATTCTCTCAAGCTAACTGGTATTCTTTTATGCTGTTTTCTAAAACCTTCCGATTCCACAGAAAAATTCTACATTTTGTTTTAATTAATCTGGAAATATGCAACGTATACATGCATTTTATCGCAGTCAAACAAACTTTTTACACGAGGTAAACATGGACTTGTAAACAAACCATGTATGGAAATTAATTGTTCTTTCACACTGTCCGTGTGTAGGCTAAAGTATGTAAAGATAGAGTCAGACTGAAAAATGCAATGCCATAGCCGGGATTTGAACCACAGATCTTCTGGTTGCCTTCCAGCTGCTCTAACCCTTGAGCTACTGGAAATTAATTTCCATTAATTGACCTAATAGTAGTTAACTATAAAACCTGGGCCTTAAAATACTTACACGTTGTAAGTCGTCATTGAAGTAGTTGTCTCATGTGTTTCTAAGAACTCCTAAGTGGTTTACCGGGAAACACGAGTCAGTTGGAGAATTTAATGTCATGTCGGTACGTTGGCCATATAAGCTCAAGGGTTGGAGCGGCTGGACGGCAACCAGAAGATCCGTGGTTCAAATCCCGGCTATGGCATTACATTTTCCAGTCTTATTATTTTCCAAACCATGTATGTTAACAATGCTATTAAAACCTTTATCCCTTTCGTATAGCTCTTATAACTCCAGTGGACGTTCTACTTTAAGTTATTTGCACTTTACAATAATTGCTATTATGAAGAAACAAAATCAACTAGCTTTCAAAAATGTATTCATCTTTGTTCCAAAATTAATTTTTATGAATTCTGGTAGCAAGCAGCTTGCTGTAATTTAATTAAATATATTGTTAGTTCAATAAAAATCTATGTCCAAAAGTGAATGACATTGGTCAAACAGTAACGCTTTAATGTACATCGTAAAAAGATATAGCTTGCGAACAATTGTCATCGATGCAACATAAACCAGTGGGCAATGTTGTAGGCGGGGTAATAGATTTATATGTCAAATAAAGATTTGCAGATACGGCACGCAATTCATTTATCAGACAGATAGGCTGCCTTAGAAAGATGGAACCAAAGGGAAACAGAAAAACGGTACGAAATGTTTGTGTTTAATAAACTAAATTATTAGCACCAAAACGTATCACGAACAGAAAATAATGTGATTCAACTACTGCTTTTCACTGTCCTTTGGCATTTTATAGTCCACCTCAGGCACATAAGTATTTCACTCTGAATTTTAATAGTTTCTGAGGTAATGGGTCATGAATTCAGCAGATTAGCAGGATAGGAGTATTAATTTTCCCTTTAAGTAAACAATGGGGTTTTTCATATATTGTTCAGAACCATATCTCGTGTAAATATAATATACATGGTTTCAGTTATGGATATTTCGGTGATATTATTTCGGGAAGCGCGGGGACCACCACCAACTATATCTCGGCTGAAGATAATTTTCTGTACAGAATGACTCAAGCAGTGTACAATTTATATGACATCAATATGACATAGCACCATAGCGTGCATTTCAGTATCAAGAGTGAGATAATCCTCTGTTCAAGCTTGCTTTAGACTAATGTACTGCAATGGTTTCAACGTTTCCATTAATGTCGGGATTCTGATAATGTGTGGATTGCTGTCAAGTAATATTAGATAACGATGGAACAACAGAACCTCTACTGAAGGACTGCATCAAAATGTCACCACAGATACAATTGTACTTAACCTGTCGACAAGATTAGATCAGTATTTATGTCAGAGTTTACAAGGAGGCAATGAATGTCATGGAGACGATGCCCTAACAAACATTTAATTAAAAAATTAGGTTTATCTTTATTCAGTTACCCATAGGTTTATTTATAACGATCTTCCTTTGAATTGCGTGTTAAAAATAATGAAACAGGCAATGTCATCTGTACTTCTACACACCACACAAAATCATGAAGAAATAAAGCAAATCTAAGATCCACTAAGATTCAGCTATTTCCGTTGTCAGTGACTTAGAAATTCCTAAACATTAAAGCCAAGAATAAAGGAACTGTGAACTTTACTTAGCGACTTTGTCGGCTACAGATCACCTCCATCGCCCGTCTCGGTAGCGTGGTGGTAGAGTGTCTGCCTCACGTTCAAGAGGTCCCGAGTTCGAATCTCGGTCAGGGTGAGTTACCTGGATAGGGTTTTTTCGGGGTTTTCCTTATCTTGAAAGACGAATGTCGGGTAGCTCTAAGCTCTATGGACCCTGGACATATTTGAGCAACATTTCGCCCATTCCATTCATCGTCCGATATGACAACGTTGGAGGACGTAAAATTACAACATCCATCCTACAGTATTAGAGTTTGCAGATTGGTCACCAGACGTATTTATCTGACTGCTAGTGACTCATGACTGCTGTTTATACTATTTGAAGTGACTTAATAGTATGAGTATAGATAACTTGAACTCAATTATTTAAGAAGTCCTATGCCTGGTGGATATATCGCTGCACAATCCCCTCTGTTCATAAATGCAATTCCGCTCTCGTATGTATTGTTACAACAGTTAAATGAAGTTTTAAATAAAACAGGCTTGAAGTGAGATTCAGAATTTACAATAGAAGCAAGCAAATGTCCACTATATTCCCGATAACTTAAAATAATGCTCTTCTTCCAAGCAGTTACAAAATTACTGATTCTAATTAAATGAAATTGCCGTGTCTCCAGTTATAAAAGATCTTTATATTTTCCTTGTAGTTCAGTACACACACATGTGTGTATATCAATAAGTTTGAAAATCGATCCTGTTTCTTATCTCTTTCAACGATGTGTGTGACACTTCGAATACTTGCATTACAATTGACTGTTGTTTTTTTTTTTTTTTGTAATTTACGTCCTCCAACGTTAAGTCATATCGGACTATGAATGGAATGGGTAAAATGATGCTCAAATGAGCCCAGGGCCCATTGAGCTTAGAGTTACCCGACATTCATATTTCAGGATAAGGGAAATCCCCGTAAAAACCTTACCCAAGTAACTCACCCTGACCGAGATTCGAACTCGGGACCTCTTGGACATGAGGCAGACGTGCTACCACCACGCTACCTAGGCGGGCACAATTTATTGTGTTAACAAATTAAGAAACGTAGCAGAGGCATTGACTTCACATTGTAGTATCCAAAACTGTATCAGCCTTCCCTAGTGTTGTAATTTTGGGTATGTCAGTTTTACCTTAGTCATTTATCAAAGGCTAGAATACTCACTGTGAATTTAAGGTTCTAAGAGTTATATACCAAAGTGATTACATTCCATCTACCCTGAAATCTCCTATTTTTTTCCTCCACTGCATTACCACTTGAGCCATGAATCTTCTGTGGAAAAGCGATTTAGGTGATTCTGCAAAATCTAAATTCCAGCAGTCTTTTGTCAAAATTAAAGAGCAACTCTCTGGTTATCTAGTTTAATCGACTGCCAAGGAAGTATACAGCTCAGGGGAGGACAGTTCTGGTATGACGTCTGCTACTGCTGTGCATGATCCCACTGAACGAGTTCAGCATGTTAACATAACCGCACTATAGAACAGTTGTGTTATTAACACTATATTTCCATATTTCCTATTGCATTCTACAAACCTCAACTATTTCCTACTCTCCTGTTGGCAACCAGCTGATCGCATCCTTCATTCATTGTCTGTAACGGAACTCGTTGGTACTCCGCTTCCAAATCTAACTTCATCCAATCAGAATCATCAAAATATTTTCTGCGCGTGCAGTAAATCACGTGACAGAGCTTTACTGCTGTGAACGCCTTAGTTTTGATGTTAGTCTAGTTATAAAATGGACTATAACTGCTTCCGCAAAGACATATGATTCGTATATTTGAGAAGTTACCTAAGAACCATTATATTCAGCTTGTAAAGGAGTGAAGTAGAGGTGTTCGTATTTTCCACCCAATAGTGGTAAACACTGGTATTAGGTCTCTTTCCCAACCTTAAGGCAGACACTCGGCTCAGTGTTTCACAACAGTTCACATTGTTGCCATGAGGCTGGTCATTACGAGTGTTGGTAATGAACGCCGTGCTTGATAGGCAACTTGTCCGACACAAGTGTACTACGTTACATCCTTCCCCTTGGAGTCGACATTCGACTCAAAAATTGACTGAGTACAATGACATACTTTGAATTAAACACTTAACAGTCTAAACTCATGTCTATAAGAAGAGGTTGGCCTCTGGTCGCGAGTCCAAACCTGGAGGAGGCTCATGGATCTTTACGGACCAAAAATCTTTAGCACGGCTTCCTTCGAAGGAGAAGTAAAGCGGTGGTTCCGTGTCATACATTTACGACAAATAAAAGAGCCTCAAGACCGAGAGAGGCATTTGAGTAAAATTAATCTATTATACCCATATAGAAAAAGACGCTGAACACCACAGAAGTTAAAGAGCATCTGTAAATTTAAAAAAAAAATAGTAAAAGCATTGCCCAAAGATATACTTAGCTGTTTTGCAGTTTTGCAAAACTTGCAACATGATGCTTCGATTTGATCTTAAACACGCACTTTTTACAGAATTCATCCTGCCTAATATTATTTGCACACTTATTTCGTTGTTTGTTATTTCAGAACACCATGCAAGGATTCACTACCATCAAGTGCTGCACCATCGCACTCTGCTTCATGATAGTGGCAGCGGAGTTCGTGGCCGGAGCACCCTCTTACAGCGATTACGAAAGTGAGTAATATACCTATATATCTGCATTATAAGCATGTTTACATATTCAGAGACAGACTTAACAATACAGCTCCAGTACTCTACTTGCACGGAAAGTTGTGAAAAAATAGGTTAAAATAATGCGGTTGAATGTGTGACTTAGCCAAGTTCTAAAACAACAGATTTCTAACTAAACAAGTGTTTCATTCAATGGATTGTGGAAAATAATGCCAATTAAATCGTTTTTAAAGGACCAAAAATGTATTTATATTCTCCGATTTGGCTGAACTGTAACAATCAAGACGTAATTTCTTCAACTTTTTCCTTTTTAATCACTTTTTCTAATTTTGTACAATAAACTGTAATTATACTACAGTTATTAGAAAGGGACTCTACTTTCATACATCATAAGACGCTTCATCCCTCCTGTGTTTGACTACGTTTATTAAGGATAAACTCCTAGTGCTTTCAAGTAATGGTGATGATAATAATAATTATGATAGATACATAGAAATATATCAGGTCATAAACCGTTATAACCTTAAAATGCACTTGCACCAAATGCTGCGGGATGTTACACAATTTCATCACAGAAATCAAAATATTATTGTACAACATAGCAATACACGTTCTAAATATATTGTGACTTTGTGGGTTCGCGAAATCAAAAGTCCAGGTTACAAACAAAAAATTTCACTTTATTTCCGTAGAAATACGCTTCGTACACATACACAATACAGCATACAAGGTCAACAAACACAGCTGTTTACCCGCACGCGTTCAATTACCAACTAACTTTGGCGGGCGGGCTGCCTTTTTATGTTTTACTAACATTCCAGAAATTTTTCAAACAATCGAGACCCGGCTAGAAAAAAGGCGAACTTCCGAGAAATCCGTCTCTTCCCGCCCACCATTTCGGCGAGCTTTTATCTCCGCACTGCACTGCCGTCTCTTTGATCTCGTTGTCCGCGCCGCCTCCAATCAACAATGGCCTGGCGACAATATCAATTTATATAGGATGTTTCAAAACCACACATAACGAACATATACAAAGTTGCTCAGCTTCTGTGTGACACATATAGATAGTTTTACCGCCAATAGAGCCACATAAAAAACTCCAGAATAAGTGTGGATTAGGCAATGACAGGAAAAACGACGCGCGCCTCACACTGTCGGAGTTCGCAGGTACAGGTCACACGTCGTGTCGCGTGCTGTAACTGGCGTACTCCTCAGTAGCTTGCTACTCTTAATAATTTCTGTGGGTTATGAAACCGCAATAAATAAGCTGTTGCCTAATTATTGCTTATGAGTGTTTAACGTGTTCCAAAATTTCGTTATAGCAGTCCATGGTGGACATACGCAACTTATGCCTTTTAGAGGTAAGTTATAAAGTTAGTGAGGTTGAGGATGGAAACATTGATTGATAAACAGAACAGAATAAAACATCAAAAAATTGTAGATAAATTAACCAAAAGTAAATGGCTTATACTGTGAGACAAGCATTTTATTTCGGGTGTTTGATAATACTAAATAAAGCATTTGTAACTGAAAAGGAAGCTGTTGATATTCACAGTAAATGGTTGAAAGTATTTTACAATTAAGATCATAACAGAATGCTCAGAATTATATTACAGTGGATACCTGCACATTGTGGAATTGCTGGACATGAATCAGCTGATTTTCTTGCCAGAAAGGTGCAAATTTAATTCAGAACAAGAGTAAAAACTTACCCTTTACATCCATAAAAAGATTAATCAAAAGAAAATATAAAAACAAACAAAACCAATCAATATCTAACAAAGCCAAAGATAAAAAAATGGAACATTTTAATTAAAAATCCAGAAATTATTCCAGAAATCCCACGTAAAGCTGCAGTAGCAAATTTTAGATTACTTACGGAACATGATTATTTGGCCAAACACTTACACAGAATAGGAATTTATAAAGTCCAAATTGTCCTCTGTGCAACAAAGAAGAGGAAATGACTGAAGAACATCTTTTAACCTGTGAAGCCCTACCTGCCGGACCCACTAAACAGTAATATTGGAGAGCAAGAGAGCTAATGGCTTCATCGCCAAAGCCTAGCATTTTAAAACAACTACAACATTATGCTTGCGTAATATTCTATGGAAAATTTACCTTTTATGCCTGTCCGTTAGTTTACTCGATCTAACATCTGTAAAGAGAACATAGGCGTCCACGGCCTGAGTCAGAATAATTGAAAGTTCTATTGATTAATTGATTATACCACCCAGTCAGTAAATTTCATGATAGGGTTTCACTTTAGCACAAGTTGTTTAAAATATAATAAAACTATTTCTTGTAAGTGTACTAGAGATGTTTCTGTCACGAACGTTATTGTTGTCTTATATCTGTTCCAAGAATAAGGGGTAGAGCACAAGGTAAAAATGTGCAAAAGGATTACAGTTGGTGGCGGTTAAGCTTAATTTATTTTCAGTTAATTGATGGAAATTAATAATTTATTCATACTAGCCGTAAGCTAAGGTTTTTGATAGATAGAGTCTACATAAAATTCAATGCCATGGCCGAGATTTGAACCACGGATATTTTGGTTTCCGTCCAGTCACTCTTACTTACTATATATTTTCAGTTTATTCCCAGAAATAAAAATTTTAGTCGGTATTTTCCATATTTTCTCTTTACTTAAATAAGTTATTACTGCTGTTGTTATCATATACATGACTGATAACGAAAATAGCCACTCCACATATAAGCTAATATTAACCATTTAATCTTCTTTGAATCATTTACTGCATTAATGTTGTTAATTTTTATTTGCTTTTAGCTCAATCTGAATAATTTGACTTAAGTTTTTTAAATAGAGGTAACGATTAAATTAGTCATCTCCAGATGTTTCGACCTTGTGTGTCCTCTTCCAATGCGCCCAGTCATCTCATTGTGAGCTGTACATTTTAGAGCCAGGTGGTCACAGCTCGTCCTCTTCTCCTCTCAGGTTACCACTCCAGTACCTTCAGACTTATCACTTTATTATTAGACTTATTACCTTCGCCAAAAGAAAATGTTACCACGACAATAAGCATTTTTGTGCGTTTTCCCGCACAAAACCACTTGCTTAACTAGAAACCACTCCCAGGATAAACACATATAAATAAGCGTAAAGAGGATTTGCTTTTTATTCTTATGATGTAAATTTATTATGAAGATAATAGTCGTGAGAGCATTTTCTTAACTTTGAAAAGTAAAATGTATTTTGCATCAAAATGTATTTGTTTTCAAACTAAAAGCAGTAGGAAAATTGGAATTTGCGTCTTCAGTAGCTCTTTTTCATCATACATGTTTACCAACATATTCAAGGGAAACTAGATTGTCATAATTTATCATATTCAACATAAAAATATTTTACAGTGTAATGAAAACAAATTATTTCTAATGCTTTATTAAGTCACAATTTTATTTTTTTCCGAATTTCTATGCTAAATTAATTGACGATAGAGATTTTAATTTATAAATGAGGAAGCTTTGATGCTATTCAAAGAAAATCACAGATATACATTTTAATAGTTATCCAATTTCTTAGGTATTTAGTGTTTTAATATAAGTTGTTAGTCATTTGTGATAAAGTGAAAATAAGAAAGGGTTTTCTTTGTTGGATAGTTTGGAGTGGAGAAACGGTATTAAAATTTTTCGGCTAGCGTCCTTAAACAATATATGATTCAAATATGAAATTTGGAGTGCAATATATTTGCGCAGATTTAATGATAGTTTCAACTTGAGAAGTGTGGTCACACTTAACCGTAATGGGTTTGCGCCAGCTACCTGTTTGGCTAAGAAATTTTATTGTTCTTAGGTTGGTAGTGCAGGAAATCTAACAGTGGCCAAATTGCGCGTTTTGTTTGAGGGAGAGACAGGTTCTGCCAGAGTAATAACTAAGGGGCGTATTCTTACATGTCATTTATTGGGTCTTAAAAGTCATAGTTCTCACTTTTTCACATCTTTGGTCACATTTGTGTTTATTTCCATGATAAAGTCGTATTTTGAGGAGTATTACAGCGTAGTTAGCTGTCGATTAGAAGTAAAATAAACCAACATATATCTGCATAAAAGTCACAAGTAGCACTGCTCACTTGCTTTTCGAAGGTTCCTTAAGCAAGTAGCAAACGTTCGTACAAGTAACAAATGTTCTTGTTCTTGCAGGACAAAGCAATCTCATTCTTCCCTGTTTTTCTGGCGACAGGTTTAATGCTTTGCTCCCTCCACTTTGCCACCCCACCTCCACCAGCTTTCTGAAAGTTTCTTGTACATTCTATTGAGACCTCAGTCAGTTTGATGTCACCATGCCTAAAAGTATATCTTTAATGGTTTGTTCTTTCCACTTTGCCACCCCCATCTCCACCAGATTTCTGAAAGTTTCTTGTACATTCTATTGAGACCTCAGTCAGTTTGATGTCACCATGCCTAAAAGTATATCTTTAATGGTTTGTTCTTTCCACTTTGCCACCCCACCTCCACCAGCTTTCTGAAAGTTTCTTGTACATTCTATTGAGACCTCAGTCAGTTTGATGTCACCATGCCTAAAAGTATATCTTTAATGGTTTGTTCTTTCCACTTTGCCACCCCACCTCCACCAGCTTTCTGAAAGTTTCTTGTACATTCTATTGAGACCTCAGTCAGTTTGATGTCACCATGCCTAAAAGTATATCTTTAATGGTTTGTTCTTTCCACTTTGCCACCCCACCTCCACCAGCTTTCTGAAAGTTTCTTGTACATTCTATTGAGACCTCAGTCAGTTTGATGTCACCATGCCTAAAAGTATATCTTTAATGGTTTGTTCTTTCCACTTTGCCACCCCACCTCCACCAGCTTTCTGAAAGTTTCTTGTACATTCTATTGAGACCTCAGTCAGTTTGATGTCACCATGCCTAAAAGTATATGTTTAATGGTTTGTTCTCTCCACTTTGCCACCCCCATCTCCACCAGTTTCTGAAAGTTTCTTCTAAATTCTATTGGGACCTCAGTTTGATGTCACAATGCCTAAAAGTGTGTGTTCTGAAAGTGTAAAATCAAGAAACTTTGTTCGAGAGTTTGGGGAAAGGGTTTTTAGTACTGACGCTGTTATTTTGTATTCTAAATATTGTGCAGTGAAAGTATCTGTAAAAGAGTGATTTAATTCACAACACATACTGAAACCGCTAAGCATTAGAGATGTTTAACAACAGCCTCCTCCATCCAAATTAGGCAGCGGCTGATGTTTGAGGCAACTTCTTCTTCAACTGAAGCTTCTGTGGATACCCACTCACAATTTTGTATAGATCTTTGTAAAATGATGTCAACTTCAAATATTCCCTTAAAAAATGATATATACATATATGCCCCAATAACCTCATGTGACGTGGAACGTAGTTTCTCCAGATATAAAAACATTCTGTCTGACATTAGAAGAGGCTTCCAGTTTGACAACCTAAAAATACAAATTGCAATTCAATGTACTTTTGCTGCTGATGAAAACTATCCACCGGGTATGAATATTTTATTTCTCTTAATTATACGTTTTTAAGTTACAATAATTATTATTCTTTCATTTAGCCCTTTTTGATCCTACAGATTCCATGAAGTGCTGAATTAAGAATTAGAGAAAACATTTTTTCTGCAAAAACGATTAAAAATGTTTATGCATTTACAATTATCATCACTTAAAGTTTCATGTTCAATTAATATAATATGATTAATAAATTAATTAAGTTATAAACATCATATTTTTGTCTTTTAGGTCCTCTTTAACCTACTTTTAAGTCATAAATGCATGCATATTTTCCATTTTAGGTTATACAAATCCGCCCCTTAGTAATAACCTTAAACTTGGATGCGAAAACTATAAACGGTCATAATCACCATAGTAATGAAAGAGATGTGCGGCAAGGATGATCTAAGTGTATCGTGTAAAACGAAAGCGGCTAATGACTTCTTGTGTATTGAGCGCTACTAGGTGAGCAACCAATCGGAGTCCTGCGGTGTTGTCATACTGCATTCCCGCTAAGCGGTGTGCGACGAGCGCCAGCCTAATCAATTTCTAATAAATACAATTCACACTAAGACAAAATTAAGATTTTGTCAAAACTGATCCATGTGGAAGGTAGAGAGTAATGTATCTAACATAACCATGAAAACCCCATATTTTTAGCTCAAATAGTTTTTCTAATACAAATAAATAAACCAATATTACCTGTATTATAACAATAAATCGCGACGTAAGCACTGTATGAATATCATTATTGGTTGGCATGTATACGTGTACGTATATTTGTAATTACTCAGAACTGAAACGTAAATATCTGACATGACATGATAAAAGAATTACTTTGAATAAGTTAATTCGAGTGAGAGGAAACAATAAATGTCCTACTGCCCTGGCAGAAGTGTCTGGTCACATTATATCTTTGTTTATGAATGTTTCGTAATTTTTTATTTATTCTAGAGAGTTCAAATCGGTTGGTGTGTATGTATGTACATATACTTTTAAGTACTTAGAACTGAAATTTAAACTACTGACATGACGTAATAAAAGAATTTCTGTGAATAAGTCAAGGTGTTAAATTCGAGAAAGAACAAACACTTCATTTTCTGTTTTCCTGTGGAATGCTGTATGCTCATGTTCATAAATGAATGCTGGATGAGAAGTGTTTATTTACTTTGGAGAGTTCAGATCAATATCATTCAGTTGTTCTTTACACAACAGTAGAGTAAGAGTTAAATAATGCGATGGCTTCTTGCGGAGAATTTAGTGGCGAGTCAAACAGGCAGGTATTGCGAAGTCAGGCTCGAAGTATTATTTTTAAGGTGTACACGTTCTTCAAACAATTTTCGGAAACAGAAACTAAAAATGAGTTATTGCAAAGAGTAGTTTAAAAACACGGAAAAAGTGCATCAGCTGGATCAACTTGCAATTGAAATGGAACACGAGGTAATACGCCTCCCACCTTACCACTGCCAATATAATCCAATTGAGTTGGTGTAACTCGTGGGGTTGCAAACATAAATACTACCTTTAAACTGACGGATGTTGAACGACTTGTTCACGAAGAAATTGACAAGGTAACAGAACAGGTCTGGAAAAACTGCGTAAGGCATGCAGAAAACCTTCAAGAAGACGATTTTAAGAAAGAAGCACGTGGCGAGCTTTTGGAACCTGTAATCATACATTTGCAAGACTCAGACGATGAAGACAGTGACAATGACGAATTTTCTCTTAACGGAAGTGACACTGACAGCTATATGGATGAGCCACTGGCAGTTCCATTGGAATAGAGAAACAAGTATAATTCAGAAACTATAATTATAGTTATAGTATTTAAAATTATACATAATTTGCGAAAATGCTTTTTCCAATTTTGATTTTGGCAACTGCATCATTGTAAAAGTTTGTAAAATATAATTTGCTTACCCTTACGTCTGTGCCAAGGAGACCTACATGTTGTATGAGTATGCGAGAGAGAGGTAAATATAAAAGGAGTGGGGTAACAAGCTGGCAACGCTGAGTGTGATACGGCATCTGATTAGCTGGACTCCAGAACTCTTCCCATTTGAAACACATAATAAGTGAAAACCAAGCATTATAATAACTACAATATTGAATGAAAATCCGGACATTTGTGCTACTGCCGTATATTTTACTGGCGTTAAACTAATAATTCGAGAAGCAATATAAGAGAACGAGGTCCTCACCATTCTGTTTGTAAATGGGAAGGATAACTCTCATACATTTATAAAGTGCTGCCAACCTAAAAACGAAAATGTACATATTAACTTTTAGTTATTGGCGCAAACGCCTAACGGATGTGCAACCACCCACAGTGACACAACTGCAAGTGGCGCAATCATAGTTGCCTCGAAATTTGGTACCTATTCATCCGATTTTTCATTTTCGAGCCACCCTGGAATTTTCAGTAATTTTTGGGAAGTGGTGGAGAGAGTACAGTCTGCCTCGAAATTTGAATGTCCGCTGAAATTTCGACTTCCATTTTTTCAATGGAGTACCATATTCCTCTACCTATTACAGGAATGTATTACAGAAAATAAAATGTGCATCTATATATGTAAAAGCTTCAATACATTCTTTGGAATCCCTGTGGAAATTAGAGTTTCTGAAGCGAAAATATCCGAAAATATCTCCCTGTTTAATTCTGCACAACTTTACATGTGCAAACACAATATAAATTATTGGATAAGGATTAAAGAGGCATGGGAGCAACTACACAAAGGATTACACACACACACACTGGATCACTGCTTGTTAGATTTCCAGAAGATCACGTACTCAGAGCTCATATGGATGTCATGTACATCAAATAAATTTAATTCCATTATACACGTTGTATATGGTGACAAAACACGCTCCAGTGAAACACTCATCTAATGATCATGATGATGTGTATATATAAGGGCGCTCAACTGCATGGTCATCAGTGCCCTTTATAAAACTTTGTTGTGGCAAAAGCCAGATATAAATGTAACTATAAATCATAAACAATCAAAAATAAAACTGAAAACAGGCTGACATGATGGGTCGTTTCAGGACTACGGTATGTAGGATGCTGGTTGTACTGAACACTTCCTCCTTCGGTAGGGTGGCCTCGGGTCTCCGGGCTGACATGGTGAACCATTTCAGAACCACGGTATATAGGATGCCGGTTGTAATGGCCGGCTAGGGAGTTCCCAACTGTTTAAAAGGTGGGGACCCTGCCTTCTGCACTAACCGTGACTACTTGGGTAGGCCGCTTTCTGTCTCCTGTCGGCTCATCCTTCCTCCCGAGGATGCCTGCCTTGGGCTTAGGTAGAATAGATCAAGAACTGCTGAAACTAGAACTATTTGAAAAATACCTTTAATAAATTGCAAATAGGCTGACCCCCTAGCTTAGTCGGTGGAGCACCTGCCTACCTAGTTAGGGGTCCCGAGTTCGATTCCCGGCGGTAGGGGTGGCGACTTTTGTCCGACCAAGATAAATCCTCATCTTCCCCAGGGTCTGGATGTATGAATGAGTGTGCGTGAAATAATGATTAAAACCCAACGAATACGAATTAACACCTTCGATATGTTCCAAAGGAGAACGGCCAACGATATGACCACTGAAGTTAAAGGGGGGGGGGATATAAATGGAACATATAAAAAAATTGAAAATAAATATGTGCCTCATCGTTGCACGTTTTAATGCACAAAATGAAATGCAAAACAATCAATATAGGTCACACATCAGTGACATAACACTCGAGGAGTATATTCCGTAGATACATGGAACTTCAAGACGTAATACTCGTACTCCCCCCGTGCTGAGACATAAATCTCGGTTTTTATTTTTTAATAAAATCGCAAAACGTACTTAACGCTCCACTGTAGGAAGCATCCAATTCAAAGAGACCCTATACAGCAAACCCATTGCCCGATTTAATAAAGGTTAATAGAAATAATGGTGTGCGCTTTAACAGCAAGACTTCATATCCCTAAAATGATTTCATAACAAAACTTATAAAGCTGGTGGTATTATCATAAAAACCAATGAACCATGTAACAAAGCCCGGAAGAAAATAATTGTATAAAAAATAACTGGCTTATTTAAAGTTTATAAAGCCCAGACTCTGGGAGTAGCGTGTCTGCCTCACACTTAAAAGGTCCCGAGTTCAAATCTCTGTCACGATGAGTTATCTGGATAAGGTTTTAAGATTTTATTTCAAGAGTTTCGCTTATATTGGAAGATGATTGTCGGTTAACTGTAAGTACTATGGACTCCACTCATTTGAACACCATTTCAGACATTCCATTTGTCGTCCGATATGACTTTGAAGGACGTTAATTAAAAACTAAATAAAAAGTAATTACTGGGGTGTAATGTTGATTTACAGATAATATTTTAGTTATTATAACTGTATTGTAATTTTTATTACTTTAAGAAACAAAACAGATACTGATTTTTCAGTAAAATAAATAAATAAAATCTGAAAATCTAATCCCGGTACCTAATTTCTTATACTGTGACATGATTTCCAAATTCTAATTTATTAACTGCCAAATAAATACAAGAAATACAATTTAGACAATAATTTTTCAGATAATAAAAGGAAAACAATGGTCTAAAGAAAAAAATTTAAATAAAAAATACAAAATCTACCAATTTACAATTTAACTAATAAAAATTTACTGGAATCCAGTATACAAATAACTGGCAACCAGCTACAATTACAAAATAAGCCACAATACCGGAAGCCGATACTTAATATACTGGTAACCAATACATTTAAAACTAATTAATTTACCTTTTCATCTGATAAAAACCTTTTTAAAACTTTCAAAAAATTGAATAAAAACTTATATAAAAATAATTCATACAATTTACATTACAAAAATCACAAAAGTACAAATTCTTTAAACAAACTAAACAAATTAAAATACATCATATGATTTTATACAAACAGACATAAATTCAACTATTCATACTTCTACTCAAATCGATAATTTGTTCTTTACTTTATATCAAATTAAAAATATAAATTTCAAATCTTAACAATTAAACAATTCATCTACAATAATAACCTTGGAAAATTACAATACAATTAAAAAATATTAAACAAACAATCATACCTTCAAAAACCTTCATATTAATTCAAAATTAAACCATAAACAACTACTGATTTTTCAATGCAAGGTAAGATACGTTTATAATGTTCAAAAAATTATTTGGTATAGCATACTATAGCAACAGATTTTCCAGGTAGTCATACACTCGCCGTAGCCTTCATCACCTGCTGTGGCGTTGTTTAATCGTACATAGAACCACTAAGCCATATATGGATTCAAGAATACCTTTTATTTCTGTACCAGTTACTAGTATTATAACCAAAATGATTTATAGATCTATAACATGTATACATAGTCAGCAGCACTCTTTTATTAATTTAATTAGTTTTATTTGTTATGACAGCACAGCTTTTCTTACTCCACTAAAGCAACACGTTTTAGGCTACATCCACTTTCGTAAAGTTCCTGATAGACGAATGTCAGATAACTCAAAGCTCTATGGACCTCGGGCTCATTTGAGCATCATTTCACGCATTTAATTCACCGTCTGATATTACTTAACGTTAGAGGACGTAAATTACAACAAAAAATATAGTATATGACGATGAATGTAATGGGTGAAATGATCTTCAAATGAGTCCAGGGTCCTTCATCTTTCAGTATAAGAGGAAACCCGGAAAACCCTTATCGAAATAATTCCCCTAGACCGAGGTTCGAATTCGGGACCTCTTGAACGTGAGACAGACACGCTACAGAAGGCAGGGTCCCCCACCTTTTAACAGTTGGGAACTCCCTAGCCGGCCAGTACAACCAGCATCCTATATACCGTGGTTCTGAGACCGGAGACCACCCTACCGGAGGAGTACAACCAGCATCCTACATACCGTAGTCCTGAAACGACCCACCATGTCGGCCCGTTTTCAGTTTTATTTTTGATTGTTTATGATTTATAGTTATATGATTTATAGTTACATTTATATCTGGATTTTGCCACAACAAAGTTTTATAAAGGGCGCTGATGACCATGCAGTTGGGCGCCCTTATATACACATCATCATCATCATCATCATCATCATCATCATCATCATCATCATTAGATGAGTGTTTCACTGGAGCGTGTTTTGTCACCATATACAACGTGTATAAGGGAGGCGGGCTTTCAATTTTAAGGGAATACTTCTGTTTCTAAGCTTTAAATATATTATTAGATGCATTCACCAAGTCAATATATCATTCTCATAACACAAACCCTGTTCTTTGGAATTTCGCCATTGTCTAAAAGCAGCGCTACTGAAAAAACATATAACAAAATCCGCGATGTCGACGTGAACAAAAAAAAAAAAAAGAAAAAAAAAAGAAATCTGCATAATCTTTGCCCTGGTACTTTGACTCTAAACCAGGACACTGCTTCAGTCAGATTTCATTTCTCTCTTTGCCTACTTCATTTATTATAATTAATTACATATATGTCGCAGATTACCTAGCCTACTTTTAACTACACCTAACTTACTAACTAAACTATAACTACTGGTTAACCAGCAGTTTTACATATCATGTATTTATCCCTATTCTAAGCTAGTTCTGCTCTTTTTATTACATACTAACTATTTACCTTGAGTGTTTACAATTTTATGTTATTATATCACTGAACTACCAGCACTAACATCCAAACCTATTTGAATACATACACATACAAAATACAGTAATATAATTACTGCTTCAAGAGCAGAGGCAAAATCTCAATCATGTATTCACCTACTATACTAACTACGACTTGGACTAGCTGTCTTCATCTTCTGGTGAGCTCCACGCTGTCGTGATCTGTTGTGGCTGTCCTCTTCGTGTCGACGTGAACAGTATGAAGTACAAAGGGTATAACAATTTCTGTACAGGCAATGAGCGTCTTTAAATCCACTACAATAATAAACAGTTCAACACACGACAACCATAAATTGAATCAGCAAATTAGTAAACATCCAGATTGTATCATTGTTGTTTTAAACATGTGTTGTAACCCAACTGTACGAACAGCTTCTCACAGGACCTAGGGTCAATATTCCTACTTTGTCATTCATCAGTATAATCTACCCTCTATTAAAGGCCCGCCTCCGCGGTAATGGTGGTAGAATTTCTGCCTCACATTCAAGACGTCGGAGTCAGGGTCACGGTGAGTTATCTGGATAAGATTTTTTCGGGGTTTTCCCTCATGCTAAAAGATGAATGTCGAGTAACTCTAAGCTCTATGGATACGTTGAAGGGTGTTAAAACTCATCTTTAGAATTTGTAAAGGAATACTTTACCTGCTACTGTTACCTAAAAGACGTACATGATAAACTAATGGAAAAAGTATCATCTCTTCTCTTGCGTTTATTGTTAGAAAAGCTTGATGATACAATTGAAAAAACCATAATCCACTCACTGCTATCCTAAGACTGAAATATTAAATCACAAGTTTATATGTATGAAGGAGCCGTTTTTTACTTCCTTAGCTTTAATATAAGAAGTTAATGCAATAAATCATCTCTGATTGCCTTGAGCATATTATATACCACAATTATGATTTGATTGAGATGGTTTTGAGTCATTGGCATACAGGACCCGAGTCTGAAATTCAATTGTTTGAATTACTTGGGTTTCCTTATCTCCAATAGTTAAATACTGGGTTAACTCTAATGTTCATTCCATTGTAGTTTGACATCAACATTTGTTAACAATAAGTCTCTGGACTTACATACCTCTACATAATATTGAGTCTCTAAGAAGGGAGTTTTCAATAGAAATGACCTCATAATTAGTCAGATTTCGTTGGCCGTGATCACATTATTTCTAATGTCCGCTAATACTGCGTATGAACAAAAACATATAAGTCCATAATGCAGGGTTATGGTGTGTTGTTGTTTGTAGCCCTACTGTATATCGATGGCCCCATGTGCCCTTCTGCGCAAGACAGACACCTCCACAAACCTTCATCTACATGTGGCACTCCTCCACGACGGCACAAGCGTTGGAGTGTATATACCTATATATTACATAAACTTGGTCAAAAACCACTCATTTAGTGCTAGTTCTTCCTATTATATATATTGAACAGAAGTTGAGCAGTAAATTGTTTATTTGCTTGCTTCCAATATTTGAGTGACACTGTGTATCGAGAAAATTGATTGAAACTTGGGAAACATCCAATGAATTCCATAGGATATTATCTGAAAAAATTAGTAGTAAACCTTTATAAAATAATTACTGGATGCACAGTAATTCTACATAAATACAGGGCTATCCAGAAAGAAAGAACAGATTTCAAACATTTATTTATTTCAAACTACAAAAGATATGCTTTTACTACATAACCCCAGATATGATGATTACATCGGCGGGTTACTCAGAGAATGTTTCCCTTTAGTGATCAGGAAGAACTCTACTACCTCATGTAGCTCAGAAAAGGCTGCCATCGATCTACGAAGAGTAAAGCTTCCCAATGAGTAAGCATCTACACCATCTCTCCGACACTGCACAACCTACTGGAAACATGAAAGAGGATAAAGAGGGAAATTTGTATGAGTGTATGTAGGTATTTGTATATAGAATAATTTATACAACTATTACAGATAGGATAAATCCTTCACTATTGCAAAGTTCTGTCCCTCTTTAAGAATAAGGAATATAAAAGACTTTGTAATTTTAATTCTTAAATTATTAAATACTAAAAATAATTTACATAGCCCAAATACTAAAGTAGGAACACACTGAAGTTATAAAAAAACTTACTTGCAAAGAGAGCTTGGACTTGAGATTATCATGGAGCTGAAAATATGTAGTATTTTATTCATCTGTGACACTATGTGGGTCACCATGTGTGTGTGTGTGTGTGTGTGTGTGTGTGTGTGTGTGTGTGTGTGTGTGTGTGTGTGTGTGTGTGTGTGTGTGTGTGTGTGTGTGTGCACTAAATAAAATTGAAAAATCTGACGTGTAGCAATGGCATGACTTTCTCTACTCTTGTACAAAACTTATAATTATTCTTCTATCTGCTCTATGATAATGGAGAAAGGGATTACGCGTTTTCTTGTAGGTGTAAGAGGAATCCAATAACATAACAAGTTTTCAGCAAAAGTCAAATCTCTTAAGAATTCGTCGCTAAGGTTAACTATGACTGAAAATTTGAAAACCTGAACTAATAGCACTAGCTTTTTAAGATTTATATCACAGATACATCTATCATAGTACAAATATGATAGAGTTATGTGCAGAGGATCTACCCAAAAGTCGGAAGATCCTGGCCTCGTTCAACCCGGGAGCGATGGATAACTCCAGGGCTCTCTCCATAGGGCAATAGCTGATTTCTTAAAATGCCCACCCCCCATCGACAACAACGCCAAGACGGGATGGAAGTGGATACGCCACTTACGCGCGTCAACCCCGCAGGAAAGACTATCGAAAAACCTTGGTGGGACCGCCTGATGATCTAGCACACCTTCTACTAGCTCTGCAGGCTAGTACCCGGGACTTATGAGGCAACCCTCTACCCCCACCCCCGCGGGCGGCCGTAGCCTGGCCGGAAGTACCCAATTTTCCGTGGGTGTCGGGAACACACTGTCCCCTCGAGTCCAACCCAATCCGAACAACTCCCCGACGTGAGAGGCTCGGCGGTTCGGCCCGAGGCTCCACCCAAATTTTATCATTTTCACTTTGATAGCTTGGAAAATATGGTCAAATTTATTTATTTTTGCCTGAGTCACCTACAAAGTCCCTTGCGACAAAATAACTTAAATTTTGGTCTAATATTTTAATAACAGGTTTCCAATAAATTCATTTTTTAATTTTCCCTAGGTTTCTCTGTGTCTCAATAACTTTAGGCTCCAGAAATTTTTAAAGCTATGAATATGGCTTTTTTGCCCAACATTTGAAATTTGTATGTTTTGAAGTAAAGAAAATTTGTTTAAATGCATCTCACAATAAAACACTGTGACTCTATGAACGTGTTTAGCAAGTTTCCTTAGTCTAACACTAAAACTGTGACGTAAGGAATATCTTAAATTATGAAAAATGCTCAAATTTTCAATAGCGAGAAAACAAGGATAAAGAATTAGGATTCATATCTAACTCTAGCATTCACGTAAATTTCAAACTAAATTAGAGCATTTAAAATTGGCTTGCGGATGCTATCTAAGCATTCTTTGGATTCAGGAAGGCTTACACTATTTTATAGACTAAAATGAGGAAAAGATGATTGTTTGAAAATGTTCATGAAATTTCAGTTATACATACATATTCCTAAGTGATATCTTTGAAATCTCCCCCCTCCCCCCCTTTACGTGACCAAGGGATAAACAAATGAGTAATTTTCTACTACTGTCGACTACGCAAAATTCCTCCAGAATGAAGAGGACTTCTAAAGACATCCCTAGAACTTTCTAAATATACATTTGTCATGAACGGTTAGCAAAACTTAGACACTGATGGCAGGGACTTTAGATTAACTTTGTTACAGAGTACCGTAGTGCTGTTTGCAATAACGACAGTAAGTCCTCTCCCATTGCAGTTCATTACTCTCAGTATACAAACAAGGTTTAGACCATGAATGATCTGTTCCGACTACAAACTAGAGTTTGTTCTGGCACGTCTTCCTCGAATTCGTTGTCCTCTTGACCTGTAAGTTAATGCTCTTTGGTGAATCATATTATGCCCCATTCGGCATACATTGTTCTACCATCTTTCCCTGTACTCTGCTATTTTGTCCGTTAGTTTAAATACTACCAACTGTTCTCAAATATCTACAAACTTGTGTTTGTCCATTAAAATATAATCTGCAACAAACCTCAGGAATTTCATTTCTACATCTTCTAAACGTCATAGTCCAACACTCAGACCCGTATAATAGAGCTGGAACTGATAAAATTTTATAAAATTTTAATAGGGTTTCCTTGCAAACTCTTTGATAAAGTTATTCTGTCTACATATGTGTTGAAATAAATTAAGTTTTACATTTATGTCTTTTGTTTTTCCGTGCCAATGAAAACTCTTAAATACTTAAAATCCATAAGTTGTTTAATGGGTACATAATCAATCACAATTTTAGCTCTGAAATGTGTTTTTCCTTAAAGTGCCTTTTAAAAAAAAAAAAAAAAAAAAAAATCAAAATATTTTCAGTAACCACTATAGTTAAATTATAAATAGCTCTTTGCAGACTGTCTTCCATAGATGCTATAACTGCTTGGTTGTCCTCAAAAACTAAAGTGGCCATAAATAGACACTCCAGTCAGTTGGAGAATTTAATGTCATGACGGTTATTAGTTAAAGTAGTTTACCATTTACGAATGACATCATCTAAATAAATATTAAATAATGCGGGTAAAAATAACGAAGTAAATGAATTGCTTTGCCTCCATTATACACAACATGTGACCTCTAAAGCACCCGCCATGCAGTGATTCAGAGAAAACCGCAGGAGATTTACTTTTGAGGTATTTACGAGGGCTGTTCAAAAAGAATGATCACAATTTTTTTAACAACGTACCTTTACTCATCCTCATAATTTTGATGGTCGTTCTCAAAATAGTCTCTCCTGAATGTGATGCACTTGTCCCAGTGTTTCTGCCAGTCTTCAAAGACATGCTGGAAACCATTTTTGGGAGGTCCTTCAAAATCGCCTCCGCAGCCTTCACCACTGCTTCTGATGATGGCTGATGCCTCCCACGAAGGTTGCCGGCCCTCGTAGCCATGGTCGATAGAGCTTATGTCTGTTTCGTTCCGCCGTGTAGAGGGTCGCTGGTTCGAGTCCCACCTTGGGCATGGGTGTATAGTGTATATGTGTGAAACTAAAGAAAACAGGTAGGAAAATAAACGGAAACAATAAAAAACTGTTAAATAAGGAAAAGAAAAATATATATGTTTTTTCTTAAAAAGAAGCGTTTCTTCAAGATAGGGAATAGAAAAAAGTCGCATGGGGCTGTATCCGGATTATAGGAAATGCGAGGGATGCACCTATTTTTCATTTCTGATAAACCATTCCATGAATATCAAAGAATGAGATGACCATAACTTTCCCAGCAGAAGCAACCACTTTTGCTTTTTGGGGGGTTGGTAATGAAGGAGATTTCCACACTGAGCTTTGCTGTTTGCTCTCAGGATCAAAATGATGTAGGCAAGTTTCATCAGCAGTGATTACGTTTGAAAGAAACTCCAGATCTTTCTCTAACATCAACTTTAACTGCTTGCAGACCTGCATGCGAATGTACTTTTGTTCGGGAATCAACAGTCTTGGAACCCATCACGCACAAACACGTCTCATGTGTAGTATTTCTGTCACCAACGTGTGAGTGGTACCCAATGAAATGTTCAGAATTTCAGAAAGTGATCTTAAGGTAATTCTTTGATTCTTTCTCACAATGGCAGCAGCCGTGTTGATGTTTTCTTCCGTAAGAGCAGTAACTAGAGCACCAGGTCCACCTTCCTCTGAAATTGATTATCTCTCCTCTTTAAACATTTTAAACCACCTTTGAGCTGTGCCGTAGGGAAGAACAAACACTCCATAGACCTCCTGTAACAATCTATAGGTCTCAACTGAAGATTTGTTGAGACGAAAGCAGAATTTCAACGCCGCATATTGTTCCTTGCGTGTTACATCCATTGCAGCGGTAGGCGATACTGAACATGTCTGAATTTGCCTTGTTCTCACAGGCGGGAACCAGGAGTACCAACAATGAAACTACTGCGGCGTGTTTGTTTCACATTAAGCTAACAGGATATAATAAGATTGAATTTTAGTGCGAAAAATTATGACCGTAAAAAATTATGATCATTCTTTATTGAACAGCTCTCGTAGAAAATATATTGTACCGCACATTCTGCTGATTCTTGTGTTTGTCAATACTATACACACATGTACCTCTAAATGAGTTGTAATTGTTTAACATAAAATAGAAGTATTTTGATTTCAAAATATGCACATATGATTTTAATGTAAAAATCGTTTATTTGCTATTCATTTATTATATATACATTATTTATTTGGATAAATGTAAGCACCTTGAACATTCTAGACTTTATTTTGAAACAGTTCAAACTGTGAACAGGATACTACGTCTTATTATTATATTTTAACTTACCAATCCCTCCTCACTGTAACCCTGATAATTCCTGGTATAGTCAGACCTCAACTGTTTCATCACTGTCAAAGTTTCGCTATCTATACCGGGGCCGTCCTTAATTTATATGGCGATGTAAACAAAATCAGCTGTACGTGTGCAACATCATTGGCTGTTTAGCCTTGTATCTCTCTGTGAATGAAAAATATATTTCGCATATAATTTTTAAATAGTTACTTTAAATCTAATGTAAAATATATAAACAACTTCACATTATTACAATGCGACAGTCAAAGAGTAATTAATTAGTATTTTATTTGGTATTTAAGTAAGCTTAATAGGTTTGTATTAATCACAGTGCAAGCTGCGCTGGGTAGTTTAAAAGCAGAAGGAAGTGGGAGGTCAGTTGTACAAGATGCCTGCTTCCGTGCAATAACTAAACATCACAGAGGGAAGTCGTTAAAAAGTGGTGGAAAAAACAACAAATTATTTGAACGTATTTTGCAATTTGTGTGAAAAATACCCGACTTTAGCAATGGAGGACTTCATTTGTTAGCATAATAAACTGGTGCATCAGCGCCAAGTAAGTATTAATGCCGCTGGAGGCGAAGTTGTGAAAACGGGCCGGCTTTCCTCCCAGGAAAACATCGAAGAAGAAGCCAGTTGTGGAAGTGAATGTGAGGAATTTGTTAAAAGTGCTGTTCGTGCAAAATGCATAGCTTTATTAAAAGAAACAAGCCACCAACAATTACAAAAGTGCTTCAAGCCGTAAAGAATAATCCCGAATTACTGAGATTTACAAAAACGAGCCTCCACACCATTCTTCGCAACATAGGTTTTGAATTTGTGAACAGAAACTGAAAAAATATAATTATTGGGCGTGAAGATATATTGTTGTGGCGCAGGAATTATCAAAGAAAAATTCGGAAGTGGAAGTCGTTTTAGGAATTCTTCCGTTTTCAGATTTCAATTAAGTACGGAGGTATTTTTTAGATGTGGCGTATGACGTAATGATGCGCACTTGTTTATTTGGAAGAAAGAAGGGTGTCAGGTTAGTCATCTGCCATCTAACTCACTAGCTTTATCAGCAATCTGCTGGCGAAAGCAGAGATCTTACCCCTACCATTGATTCGCATGACGTCACTCGCGCACATCCGAGTAATGGCATGCACCACGTTGTTGTTGTTAAGTCATATCGGACGATGAATGAAATGGGTGAAATGATGCTCAAATGAGCCCGGGGTCCATAGAGCTTAGAGTTACCCAACATTCGTCTTTCAGGATAAAGGAAACCCCGGATAAAACCTTATCCAAGTAACTCACCCTGACTGAGATTCGAATTCGGGACCTCTTGAACGTGAGACAGACATGCTACCACCACGCTACCGAGATGGGCTGCCACATCTAAAGAATACATCTGTATGTAAAGTTGTTTTTTTCAGCTGCGGCCAAGAGAACTTTCAAGTAATTGCCAAAGTAGCTACACGCAGTTATTAGCAGTGTTATTCCGCAGAAAGACCCGTGCCTTTATTTTTAATCTATAAATGAGGTGGGGTTATGTGAAGAAATCAAATGTTTAAGTAAATGTTGTAAGCATTCAGTCACTTTTTAAGTACAAAAGGAAAATTATATTATATAGTACACACACTTTTGCATTTAATCTTAATGTAAAAGTGCAATCGCATTAGCTAATCAAACATCGAAAACGGCAAAGCAAAAGTATGTATAGAAACTAGTTGACAGAGCACATGCTTGCCACGTGGGAATAAAATAGTGCGAATATTCCCTCCAATCATAGTCGCCGGCGGGGTAATACGTCTCCCCTCTTTGTTTTACATGTCATATAAACTATGGTAATGAAAATATCCTAATCTATGATATTTTAATCAAAATGTCAGAGTAATTTTTGAGAGTCTTAAAAGCGTCCAACAATGTTCCATGTAATGAGTAGTTTGGGATGGAAGAATTGTTTTGTAAATACTCGTATTGCATCCTCAGAAGATACTGAATTTAATTCCCAAGTTTGATATTTAACCTCTTTTCATGTTCTGTTCATAGACACAGGCACACAGACCATTTTTAAAAGTTTTTTTTAAGTCAGGGAGACCAAATATGTATGATGAAATCGAATTTTTCAGTATAATACGGTACTTTAATATAATATATACTTTCCGTACTTACTATACTTGGAAGAGAAAGTAAAAAAAAAAATTGATTGTGTAAATCATGCAGTGCAAATGGATTTATAGGTTTCCATACGCCCACACCCAAAAGAACTGACCACATAATCTTCCGCAAACAAAATACGTATTACTTCAGCAGGTTGGTATTACTCCAAGCATCTGCCACACTCAAGTTCGTGAGTTTACCTTTCTATTATCATGAAGAACTTTTCATATAGTCCGATATATCCGTTATTGATTTTTCTTCACATTTTAATTTATTTTTGTTTTATAAGTATTTAGGGAGTGATCAGATCTTATCTATTCAGTAGGAAATGTAATAAAAATATCCTTATCAGAAGTTGTATTAACTTAACAGAAAGCTAATTAAGAGAGAATACAGAAGTTTTAAGTGTAACTTAAGCTTTAAAATACTGAAGAGAACCTATCAGTTAAATTTAGTGTTTGCTTTGGGATTTAAACTAGAACACAGAATGTAAGTTTCCAATTGTCTTAGCCATTTTTGACATTTTCTGAATCAGCTGCAGCCACTTTTCCATTGGGCGTTGACAGCGCTGCGCCTAGCTATGCCTCAAGCGCCATTTGGTGTGACAATATCGCCAATGTTACATAAATCCAGGTCAAACGAACAAGACCAAATAAAGGAACAGCTGCGTGAGGGTGGCACAATGAACTGGGAGAGAAAAAATATGGAATACATTTGGCTATTGAAATTGATATTTCGAAATAAAGAAAAGTGCATCAAAGTAGGTATAGAAAATCAGTGAGTTAAAAGAAGGAAAAAATATCTTTCATAAGACAAAAAAGGCATTAAGAAAATGCTACTAATTTCAGGATCCAAAAAATATGTATTTCATTAAATTTCAGTAGACCCATAAACAAAAGTAAAAATAAACTATATTTAAAGCTGATGTACCACATTTTCTGGGTTTTATGAAAATAGGCTATTGTGACTTTGTGGGTTCGTAGAATTAAAAGTCCGAGTTGCAGATATTCCAAATGTTCTTTATTTCCGTAGAAATAAACTGTTCAATTCTCACGTAACAACATTACGTTACATACACAACACAATCTACCAAGGTCGATGACAACAAACAGCCCTCGTTACAACAGCAACACTTTACAGCTGTTTACTGCTCGCCTGACTCACTCTCGTTTTACAGCTCCACTTGGCGAGTCGTCGCCTCCTTAAATACCTCATTGATAATTCTAGATATTTCCGGAATAAACAAGAATTCGAATGTTCTATACAACAATCAAGATATCACTAGAATGTTCCAAATACCTCACTTATCTGTGTCGGTAAGTCTTGTCTCAGTGATACACTATCCGACTCTTATCTTTATCTGCAGGCTCTTTGTATACACAAACCGCGCTTATCTCTCAGCACCGAAACTTCCGTGCTTTTCGCCGCGACAATATATATGGAAGCAAACACACAAGCACCGTTTTTATGAAATTTGATATTTTGAATACTATATATAATTGCGATTATATGCGTATAATTTTGCAGCAAAAATGAATAATAACGTAACAGATTTTGCAACTTGTGTTTCCCTAGCCTCTATCCCTTATCTTCCTAAGCGATGAGCAAATGACTGACAGTAAAACAGTCAACTGTCGCACGATAAAGACATGTCCACTCACCATTTAGAGGCGTATATGTCTTAACATTTCAGGACTTTAGTTGCTTTTTAAAGCTCACACTGATCGGTAATGAATTTCCGCAAAAGATTCATTGTTATTTTATATTTTTAGTACGTGTGTTGCAGTGGCATACCTACTGTTCATAAAGTCCTTCACCTTTTTCAGAAGAAAACGTATCAACAATTTAAATAACTTCTGTTACTTCACAGTTTTTTAAGACAGTGCATCTTGCGTACTTTAATGTTAAGCTAGGAGATAAAACTCAAACATGGGCTCCGCACACTGTTTGCAAAGCATGTCGTGAAGAGTTAAGGTAGTGATCCAATGGAAAATAGAAATCAATGGAGTTAGGGTTTCCTATGAAGTGGCGTGAACAAAAAAAGATCACTATGATGATTGCTACTTCTGTATATGTAAAGTCTAAGGGTACAATAAGACAAATGAAACAAAACTGAAATATCCAGATGGCCTTACTTTGGCTATAAGAGCTGTGCTGCAAAGAGTAGATAGATGTCTGTATTTCTATTCCAACAGCTCAACTAGAGGATACACGTAAGCAGAGTTCAGTCTCTGTGTCAATAGAAAAATCCAATCCAGATGAGGATTTCTTAGCACACTGTAGAAGACAAGTCACAGAATTTTAGTCAAGAAGACTAGAACAATAATATCAGACAGTGAAATGGATGGAATAGTGCTCAAATAATCTGGGATCCATAAGATATTTGTATTTCAGTTAACTTATCCAGTTAACTCACCCTGACCAGCCAAGCAGGATGACTCAGGCGTTTTCGTCTGTGGCCCGCATTAGGGAAGTCCGGGTTCGATTCCTGTAGTTGGGCTACCTGACCTATGGGTTCTTTTGGGGGTTTTCTCAGGTCACCAAGCAAATGCTGGGTAGTTTAATTACATCCCCCTATTTCCTTCCCCTTCGAAACATTATAATTTCACATCATCTGTCGTCTGGTGGTCTCTTTCAGGGTAGAAGTATCGGCAGGTGGACGATATGTTCCTATTAAACACTTTCTCCTCTGGTGGGACATTCTCCAATCTCCGAGCCGACCTGATGGACCGTTTCAGGACCACGGTGGGTGGAATGCCAATTGTATTGGCCTGCTGGGTAGGGGTGTTTGCAACTGGTCAATTGTAGGGACCCTTCCCTCGGCACTGTCCTGGCTCCTTGTGACGGCCGCCCTCTCTCTCCTCTCGCCTCATCGTCCCTCCCGAGAGTGGAAGGTACAATAGACCAAGTTTGGACTTCCGTGCCAAATCCGCTCTGTAGCATAGTCCAGTTCACCCTAAACAAAATTTGAACTCTGACAGCTACCCTCATACAGGAGAGCTGGGTACAATAAAATCCATACTACTACTACTTAAGCATCAAATCAAAGATGCTAGATATTATCCTGAGGAATTTTTATTTATAACATTTTATCTATCTTTAAATGGAGCATGTCATAACTAAAATGAAGTTTTCATGCTAAATGGCAGACAACTGTATCCAACATGATACCTTGGCTGACATCAAGTACACAAATATGCACCATATATTGGAAATGTACTTAAGAAATTCACATAGATTCAAAACTGCGAATTAGAACTGTAGATCAAGACTTTTCATGTATATAAATATTCAGACTGCCTCAGTATGACCTTAAAACTTATTTTCAGCAGTATGTATTCAAACATTTGCCTCTTATTCTGATGATTAATTAATATCCTATAAGAGGGTAGGTCATACTAGATGTCAAATGAACAAAATTATTGAAATTACTTGAATGTACCAGATGTCCTTAGAGCTTAGAATTATCCAATATTCATCTTCTAAAGATAAGAAAAAGCTTCAGAAAAACCATTATCTAGGCAGCTTATCTTAACTGAGATTAAAATTCAGAAGCTCTTAAATGTAACACACTACCCCACACCACAGAGTGACGACAAGCATTTGCTTCTATTTTTACCTTCTGCTATGTCCAATCTGGCAGGTCTGTTTGAATGTTATAATAATAGCACTTTTGAAAAGCGTAGCTGTTTATTTTGGTTAAAAGGTTTCAGTTAATTGATGGAAATTAATCATTTTTTCGCACTAGCCATATATTGGCTAAGGTTTTTGATGGATAGAGTCAACATGAAAACTTCAATGCCATGGCCGGGATTTGAACCACGAATCTCCTGGTTTCTGTCCAGTCGCTCTAACCCAGTGAGCTACCATGGTCAACATGCCGTTCTGACATTAAATTCTCCTTTCGACTCGTATATTTTCCCGGTAAGACCACTAGGGGCTCTCGCATCCGAGATACGCCGTTTGTACTTGAGTCCCAGGCTTCATCATTTAACTCTTATCATTTTAGTTAATTGATGGAAATTAACCATTTCTTCACACTAGCCGCATATAGGCTAAGGTTTTTGATGGACAGAGTCAACATGAAAAATTCAATGCCATGGCAGGGACCTGAACCACGGATCTCCTGGTTTCCGTCAAGTCACTCTAACTCATTGAGCTACCATGGTCAACATGCCGTCCTGACACTAGATTCTCCATTCGACTCGTATATTTTCCCGGTAAAACCACTAGGGGCTCTCGCATCCGAGATACACCGTTTGTGGCGACTTACTATCGTAAGTACTTGAGTCCATAAAAAACCTTAGCCTATATACGGCTAGTGTGGAGAAACGATTAATTTCCATCAATTAACCAAAATAATAAGAGTTAAATGATGAAGCCTGGGACTCAAGTACTTACGATAGTAAGTCGCCACAAACGGTGTATCTCGGATGCAAGAGCCCCTAGTGGTTTAATGGGACAATATACGAGTCGAATGGAGATTTTAATGTCAGGACGTCACGTTGACCATGGTAGCTCAATGGGTTACAGCGACTGGACGAAAACCAGGAGATCCGTGGTTCAAATCCCGGCCATGACATTGAATTTTTCATGTTGACTCTATCCATTTAAAAGGTTTGTTTACAATTCCAATTTTCAATGAAGACAAACTCTATAAGTAGCAGGATAGCAACTATAAACAGTTTGAATTGATATACTGTAAAAGGCTGTAATCATTATTTCAGATTTGAGGGTTCTGAATAGTAGTTCTTTGTGACATATATTTCATATTAGATAAGTTAAAGGCATAGAAACTCTGAATTGTAAAACAAACTGTTTAGGAGAAACTATTCTTCTAAGACAGGGTACGCATCCTAATCATGTCAGTGATGTAAACAACCTTGTATTCTAGTACTAAAAACATATTACTGCTGCAAATAGAGTATACACTACTGAAGTGACAGTTTTATTTCACTGTTCATAACTACTTAAATTGCTAATTCATATTTTGATATTTACCCATCTGATTTATGCAAGAATACTCAGTAACTTTCAGTAGCCCCAGATGTTTTTGTTTCATGTAAAGAAAATGCCCTCTCAATGTTACTATTTCTTTTATTTATGTAGGAAATTATGGATGGTGCAATTAGTTTGTGATTCTGCTTCTCATCTCTCTGGTAGAATATATCTTGATTTCCATTTGACTTTTTTATTTGCTACTCAGAATGCTCTGTGACTCAGAAGGATCATATTTTCATTATTCATGAAATAAATGTTTTTGAATTGCAGATGAACATTTATGCTTTAAAGAATTGGTGTATTTGTTGCAGCAGGTGTGCGAGATCTGTATGAACTTCTCCTGCAAAAGGAAGCCCTTGAGAATAGACTTCAGGCACAGCAAGCCCTGGCAGGTCAGAGCACACATGAAGTTGTTCGCAAGGCCAACAGGTCACCATCTCTCAGACTTCGCTTTGGGCGCCGTGCTGATCCCCTACTTGCAGCAGTATGTATCTCAAATAAGCATTACTCGCTTATCTATTCATTTCTCCAAGAGCTTCACTTAAAATCTGGAATGTCTCACTTTACTCCTTCTTACAAAATTTTATTAACAAAAATGTTGAGAGCAATGTGCCTTCAGACCTGAAAGTTCTATTTTATTAAGGCACATGATTGTGTAAATGGAATGAAAACTTCATTACAGATATAAACTGCCTGAATTCTCCACAGATGGTATAAAATGGAAGGTTTTATATGTGATTATTTGTAATTAAAAATTCCATTGGATGTTTACCTCCTCTACTTTTACACCTAACTGAAGCACAACCAAAGAAATAGTTTTTTCTCTCTCTCTCTCTCTTCTTAAAAGCTGCAGAGAAATAGGTTATAATATAAGCTATTTATTTTAAAAAGTCAATTCTAAAGTATATTTTGCATGTTTTAAAGTATAGTATTCAGACAAGTCTGTGAAATCAATTCTATTTCACAACTGAATTGCATGATACTAGAAATATGAAATTTTAAATCAATAAAGCATAACTTTTATCACATATTTTTTAAGGCGTCATTTTTGTTCTGAATACTTAAAATCAACAGACCTTATTGTCTATTTGAAAAATTGAAAAATTTGTTGTGGTGGTTTGTTTTAATATTTAAAAGTACACCACATATCCAGAAATTATAAAACTGTTTACTGTACTTGAGAAGTTTTTTATCTTTAAAGTATATAATTACTATATAAAACAAATATCAAAAATCAAAACATAGAAGCTATAAAGTTTATTCTTGTACAATGCAAATTGATGATGATGATGATGATGATGATGATGATGATGATGATGATGATGATGATGATGATGATGATGATGATGATGATGATGATGATGATGATGATGATGATGATGATGATGATGATGATGATGATGATGATGATGATGATGATGATGATGATGATGATGATGATGATGATGATGATGATGATGATGATGATGATGATGATGATGATGATGATGATGATGATGATGATGATGATGATGATGATGATGATGATGATGATGATGATGATGATGATGATGATGATGATGATGATGATGATGATGATGATGATGATGATGATGATGATGATGATGATGATGCACTGTTTGCAAGAAAATTGTTCAATGAAAAGCAGGACTGGTCTTTCTATGTTAAATCCATCAAATGAAATTAAAATCACTGAGAATGGTGATTTATATATTATCCACCCAGGTGCATAACTTACTTTAACTTTCATATTTCCTTAAATTGCTTTATAGCAGTTGTAGCAAATTTACAAATTTTATTCTAAAATTACCTATTATATTGATATAATATTATTGATAATGAAATATAATTTAAGCAAATAAAATTATTTAAAAGTAGGTTAAAAAAATAATTGATAAAATCTGGCATCCTCAATGTGTCTCCATTCTTTCATTCTCAACATCTACGTTGCTAAGTTGTATTTGACACATAAAATCTCAATATTTTCCTATATTAAAGGTTAATGATCATACACAATCCCCACTGCAACTGTCACGGTTTTATTATGTTGAATATAATTTCTAATTTCTAAATTTTCCTTTTGCAGGCATCACCTTTCATGGAACATTCTGCAGAGAGTGGCATAGCAGAGAACTAAGTATACCCAGCAAGCTAAACGTGTGAAAAATTCTGCCTCCACACTTACTTCAACCAAGAACAGTGATTTTCTTCAGATTAAATCAGTGCAGATATCTATTTTGCTTATTGTCCTTCATTAAATACAGAAAAGAAACAAAATTTCCTGTTACCTCTCATTTTACATGAACTTCAGGATTTTATAATCTTTATTTGATAAGTATATCACTAAAAAGTTGATAATTTATACTCATTTTCATAAAATTCAAAATAATAGCTTATTCAGAATACATATTGCTTTCTTGTCCTAAATCTTGTAACTCAGAAAGGGAAATGAACTACATATTTTTTTGCTCCACACAGTATCCATGAATTGGCTGCTAACTCAGGATGAAAGTATTCCACATGTAATAACCTTCCTTCCCTAACATTTATACCCATGCATTTAAATGCGCTGAAACCAGAAATTATTAAAAAGTACTACTACATGTATGTGTAACTGCTAGCATTTATGTCTTGAGTTTCTGCGCTGATTCTGTAATTTTTGTATTGAATAAAGTCTATATGTAAGAATAAAATAATACACCTGTGTTGCTTTCATGATACATTTCACATTTCTTGAACTTATTCCTTTTCCTTTCATGGGTAACTGCTATACTTTACTGTGTACAGATGCAATGGGAAGATATAGAATTTACATGAACAGAATGATAAGCTTCCTACACCAAATGATTCTTTTATGATACACCCAAAAAATTTTAATATGTCCTTAGACTGACTTCCTGCCTTTAACCAAACCATTTTCTCCTCTTCTGTCTAATGTTCTTATATTTATTATAAACAAATACACAAGTGTCATATCCAACAAGGATATTTAATATAAGGTATTTTTGAATATGATAGAATTATTGACTAAGACAACACTGATAATATAACAAAGCTAATGGTTTTGTACATCATAAATACAATTGAAATTTTAAAGAGTTTAGAGCAGGAATAAATTCACATTACTTTTATCCCATCATTGTTTACTGTCATATTTATTCAACAACTCTTTTTCTACTTATTTTAATGAAGACAAACATCAAACTCAACTGTTCTCTAAACTAGCCAACAATTATATGCCAGCCATTTTGTCTATAGCTTTGTATCAACTCAAAAGAACAAATAATATCTTTAACATTTCTAAAAATACTACTTAAATTATGGAAAAACTCATGAACAACAATAAACATTTTGGAAAAAGTTAATATAAAAACTTTAATTATAAATAAACTAAACAGCTGAACATGGTGTACCTTTCCTATACCTTCTTGGGTTTACAGTCATCTAAACTTCAATTAGCAAGACTTTATAGGTATTAATAATATATTTGGCATGTACATTCAACTCATTATTCCAATATCTCAAAATTGTGGTTACAGCTATTTTTGAGAATATTACAAAATATAAATAATAGCAATTTCTCTTTTTAATATAGGTAAAGAACTGAGATGGCAGAAGTCTCTGAAAGTCTCTTTGCAGGCTTAAAAGGTGCCACACTTAAGTAATATATATATTAATCTGGCTTATGTATGAGCTAAGTTGTTCATAGTCACTGACAGAATACACATGCATTTTTTTCTAAAAGTACCTTACTTTTTTATACAGAAGATCTGAGTATTCATGTTTCTACTGAAATTTTGATACTGAATTACTTTACTACATACTTAGCAGGCAGAGAAAATATAGCATTGGACCCAAAAACTGCATGCTTTTATTTAATAGTGTTTCAAGGACCCTGAATATGGAGCTCTACACTATCTATATGTCTATATGTACATCAATATAAAAATTCATCAGATGCAATATCGACCAGACACAAACAAGCACAAGAACTAGCCATACTACATCTTCAAAACACTGACAATCTACCTGAAAAATCTATAATTATACATATGGACAGCATTTTTTTTTTTTTTTTTTTTTTTTTTTTTTTGTTCCATGCATACCCCACCTTTAACTGCAGTGGTCATATCAGCAGCCATTCTCATTGGAACATATCAAAGGTGTTAACTCGTATTCGTTGGGTTTTAATCATTAGATCCCGCACACATTCACACTCTCATTCATACTTCCAGACTAAGGGGAAGATAAGAAATTATCTTGGTCGGAGAAAACTCCCTACCCCCACCACCAGGAATCAAACCTGGGACCCCTAGCACAACAGGAATAAAATAATATTTGATCTCCTTCATACAATTCAAAACACAACACTCTGACTGAAGAGATAAAAAGAAACACAGGAAATTAATGAGTAGATAAACGGACCAAACAACAAAATAATTTTGGCGAGCACAATCAAATATGAATTGAAAGAGGAAAGTGTTGAAGCATAGGAAAACAAGTGACAACACACTACTATTGTTGTGACAGCAAGATTTCACGTTCTTGCTGTGCAAAACGCTCAATAAAACAGTGTTAAACTCCAGCATCACAACCATGATAGGACATTGGATTTGGTGAATATGTTCACCATTTTAAAATTAACAATGTGTGTGCATAAGGAATTTTCCAACAGTGGACTATGTTATGTAGGAATGAAAACTACTAGACTCACAAGAAAACTATCACTATGCTCATACCTGCACATGCTTGAGAGTTTGATGGCATCATCTCTGCTCTAGGTGGCTGGGTGCCATAAATCAGGTGCGGAGTATAATTAGAAGTACACAAAAATGAGTCCAGAATATGTAGGAACATATAAGCATAATAACACAACACTGTAAGGGAGGGATTGTTTACCCCTGATGGGCAGCAGTCTACATTTGGTATACGTAAGGAGCGTCATCTCCCACACCCAGGCCAGAACTGACGAGGTATGTCCAGCAGCTACTTGCGAGTGGCCACATGCGGCACTTTCCAGGCTTCAGTTTTGGGCGTTGCAGTTCTACTGTGCAGCAGAGTTTTGGTGAACATGATATATATACAGCAGGCATTATACCACCAAATTTGCAGGTGTGTGGCAGTGTGAGCATAGTGATAGTTCCCTTGTCAAAAAGAACTCAATTTAGAAAATAAATTATGAAATCATATGGGTATTGGTATATAAAGAAAAGTGAACAAATGCAAAGATGTTAAAAACACTTGCAGGGCTAGGACAAGTGTGCTACCATAAAAAATCTGATGTGTTTTACACTCCTACACAAATTATTCTTGCATACATTTACTGATCAATTTCATGTTAAAACAGACATTTGCAGAAATTGCTTTGTTGCATACTTTTTTGTAGGACAATGGTATTAGAGAAGCACAGAAAGCTTTAAGTGGCTATGTGATAGTTTTAAATGAAGATTGTTCTCTTTTTATAACCAAGAAAGGGGCATCCATGGCTTCCCATTTGAGAAAAGTATAAGTGCTTTAAAAGGCAAATCATTCACAAGGATAATTTCAGAAACGGTTAACTGTGCAAAATAATGTACTTGACACATATTTTATGCTTCTGTATACAGCATGTGTTAGAAGATTTTATCTATTTCTTACAGTTTAGCAATTATGCAAAAAGTCATGTAGAATGAAGAGGACTTCAGAAGTTATTCAGAGAAACTTCCAGGTAATGCATTTATTTAGCATGAAAATATTTACACATACAAAGTAAACTTGACAGCATCTTCCAAACATGCAACACAAAGATTTTGAAGATAATCTCTCCTCCCTAAACTATCTTTCACATCAAAAAATGACTCTAATGACTTTGATTAAAATACTATGCTTAAGATATCTTCAAACAAATGAAAAGTGTATCTTGAATTTTCTAGAAATGGCCTCTTAACAATTCACAAGACCTTTGCATAACTGGTAAATCATAATAGATAAACAAAATCTTACTACATAAGAAATGTAGATCTCCATAATATATACAGTTTATTTAAGTAAATGTTCTGTGGACTTAACCATTTGCAAGAATATTTCTTGTTATTGGTCTGAATTTTCTAACACTTGCATTTCTTTCAAATGGAAATTCATCTCTCTCTCTCTCTCTCTCTCCCTCTCCCTCTCCCTCTCCCTCTCCCTCTCCCTCCTCCCTCTCCTCCTCTCCCTCTCCCTCTCCCTCTCCCTCTCCCTCTCCCTCTCCCTCTCCCTCTCCCTCTCCCTCTCCCTCTCCCTCTCCCTCTCCCTCTCCCTCTCCCTCTCCCTCTCCCTCTCCCTCTCCCTCTCCCTCTCCCTCCCCTCTCCCTCTCCCTCCCTCTCCCTCTCCCTCTCCCTCTCCCTCTCCTCTCCCTCTCCTCTCCCTCTCCCTCTCCCTCCCCTCTCCCTCTCCCTCTCCCTCTCCCTCTCCCTCTCCCTCTCCTCTCTCTCTCTCTCTCTCTCTCTCTCTCTCTTCTCTCTCTCTCTCTCTCTCTCTCTCTCTCTCTCATCTCTCTCTCTCTCTCTCTCTCTCTCTCTGCCACACAGAATGAAATTTCAGAGCCATTACATAAATAAATATGGAATTGTGTGCAAAGGTGCATGAGTGTTTGACTGACACTGTCCTAGGAGTTTGGTTTTCTTTGCATTCTTGGGTGTGTATCAAGCACATGTTTTTGTATACTTTACACAACACTTCTTACTAGGATGGAATCGTTTGTTGATGTAGAACAGATTGTGGAACCCATGAACAGCATACTGGGTCACTGTGTGTCTGAGATTATAATTTGCTGCCTTCCACTCTTCCATTCTCATGGCATCAACTAAGTAAAATTTGATCTCTAAGGCATTTTTCTTTTCTTCATTATTTGTTTAACTTGTGTGCAGGCTCTGGTATTTGGTAGGAGTACATCCATTCATGTCTTCTAAGAAGAAAAGTCTCTCTCATTAGTTCGTAGGTGCTCCTTCCAATTTCCAGGGTGTATTCCATATTTCTTAATTTCACCTTTTTCCAGTGCTATCAGGTCCCCTGTACTGAGAATGTTCCAAGTTAGGTTTATCCTTTATGTTGCTACTGGTACTATGGCTGTTTTGAACAGCGAAATTTCTGCTTTGATTGACATTTGTTGTGAACGTTGTATGTTGAATATTGCTTTTATTGCAACAGTAGCTCATTCTGGCATATGCATCCTAAAGCATGTTAGGGTTGTCTACATTATGATGCCAAGGTATTTAAATTTCTGTACTACTTCTAGCAGCTTTCCATATAATCATGTGTCCTGTGAGATGTTTCAGCCTCCATTTCTGAATGTCATTTGTTTCATTTCTGTTTATTTCCAGTCCATTCTTTTCAGCCCATTTTGTAACACTGTTTGGTACCTTTGAAACTGTTCTATATCGGCTACCCTATTGCCATATACATTATCAATGTTGCCAAGGTATTTCAGAACCATTATATAGCTACCTACTCTTAAAAGCCTACTGTCTTAATTCCATTGTATCTACATGGAAATTGCAGCAAGGTAATTTCTGAAAATGTTTGTTGATTAACATAAAATATGTAGAAAAATAAGTACTTGTAAGAAAAAAGTTTGTACAAGAGTAGAGAAAGTCACATGAGTGTAACACATCAGATTTTTTAACTTGCTACTTCCTCTCTTCCTCCTATATCTTTCTAAATTAAATATATATATATATATATATTGTGGGGGCAGGGGGGCCATTTCAAATTGTGTCTAAACATGTTTTTCTGATGAAATCTCAATACGTACCAAGTTTATGGTTGGTTACAGTACAGATCTGCATTCTTATTAGAACTACCTACTGTGACCCACCAAACAACCGTTGATTGCCCCATACAGCAACCAAGATAGGTAAAACCAAGCAGAGATAGCCAAAGGACTGCAGTCAAGTTGTGAGACTACTGCTGGCGAGTCACAATGTTCACCAGAGAAGATACTAATACAGTGTTACATGCAAGGGCAGATATGTAGTGCAAAACTAGACATTTTAAGGGGGTTGTGATATGTGCAATAGATGCATTTTTTATACACTCCAATGATTCATTTCACTATACACCCAGATTGTTTTGCATTAGATACACAACCTAATTATCTGTAAATCTTATATTATCTGGATTAATCTAAGTTCTACTTTTTTTTGCGTGTGTAGTTTTAAGCTCATAAAATGGATAGATCATATTGAATAGATTTCCCCTTTGCATGCTCTTAAAGAAATTAGTAGTTTCTTTCAATAGTAAAAGGAAAGAAAAAAAATGCAAGTTTACAGAACAGAATGTAATGAAGATATCAAAAGATTTAAAATATGATCAAACTTCTGTATCAGTTTGATATTCTGAAATAAAAAATTAAATCAGCTTGAACAATGTCTTAACATATCAGGTGGTGCAGGATGGACAGGTTCTAAAATAAAATAGTCATCAAAAATTAGGTACATCAAAATAACTTTACTGTTCCCATTAATCCACTTACAATTTGTATTTGCACAATTTTAAACAACCATACACAGATAAATATGCTTAACTGCAGCTTTTAATACAACTGAGTACTTATTAGTAACATTGTGTTTTGTTGCTACAAATAAGGAACAGATAAATTCATTACAGGTGTCATTAGAATAACCTTAAAAATCAGACTGTTACATTGCATGACTTTCTTCTTCAAATTAATCTTACCAAAAGTTAATTCTTCTATCAACTTTGTGTTAATTCAGATAAAAATTTCACTGCAAAGCAGCTATTGTTATCTCTGTCCCAGTCTCCCCCAGTTTGTGATCACACAAAGAGTGGAGGGGCATCACAAAGCAATCCAGTTTTAAGGATAATCTTTCATTTCAACTCACTATATCCTCTCAGTACCCAAAACAAAATGTTATGAGTATTTCTGAAAACATTTGACATTTAAAAAAGTAGTTAGAACAATAAAGCTTTCTTAGAATAGTTTGTAGAAGAGGGACAGAGGTTTTAACACATTTAACACTCTATTTAACACATCAGATTTAATTTTTTTTCTTCTTTTTTTTTTTTTGTGATACACTTATGTCTGAGCCAAACTATTACACAATTCCATGCATTTTACTATTCATAGTACCCTGTAAATTTTGATGTTAGTATCTTGCACACTTTTGCACTAAACTATTACTAATTTGTGCATAATTTTGTTATTCTCTTCTACTGATGGAGAACCCCTATGTGGAAGCATATGAATTATAAATCAGGACAATGCAGACTTGCTAGAAGGTAGGACATGTCCCCTGAGAAAACATAAACACTTATACCCATTGGCAAATATATTTTTAATGGCCAAAAATACTAAAAAAACACAGGTAACCATATTTATCATGAAACATGGCATTAGTAACTGCAGTATTTCTGACTTTCCTTTATTTTCTTTATATGTGTGCTTACTGTTGACTTGGAAGTTTTTGTTTTCTAGTGAAAGTTTGTTGTCACATATTAGAAAAACTTATCTCTAAGCAAAGAGGAAACATGTTGTTCTAGGACAAACTACATGCTATATTGTTGATTTGAAGAACATATTTGGAAACTTCATTAATATGGCCAGGACTTCTGCTTTCCACGTTGATGTTTTTACCGCCTAAGTTACCATGGCAAGGCACGTGTAACCTTCCTCATATGATTAATTATCCTGCTAAAACTTCAAGGCAATATGAAATATAACAGGCCCATAAATTAACCTAGAAATGTAAAGTACTTGTAGAATCACAACTGTCTTTTCTAACTCAATAGTATTACGTGAAGTAACATATGAGGAAACTATAAAATAGATAAACACTTTAAAATGTAAACGCTCTTGTAGATTAGATGAATTTTCAAATGAAATGTTAAAGCACTATAAACACGAACTTGCGGATATAATTACATATATAAGTAATCAATCATTTATATTAGGAACATTTCCTAAAGCACTAAAAAAAGTAATAGTTAGACCGATATATAAGAAAAAATATTCAAAACTAGCATTAGAAAATTATAGACCTATAACATTGTGCTCGAGTTTTCCAAAAATAATAAAAGGCCTATTTCTAGATCAGTTACAGGGATTTTATAGGAAGTATAAAATAATTTCAGACTATCAATTCGATTTTCAAAAAAAGAAATCAACTGTACAGGAAATATGTAAAGACAATTGCATCATTACAAATGCATTAAACAGAGAAGAACATGTAGTGGCAATTTTTCTTGATCTGACAAAAACTTTCGATTGCATAAACATAAATCAACTAATTACCAAAATAGAAAATTATGGGATAAGGGGCATACCATTAGATTGGCTGAAATCATATCTTCAGGACAGGGAGCAGTGTGTGGAAATAATACATAATTCAAATGGTAAATTGGACAAAATTAGATCTTCATTTAAGAAAATAACTTACGGTGTACCCCAAAGCTTGAAACTCGGGCCCTACTTATTTCTTATATATATACAGTATATTCAAAACAATAGTAGAAGCAGGGGGATTGGCCATTGGATATGCTGATGACACTACAATCATAGTGAAGGGAAAAAACGGAAAGTGAAGTACAAAATAAATCCAATTTTATACTTGGAAAAGTTAGTAGTGGGTTAGGAAAACTAGGCATGGTAATAAATACAAGTAAAACAGAATGGATGCAAATCACATTAAACACAGAAACTCAATCACATATGCAATTAACATTAGATAATAAAAAAATACAAGAAGTAACAAAAACAAACTTCCTTGGACTAATAATAGATAAGAAACTAAATTGGAAACAACACATTGAAAAAGTAGTAAAGAAAATAAATATGGGACTATATATTTTAAAACAGGCAGCACAACAAATGGATAGAGAAACTCTGACACAAAGTTACTATGCAGTCATACACTCTCATTTGTGCTATGGTGTGGTATTATGGGGAAATCTGCAGAAAAAAGCAATGATAAGAATATTAGGACTCCAGAAATATGCCCTCAGAATAATTTGTAAACTAAAAAAGACGGATTCGTGTAGAAATGTTTATAAAACATTAAATGTATTAACATTTACAGCATTGTATATATATGAATGCATTAAATATGTAACAAAAAATTGTAGCAACCAAAATAAAAACATGTACATACATACACATAACACAAGAACAAAACAAAATTATTTCTTAAACAGATTAAGAGGAACATTAAGAAACAAAAATATATAAAATAAATCTAAAGAATTGTACAATCATTTATCGATTCAAATAAAAGAGATAACAGAAGAAAAATTTACACTTAAAGCAATTAAAAAGTAGTTTGTAGAAAACCCAGTCTATTCTATAGATGGGTATAAAAGATTAAATAAAGCCTGAGTAGTATATGTACCCTCTGCATATTTTATTATTTTTATATTGTTGTGTACACATTATATTTGTTAAACATGTTGACGTATCCTATGTATTTTGGATCATATGGATGAAATAAAATGAAATGAAAAATGAAATGAAAGGCCTGATAATCTCCAACATTTGAGATCACTTTGATGAGAAGATTGAGATCAGGTGAGAAGATTTAATGTGCACATATGTGTATTTTCATAATAGCTCAAGCAGAAAGAGTGTCAGCACTAAAAGCCAAAGATCCATAGTTAACTCTGTCTTTCTCAACTCTGACTCTAGCTTCTATGGTATGCTATTTCTGCTAAGACCTTAGTGCATTTAAATTTTTTGCTGTCTTTTAAAAGAACTGTAATGCATCTGAAGTGTTGCAGTAGCACTTGAAATTTGAAGTGCAAGAGAGTATTTTAGTGGCCAAACTGGTAAATGTGAAAACTGCCAATTTTTGGCCTTAATTAAGTAGCCCATAATTTGAAAAACTTAAAATAACTATTTTAACAGTGAGGGAAAATCATACAATCAACCAGTCCCAAATGTGAGTTGAGAGGACTAATACTTATTCAGATCTATTTTCTAAGCTTTTTGTTATGACTAACTAATAGCTAACTGCTGTAAATATAGTTACAGGCCCAATTTATATATAATAATGCTTGGTATGAAATTGTAACAACTTTGCTAATGATAAGCTTACAAAATAGACTCCATTGTGCAGTGATGGGTTATGCCACAGGCTAGGTAAACATAGTAATGGCAACAATGATAGATTACCACCTTTCTATCACATGTATGATTTCTTATGGTGAATAAATCTAATTCTGATTCATACTTAGTATGGGCATGCTACTATTTACCTATGCTTGTTTTCTTTTTGTTTGTTTTTTTAAACTGTTAAATAATGCCAAGGTTTTCGTAATTGCTGAACAAGTTAACAGTACTGAAAACTGAAGCCTTTGCTTCATAAAGGTGGGAATGAAACCTGTCTTCAGAAGTGAAGTAGAATTTAAGTTGTTTTTCTAAAGAAAAATATTACAGAAAACCTAACTGAGCTGAGTAATCATGGACAGTGAATAAAATTAGTGAAATAATGCCCAAATAAACCAGGGTCCTAGATCTTAGGGTTACCCAATATTCATCTTTGAAAATAAGGAAAACCCCTGAAAAAACCTTATCCAGATAACTCACTTTGACCAAGATTCGATATTTGGCCTTAGATATATGTATACTTGCCTTCCTTATACTAGGTAGTAAAGGTGTTGCATTCAACCCAGAAATTCAATACCATGATTTCACAGATATACATGTTTTGAGCTCTACTAATGGATAAATAAATATAGATGTTAGAACAAAGCCTTTTTAAGTAAAGGTTTGTGACTGTGAACAGCACAACTCAAAAACAAATGGTGAGTTAAATCAAAAATACCAAACTTGGTAAAATTAAAAAACTGAAGGTACTGACAGTGAAACAAATATAATTACTTATGTCTTTAAATTTCTGCATCTGCAACTTCCAACGAGAATATCCCCCCATTCCCAACTACTTTTTTACAAGGAAAAATGTTCTAATATTTTGATTTTCTCAAAAAAGGCTATAAAATTTTGATTAAAATATGCATATTTAAGATTGTTTAAGCTATTTGCATGACAAATGAAATATATATCTTGAATTTTCTGAGAAAATCTCTTCATTCTGGACAACTTTTATGTAACTGGGCAACAATAATAGCAATGGAATTGATTTTTAGGTAAATACATATTTTTCATGTAATTAAATATTTTGCACTATTTTAGTTATTAGTACATATTTTATGTATTTTACTAATATACTGTACTGAGCTTTGTTTTTCCTTTTATTGTGTGTGGCAAACAATTTGATTTTGTTTCTGAGGACAGAAGCTGTGCAACCTTTTGCTTATCCTATAACCTTAGATTAGATTATGTGTTGTCAACAGCTTGCTACAGTATAAATATATACTGTTCAGATGTCTGATGATTTCAGATGTCTCAGTATTGCACAATATAACTGAACTCTGCACAATTACGCTTTCAAGTCCTTGTTGTTTCTTCGGTTCAGTACAGTTCAGAAGTGCCGGGCAATGCTTAATATATAGGTATGTTGAGTGATTCATGCATAAACCAAAATGCTGTAGGTAAAAGGTAGTGTAACTTTCCAATTACAGCAGTACATTAAACAAATCTAACATACATTCCAAACAGATGGAAAAATTCTATAGTCAGCCCTACAGAACGTCTATAACAGCCAACCAACATTTCCAAGTACCACAGCATTTATCCAGCAGCAAACATATCTGGAGAAATTTAGTAATTAATGTATTATAATATTATATAATAAATTATAATATAAGAAACGTAAGTGACAAGTGTCAATAAACCGACTGCAAATAGTTTTTATGATATCTTGGCAGCTTCACATTCTTCTACAAAACAGGTGCTTTTAAATGAAATAGAATCCTCCAGCTCGTATTCCAGATGTTCCAAGTGTCATGAATCTTATTCAGATTTATGACAAACTTTTGATTCGACAGATATTTCTCTACATAAAGTGAACAATCCAGAGTTAAAGCTTTTCTCATGAAGTGCACAAACTTTGATCCTCCAGATGAATCTACCTTAACAAAACACTACCTTCCAAAGTGCCACGATGAAACATTACAAAAATCAGGGATGTGTGCAAAAATGAGATAACATGGGTGTGTATTGATGAAGCTCAAGGTTCAACAGGAAGAAAAGTGGGAAATGCAGTAGTGAGGTTTTTTTAAAAGTGGCCAGATAGTTTCTAATCGTGCATTTTTACCAGCTTGCAAGAAATGTTGGCAGCAAATCACAATGTTGCAAGGCTCTTCAGTGAATGTATGCACATATTAAGAACAAATTGTGTTAAGTCCGAAAATGTGCTTACTTTCATGACCAATTCAGCATCTTATATGAAGAAAGCAGCACAAGTACTTAGTGTCAGTTATCCAAAAATGAGAGGTCTGCTACATAGGATGTGCGAAACTGTTAGTTGCTACATCCCAATGTGGAGAAGTTGGTATCCGATGGAAAGAAGGTGTATTTTTGAAGTCCCTAAGAGAGTTGATCTCTTTAGGAATAAAAATCCCAATGTTCCATTACCACCAACACCAATTATGAGCTGGAGCACTTGGCTATCAGCAGTGGTGTACTATGCGGAACATTTTGATAGCTTTAAATCAGTCGTAGATGAACTGGACAAAGATGATAATTCAGCTAAGTGAAATCTAAGTGTTCAAAATCTGCTAAGTGAATGTTGTTTAAGAAATTACGTGACGTATATTGCCGCTACTTTGAGTTTCTTGTGTGACTCCACTGAAAAGCTAGAAACAATAATTGATCTCTTGATAGAAAGTGTAAAAGAAATCATTAATGTAGAAACAAAAATCAGTTCACTCAAAAGACTTAAAAATGCAATCTTTAAAAAAAGTTCAAATCAGTGTTTGAAAAAATACTGGGTTTCAAATTATGAGACAAGTTACCCATGTTCTAGAAGGCAATAAAATAGAATTGAGAGTGTATCAGTGGTGTGCTTCTTATGAACTATGCAAAAGTGACATGTGATGTAGAACAATTATTCTCCCAATACCGGGTAGTGCTACATGACAATTGGCAGATATTTCAAATGGACAATTTAAAGAAGGCATGTGTTGTGCACTGTAACTATAAACGATTTCCAACAACTACATATCATACCAATAATCCATCACTGGTGAGTTATCAAAACTGTTCTTTTTTATCACAAGTGTTTCTATTATTTAAAATGAAAGAAAACTTTTTGTATTTTAGTAAATATTTTGAAATCTAACAAATATTTTCTTGATTTTTAAAGCATAAAAAATAAATATAACTTTTTAGCACCTAAAAATCTGCTTCCTAGTAATGTGGTATCTATACAATAGAAAAAATCTAAAAAAAAAAAAGAAAAAGAAAGTTGACATTAAAGTACGCAAATTATGTCAAATAACTTTTTGGGGGGGAGGGGGGAGATACAACCATTTTAAAGGTATTATTTGAATTTTCAAAACATTCTTCTCAGCTTGAGAAGAGTATTTATTTATGCCCTCTCAGACAAAGAGAATGGAATATCAGGCCATCATTTAGCAACCAACTCTTAAAATATTTGACTATTGCTTAATAATATTCTTCTAATCCCACTGTACCTATATGGAATATAGATGTAACAAAACCATTTCTACAAATGTTTATCTCTATGAACATGGAGTAATTAGAAGAATAAGCGTTTTTAACTGAAAACTGAATAGAGAAAGTCATGTGAGTGCACATATATTTCTAGTTCATTTATTCTTTAGTTGAAACTTTTGTTCATTATCCTGAATATTCACTGTCATATCAACATAAAGGAACCACAAATGGGATTTCATGGGATTTAAACAAATCACCTCCACAATGCAAAGCACAGAAATCATCGTCCAACTGTTTTTCTGGGAGTTTAATGTGATTCCCACATCCAAGACAGGAATAACAAACATATTTTGACTCATTTTGTATGTGGTTTGCTTATTAACTTCTCGACATCCAATCCCATTTAGTGCCTATTTCCATTTGTATTTCACCCTTTGTTAATGTTGTTTCCACAAGTGCACACTGATATCAAAACTCTGTAATTAATTTCATGCTACAAATTGTTCTACAGTGCTTCTATTGTTTGCTCCAGATGTGAAGCATCCAAATCTGAGGTTGTGCAATGCTTATTTAGGAATAGGTGAGCCAAAGTTAAACATTCATCTTGTTTTACTTTGAGGGCAAACATGTTAAATCCAAAATCCTGGCTCCCTCAACTCCTGTGTTAGTCTCTCCTAAAGTACATTACTTGTGATTTTTTTGTGCTATACCTGAACATGCCAATTTTGTCTTAAGTGCAACTGAACTTTGTGAACTCAGCACTGAGATTACTGTAAATAATACTGTTTACACATTTTAGGATCATTCTGATCTTTGGAGTAGACTTTGGCAAGCACCATATTATTTGCAAATGCCAAGTAGATTTTTCCTTTCTGCAACCCAGTGCCACATAATGGCTAGGTATTGGCATTTTAAACGAATGCAGAAACACAAGGTGAGGAAGTGCAAGGCATAACGCTATTTATCACTGGTTAACCTAACAGCCAACAAGTATGTTACATTTATTTTGTAATAGCTGAAGTTGCTGACAATGAAGCAATACAAATATTTAAAATAAATTATAACAGTTTGTGACAATCTTAATTTATCTGTTTTTTTAATTGATAAATCCTCCAAGACTAGTTTCATGATGTTTCCATCGCATCTTAAGCTGGCAACTTGATTGTTCTATGCTTACTTCCACTAGGTGATGGATTACTCACTTATTGTCCTGCCATCTATTGGGAGCAAAACAAACTTGCCCAAATCTGTTGAAGGAATTTAAAATCCTACACGTGATTTCTATTTTGCAAGATAAATTATTTTCTCCAAACCATTAAATCTATCAGCCCATTAATCGCTTTCATAATTTAACTTCTGGATTTATTTCATGGTTAAATGACCAAAAATGATCTTCCACCACTGACTGATAATCTGTTTATATTTAATATTCCTAAACTGTTCCTTCACTCCGGTTTCCAAATTATGTTTGTTCCCTCCAATGTAAACCTGATTCCAACTCAAACAATTAAACAGAATTAAATTCTGAAATGTTATCTTTTTTAAGAAAAATGAAAACCTTTTTATGTTGCATTTATTTTGAGAAGCCCAGATTATATAAATTCTTTTAACAAATTCGAATTTACTTAAATGCTGTAAAATCACTTCATAAATACACATTCTTATCTTACATGTTGATTAAGCTATTTAAACGAAACATACAGCTCATTAAAGGAATATGCCTCTTATCCATCAACAAAATTGAGACTATATTAACAAAACAATAAAATTTCACTGTTTTGTTTCTCTGTAACAAAAGTCATTCTGTCCATTGATCTGATCTAATTTGTAAGTCAGCTTGTTTCTGTGCATACAAATGATTTGTATATACAGGCTGTAAATGAACTACACCGAAATGTTTTCAGAACAAGTGGAGATATCTTAAAGTAATTTGAGATAGGAGACTTATGGTTCAAATGTGGAAGTTAGGGCTATAAGTTTCTAAAGTGTGCCAGTACACCACTGCTATTGATGATGCCATGAATACACAGCACACAAAAATGGAGCACTCCCTCTGGCACAATGTTTATGACATTAACTTTCAAGTGAGAGGTAAATGAATTCAAGTCTCCTTCACTTTTTTGTTGTTTTTTTAGTTAATTTTTGTTTTTAGCTTTTTTACTTTTTTCTAATGTTTTGTCTAAGCTTTTAATTCTTGTACAAATGTATGCATTTTACAGAGTAATTTCATTTTGTCAGTGCAATTAATTACAATTCTTTCTAATAAAGATAGAATTCTGCTTAACACTTTTACATGTTGTACATCTAAATGGGAGGTGATTTAAAGACTGAACGAACTTACATAAAATAAAATGTAAATGCAACTCTTTACTCAGGTTTATAGAAACTGCTCGAAATGGTGACCATTTTCAATGCAAAGTTGACAGCAGCAAAGGAACCACTGTCCTACTCTGTCCAAAATTCAATTAACTACACATGCTGCTATTATTCTGGCAGTTAGGTCCTCACCTGAGGTAATATCACAGTAATGTTATTGCAATGGCAAATCAGATGCACATTTTTTTTTACGAATTACACCATTTCTTACTATATTTACATATTAAAAAGACAAAGAAAAAATTAACTACATGACAGGAACCATACCAATGACCTTTGGAACACCAGCTTTCGGTGTTGCAGATTAGATCACCAAAACAGTGACAGATACCACTAGAGTATGCTACTTGATGCAAGAAGGCAGTTAATTGCCAGTGTCACACTGACGGGTGATTAGTTCAAGATTTGAGAGATCTTTGAGTCATTAAATTTTGAGAATGCCAATTATGAGCTACTAAGAATTAATATTTCTATACTTGGGAAGCAGTTTTGAAGATACCAACTTATCAGCTCTGATGCCAATTGGGTTTAACACAATTAACTGCAAACCATGCAGTTTAACCGCAGACCATGCATTGCCTCTCTCAACTTGCTTATATAAGTAATGACTACAATCGCTGAAATTAATTTGGTGTAGGTATTTCATTAACACTCTGTATAGCTGCCTAAGCAAAATGTTCTCCAGTTCAAGATTTTATGGTTTGATTTAAGCTAACATGCAATAACAATTTTATGCATTGTATAACATAACAGCTGCAAAGAAAGCAAACCTGTCAGCATTTGTATGAACATGTTAAAATATTTCATAACTTAAAGTTTATGGCAGATTTATGCAGCTGTCATTTGCACTTACAATTAGTTATTTTGACTGCCTTAGGGTTCAGAGCAAGTTCTTTTAACTACTGGGAGTTAAGTGAGAAACACATTTGCAATTCTTAAATCTCAGAGCTAATAATGTTTCATCTAGTAATGTAGCAAATAGATTAGCTGTATAGGCTTCTGAAATTACTTCAGAAAATGTGGAAGACTTTTCGCTATTTGACAGAGATTTGGATACTGATGGCAAGTTTTCATATTTAGAGGGGGATACAGGCAGCAGAGAGGAAGAAAATGACCTGCTTGCTTCAAGTGTTAGTGCAGAATCAACTTTATCGGGTAGTCAAAGTAACTTGAACATAAATAGACATATCTTCACGAGCTCAGCCTCTGGTATACAACTACAGACTCACCTAACTTTTTAACAGCCAATCAAATTGACGTTTTCACAAATGTTTTACTACTGACAGTGTACCTCATTGTTACACAAACAAATATATAAGTACAGTGAAGGAAGACCTGATTTCTAAAGGCAATTTAGTGTTTAAGAGTAGAATTCAGAAGCGGACAGAAGAAACAATCAATGAGATTAACATGTACTGTTCTCCAGATGACATGCTAGCTACTCCACTTTTGGGGGAATGCACAAATAACATATTTACTTCTATTTTGCAGTCCTTCATTTGAGCTGCACAGAAAATTTAAATGATAAAATTACACAAAATCAAGCTGGTTTTTAATTATAGTATTTAAAGTTCAATAAAAATTACATGCCCAGAGAAAACGTCAAGTGTTGAAATCTTGATGCTTTGGAAGGGCCACTTGGTTGGAAGCAATATATCAAAACAAAGAGGGCCAGATTTGGCATAAAGGGTTTGTGTATATATATATATATATATGTGTGTGTGTGTGTGTGTGTGTGTGTGTGTGTGTGTGTTTGGAGGAATTTAGTAACAGTGACGTCAAAATTAATCTCAGAAACTATTTGTAGTTGGTTTATTAATACTCAGAGGTTTGTATCTATGTTAAAATATGGGAGATCTTTACAATAGCTGCACATAGCCTTGTCAAGGGACTGATAATACTGGAGACAAAGATTTGGGATTATCTGGCTCCATAGTAATACACCTGACAGAACCTGTACTTACTTGATCAAGATAGAACTGCATATTTAGATAATTAGTAAAGCTCCCCTTAATTATACATAGCCTTATGCAAAAGAAAAACAAATGCAAGTATAACAGTATGTTAAAATTGTATTTATTTGCCAAAATATGTGAATACAAAGGCTCTAAGGAGAGGAGAAATACAGGTGCAGTAATTTGGAGAGCTCTGAACACATACAAGACAATAACCTCCTGGACTATAAATAGTTTGCTGCCTAACTGAGCACTGCAACATTCAGAAGCCTCTAGAGGATAAGAAATCCACAACCACAACACCCCTCAAGCTTGAAGCAAAACACTTTTCTAAAAGGATATTACCCATAGAAAAATAGTTGTGCCTATTTTGAAAATGTCTAGTGTTGAAAATATGCAATGTGCTTGTGTGTTTATCCATGTTTTGAGGTTCACTATTCAAGAGGCAACCTTTAAAAGGTAAGCTTTTACCTCTTGTAGAATTTATTTAAATTTACTGTAAAAGAGAGAAATTTAAATAATCAAGGTCATTTAAGCATTAAAAGATCTTTGTTTCATTTTAAGGTTTTGTCTACATCTTATGGTTTATAATTATATAGAAGTCATTCAGAACAAAGATTTCACAGCTTATTCCCAGAAAATTCAAGATACACAATTTATTTATCACAAAAGTAGTTTAAACATATGACATTTTAATTAAAATTATTAGTCATTTTTGAAAAATCAAAATTTTTTTACAAATTTTCCTTGTGCATAGTTAAATTTAAAGGAATTTTATAGAAAATCTTTGTCATATCCTTGGAAGATGCTGAACTTAATACCAAGTTTGATATTTAACTGAATTTTCATTTTTAGGTTACACATGCTGACAATTTTTCTAAAAATAGTTTGGATTCAAGGAACCTTAAAGCATGTAATTGTGGGTGGTATACAGTACTATCCTCTAATTGCTGTAATATTACATACATGTCGTAGAGAAAGTAAAAAATTACAAGACTTACAACAATGGAAGTTGCCATGGTTGAGCAAAAATAATTCTCTAGCACAAAGTTCTTTTATGGAATACCAGAGACCATCAGGACTAGTTTTTCACATATCTCTTTTCTACAATACTTCTATTCAAAAGATGCTTCACTTTTTATAACATCTCTGATGTTACTACATTGTCAATTTTCGTTCTAGTTTTTTGCTTACCATAATACATTATATTGCTGCAGAGTTTTAGCTTCCACTCACTGTCCAGCAACACAAAGGTCCCTGAAAGGAATGTGCTGTCTTACACAGTGGGATAAGGACAACGAATTTGTGTGGCAGGGAACGCATGCTACACAAGGAGTAGAACCATTAAAAAAAACATGTGCCCTATTCACTCTGTACACTAAAACCGAGAAGATTCATTCACAAAAGTAGAAGCCGTAGAATGTTTTTGAATGGTCTGTAACTGTACTGACATGGGGTGTCATAAACCTGTCCAAGGAGGGTGTGGAAACCTTTGCCAACCACCCTGCGTCCGAGGACTTGGAGACTTACTCTTCTGTGGAGGACAGTTAACTTTTATATAAAGTATAAGTAGTATGTACCTAAAATTTTGATAAAGATATAATCAGAAATACAGGTTTTGAGGCTCCCTAAAATTCCCCTACTAAAAAAAGAATCTTTAGAAAAAGATCTATGTTGGTGTGTGTCTGTGAACAACTGAACTCAAAAATGAAAGGATGACTACCCTTTACATAGAAAAATGTTATTTTTTATTTCCTCAAAAATGGCTCAATTAATTTTGTTTAAAATACCACATGCTTAAGATATTTTTATGACAAATTGCGTATCTTGAATTTTCAGGTAAGAGCCTGCAACATCCTCTTCATTCTGATCAACTTTTGTAGAGCTTATAAACCACAAGAGATTAACAAAATCTTAGTACATAAAAAAATTAAATCTTGTTTAAAGCATATGGTTTAGGAAAAATAAATTTTTGTGATGTTAAGAATTTCCAAGGTACTCTTTGTTATTGGTTTGAATTTTCAAATATTTCCTATTCCTCAACTGCAAACCACTATTCTTTCTTTTCACTTTTTATACAAAGATAAGTGAACTTCAAAGCCACAACTAACTTATAAAAGATTTAACTATCCCTTTTTTAAAGTATCCTTTATCATTACCATGTGGTGTCTCCTAAATTACTTCAACTGTATGTGAAAACAATACAATGTACACCTGTCTGTCTTAAATGAATATTGTGGACAACAGTGTATTATGAGATGCTTATTCTAGCACTTATGCTCATTAAAATGAAAAATGGAGATAATTATGCCGTTTCTAACAGTAAAGTACAACATACTTGCATTTACTAAAAAAAAGGAATTCCAACTATGAGAAAAATCTTGGTAGAAAAAACTAGCAAGAATCATTTGAAATAAATCCATTTTTCTTCCTTGGGTAGCAAAATACTTGACAGTTCTATTAAAGAAGGCAACTTTATGCCTGATTTCTTCTAGTATAGTCTCCACTGGAACTGTTTGCTATGGCATGCTGTATCTTAATGAAGAAAGATCCATTATTTTCTTTAAACTTAACATAACATTTACACAATTTATTACTCCCTCTTCAAGCTGCTTATTTCTGTTTCTTACTATTATATTTACATTCTGTTGTATGTATAACAAGGTCTACTACTACTTCTGTTTGATTCTTACACCTCTTTACTCTTCTACATTTTCTACACTTTTCTTCTTATTTCTTTAAGCCATTTTACCTACTTTTCCTAAATATTTTCCTGCTTTCCTCACATATTCATCTGAACTTGAATGTTAATATTCGTAACTTTTAGCTCCATTGGAAAATCTTTCCATTTCTCTAGTATTAAATTCTTTCCCATTTTCAGTATCACTGCTTTCCAGAATGGAATGCCAATTACACGTTAACACAATTTACTAAATTTAGTTCATCCCCTTTTGCTCCCTCTTAGACCACTTAAATTTATTACACCTACCTTTGCCTATGTATAGTCCATTCTAGGTTCTTTGTTACATATCTTGATTTATATTTCTTCTCTCCCATCCCAGTTTTATCTGCTTCAATGATAGCCATTGAAGCCCTGCACGGGCCGGGAATGGATACCCAATAAACAGAACAAGACCTTTAAATTGTTAAATGCTGTAAAAATGCTTCTTAAACAGACATTCATATCTTTCGTATTTATTAAGTTATTTAAACGAAACTAAAACTGGTTTAAAATCTATTAAAGGCAGTATACACCTACAGTATCAATAAGTAGAGAGTGTATTAATAAATCGTTAAAATTTGACTACTTTGCTTCACAGTAGCAAAAGCCATTCTTTGCATCGAACGCACCTAAAATTTGAGTCATTTTGTTTTGTGTGCATACGAACAATATATAAGTGCAGCTGCATTAGCGAGTTCTCTGGTTCAAGGTTTTAGGCTTTAGTTTATACTAACCAAGCGATAATCATTGTATATATTGTGTGAAACACACGCTGGAAAGAAAGAAACCTCTTGGTCAGCATCTTGTGCCTCTTTTTACAGTATTTCACAACCGAAGTTTATGCTAGCCTTATGCAGCTGTTTTCATTCAGTATTTGTTATTTATCCTGACAGGGTGTTCAGTTCAGAGTGATTTCTTATAGCTATCGAGAATTAGTTGAATAGCACATTTGAAATCCTTAAATTTTAGCGATAACCATGACTTATCCTAGTAATGTAGCGAATAAATTTGCTTGTATAGGATGTGTATGGGCTTCTGAAAGAAAATGTGGAGAACTTTTTGCTGTTTGACATGATTTGGATATTGATGGCAATTATGAGGGAGGTATTGATATAGGTTGCAGTGAGGAAGAAAATGACCCGCTTCCTTCAAGATGTTTGTGAAGAATCAACATTGTACAGTGATCAAAATAACTTGAATACACATAGACATATGTATAGACAAATAGACATACTTTCTGGTATACAGCTAACTTCTGACAGCCAACCAACTGGCATTTTCACAAAAAAAAAATTCTGCTACATAGCATCTCTTTGTTATAGAAACATATGAGTAGGGTGAAGGAAGTCCTGACCTCTAAAGGCAATTTAGGGCCTAAGAGGAGACTTCAGAAGTGGACAGTGTGCATGTTATTTGTAAACCTACATTAGACATGTGCTGTTTATGTGGTAACGACGATTTAATGAACATCGATCATCTAACTGTATGTGAAACTCTCCAAAATAAAGATCTAGTCTCCAAATATTGGGAAGCAAGAAGAAAAATGATTTTATTATCAAATTCTGAGCATTAAATACACATACACACACATTAGACATGTACTGGTATACAAAGGGCATGATAGCTGCTCCATTTTTAGGAGATATAAGGGTCAACTATGGAACGGGTAGATCAGTTATTGCATGCTATCCCTCTTTACGAAAAACAGTAAATTATAAAGAGTACTTTTACACCAGCTGGATGTAACCATACACAATTGTTTAGTAATTTGCAGAGCTCTAACCTCATGCAAGACAATGACCTACCTGGACTTACATATATTAATAGCTCATTACCTAATTGAGGCCTCTTCATACTAGGGGTAAGAAATCCACCACTACAGCACTCTCATACTTGAGAGAAAACACTTTCCTGAAAGGATACCTCCCACAACTAAAAAGTCGCAACCATTTCGAAAATGTCTAGTGTGTCGTGAAAAAGAAGTTCACAAGGAAACCACTATTTGCTGTGAATCTGAAGATGTGTCTTTGTTTATCCAGTTTTTGAGGTGTACCATTCAAAAAGAAACCTTTAAGGGTAAGTTTTCATCTCTTATAGAACTAACTAAAATTTATTGTAAAATAGGAAGATTAAAATAATTGGCCTTAAATAAGCATTAAATGCATGTATGCGCAGGACGTCTATACATGTTCATATCGGTTTGGGGCATTTTAACTTGGACGTCATATGACGTCCATATCAGTGAAAGGGTTGAATATCTATAGTTCTACCATAAAATATACTTATTTGCCAAAAACTTAACTTGTCTTTTTAAGAAAATTGACGATTTCTCCACAGAATTCAAGAGACTAGTTTTGTAAATCCTTATTTGCAGTCTGTTAATTCTTGATGTTATTGTTACAGCCGCTAAGGAATGGATGTTATATTAGCAAACCCTGAAAATAAAACAAACTTAAAGACAAATCAATTGGTACTATTTCAATAAGAATATTTATTGAAATAATTGCATAGATTCACTAGCTACTTTTCAATATAATCATTACCATATTTTAGGCATTTATTGTAATGATGCACCATCAATTGTACGTGCAAGTCATACGAGTCTGCCACCAATGTCCGGAGCCATGAAGTCACTTCATTCTGTACTTCAGCATTCTGCACCTCATGCCAGAAAATGTTTCATTGAACAGAGGAGATGAAAATCACTTAGGGTAAGGTTGGAATTGTAAGGTGGATGGTCGAACTTCTCCCATCCAAACTTTTTAACACATTATGTGTGGTGTTGGCTGTATGGGGTCTGGCATGTCAGGCAGTAGCGTAATACCTCTTGTCAACATCCCATGTCTCTTGTTCTGGATTGCCCTTCTATTTATGCATCTGACAATACTGATCACATTTAAGTCTCCCCTCGAGGTAAAAGCTCATACAACAGGATATCACATCAATCTCAGAATACAGTGAACATTATTTTTTTCACAGAGATTATCTACTTGAATTTGGTTTTCACAGATGCCCCAATGCATTGTTTTGTCTTTGGTGTGGCATGTAACACTCATGTTTCATCCCCAGTGACAATACTGTCGAGAAACTTGTCACCTTTCTCTGCTTACTGCTGTAGTAATATCAATGCTGCAGCCAGATATCTAGTTTAGTATTCATCTGCAAGTTGCTTAGGCACCCATCTTGCACTGTGAAAACCAAGCCACCAGGTGTCCTGGTGGCTTGGGGGAACTGACAGAGTTTTGAAATTGAGAAACACTGTTTCTGTACAAATGCTTGCTGCATACTTTCCAACACTTCCGGTGTCACTAAAGTCTTCATAATGAATATTGGTTCCTCATCATTGAGCCTGCACCATCATCTTACCATACTGTTGCACATAATGTGTATCCATACAGAAGAGGCAACTGCGATGTATCTCTGCTGGAGATTGTTTTGAGCAGGCAAAAATTGGATGATTGCACGAACCTGTTAAGACGACAATACCAGAACAGCTATTTTCTCCTAGCACAGCACAGTGGTCATTGCAGTCACAAGACTGAAACTTTATTGCATTATTCCCACATACTTCCCCTCTATTCCTATGCATGCACATTCCTATTCAACAGGCTGTGCCATCTCTGGACACGATCAGGACTTAATTTCTGGATGCACTCATATCATATTCCCTCAAAAACCAGTATCAAATCCTTTGTTATGTTTGGGTTGTACAGGATATCAGCATAAGAAAATGTTTTGGTCAAAGTTAAAAAAAAAAAAAAAAAGTGAAATCTTGCAGATTACCGAGATGACCAAAATTTCATGCTGGATATTCTTTGTGTTTTTTTAATATTACATTAAAAGCATCACACATTTCTTTTCTATAAACATGCACAGTATCCACCAATCTTTGAGTACATCTGGTGGGTGAGACATTGGGGAGTCTTCTCCATAAAAACGTATCTAATTTTTTTTTTTTTTTTTTTTGCAGGGGGGAGGGTGGGAAAACAATGTAGCAATGCCGTTCAGTGTATTCTTTTTTTTTTTTGTAATTTATGTCCTCCAGTGTTATGTCATATTGGACGATGAATGAAATGTGTGAAGTGAAGCTCAAATGAGCCCAGGATCCATAGAGTTTAGAGTTACCCAACATTCATCTTTCAGGATAAGGGAAAACCCCGGGAAAAAACCTTATCCAGGTAACTCACCCTGACCGAAGTTCCAACTCAGGACCTCCTGAACGTGAGGCAGACATGCACCACCACGCTACCAAGAAGGGCATTCAGGTATTGATAAATATTTTTACTTTCACTAATACTCTGCGTTTCCTAAAATAATACTGAAGTAGTGGGCATAGAAACTAATAAGCTCAGCATGCACATTTTTAATCAAAGCCTGCCATTGCAACAGCACCATCATAAATTTGAGCAAAAAATTTGTCTGCTGTAAATTCTGTCAAATACTACCTCATACTTTCTGCATATTCCAAATACTATGTAATCTTTGCATACATCACTAAATCCAATAAGCCTTCGTTAGTTTTAACACTGAAAATATATCACACAACAAATGAAAATTGAGCGGTACTGGAAATGTCTGTTGTTTCATCAATTAAAACTAAATTAAATTTAGAGGCTTTAACTTTTGATTTCATTTCCTCTTGCAAGGATTTACTTCAATAAGATCATTTTGAATTCAGTTTGACACACCCTTGAAAACAGTAGATGTATCTGAGGGTCATATTCAATGTGTATTTCAGAAATTCTACATAACTGCTCCAATTAATTGAAGCTTCAAATTGTCATGTCCTCAAAAGACAAGCTCTTGTTTACTTTCAGAAGTGGGGAAGTCCAAAGCACAGGATAACTCCAAGAGAAAAGAAAGTAGTGAATAGGACCCAATAACTCGATAATCATGGTGTTTGATGCTATGGGTCCTTGGAAATACACCAACTCAGGGAAGCATAGTAATTGAAGTATAAAGAGTAGTATGTAGCTTAGTTATTTAAATAATACAGAATTGTAATTTTAAATAAGTTGTATAAATGCTGAGGATAAAATTATTTACTTTCAGAAATTCTTCTTTCAGAAGTTCCGTTTTGTTTAACTTTCTCTTTATAAAATGATATTTAATTTTGCAACTGACCATTTAGCTGAGTGTCCACTTAAACCTTGCCAAAAGATGCCAGCATAAATGTAGCTCTGATACGGCCAAGAGATTGCTCATGTGAAATAGCTGCTTTATTCAAAACTTGCCAGATTAACAAACCTGTCTTCATCCAGCTAGTTTTAATATGACTCAAAAAGTAATTTTTTGTATAGTATTTCTTTCTTAGCCAAGCAGTAAACAGTTCAAACAAAATAAAGCTTCAGTTTTGAACAACCAACTAACCACAGATATTCCTCAGAATAAGATGAAGTGAAATGTATTGTACATTTAGATGCTTTTTAGATGAATTTGGATGTGGCCTACCTTATTCATTAATAGTACCCTTTTCATGAAAAGGTGTGTATGAAAATGGCCTCTTGTGAATGTCTTCAATAATACACTCACAGCTATGTTTATTCATTTTGTTCCTTTAGTTCACATTACATTAAATACTTTGAAATAGTTTATAGAAAAACATAAAATACAAATACACATGACAGACTGATGTTAACCAAGCGTGATAGAATGAAGCTATCTATATGGTCACTAATGGAGCTGAATAGTACTCTTCCGTCCTGAACTGTGATGTGTAAAACCCAGCTAGTAGAGACATACAAATGTTTCTGTGATTTGATTCTAGCACAAGTTAGGAATAACTGCTGCCAGTGAGAAATGAACTGATGCAGTGGCGAGTCATGAAATCACATGCAGGCCCTTCTTGCATTGCAAGATTGGTCACACTACAAGCAGATATTCCTGCTTCCCCTCTCCACTCAGACATTCCAATTGTTAAAAGAAAATGGCCCACACTGTGTCAGTTGTTAATCTAACATGAAAAAAGTATGCAGTACACATACTTATGCTAAAACTTAAAACTTAACAAGAATTTCCTGTTTTTCACTACTATATACCAATTAAGGTAAATTACTATTGCCAATACTAGTGAAATATACTTACAGATGTATTCAAAAGTGTCGCATAAAATAAAATAAATTTTTCTTCACACACTATAGAGGCTTCACATGACAAAATCTGTCAAGCGCTTCCTAACTACCAAAGAGTTGCAATTGCTTCCAGAAACCTATGTAACATTGTACTAAAGGTTGCAAATACGGAATACACAAATATTCAGTATTGAATGAGTTCGCAGAACTGGTCATTCAAGCTTAAGTAGCTGTCAAATTGTCTGCAGCACTGCAGATGTTCGTAAATACATTTTGAAAATGTATTCAGAGCAAATAAAATATTGCTTGGCATGAATATTTTTTTTTCTTTTTCTCCCGAAATTCTTGGGGAGGCAGCATTTCCAGCACTTCATTGCACATTTTGCCACTAAACTGATGTGTGCACATGCAACACCTCAACTGAAGCAAGCCAAAGCTTTATGCATTACACCTCCAAGTGGCGTATGCAACACCAGATGAGCCAACCTGCTAGCTTAATCAGTTGTGTCATTCAAAATATACTCATACAGGAAGTTGCTGAGAAGTGAAATTCTTGTCAGAAATAGCAGTTAATTCTAATTAGGAATTAAGTACTCACTGCCACTGCTTCTTATATCTACAACAAAATGTCATAAAAAACAAACTTTTGTAAGAATAGTCTGAAGAGTGAGTAAAGAAATTCATAACAATTTTAGCAATCAAATTTTTATAACTTGAACTTGAAAATGAGCATTTTTTGGAGGGGGGAGCAATATGATCCTCCTATAGTATAGGGAAGTTTTACAGCTAAGCTTCAGCAGGAAGAGTTTGATATTTCCCTGCTAGAATTCATGTGCATTTTAAACAATATCCAATTTAGCTGGGTGTGAAATTAAGACAAAATTATGCCCTACCATGAACAGAAAAAACTAAAATAATTTACACTCAAAAGTACACCAACTCTTTATAAAAATTTGTTTTTTCTTGATATACATTAAATTAAGTTACAACAATATCATCTGATTCTCTCATTTTGTGTGCAAGCAACACATATAGAAATTATTCATGTATTACTTACAAATGGAATGAGTCTATATGAGCCATTCATTTGCAATCAATACAAAAAATACACATATGGGGTTTTTCAAGAGATCTGATGTTAAGCACCAATACCAGGGGTAATTCCCCAACAAGTAGGCACAGCCAGGTAAAACATTAAAAATGCATCTCTTGCTCATAGTTCATCTTTTGATTTCTTGCCTGATGACTTCATGAATGCAGTAAGATCCTCCACAGTTCGCCGACCTTCATAGTCCATAACAAACACACCATTGTTGAAAAATTTTAAAGTAGGATAACCCTGTATGTCATGCTCTTTGGAAAGCTCAGGGTTGACAGTTGCATCTACTGTTGCCATGATTCCACGCACTTTCTCCTGCTGAAGTTGCAAGGCAGCAAGGCTATATGCTGGCTTCATTCTCTTGCAATGACCACACCCTATTAGAAAAAAACAATTGTTAAATTAATTTAAATACCTACCTTTTGGTACAAAAGCCTTTAAGGTATATTTAACAAATGTTAATCACACACACAAAATATGTTTAAAAGAAAATATGAAGAAATATTCTTTTGTGCAACGCAAGAATATTTTCAAAGACCAAAGGTGCACGTATATGCATGTGCAAGAAAACCTGCAGGTACTTGCGTTGCAGCCAACATGAGAAAGATATGTAACACATGTAGTCAACCTATGCAAAAATGCCCGAGTCATCTGTCCTACACCGGTGTAAAAAGAAATATGGATGCAATTAGCACAGGTCAGTTTTGGAAATTACTGACCATGTTTCCTCTCAGCTTTTATTGCTTTACAAAAGTAGGCTTACTGTCCAGCAAAAGTACCTATTGTACTGTTAGAAGTGAAGGCTGTTTGTCCTGTGCGTTCTTCAAATATTTAAGATTTGTTCAGTACGTTGTTGAAAATCGGAAAATGCTTGACAAATCAGTAAAATGTATGAGCTTGCGGACTGTATCGGACTGGTTCGGCTACTGCTGCGAAGTGTGCATTATGTCAAATGACACTAAGTATACTGCAACGGAGAAAATTGGTAGTCCCGGCCACATCGTTCAAATCGACGAGTGCAAAATAGGACGATACAAGTTTCATCATGGGTGCAACATAAAAGGCAACTGGATCCTGGGAATGATCAATGTGGAAACGAATGAGGTGCGCATGACTATGTTATTCTGTTGTTGGGGCATATTGTCATGCTGACGAGGACTACGGCATCGTCTAACAATGGTTGGCATTCATAAAGACAGTGTGGATGCTCACATTTCTGAGTATTTGTGGCACAATGACTGCAAAACTGGTCAGTAGACCCGTTTCAAGAATTAACTGAAGACATTAGACACGTCTACCCTGTAGTGTAACAATTGCACTTAGTGTTTAGGCTAGGGACGTCGTCATCATTTTTGCAGACAATATTATTTGTTGTTGCTATTGGTTATTTTGTGAGCCAAAGACACAAAAATTACAATCCGATAATTACGGATCTACAGGGATTAGCTCACCATAGAAGTTGCGCCAAGCTCAATCTACCAACAGGAGAGGCCATTACCCTTCAAAGGGAAATTACGTGCTATCTTTATCTTTATTTTCAATTAGGGATCATGTTTGACTCTCTGAGCCTTATTATCTTTACCATATCTGGTGTTATAAACCATATTGGCTTTGCTCTTTTTAGGAGCATGTCTAGGACATTAATGTAATACTTTTTATTTTATACGTAAGTCTTATGTTTCATTTTAATTTGTAAAATGGATCAAGCATAATACCGACCATAATAAAATATCTACTATGAACTATAAATTTATAACTACTTGAAAATTATTTTATTTTGAAAACATCTATAATGTTATAAAATGGTCTTTGTATTGTAATATCAAATTATAGGACCCAAGAGGTAAAACAAAGGGTAATAACATTTTTGAGTTGAACACGAAGGATTTGAACCCAAGTTGAAGTGGGAGAGTGATGAGGTAACCTGTATGATACCATTGAGCCAATTCCAACTTACTAGCAGAGATTCCTATACAAATAAGTAACCACAGACTTCAGGCTCCACCTAGGACCTTTACACAGTTTTTACAGCTTCATACAGTGTTTTTAGCTCGTTTTGATAGTTTTAACACAAATAAGGAAACTGCTTCTGCCATTATAATTACTGTATGAACTAAAACTGCTGTAATTTGTAACAGAAGTGAAAACAATCTACCTAATTCTTAGCATTTTTGACATAGCTGTACAACAAAAACAGCTGTTGGCTGAAAATTTAAATCCAATTGGTCTCACTGTGTAGATCTGCCATTATGTATTCCAATGTTATTGTCAACTGATGCATGTGATAGGTTGCTCCTTCAGGGGCATGTTTAAAGGTGTGTGCGAATGTACGCTAATGAATAAAAGTTTGTAAACTCGTCTAAAATTACTACTGCAGCTCTATGTGTCTGGGTATGATGTTTTTGGAATCGACATATTGCTTTCTGTCTCATACAACACTTATGCACTGAGCTGTCTACCCCCCCTCTGCATAAACTGTTCTGTAAATCAACCATTAGATGACATTCAAGTAAGGCATGTTACATATCGCTTAGCATGTTGCATACATTCAAAAATAAATAGGGGCAGGTGACTCACCTGATATAACAAAGAAAGGTTATCAAGGGTCCTTACAAGTTCCTGAATTCGACTTTCATCCAAGATCTCATTTCTTGGAAGCTGGACATCCTACTGTATTTCACAACATTATCAGCGAGAACAACTGCCAACAAACACATGACTACAACATCTACACAGATGGCTCACGATATTCTGATCATCCCGAGAATCCACCTTGTGTGGGATGTGCTTTTGTGGTGTTCAATATAAACAAGGTGAAGTTGCTTAATAGAGGATACAAACTTGCACCTAATTGCTCTATATTCCAGGCCATACTTTATGCACTGAATCAATCAGTGGAGTGGTGCTGCACTAATAACTATAGCACAGGTATATACAGTGATTCCCAGGCATCTGTCAGTGTTATTGGAGATAAATACACTACATATTCACTTGATACCAAAATAAGGAACAATATTATAACACCAATCATGTGTGTATCACATGGATTACAGGCCGGGTATACATGGCAATGAGAGGGCAGATGACATTGTCAAACGTTATGCATTATCCCAAAAGGAATTCAGTTTTTAAGAGCCCACAATCAAATTTGTTAAACAAACATTGAAAAAAGAAATTTTTGAAATGTGGAGAAAATATTTATTTTGAAAAATAAAGATTGAATGATGAATTTTGATATCCTGCCAGTAGGTGTCATCAATAAGTTTGTGTTGTCCCCAGTAGATGGCAACATAATGAACTATTCCTCAACTTCCGGAAGTGGCGGAGGGTTAGTCAGTCAGCACTTGTAAATGAAACGCATGTGTTTCAAAACCAATCCCAAAAGGATATTAAATGCAGATGAGTAATAGTGAAGTTGTGCTGTGCCGCCCTACCCGGACCAAGGGACGCTGTCCGAAGCTTCAGCAGCCATGGCAAGGACCGTACCGGGTGGTGAAGAGGATTAACGACGTGGCAGAAGGTGCCCCGAGGAAAGATGTTGGTGGTACACCTGGATCGCCTGGCCCGCTACGATGGTGCTGTTCGGGACGACCAGCTTTGAGAAGGGAGCAGTGTCACCCAATTATCGGAAGGCACAACCAACTGACCGCTGAGTGGGGGACAGGAGGCATTCAGGCCACGCCTACCCATTTATCTTGCGGCACTAACTGAGGGGATGGTTAGGAAAGTATCACGGGCACTGTACTGTCTCTTTCCCCTCCCCTGCCCACCTTGGTAGCGTGGTGGTAGCATGTCTGCCTCACGTTCAAGAGGTCCCGAGTTCGAATCTTGGTCAGGGTGAGTTACCTGGATAAGGGTTTTTCCAGGGTTTTCCCTTATCCTGTAAGACGAATGTCGGGTAACTCTAAGCTCCATGGACCCCGGACTCATTTGAGCATCATCTCATCCATTCCATTCATCATCCGATATGACAACGTTGGTGGACGTAAATTACAAAAACAAAAGAAAGAAACAAAATTCCCCTTCCCCTGACATCTGGAACAGTCGGGATGATGTTCCAAGCCGCGAAGCTTCCAGAAACAGCAATCTTCCTATATAAGGGATGCAATGGACGAGTCAGTTCAGTTCTTGTCGAGCAACCGTGAAGAGCACAGTGCTAGCGAACGGACTGGAGGACTGCGTACATGTATCAGAGGAGTTGTACGTAATTGCGAGTGTGGAGAGGACCTGTGACAGATGAACTGGTGGATTGTAATTGTGTGCGTTACGTAATTCTATGTAATCGGCAAGTGTTCCAACTGTAATTTGGTGGAAATAAAGAACATTTTGAGTTTGTGCAATTGGACTTTTAATTCTACAAGCCCACAAAGTCACAATATCAACTGTTATTAAAAACTATCTGTGAATATTCATATGTGCAAAAAAATTCATTGAAATCTTCACCATCAGGAGCTTTTTGAGCATTAAAAAATGTTAAAAATTTGACACAGAAAAATCTAGTTAAAGGTCTAAATGTAAATAAATTAATCTTTGAACCTCAGCTAGTTTACTGTCTTCTTCCTATTTTAATCTGACCACTTTTAACTATGTCCTTGCAGACCTTTATTTTCACTTTTAATTGTGAATTTTTTCAACAAACTTCTGGCTTAGCAATGGGTAATCCTCTTTCATCTTTTCTTGCTGAACTTTTTATGACTTTTTTTCGAAATGCAAGTCACTAAAGCTTTTCCTTTGATTTTTAAAACCTGGTATAGATATATTGATATTTTTGCTATTGCTCCTGAAAAACAAATTAACGACGCTTTAAAATTACTAAATTTACAAGATAAAGCTATAAAATTCACATTAGAAACTAAAATTAATGAATTTCTACCTTTTCTAGATTAGAAGATAATAAGAAATAATAATAAATTAGATTATGGTATTTATAGGAAGTCTACTCATATTGATAATTACATAAAAAATAAAAGTTTTAACTCTTTTTCACATAAATTTGCTGTTTTTAATAGTTTGATTTATAGATTCATAAATATACCCCTGAATAAACAAGAATTTAATAAAGAATATAAACATATTATTAATACTGCTTTAATTGTTTAAATAAAGACTTTTTTGTATAAAGATTGAAAAATTTAAATATTAAAAAAAATGTTAATGATATTTCTACCCTTAAAAAAATATAAGATGATTATAATTTTAAAAAATTATATACCATCCCTGGGTTAATAAACATTTTCAAAACATTTTTAAAGAAGTTGGTAACTTTAGTTCCTCAAAATATAGTATTAAAAATTTACTACATTTTTCTAAAAAAGATAAAATTCCTAATAATAAAATACATGGTATTTATCAATTTAATTATTTAGATTTTGATCAGGTGTATATTGGAAAGAAGAAACGTTATTTGGAAACCAGAATGAAAGAACATTTTCATGACATTAAGTATAAACAAACTGATAAATCGGCCGTGGCAGATCATTTTTGGTCATTTAACCATGAAATCCTGAAATTAAATTATTAAAACAATTAAATGGTCTGATAGATTAAATGGTTTGGGAAAAGATATTTATTTTAAAAAATACACATTGCATAATGAATTTTGAAACACCAGCATTTGATTCTGTTTTTAGGTTTGTTTCATTTTCAGATGTTGGTAATACTAAAAAAGCATAACAAAAATATGGTAACCGGAATTCCTTAACTACGAAGTTGACTGATGATGAAAATAATCTGTTTTAGAAATTGATTTCCATTATAAAGAAGAATTAACCCATTTTCTTAAGATAAGTGAAGCCTTTTGTTACAAATATTTGTATTTGTGTAATATCCATTGCTTCACTGTAGCTAGCTTCATTTTCTATGTAGCTATTGTAAGTACTGTGCTCATTTCAGATTTTTGAGAATTTCACCTGACCATTATCTTTTTTCTTGCTGTAAGAGATCTCTTTCTCTTTTCTTATCCAGATTTCCCATTCTAATACAGTTTTACTGAGCACTACAGAAAGAAATTTAAAAAATTAAACTCCAAAACTTTTAAATTGTTTAAATGAATCTAAACAAATAAGGTATGAATTTATCGAAATTTAACTGTAATGGAACACCACAGTGAAGTGAAATAACATAATTTGTAACTGATATCTTCTCTACTATCCTATCTTTAATCTTTTAACCGCTTCGCCGATGGCCATTTAAACCTTCAGGGGTCGGAAACGGATACCCAATAAACAGAATAAGACATTTAAATTGTTAAATGCTTTAAAAATGCATCATAAATACAAATCCATATCTTCCATATTTATTAAGTTATTAAACAAAACAAAAACTGGTTTAAAACCCATTAAAGGCAGTATACATCTACAGTAACCATAAAGTAGAGATTATATTAATAAATTGTTGAAATTTCACTACTTTGTTTCACTGTAGAAAAAGCCATTCTTTGCGCCAATATTTGAATCATTTTGTTTTGTGTGTATACGAACGAATGTACTATGTATAGCTGCGTAAGCAACTTCTGCGGTTCAAGGTTTTTGCTCTTAGTTTATGCTATATCAAGAGATAATCATTGTATATGTTGTGTTACACATACATGCTGGAAAGAAAGAAACCTCTCTGTCAGCATCTATTATTACAGTATTTCACAACCAAAGTTTCTGGTAGCCTTATGCAGTTATTTTTGCTCAGTATTTTGGTTATTTATACTCCCTCTGTGTTCAGAGTGATTTCTTATAGCTAACAAGAGCTAAATGAATGGCACATTTGAAATTGTTAAATTTCAATGTTAACCATGGCTTATCCCAGTAATGTAGCAAATAAATTAGCTTGTGTAGGATGTGTAAGAGCTTCTGATATCACTTGAAAATCTGGAAGATTTGTTGTCTGTTGTTTGACCTGATTTGGATATTAAAGGCGATTATAAGGGAGATGCTTAGGATATAAGTAGCAGTGAGGAAGTGTCCGTTCTTCAGGTGTCCGTGAAGAACCAGCTCTGCGAAGTGGTCAAAATAACACAAATAGACATATAGACACAGATATTTTCTGGTGTACAGCTAACTTCTGACATCCAACCAACTGACATTTTCACACAAAAAAAATTATTGCTGACTTAGTGTCTCTCATTATCATGGAAACAAATGTAGGTATATGTAAGTACGATGAAAGAAGCCCTGACCTCTAAAGGCAATTTAGGCCTAAGAGGAAAATTCAGAAATGGACAGTGCACATGTTATATTTTGTAAGCCTACATTAGACATGTACTGGTCTAAAGATGGCATATTAAATATTCCATTGTTTGGGGAAATGACGGGTCAAATATGGGTGGTGTGGATCAGCCATTACTAGCTATCCCTCTTTACGAAAAACAGTTAAATGGTAAAAAAGGTATTTTTATACCACTAGATGTAACCATACACAATTGTTTAGTAATTTTCAGAGCTGTGAATTCATGCAAGACATTGACCTACCTGTATTTGTGCATATAAATAGCTCATAACCTAATTGAGTACTATCTCAGAGGCCTCTTCATACTGGGGGGTAAGAAATCCACCACTATAGCAACCGTCATACTTGACAGAAGACACTTTTCTAAAAGGATACCGCCCACAGCCAAAAAAGTCGCAACCATTTCAAACATGTATCGAGTATGTCGCAAAAAAGAAGTTTGCAAGGAAACCAATATTATTTGGTGTGAATTTGCAGATGTGCCCTTGGCTATTTATCCAGGTTTTGAGGTGTAAAACTCAAAAAGAAACCTTTAAGGGTACATTTACATCCCTTATAGAACAAATTTAAATTAATTGTAAAATGGGAAGATTAAAATAATTGGTGTTAAATAAGCATTAAATGTATGTATGCGCAGGACGTCTATACACATCCATGTCGGTTTGGGGCATTTTAACTTGGACGTCATATGACGTCCATATCAGTGAAAGGGTTAATCGTATCACAAATACAGATTACAGGATGCCACTAGTTAAGTAGTGATTGAATCATACCTTATCACCACAGACCAGTCACCTTCAGCAACTTATGCACATTATAAATGCAGCATGCTTGGGAGTTGGTTGTTCCTGCTTTATATATTTTAATGCATTATCAATGCAAGTTTATCACTGTAATATACACGCACATTTTCTTGAGTGCTGGTTTTACGGTGTGGTGTGAGCAGAGGGAAAGAAGAGAGTGCTAACATGCTCTTGTTTCTGGAGTGTGGTCATCCAAGAAAAACACAATTCAGCCAAATAGCATGTAAGATAAGCAAAGATATTTGCTGCAAGTGTAAGATATGTGGACAGACAGTAAATTGAACTCAATCTGATAACCTGTACGTTTATATACTTACTATTCATGAAACACATAAAAGCAGAAAATAAATATTATGACAGCTATAAATACTCACTCATTCACTTTGGGTTTCTTATATTTCCAAGTCCGGTGCATCAATTTCATCACTGGTATCCTCTGATGTTTGATAATTTCATCAATTGCATTTTCTATTACACCATCGTTTCTCCAATATTGCATTTCTTGGAGCTTCTTGCAGTATCCTTGCCAATCAGTCGCTTCTATAGCAAGCTTCCAGATTTGTAAGCTAACATATCATCAGTAACGTTGTGTCCTCTAGAAAAATTCTTTATTTTTGTCCACCCCAGCTCACTTACATTCAGATCAGTTATATGGAGGTAGATAAATAATAGTGTGTCCCCTTTGGAGAGCCATAACACCCACAACGTAAGTTTTGCTCTTAGATTTGTTGTAAATGGATAGTTAATAATTAACCTCGAAATTGCTCAAAATGAAGTGACACATGTGTGAAAGCTTAACATATTAGCCACTAGATGTCAGGATGTATAGCATAGCATATGTTTCAAAGTTGTCATCTGTGTTTACAGAATTAGGCAAAACCTACCGAATGAGGACTTGGGATCCAAACACTCAACACTCAAGAAATCGTGCACACATAGTAGGTACATTGTTTTATTAAAGCAGAATTATAAACAAGACCAATTGAACAATAAGTTTCAAAATACAGAGAGAAGTAAAACATCACTTTGGAAATGTGAAGATAGAGCCACTACATATCCCCTCCCAGGTGTCAATGCTAAAATACTTGGCTGGAAAACAAACAGTTCATCCTTGATGGATGTAGAATTTTTTGCCTGAAGAAGTGGATGGTGGTAGGTGTCTAGAATCTGAGGTCTATGTTGTTAATTATACTTGGTTTGTAGACATTTCCAAAATAAGGTCAGTCTGGGGTCTGTTGACTGAAACAGTATGATCACCATGAGGTGTTTAAATTACAAAATACTTCTCAGTATAGGAAATTACTTTGAATGGCCCAACTAGACTGATTGCCAGCATTTGAGAACTGCATCATGCCAGAGGAACACACAAGAAGAATGTAAGATACTGGAATGGATAAATGGTTGTTTCGATTAATGGCAACCTGAAGGAACAACATACACAGAGTCTAGATGTGTTGTTTCAACTTGACGATCCACTTAGGTAATCTGTTATTAGCGTAGCCTTATTGATTCTCCAATGACAAGTGTAGCTGGAGAAGTATTCAGATGAGGGATTATAAGTCATCCGAGACCTAGTAATACTAATAGTAGCTGAAGTATACCGAATCGAGCTATCCAAGAAAAGAGATGTCAGCCATTGTTTCAGATCTATAACTATTAATGGAGTTGCTTTTAGGCAACTAGAGAAATGATCAATAATGGTCAACAGGTAAATGTATTCTTCAGATGGAGGAAGAGGTCCAACTATATCCACATGCATGTGAAAAATGCAATCCAAGGTGCATAAATACTAATAGAGCTGGTGATGTGCCTGATAACCTTGGAATGCTGGCAAGCCGCACAGGCCTTGGTCCCAAGTTTGATATCTTGTTTATGTAATAGTCACACTTAACAGATGCATTAATGCCTGAATGAGCCATGTTATGCAATGCATCAAATGCAGTTTTACAAAACTGCCTGGTTAAGACTGAACAGAGTTTTCCTATGAAAACATCTACAAGCACTTCAGCACCTATGTAAGGTGATAGTTTTGAACTAAAGAGTTGTGTATTTTGATGGTTGGAGAAGCAGGAGTTCATCCTGTGCTTCCCTCATTTCATAAAAAAACTATTGTATTGAAATCAAGATGGATGAGATTCGAGAGCAGAAATCAGTTGGGATGATGTTAGCAGTCATATGCATAATTTACATTTTCTGTATGACACTTAAGTCTTTGGGATGAATCCCAATTATTTTATTTAACGCATTTCCATTACAAATTTATTAGCAGTAGATACATTGTTCTTTTTATAAACTATAAACAAAAACAACTGAATAAAGCTTTAAAATTCTTAGAGGAGTACAATGACATCACTCTGGAAATGTGAATTTAGAAGAACATGAAATGCAAAAGGAATACATGCTTTCATACCAAAAAAGATCTGATTTAAAAATGTATGATAATTCTATCACCATCTTTTAATTATGAGCACCTCTATTAGATAATAACAAAAGTTCCATACTATGTAACTTTCAGACAACATCAGCAAATATGACAATGGGCAAAATGTAATGAAATTACATAAAAATAATGTGGTTTTAAAACTTACATGGTGCATAAAACATGACCATTATAGGTTCTCCAGACTTAATGGTTTCCTTGAAACTGCTTTCTGTTAGATGAACTAGGTGCTCTGAGCCCTCAAAGGTACCCCACTCTTCCTTAGAATTTTCATCTTTGCTTGCAGCTTTCACAGATGAAAGTGCAAGGGGATCCTTCATGAAATTGACAAAATCTGCTTCCTGAAATGCAATGAAAAAAAGCATTTAGTGACAATGTTATATGGTATATTTGAGTCTTTTTACTAGCTTTTGGCATATAAATGTAGTTTAAAATAACAAACTGTGATGTTCATTTTAATATTAATGATCTTTCATATTAATTACCATTAATTTTCATAGTCATTCTTAAGGTTAATAAACAAAGATTCATATTTCTGTCCATTGCTACCAATCATAAAAATATTTGCCAAAAATGGTTTCAGTTAGATGATACTGATGCAATACACATTGTGTTACAAGTACAAAGCAAACTGAAATAAAAAAGTAAACTGTAAACTGTAAACTGTTTAAAAGGCATGCTGATGTGCTATTATACCCTGCAGATGAACTAGTAAGAAACAACTGAATGGAAGTGTTGAAAACAGTTTTGTAGTGATAAATTAAATTTAAAGGGAGTTGATTAATGACACTAAACAACTCTTACTTTTAAATTTCCTAGAACATGTTTCAGAGGCTATTTTCCTCCATTGTCAACCGGACATCAACTGCTTCTCAGTGGTGTAGCTGGCGATATTTTGTCATAGGTCTCCTCTGGTGGTGGTTCGAGGAACTTGCTGAACAAATCTTTCTGGGGTATATTGTTCCTATTTTTTAAATAAAGATTTGTTCCCATGCAGACAGTTCTTATTTTCCGATATTATTATTATAATAATAATAATAATAATAATAATAATAATAATAATAATAATAATAATAATAATAATATATATAAATACATATATAAATAAATTGTTTTTAATTACAAATTAAGGAATAAATTCAGCATGTCATATGTACTACAAATTAAGGAATAAATTCATGTGGTACAATGATTATAATTCATTAATACAATACAAACTTTTTGTTAACAAGTACTTCTTCAGAGCACCCTCGAATTGCTTGCCTTTACAAGACCTTAGATGTGCTGGCAATTTTTTGTGAAGCAATAAGCCCATCACATTTGGATCCCTGTCGGAAATATTTTAATTAAAACTTTGTCTAAAAAATCGTCCTTGTGCCTAGTGTTATGACTATGAATATTACTATTTTTAAGATTTTCCTTTTGTACTGCATAAGTTACTACTTTATAAACATACAGAGAATATACTGTTAATATTCCTTTATCCTTAAATATTTCCCTACATGATTCTCGGGAACTCAAATTGTAAATAATTCTGATGGCCCTTTTTTGCAATCGAAATAACCTTCCCATATGCGTTGCAGCAGCACAGCCCCAAATTTCAATTCCATATAATAAATGTGGATATATGACTCCATAGTAAATGATTTTAAGCCCTTTTTCATCAAAGACATTTTTGAAGTAACGTAACAAATATACAGCTTTACTTACTTTATCACAAATATGATTTATGTGTCCTGCCCATGTTAGTTTTCTGTCAAGAAATATTCCTAAGAATTTATGTTCACTCACATCTTCAATGTTGCAGTCATTTACAGGTAATGACAGATTTGTGGTATTTTTGTTACTCTGTGAGAAAAGAATTAAGGTTGTTTTTGTCATATTACAAGAAAGATGGTTTTCTTTAAAGTAATTTATGTATGTTTTAGTAGTTTTGGTTCTGGATTTATGTTGTGGTATTTTTCCCAAAAATGCATTGCAACTGCTGATTTTTTTAATTGTTTGTATTTTATGTTCCTAAAGTGTTCCTTTGCTCTTGTTTCTAAATTTCGTTTGGTTTGTTCAATATAAATTTGGCTACGTCACAGCATTCAATTTGATATATACGAGATTTTTTGTTATGTGGAATGGCATCTTTGATGTTTGAGCATATTAGCTATTCAATTTCGACATCCCCAAGAAAGATTTGTTCAGCAAGTTCCTCGAACCACCACCAGAAGAGACCTATGACAAAATATCGCCAGCTACACCACTGAGAACCAGTCAATGATCGGTTGACAATGGAGAAAAATAGCCTCTGAAACATGTACCAGAAAATTTAAAAGTAAGGGTTGTTTAGTGTCATTAATTGACTCCCTTTAAATTTAACTGAATGATCACTGAGCATTTCGAGTTGTAATGCTTAAAGAGGACAGAAAACTGCAATGAACAGCAATATATTTTGAAAATGATTAGGGCTTACCTTCAACCTCTTATAGTTCCCCAGTTACACAAAATTTAATGAGGCTGGATAAGGACAGCCAGTATTTGGATTTTCCACATAAATATTTCAAACATGTTATCTAATCACAATAAACTCTGTTCTCCCACGCTCTTCTTACTCATATATAGGCTTGTACTGGGACAGTAATTTCTATGAACTTTTACTAAAATGGTTCAGGGAATTTTAATAATAAAGGATAAAGAAAAGTATGGATAAATGTGTAATTACATACACAGGAGCAAGAAGTTAATAAAACCTATTTACAACTCTTATTTTTATTTACATCAAAAACTTAAGTTTTTGCTTGAAAAATTATACATCATTAAGGTATTTTTTACTATAGTTCAAAACAAATTAACCATGGGTTGTTAATTAAACAACTATTTCATATACAGATGAAAGTAACTACTGTCAGGCCACCAGAAGGAGGCAAACAAGAGGAATGCACTCAAACATTTTCTACCATTTGAAAGTAATGAGTCGGTAATTCAAAAACAAACATCACTTAAATTATCCTTACTTGGACATGTTTCGGAGAACGTTTTGTCCCCATCGTCAGCAGTTATCTGACTGGTTGGATCCGTGGTTTCTTGAAGTGAGCTGGTTGTCTGTGGCGGAATCTGTTGTCTGTGAGATGAGCTTTCAAAGAGAGTTTTCAGGAGGCAATTCATTTTGAATTACCGACTCATTACTTTCAAATGTTAAATACATCATTGTTTCTAACCTTTTGCTTCAAATATTATTTTCTACCATGCCCTCGTGTTTACATTGCTAGTATGATGTATGGCATACATGTTGATAGATATATGTATCTTCTCGATTCACTTTTGTACTAATTTGTGCTTCACTGTCCCTACCCTTCTTTCAAGTTTATACTTTGAGTGTAAATACTTATCGCATCAGTTATATGAAAGTATTTGATCTGGCAGCATGGGTGATTCACATACAAACACACATATATTTTAGACCAGGTAAGATGATTATCAGTTCAGTTCTCCTCTTCTATGTACCTCAGGCCCCACTTATCTGCCACTAGTGTTCAGAAGTACCTACCCTTTGTTGTTGCTCTATGTTGTATTTTGACTATTTCACTTTCTTACCTACCTACTGACATTTCTCTGACAAGTGACAGGTCTGCTAGAGCTTCTCAGATTTGAGTTCTACATTTCCTCTGAATAAAACCCCATCTATAAGTACTGTTTAGTCTTGCAAGTAAAGAACACTACTTCAGCTTACCTCTAATAATCAAGTATAATGGTCAATATTTACAAAAAGCTTAATCAATGGTCAACCAAAGGCCACAAGTACACAGCTTTTCTTTTTTATGAGGGGAGAGGACAGATTTGGGTAGCAATAATTATATCTCCAAAGAATATGTACTAATGAATGTCAGTAAAAAAAAATGCAACAATATTCACAATATTTATTTAAGGGTACAAAAATGTGAAAATCGAAAAATTCATCTTCTGATATGTAGTTGCTTAAATTTGTTTAACTATCTTCCTTAAAAACTATATTTGCACTGAAAGGAAACAATCTAATAGTATCCTTAAATTTTCTTGTCAGATATACTTTGGATTCCAAATTTGAAATACTATAACATGGTTTATTAACTGCCTAGATTACCTTAATTTGTATACATAAAGAAAACAAGAAATCAGATATAAACATTTTCTCTGTCTGTGAGCACAACAAACTTCTTCCAAGTCAAAGAGTCACGTGCTGTGCTATTTAAAGATTCAACTTGGACATGAGCCATGATGAACCAATTTGAAAAGCTGCTTATATCTTTGTAAATATAGGATGCAATGCATTATATAATGTTTTCAAATGCAATGAATGTTCTTATATGATGGATTCTAAAAATACAAGAAAAATAAATCATACACATTCCATTTATCCTTTTCATGTGCATCTTCCTCACTTCCAAAACAGTCTGCTTCTCTTAAATGAAAAAGAACTAAGGGGATAAATGGAAATTCCTTTATTACATGTTGCCTTTCAACTATTTCTCCTGCAGGGATACAAAAATCACAGAAAAACACTTTTTAAAATACATGAATGGTAGCTCTTAGCATTTCTCAAGTCAACAGACTTCCAGAAAAAGTTTGAAAATATGTACCATCAACATATCCACAAGTACAAATTAGTTCACTTTTCTATTAATCTACAACACATTATTGCATGTATTTGAAAATATATTTTTTTCATGTTCAATCACACAATCTAGTTCCACTAAGATATGTTTTGACATTAATTCTGCAAAATCTGGATTAAAACACATTCATTTTTTGCCATTATAATGCAGGTTTAGTTATGGGCTCAAAAACTATCACTTTATTTATAAATGCTTACACTTCCCACATAAGTACTGGTATAATAAAAACCATACACTTTCCGCTAAAATATTTGCAAAATATTTGTCTTCAATAATGTTGCACCCATGCAATATCTGTTTTAAAAAAAAAACTATAAATTTATCACATTTGATTTATTTTGCTTGCCTAAGCTGTTATATATACAAGTACTCCAAAAAGCATTTGTCTAATGCATTAATTTATGTTTAAGGATGTATGGATAGTGGAAAATCATCAGCATAAGTACAGTAGGGACACTGTCTTATTTACTGATTAGTGAAAAAGAAAATACAATAAAGAAACATACAGTGTATTCATATAAACATAATTAAACATTCAAAGTAAAGATATGCAGTATAGAATGCAAAATAAGTATACTGCATATTGAAAATCATGTAGAATATAACAATTAGTACTCCATTCCTCTTTATAATCTCTTGCATCCTCCTTGGCATGGATTTCACTAAAGATTGTGTTATTTCCACTGTAATTTTACGCCATTCCTCTAGTAGAGTGTGCATTAGATCCTTAATATTAGATATCTGATAATTCTTAATATTTTTGTCCAGTATACTCCACAAATTCTGTATTGGATTCATGTCTGGAGATTGTGATGGTGTCGGCATTCATTGTGGAGTATTATACAACCATAGCCTTGCATCTAGAGCTGTGTGTTTTGGATCATTATCTTGTGTGAAAATATAATCTTCAGAAAGACCCATATTATTCACACTTCTGGACAGATGTGTTTTAGGATGTTTATATAAACCTCATGGTTCATAATTCCATCAATAAAACACAAATCCCAAACACCATTTGCACTCATGTAACCCCAGACAAGTACTGAACCACCTCCATGTTTAACTGAAGCTGTTATATTTTTCTCCTCTAGCTCACAATTCTTCTTTCTATAAACTATTACTCGCCCTTTTGACTTAAAGAGCTCAAATTGACTCTCATCAGTAAATACAACCTTCTTCCAGAAATCAAACTCATCCTATTTATGTTCTTTTGCAAAAGCAACTTGCTTCTTTCTATCGGGATTTAACTGTATTGGAACACCATAGTGAAGCGAAATAATTATTAATTTTTAGATGAGTCGTATTTATTACACATCTGCTTCACTTTCGTATGAAATAATTGTTCTCTACTGTTGTGGTTAAATTTTACTATTTTTCTTACAAATTTCGGAGAAATGTTTTGTTTTAGGCACTTGTTGATAAATTTTATGTCCGCTGATACGAAAGTGAAGCAGATGTGTAATAAATACGACTCATCTAAAAATTAATAATTGCTTCTTTCTGTTGATTTTAGTAATGTATGGTTTTCTACGGACTTGGCCTCCATTATCATCTCCATAAAGCATGTTTCTTATAGTTTGTGCTGAAACAGACTTTCCTATGTGTGTTTGAATTGCAATAGAAAGTTTTGGAACACTTGCTTTAGGATTTTTCTTGACTTTTCCAAGTAATTGTCGTTTCTCCATCTCGGATAGACTGCATGACGACCATTTCTGGATTGATTTTCGTAAGTTTTGTTCTGAACAAAATTTTATTCTGCATACAATAGTCTCCACTGTACTGATAGGTCTTCCAACGGTTTCTCCAATTTCTTGAAAATATTTTCCTTTTTTAAATATCCTGATGCAAATTTTTCTCTCTTCTTTTATAGTTTCACGATGTTTTCGACCCATATTAATTAAATAACAGTCAACGGCTTTGAAAACAGAGATGGAACTGCCAACTACAGTGGATGAAACACAACTGCATAAGAAAAGGGAAGGGGTGTATGTCAGCGATGCACCATACCTGGGATCTTGTTTACTATACCTTGTTTCACGTAAGCTTGCCCAGTATCCCTTAACGGTCACGTGACCTAATCACCTCTCATTGGTTGCTGTTGTGGTAATGACTGTCGTGCAGTAAAAATTAGTTTGTTATTTAACATGGTGATATACCTTTATATGTTGGAAGAGAATTGTCAAATTTATATTTTCGTAACTGTTTTAATTAAATATATTACGCAACAGAGTTGATTTATCTGAAATGCATGTTAATTCTTAAACAAAGTAAAGAGGAGGTTCCTTTGCTCTCAAGCACATGGCACGATAGCACGTGGTTTAGCGGTAGTGGTGACATTTGTTTATATGACTTTTATCACTGACCTTGTTTTGAACTGGATTAGTCATGCATCGCCATTCGAGAGTGCAGGAGCTAAATTATTTTATTAATCGTTTATTGCGCATGTACTTATTATATGTATAATGGCAGAGTCTACCGCCAGTTTTTCGCTGAAGTATCGCAAGGATAATTATTTACAAACAGGCGAAAAAAGAATTGTGTTGCATGTGTTTAATGCACTCACAGAGAAGAATCCGTCTTTGTCAGTGAGAGAAGTCGAACAGCTGTGCTCTGAAGTTACAGGTGTGAGTGTTAGATCCGTAGGAACATCGCGACATGAAATTGAGGAAACAGGAAAACTTACCACTCCAGGCAAAAGCAGGAATAAACAAAAGTGCGTGCTAGGAGAAAATACGTGAAAAGTGTTGTGCGTCGTCATGTGTGTAGTTTTTCTTTAGAAACGAACTCCCTAACATAAGTTAACATTTAGTCTGCTGTAAATGAAGATGCAGATTTACCAAATTCCAGCAGATTGCTTATACAGCTGGGATTTGTGAATGAAAAAAGAGGCAAGAAAAATGTGCTAAAAGACAGAGGCGATATTGCTGTGTGGCGAAGACGCTATTTAAGGACAACCACACTGGACCGAGATACAAATCGCTAAATATACACGAAGAACACACGAAAAGTAAAGTATGGTGTGACACGACTTTTAAGACTGAAAGACAAGCATTTTTGAAAGGTATGTGTGCTGGTTTAAAAAATCCCAGTGGAAAAGGCCAAAGGCCTTTCATTATAAACTCTTTCAGTTTCATTGCTCAGTCATTCTGTTTCAATTTGCTCAGTTCATTATAAACTTGTATTTTTGCATGCCTTCATATCCTTATTTGTATGATTTTTGTATGATTTTATTTATCTTCCCGGCAATTATTACGACATTTACTGCAGGTTTAAATGTGACGGGAAGGCACCGCCTATGGCCTATGACGCGAAAGCATTAGCCAATTAGGGCGAGGGGGAGGGTTGTTGAACGCGGAGTGATACATTTCAGCGGGGCAAGGTTATATGAAACAGAGATTAGACGAATACTTGTTTAACATCAAATGGGACATGATTTTAAATAATGTAGAGCTGTTCACTAACTAAGCAATATATGAACCCAAACTGTGTTTTATTTTTAAATCTAGATATCAACCGATGTAAGAAAATAGTTATTGTTTGTTTCTTAACTATATTTTTCTGATTGTGCTTGTAATATTCTATGTGCCATGATTAGACAAATACTTTTGAGTATCTGTATGTTGCCTTGGTTATCTAAGCCTAGCCTACTATATGGAATTACATATGACTTATTTTCTCTGGCATCTTAGTTTAATATACTGTAGCACTCTATCCAAAAATCTGATGTAGAACTTTGGTGAATCAGATTTGCCTATTTTGTCTATTTAATAAAATTCCATTGGTAAAGATATCTGGCATTCATAGAATTAATTACTCAGACTACAATAAGATATACATTGGAAAGATGAAACATAACATTAGAACCAGATTACAAGAACATTTTACAAACATCAAGCCAAAAGAAACAGACGAATCCACAGTAGCATTTCTGGGATCATTATCACAACATAGAACATAAATCCTAACTACTAAAATCAGTTCACTGAATTAAACATCGGGGAGAACATTTATATACATAAATTTGAAACACATTTAATGAATTTTGACATTCTGTTGGAAAGAAATATTTTACTTAGCCTCATTGTATTGTGGCCAGATGTCTCAACTGAGGAGATCCATGATCAGTTTGAACACCAAAGTTCAAGCCAGTCCACAATTTCTTGATAATGCCTCAAAAGGAGGGGAAATGCGTTGAAAGAAAATTTGTGGTATGTGAAGTACAGAGTATCTCAGTAGAATCATTGTATAATTCTAATTATGTGTGTTTGGAGGAATTTAGTAACAGCGAAGTCAAAATTAATTGTAAAACTATTTGTAGTCGGTTTATTGACACTTACTTTTCTTATATTATTGAGGGACTAGTTTCAAAGGCTATTGCAAAGGCATTTTTCCTCTGGTGAAATGATCATGAACCTGACTGTTTACTTGTGGGTGGTAAATGCAAAATGTCTTCGAAATCAATTTGAAAAAAGAAGAAAGAAGTTTTAACATCAACTTCTTAAGATAGTGGATTATAAGTTACAAATATTTTTATTTGTGTAATAAGTACAGGCATTTTTGCACTGAAAAGATTGTCAAAAACTGCAGATATAAGCATATTAATGTGTGCCTATTATGAACTCATATATCCTTATCTATCTTACGGTATTACAGTATGGGGACAAAGTGCTAATAAATATACTAAAAGACTTTTCACACTGCAAAAAAAGGGCAATAAGGGCAATAGTAGGATTAAAGCCACAGGAATCTTGTAGAAATTATTTCAAAAAATTAAATACTTTAACTCTATATTCCTTATATATCTTTGAAGTAGTAATGTTTCTAAAACATAAGGATGACCACCCACAAGTAAACAGTCAGGTTCATGATCATTTCACCAGAGGCAACATGCATTTTCATATAACCTCACAGAGACTAGAATTATTTAAAATGAAACCCTCAGTAGCTGCCTGTTTGCTTTTTAATAAATTACCTATGTATCTAAAGGAAATTAAAGATATTAAGTGGTTAAAAAGGGAACTAAAAAGTTTTGTATCCAAGGGTGTTACTATTCAATTGACAAATTTCTAGAGCAGTAATTAATAATATAGTTTTGTAAGCTTAGTGTTACGGAACTGTACATATTAGCTTAAGAATGTAAATATTTTCTTTATTATTACCTGTAAATAATTTGTATATATGTAGGTTAGATAATCATTGTATTTATATTGTACTTACCTTGACAATGCCATGAATTATTATAATTTTAATTGGCAGATAAATAAATAACAATAACAAAACTGAATACACAGTAATCCTTTGACATCCAAGTATGCAGAATAAAACATTTTAAACCTTTACTAGCTGTAATGTCTTTTGCAGCACATTTCTGTAACATGTGTTAAAAATACATAATATGTAACATTAATCTTCAATCACCTGCAGCTTCTACAGATCTAGGTGTGCTCTATAGGAATATTTAAAGCTTGCAAAATGTTAATTTCTGTCCACAAACATTTTAAGCTCAAAGGACTCTAATTTCAAACAGATGAAGTGTTTAAGTTAATTGATGGAAATGAATCATACTTTCACACTAACCATATACAGGCTAAGGTTTTGGATAGATAGTCAAACTGAAAAGTTCAATGCCAGGAGAGAAATCAGTAGATCCGTGGTTAAAATCCCGGCTGTGGCATTGAATTTATCAGTTTAACTATCTATCCAAAACCTTAGCCTGTATACGGCTAGTGTAAAGGAATGATTAATTTCCATCAATTAACTTAAATAATAAGAGTTTGATGAAGCCTGGGACTCAAGTAAGTTGCCACAAACAGCATATTTTGAATACAAGAACCCCAAGTGGTTTACCGGGAAAATATATATGAGTCGATTGGAGAATTTAGTGTCATGATGGCATGTTGGCCATGATAGCTCAATGGGTAAGAGCAAATGGATGGAAACCAGTAGATCCCTGGTTCAAATCCTGGCCATGGCATTGAATTTTTCAGTTTGATTCTATCTATAGATGATGTATTCCTTAAATATTAAAATATGAAGCTATTGACAGTGAAGCAACAAATATATGCAAATATAATAATTTGTAACATAAAACTTCACTTATAAGAAATGATGACAGTTTTCTATCTGATGAGGATCACAATTTCGTGAAATAATTCTTTACATCAGCTCAGTGAGCATGACCTTGACAACGTGACTGTTTGAGTTTTGAGCTGACGATGTGAAGAATTATTTCACGAAATCGCAATCCTCATCAATTAGTAAGAAAACTTTCATCATTTTTTATAAGATAAATAAAGTTTTATGTTATAAATTATTATATTTGTATACAGAAGATTTTTATTTAGATATGTAGTATAATATTTTAATATATCTATATGCTTAGGCTTTAATGGTCCACGATGATCCAATAGAATGTAGCAAAATCAGGTGATGACGTGACTGAGGATGACAACAATTAGCAGTGAAGAAACAAGAGATTGAGCAGCAGACAGCACACACAAACAGGGAAAAGGGACAGGAGAGGTAATAATGAAGATGGAGGATTCTGGGTCGTGAGACCAGACTGAGTAAATGAAGGGCCAGATTTATGTAGGAAAAGTAGGATAAGAAGGAATAGGTAGTGATGGAACTATAGCAGAACAAACAAAGCAAAATAAAAGGATGGGAAGATTACAGCTGGAAATAGGAGAGTAGAATATCAGTAGTTAATAAAAGTAAAATAATTAAATATCAATAATTAGGAAAAATAAGCTTTCAGGAAAGTAGAAGAACCGATGCATCATGTGACTAGGCAGCGTAAATGAAGCAGCAGATTTAAGCAGAAATAACAGGATGAGAAAGGATAGAAGATGTCTCAAACTATAGCAGTGCAATTAAACCACAATGAAGGAAGTTGTATATGGAAGAATAGAATACCAGCAGTTAATAAAAGTAAATTTGTTAAAGATGAGAACTAGGAAAAGATAAACTTTTAGGAAGTTAAAGTCATTTAAACCAGTAGACCAAAGGAGAAGAAATAATAGAAAATGTTATATGTGTTTGGAGGAATTTAGTAACAGTGACATCAAAATTAATCTCAAAAACTATTTGTAGTTGGTTTATTGATACTCGTCACTTGTTTAGATTAATGAGAGACTAGTTTCAAAGGCATTCGCTTCCATTTTCAATCTCTTTACAACTGAAAGAGATTGAAAATGGAAGCGAATGCCTTTGAAACAAGTCTCTGATTAATATAAACAAGTGACGAGTATCAATAAACCAACTAAAAATAGTTTTTGAGAATAGAAAATGTATTATAGTTCAATAAAAGCCAAGCAGCAGAGTGTAGAAAAGTGACAATTAAATGAAAATAAAGGAATGGAGAACATGTGGGATTGCTCAGGCAGTTTCATCTGTAGCCCAGATTCGGAAGGTCCGGGTTCAATTCCCATGGCTGAGCTACCTGATCCATAGTTTCTTTTTTTCAGGGGTTTTCCGGGTCACCAGGCAAATACTGGGTAGGATAATTACATCCCTCGTATTTCCTGTCCCTCCATTTCATTCCCATTATCATTTTACACCATCTCTCATCTGGTGGTCTCTTTCAGGATAGAAGTGTTGGTGGGTGCCTCAATGCTGTTGTGACTCCTTGGGCCGACCACCCTCTGTCTCCTCTAGCCTCATCCTTCCTCCGGAGGATGTCCCATTTGGGGCTTAGGTATAATAAACCACATGTTTCAGTACTGATTCCCCTCCATAGTAATCCTTATGCTAATCCTAATGCCAGAGCTATCCAAAAGTCATGAGGACAGGGCCTCACTAAAACGGTATTTTAGGACTGATTGTAATAAATATGGGCCTCAGAAGGGAAAATTAATTATTGATTTTCTAAAAAATTTTATGTGATTTGTTTATTAAACGTTACGGTCAGGTTGCAGGGGTGTTGGAACATTTATGTGATGGATAATTGAGAATATTTGAATATTGTATAAAAATGGAAAGAAGATAAATATATATAGTAGGCAATACAGACTTTAAATGCAATGAAATAGTTGGTTGTCAAGAGCAACAGTGAGAAAAATCAATAGTTCCTCGAGGGGATGAGATTAGTAGAAGTCTGAATTTTTTTTTTTGTGTGTGTGTGTAATTTACGTCCTCCAACATTAAGTCATATCGGGCGATGAATGGAATGGATGAAATGATGCTCAAATGAGCCCAGAGTCCATAAAGCTTAGAGTTACCCAACATTTGTATTTCAGGATAAGGGAAAATCCCAGAAAAAAACTTATCCAGGTAATTCACCCTGACCAAGATTCGAACTCGGGAGCTCTTGAAAGGGAGGCAGACATGCTACTGAGGTGGGCAGTCTGGATATTGTAGACACAAGATGTCTACATAGATAAGTGAAAATGGATTTGAAATTTTCTTCTACACTGAGATTCCGAATACAGATGTGTGTGATATCATCTGCAAGTTCACAGAAACATTGCGGTGCATGATATTTTGTAAAAGCATCTTTCAAAGTTGCAAGAACAAGTATTGCAAGAACAAGTAATGTTAACATTGATGAATGTATTTATTTGTTCAATGTTAAAAAGAATACTGATCACACAGAAAATGAAGCTAGTCTCAGTGAAGCAACAAATATTACACAAATAAAAATAAATGTAACAGAATCTCCACTTAACATCAACTTCTTAAGTTAAGTGGAGATTCTGTTACAAATATTTGTATAAAGAATGTTTATACAATTATTTTTATAAAGAAGAAAGAAGGATTAACATCAACTTCTTAAGTTAAGTGGAGATTCTGTTACAAATATTTTTATTTGTGTAATGTTAAAAAGAATGTTTTAAAAATAATTTATCTACAACTTAAATAACAATTTTAAGAGGAAAGGAGAACTTTTGTGGTTTCTTATTTGCACATCATCTTGCATTCTCTCTCCTCTGCGACTATGCCCTGAAGATAATAATCTTAATCCCTGAGCAGCTGAGGAATTTCAAAAAATCTACCAGAATTCTTCAAGATCATCACCAAAGGTGAGAGTAATTAATCATTTACCATCCCTTGCACCTTTTGCATAAAATCCTGTAACATCACTCAGAGATAGTCCAAGAAGTGTTGAAATTTAATACTAACAAAGTTTCAGTTTCAATTTCAATTTTGCCCAAAGAAATTTGGGCCGTAATATTGCAATATTGCAATGCTTTTTGCGTGTAGAGGTTTCTTTTTTAACGTTGTAATACGCCTGGAGTTTTCTTCTTATTTCATACAAATCAAATTTATTTGCACAAATGTATGAAATGTATAGTATTTAATGCCCGTTTTGGCACTGCAGGTGACACTGATGATACATGAGATGAAGATGGAGCACCAGTGGAATGAAATGTTAGAGGGAAACTGGAGAACCCAGAGAAAACCAGCCCCAGCACCATGTTGTCCACCACAAATCTCACTTTGCAGTCACCTGGGATCGAACCTGGGCCATCTTAGTGAGAGCCAAGCAGTCTAACCACTTAGCCGCAGTTATTTTCAGGAGGTTTACCAATCTTGTATGAACATTTTATTTTTCTTGCCCCACTTTCTCCAAACCAGTCCTCCTGTTTAATCTTGTGTATAATTTTCTTGCTGTACCCAGTAGATGTAACAGCATGTTCCGTGGCATCTGTAATAAGTTTTTTCTGACCAGTTTTCTTCTCTTCATCAAAAACTTAGTAACATTATAATCAATATGCCAAGCTAGCTCATGAATAACTATTTCCTTTATGTTCCATCATTAGCTCAACAGCTGAACACTAAGCTGCACCTTCATGCTGCATGCTAGTAGATCAGACAACATTTTGGACATGTATGTCATCTCATTAATTTGCCTACTTGCTGCTTCCAGTGCAGGACTGCACTCTCTTGGTTGGGTTATAAAATCACAACATTTTATTTTCCATTTTTCCTTAGTACAATTTTTCATTCTGGAATTTCTGAACATACCCCAAATTAAAGTTGCAGAACAGAATCTCAACTTTCTCTTTATGTATATAGTTCTACATTTACATGAACAATGATGTGTGGAAAGGCAAATAATGGGAGGCAAAGTAACATTTTGCAATATTGAAGTAATGACATGGCAGCTGCCCCATTAACCTTCTCTCTTGTAACTGGTAGCTGCTTTAGTGCTCTAATTATTCTTCTTAGCATTTAAGTATATAAAAATACAATTTCAATCTACACTTGTAGTATAGCATTTCCATTATCCTGTTGATCTGTTGTGAATTTTGCATACCGCCTACTGGTGGATATGCATAATGGTGTTTATTTATGTTATAAATCTTTTATTTTTAGTTTCTCAGTTTCTGTTCATACTGGTATTCTTTTAGTTTGCATTAAGAGGTGGTTTCCAAATACAAGGTAAAGCTACAGTATCATGATATATTATATTAAGAGATAAATAGTATTAGAGGCAAATAAATGTTTTAGTTCTGAAAATGAAATAATAGGCCATTCATGCACTACATTATATGGCAATTGTGAACAGGTCTAATTTATTAACTAGTAAATAAGAATATAGCAATTATCAGGTAAAGCTATTAAAGGTTAACTTAGGTGAATTCTACGCCAAAAAGAGTCAGCAGTCTTTCTTCCAGAAAATCTTCCTAGAGAGAGGACAGACTCTTTCTGAGTAGGAGAAAGGACCAATCTTCTTGCTTATAATAGTAGAAATCCTTTCATTCTTTCACGCTGCTGACATAATGATTAACTTGAAATTGATGGAAACAGATCTACAACTGTCAAAAAGAAAATCTTTACAAAAAGGAAGACAAGTAAATTTTGGACAAACATAACAATGAGTAGCGCCTTATGTACCCTATGAAGCTGTAGGAAGCCTTATTTATGATAGAGGTATAATTGAAAGTACTTTCTCGAAATGGTTTCTGTGACTCTTAATAACATCCTACAGTTCAATGATTAAATGACTCATCATTATCATTAAACAAAACATTCAATTTTAAAAGTGAAGTCTGAGATCCACCAAATTTAGCTGCACTTTTATTTTGCTGTTTGAAGCTGTTTAAATGCTACTTTAATTGCAAGCATTCCAGATTATTGAATGCACGTTTTGACTAACTTTTTGTTTGAAAATCAAATTACTTTATTAACAGGAAAGCAGAAAACTGAACAGGACTATTTAGTGGAAGTATAAAAGTGCTTCAACTCACAATGTTCACATTAATACTCAACTGAATGCTGCATCCAACAAAATATAAAATAAAAGAATAATGATGTACTTACAAGTCTTCCTCCATTATAATTCCTTGAGTCCTTAGAATAGTAATGAAAGTATTTAATGGTAGGATAGCCCTTTATATCCAATGTTCCACATATAGAGCTGAACCTTGTACAATCTACAGCAGCAAATTCCACTTTAGGGTCATCTTTAAAATGTTCAGCAGCAGCAGTAAATTCTGGTTTGGCCCTTTTGCAGTGCCCACACCCTTAAAAAAAAAAAAAAAAACAAAAAAAAAGAAAGAGGAGCTTTGAGTAACACGTTTTTTGTAAACTCTTTAAACAAGGTAACAATGATTTGCAATTCAACCATATAATGTTAAAATTCAGTATATCTATGTGAGTATACTAGCACAAAATCATAATATGTCAAACTAAAATGATTTCATCTCTTAAATTACAACAAAAACTAAATTTATCTTTCTTATTAGGCAGACCTTTAAAGACTCATTCATATTAACTGAGAATGCTAACCAAAACAAGAACAAATTTAAAATACGTGTATCACAATGTGAGCGTTCAAATTAAAAAGGGGCTCAGCATCATTAAGGCAACAGAAAAGAAGACTTATGAAATTCTTATTTTCTCGTTCCCAAGTCGGTGCATTAGATCATTCTTGTACACATTATACTACTCACTGTAGTAACAATTAACATTGTGACATGAAACACCAGCAGAGCTAGCCCCATCCTGAGAAAATGAAACTGGAGGGAATTTTAGCAAAATAGACTCTTTTCTCTTGTTACATGTTTACTAAGATTTAACTTAAAAAATCTTTCATGTGTTCTTTAGACAGTTTTCTACTTTTGCTTGCCTCCACATAAATTTTTCGTGGACAGTTTAAGTTTTTTTGAAATAATTGGGACAAAAGTTTCTTGTGTGTCCTGAAAACAGATGTACAACTTGTTTGCTAGTCTACCTATCATTGATAAAGCCACATCTGCTGTGCAGCTCTGGACAGAGCAATGTACTGATTACAACATACTAGCTGTACTTTTCTCCTCTGTGGGAAAGTGTTGATGCTGAAGATATTTCACGCTGGAATTGACTCTAGTCACTGTTCTAAACATTACTTTCTCCACATCTTCCTCTATTATATACTCACTGTAGTGTCTTCTGAGGCATACTGTTATCTTCTATATTCTTATGTGTGACAAAAATAGTATGTCTGGATCAAATGCCACATTGAACATTAATATGGTTGATAAAAGAAATTAAATTTCTGAAATTCTACAAGTCAACCATTTTAGCCCCTTCTAGCACCCACATTTGTAGATGTCAATAGCGAACCATAGATTCAAATATCCTTGTACTATGAAATTGCAATATTACGTTCTCTTTCATGGTTTGTAGCAACAATTTGGTTTCCTTTAAAACACACAGCTCCTTCTCTCAACTTTTGAGTGAAGAGAGTTTGTACTCACTTTGACCTCTTTCTGTTGCTCTGGAGATGAACACTGTCTAGTGTCTGAACATGTTCAGCATTTGATGTAGCTTAACTTGTACAACTTAAGTTGAAACAAACAGAAAAATCTGCAGTTTCACATCATTTTTGGACAGAAAACCACAACAGTGGCCACAACATTAAACTGTTAAAATCTTTAAGTACACCCTTAGAATTGGGTGATAAAGCTATAAATTTTGAAATCCCGGCATTAAATGAAGTATTAAAACTTAGTGCCCCTAACACCAGATGGCAGAGTGATCGGAGCTCCGTAGTAGTGGAAGAAGAGGAATGTTCATTTAGTCACCAAATGGCTGAGGATGGGATCGAGTGATCTTGAAAACATTTCAATTATACAAGTAAGTGAAGTTTGAGTGTAAACAGTGACTCATAAATCAAATTCAAATACATAGAAAAGCATAAAAACCAACTAATGAGCTTCGAAATCGCACCAGAAGACAACCCCACATTAAAACTCATCACAAAACAGATGGAAGCGGAAACTCCAGAACTACTATACCACTGGATCAAGCTTAGTCGCAGCACTGCTGATGATGCGAACAACGGCTCGCAATTCATGTCGTCAATATAGGTACGTAAGTGAAGCTTATATGTAAAAAATATGACTCATCTATAATTACATAAAATCTATGTTAAATCAGCATACAATCTGCTCTTGAAATAGTTGGAGTGTGATAATATCTTTAACCCTTCGCGAGCAGAAACCCATATATGGGTGACGTATCCAGTAGCCCACAAACAGAAACCCATATATGGGTTATAGAGCTATAGAGCTATTGTACTCGGCTATTTTAACTCATAATTCAGATATAGTGCCAGCAGATGGCAGGAAATGTGCTTTCAAACATTGGTGGTCGATAAATCCCCAAATTTGCTTTGTCAGGAATTCCTTTCGTTGCTGTCACCAGTGAAGCAACAAACAGTGCGGTGTTTGGTACTAGTAAGCCTCATTTTATTTTGTTTCTTTTGGCATAATGGCAGGAAAGAAAGGGTTGACGGACAAAGAAATTGTAGCGTTGTTGAACAAGAGCAATAATGATTTGTCAAATTTTGAGTTCAGTGATAATGAGAGTGAAATATGCGAGAATTCGTGGTGTGAGTGAGTGCGAGAGTGACTCAAGTGATACTGCAATCAACAGTACACCTAGCTGGGCAGAGGTGAGTAACTTTGATCCTGGCCCTACATCTATTATACCAGTGCACAATATCCTGCAGCGACCAATTCTTCCTTCTCACTTTGATGAGAATACTCCTCCCATAGACTTTTTCAGTCTCTTTTTTTGATGACGAAATTCTGAAAATAATTACCGAGGAAACCTGCATTCAAGGAAACACCAAAAAACAACAGACGACTCCAATTAAGAAAGCCAGGATTGCATCCTGGAGTACTCCAACAATTATTGACATAAAAGCACTAATTGAGGTGGTTATCAACATGGGGCTTCACCCTACATCTGATGTCACAGACTATCTTTCTACAAGTTGGATAGATAAATTTCCATTTTTCATTGATGTATTTTCTCGTGACGAATTTCTCCTTTTGTTTTGGAATATTCATTTTGCACATGCTGAGGGAAACAGAAAATTATCTAAAGAAGAATTTATTCAAAATTTAATGGAAAAACTACGGCAAAAATGCAGTTTATTCTATTCCCCAGGTCCATTTGTATCAGTCGACGAGAGCACCATCAGTTTCAAGGGAACAATAAAATTCAAAGTGTATAACTCAAACAAACCTACAAAATTTGGAATCAAAGTTTTCTCCTTATCTGATGCCTCCAATGGATATCTATACAATTTTCAACCCTATATGGGCAAAACTGAATCAAATTCTAACCTCCTGAAAACTACCCTTGTAAAAGACCTGTGTTCTTCCCTCCCAAAGGATCCTGTAGATCCACCTAAAGGTTTCCATGTTTACACAGACAGGTACTATATGTCATCTGAATTAGCTGATGAACTGTGGAAAATGAATATGGTGACTACTGGGACAGTTATGGGCAACAGTAAAAATATGCCACACCAACTAAAGCCAGGAAACATAAAGAAAATGAAGAGGGGTGAGATAAAAAGCTTCCGCAATCAGAAAAGCTTGCCCTGTACTGGAAAGACAAAAGAACTCTTAACGGTTCTCAGTACCTGTCACAGTGACGATAAAAACAAAAATGACAGAGGTGCCTTCAAAATGTCTAAACCAGGCAGCAACATTGAAACCAAACATTATTTTGAACTACACTTGCCATACGGATGGTGTCAATAGAACTGATAATTATACTGCGCAATATCAGTTCTGCAGGAGAACACGCAAGTGGTACAGAAAAATGTTTTTCTGGTTGCTGGAAGTTTGCATTGTGAATTCGTACCTGTTATACACAATGTACATGACAAACAAATGTACACCGATCCTGTCACATAGAAAATTTCGTAAGCATCTCGTCAGATCTCTTGTGGCGGAGCGCATGGGAGCGCGGCAAAACAATGCTATGTCAAGTAAAGGTCGTATTTCTCAGGGCCCAACTTTGGAAAGGCTAAATGGATTTCCGCATTTCATGGGGAGAAGAGAACAAGGAAGTTGGACAATCCTTGTATGGTATATAAGGCCCAAAAACAAATAAAGAAAACAATATATTTTTGTGAAACCTTTATCTCCAAGCCTCCCCTGCTTCCAGATGGGTATTTCAAAAAATATCACACAAAAGAACAATTTTAGGAAAAGATTTCACTCCATTGAACGTTATATGATGTTTGTTATTCATTTGCTTCCCTGTATGAATAATCCTGAGATAAAATAATAAGTCTCAGAATCGTATATAAACTAGATACCCTACTCCAGCTAGGTGGCCTCACATTTCTATAAAAATTATGAATTATTATTATCATCGGTTTTACAAAACATACGTTACATATACTGATATAACAGTATTGTGACTTTGTGGGTTCGTGAAATGAAAAGTCCAATTGCACCACTCAAAGATGTTCTTTATTTCCACCGAATTACAATCGGAACACTTGCCGATTATGCAGTTACGTAATGCACACAATTACAATTCACCAGTCTGTCCGTTACAGTTCCACTTTGCACTCGCAATTACGTAGGCTCCTCCTATGCACGTACGCAGTCCGTTCCTTCACTGGGCGATCCTCACGACTGCTCGACAAGAACTGACTCAATTCACTCACTGCAGCCCTTTTTATAGGAATACCACCGTTTTCTCAAAGTCTCTCGTTTCAGTGAATCACCGCGAAGGTTCCAGATGGCAGGGGAAGGGGGAAGAAGCGGCCAGCGACAAGTGACACTTCCCTAATCATCCCCTCAGTTAGTGACTGAGATAAATGGGTGGGTGTGGCCCGGATGCCTCTGGTCCCTTCTCAGCTGTCGTTGGTCGGGCTTTCCGATAATTGGGTGACACTGAACTGTTCCTAGTTTATGTGTAAACATATGTGTATGTTAGAACTACAAGATGTGATGCAAAATTGAAAAATGGTACTTATACCGATTTTGCAAGAACATTTTTATGCAGATTAACAAATCTTCACTCCTGTAGGACAGCAGTGATGGAATTCAACAAAAAATAAGGTAAAACATGTTTTTTAGTACATTTGAGCATGACAGTATACTTTTATTTATATTTTGAAGAGTTGCACATTTTTATAAAATTACCTTCTGCTCAGAGCCGTAAAACATGTCCGCTCGGGAAGGGTTACATAGAAAGAAACAAAAGCCTTTTCATTTGAATCAATTAAAAAGATTATAAAGAAGATAATTAATTATAATTACAAATCAGGTCTAACTGAAAAAATTGGTAACTGAAATATGAAAGCACTTCTAGAAAGTCCCTCTGTAATTCCCGAATTGCCACGTAAATCTGATGTTCCCATGATGAGGCTTGGCTTACTACAGGACATAACTGCCTAGAAAACATCACCACAGAATTGGCATACTAACTTCTCCAAATTGTGTATTGTGCTCTCAAGGTACAGAAATGAATAGAGAACATCTACAAAACTGTGCACCGTAACAAAATTATCAAGATGTAACTTCTAAGTGCTGGGAAGCCAGAAGGAGAATGACTTCATTGTTGACTCCAGAGCATTAGCGACATACATATCAATGGGCTGCAGCTAGGAGAAATTGAAATGAAGATAAGAAATTTGAGTTACAGCACTTTAAGGGTGGCGGTGGCGGTGGTGGTGACTGTGGCAATGGCAATGATGGTGATGGCAATATTATTAATACAGTACATGTAACCTGTCTTATATTTCCAGACTGGTAAAATAGTCATCAATACTTTTAATTCAAATCAAACCATTTTTGAATTTCCAAAATTACTGTATTAATTTTAAAGAACTCAAAATACAAGGTTAACACACTGGGGTTAAGGAGACAATGTGATTTAGTGGATGCAGTAGATTCAGTAAAAACCAGAGTAATGAGGGGCTAGATTTAAAACTTCCACCAACTATTGTGGCTTGATTGTTTTCACACATTAGTGACAAATACTCTTTTTTAGAAACATAAAACTCCTTTTTACTTTCTCTACTATGCACATAGCAGGTAGAGAATGTACTACATTCAGCCTGAAAAATCAATATCAAGATTTCATTGGAAATTTACATTCTGAGGTTCTCTGAATTACTAGCCACAAAATTTTATATGCATACAGGACGTCAACACTGCATCTGTTGGCTAAAATACCAAGCTTTAGTACTAAGTTCATACCTAACAGAGATGCAACATAAAAATTTCCAACGAAATTCCCCACCCCAAACTACCCTTTAAATGGAGTACTTTCTTTAAATGTTCATTTTCTCAAAAACACCTCTAATCATTTTTATTATAAAGTATTTTCATGTCAAACAATAATGTCCGATTTCACTAACAAATGTTAAGACTTAACACGAGTTTAGCAATAGTTAAAACAAAAATTGCATTTCACCAACAAGTGTTAGCGTAACACTCGTGTTAAATCTCATGTTAAACTAACAAGCCGAATTTCTGATGTTAAGTCCTTAACAATTGTAAATAGTCAAGATGGCGAGCATGAACCCAGCTGTTGATGTCGATTTGCTATATTTAAGACCGTCTAAATGGCATTCATAATAGGGTACGGCCTATGAGGAGAAATGATTTTGAGGAACTATCCAAAGAAAATTGTTTTACGGAAGTATAGACTGTCAAAACATGTTCCTATGAAGGTTACTGTGGAAGTACAAGAGAGGTTAGAACATACATCGAAAGGAATACGACGATCTCGCCTTAGCTTCAAGTATAAATAACCTTGCGATTTTATAATTCACTGAATTATAAGGATAATACACTGTCCACCTTCAGTCTTGAAACGTTCAAGTCACTTATCCTTCTTCGCACCTCGTTTTAAATTTATGTAATACTGAGTTAAAACATGCATCGAAAGGAATATGACGATCTCGCCTTAGCTTCAAGTATTAATAACCTTGCAATTTTATAATTCACTGAATTATGTGGATAATACACTGTCCACCTCCCGTCTTGAAACATTCAAGTCACTTGTCCTTCTTCGCACCTCGTTTTAAATTTACGTAATAATGATTTAGAATATACATCGAAAGGAATATGCTGATCTCGCTTTTGCTTCAAGTATTAATAGCTTTGCGATTTTATAATTCACTGAATTATGTGGATAATACATTGTTCAAGTTTAAGGCACTTGTTCTCACACCTCATTTTAAATTTACGTAATACTGACAAGTGTTTGGTGCTTGTAGTAGTGACACATGCATTTGAATTAAATTTGTTTCCAATATTTTTCCCGCGACATCTTTCTCTTTTACATTCACTGCATCCGTCCTCTTATTTTCCACAATATCCTTAAACTTCGTCACCATTTCAATTAACAATTCTTTCTCTGTCGATGAGAAATTTGTCTCACGGCTTTATTTATGATTTTCTTCATCCGCCATTTGTGCAGACGAAAATGAAAATAAAATCGCATCGCAGTACGTTCAGAAAATAATACAACTCATCCATAGCCTTCTATAGCTGTGATATTTACAAGTTTCTTAGCGTTAACACAGGTTTGTTAACATTTTCAGAAAACAGGTTGGTGAAGTGCAAGAAATTTAACATTAGTTTTTGCACTGTGACAATTGTTACGTTACATTTGTTAACGTCGATTTTAACATCTGTTTGTGAAATCGGGCATAAGTGTATCTTGAATTTTTTGAAAAAGCCTTGAAGTCTCTTCAGTCTGAATGACTTTTGCATAATTCACTGAGACAAGATAAAATCTTACTACATAAAAATTGTAAATCTCATTGAAGCACACATTTTATGTCAATTTTTTCTTGTGGTGATATTTCTTGTTATTGGTTTTAACTTTCAGATACTCATGCTTTCTGAAACAGGAAGCCATTATTTGTTATGTACTGGATATGCAAAGAGAATGGAGTTTCAAAGCCATCACGTAGCAACCAGCTTCTAGAAGATTTGATCATCACTTAAGTCTACTGTATACTCCTATCCCATTATGAGGAAACGTGGTACAACCATTTCTGCAAATGTCTATCTCAACACGAAGATAAAAGAATAGGCATTTGTAAGAATAGTTTTACAAGTTTTAAGTAGAGGAAGTTTACTTTGTGCAACACATTAAGTTTCTTAAAACAGTAGCATTTTAGTAAGAACTTTACATGTTAATAATGTTAACGTTATAATGCATGCATAAAATAACAAACAAAAATATTTCAAAAGAAGGAAATACTGAATTAAGGTGGTCAGTCATTAAAGAATTAGTAAAAGAATGCACAAGATACTTTCATGAAATTTCACCTAATTATCCTAAAGGAGCCTAGGCTCTATCACTCCCACCATCTGAATGTGTGTCTGCTACACATAATATGAACCCAATATTCCATTGCCAAGTAAGGTTTGGGAAAACATCTTTCCTCTTGACCAAGTGCTGACTCATTTCCATATCATTTTTTATTCTTTACTTTCCAATATGCAAGAGCCTATTTCTTTAAATTTGTTACATTTAACAAGTCCTTGAACCTTTTTTCTTACTATTGGATGAGATTCAGCTGTTTTTTTTATTCATATGGACTGTACCATTGAACCAACAACTCCAAAGAGATACCATATAAATCACAGCTCCTAGACAAAAAGACAGTAACAAAATGTATTATTGATAACATTGTACAACACTGAAATTTGCATCTGACCAAAGAGAGAGGTGATTCTAATGGATTTTTAAGCACTAATTTCAGAACTGAAATCTGTTTTGTGATATCATCTAACGTTTTCTAGATATTGCCCTTTTTGTGATTTGTGAAAATCTGCTGCGCTACGCCCCTCCCACTGCCACAACCTTTATCAGTCGGCTCATCCTCTCAACATCTGTTGTCATTCAAGGCTGGTAAGAGTTTTATTGCAGGCAAGGTAACCAGCATTTTGACAAATATGACTTCTTTGAAAGGCCTTAAGAGGGACAGCAGACAGCATCTATCCATGAAGGTACTAGAGAAATAATGGCAAAACTCTGCAAGAATGACATAATGCTGTTTGCCTTTGCCGAACATCACTTTCTGTGCTACATACAAACCTTTTAAATATACAACCACTTTCCACCATCTTTAAACGAAAGCTAACTATTCTTCACCCCATTCTCATCCTCCTTCCTTACCATGTTCTATACAAGTATGTGTCTCAGTACAGTGCAGTGAATGTTGTGTTCTTTGAAGTGATACATTTTTGTCAACTATGTTAAATAAAAAGTTATAAACTTCAGACTTCTTTTAACTGAGTTTTCTTGCATAGTACAAACACTGACAGCAGTTGTTTATTTATATACAGATGTTATTGTTTTGAAATGTCTTGCAAGTGTTTAAATTCTGCAAACCTATTTTGTTAAATATGTGGCAAATTTACAACAAAATCTCAGCATGTTCGTGATACCTTTTCAGAGGTGGATAAATGGTACTCATAAATCAATGCCATTTGCTATACCAATGATTTGGAGAGAACCAAGGGATCATATTACAGATTGTTAATTCTGTTTAATAAAAGTATTTGGTTTCTCTTAAAAGTCACAACATGTTAGAGTATCCAAATATTTCTTCGGCAATAAGACCTGTACTTCATAACAATTCCCTTCCAGTTCCTCAGCCAGCTGAACTAGGAAATTAGATGATGTACCTTCAAATAGTTCTCCTGAAGAACCTGGCCCTTCAATATGCAATACCGGTGACCCAGATTTCCAGTTACCAGAACCTCAATCTAAACCTCATTTGATTTCCAAAGCCGAGCTATATAACCTAGTAAGGGGTCTTAATTTAACAAAAACTCAGAACTTTTAAGCACATGACTGCAGAATTGGAACTTGCTTCAGCCTGGAATAAATGTAATAGACAAGACTCTTCAAGCGAATAACTATAAAAAAGTAAAACATATTTATGATCAGTTAATGATTGATGCAAAACGTAACAGTATAAGCAAAACCATATTAAAATCCGACAATGTGTGTAAAACTAGCTGGCAAATAATAAATAATTTACGTAAAACTCATGCTACTGTAGCAAGCATAACCATTCATTTTCATAATAAAACAATAAAAGAACCTACGCAGGTAGCTGAGACATTCAACTATTTTACCTCCATTGGAACTAAATTAAAACTCAATCACACCAAAAGCAATATCAATACCTCTCTGGGACTAGCAAGCAACTGCAAATCCTCACGCAGTATATATCTACATCCAACTGACAAATATGAGATATCAAAAATATTAAAAATTTAAAAAACCGTAATAGTATGGGAAATGGCATACCCATCTCTTTGATAAAAGCATGTAGAATGGCAATAGCTGACCCAATTGCTAATATTATAAACTCCTGTTTAGAATATTTAAGTTTGAATTTATGAGTCACTAAGTTTACACTCAGTCTTCACTTACTTGTTGTTGTATAATTGAAACGTTTTCAAGATCATTCGATCTCATCATCAGCTGTTTGGTGACTAAATGAACACCATTTTTGGACAGAAAACCACAACATTGGCCACAACATTAAACTGTTAAAATCTTTAAGTACACCCATAGAATTGGATATTTGGGAAAAAATATTCATAAACAAAAACCGTGATAAAGTTATAAATTTTGAAATACCGGCATTAAATGAAGTATTAAAACTTAGTGCCCCTAACACCAGATGGCAGAGTGATCGGAGCTCCGTAGTAGTGGAAGAAGAGGGAGGTTCATTTAGTCACCAAACAGCTGATGATGAGATCGAATGATCTTGAAAACGTTTCAATTATACAACAACAAGTAAGTGAAGACTGAGTGTAAACATAGTGACTCATAAATTCAAACTTAAATATGAAGAATACTTCATGTTAATAATGCTTCTGCTTTTAATATTTATCCTGTTTAGAAGTTGGAAGTTTCCCAGATATCCCAAAAATAGCAAAAGTTATACCAATTTTTAAAAAAGGAAAGAAAGATGCCATAAATAACTACCGACCCATCTCTATCTTACCAGCACTATCAAAAATTTTTGAACGTGTTCTTTTCAATAGAATTATGAATTATCTCTTAAAATTTGACCTTTTACCCACACATCAGAATGATTTTATGAGAAATAGCTCCACTACAAAGTGTATCTCAAGTTGCATTGAAGAAATAATAAGCAATATAGACGCTGGTAACAATACGGCTAGCATATTATTAGATCTCACTACAGCTTTCGACTGTGTTGATAGTAACATACTAATGAATAAATTATATGATCTTGGCATCCGGGGCCTTGCGCTTAAAATGATGAAATCATATATGACAAATCGAAAACAGTTTGTAATCCTGAAAACAGAAAATGGTGAATGTAGGTCAAAAACACAAACTTAAGCCATGGATTTCCGCAAGGTTCCATTTTAGGACCTCTTTTGTTTATTCTATACATGCACGATATTGACCAGCTTATACCCAATAATGCAAAATTATTCCAGTATGCAGATGATTCCACAGTAATAGTTTGTCAAAGAAATATTACTACTCTACAGAATACCTTAAATGAAACCACTGATAAACTGTTACATTATTGTTATAATCTGAACATGTTTGTAAATCCCAATAAAAGTGAATTAATTACATTTGGAGCTAAAAGAACAGATCTTCTAATCCATTTAAACATTGACAATGAACCAGTAAAAATGGTCAAGAATGCTAAATTATTAGTGTTACACTAGACAGTACTTTAAACTTCTCTGAACATTTGAAAGTAATGAGTCAGTAATTCAAACACAAACATCACTGATAAACTTGGCAATACCATCAGTAAAAATCTATTCATTCTGAAATATCTAACAAAATATATACCTACGCCCACAGCTAAAATTATCTATTATTCTTTAATCTACTTGTACCTCTCATATAGGATCGAAGTATGGGGTAACACAACTAAGGTAAATTTTAACAAAATGTTTGTATTGCAGAAAAAAGCCATCAGACACCTTGGGAATCTAAAACATAACGTATCTTGTCATCCAGTATTTATAAAATTGAAACTTTTAACCCTTCCTAGCTTATACATTGTAACAGTATATATAAGGTATGAAAAGTTTATAAATAAAAAAAAATTATATAAATCTATGTAGTAATTTAAATAAATAAAAATATATCTAATTTTGTGATTGGCCGTAGTAATAATTGTATGACGTAATGTTGTGACATGGAATCAAATCGGCCAATCACAAAATTAAGATAGGAGTAACGATAGTTACGAAAAATCAATAATCTTGGTATAGAGAGATGTTTTGTAATGCTGAGTGTGATGAATAGTGGTGCAAGATCAAGAACATTTAAATAATAGTTTGAATCTGTTTAAATACAACAAAGTGAGAATTTATCGATATGTTGAAAATGACTGGGAAAGGAAGCTCAAGTAAAATGTAATCTAAATAATACAATTAAATAGTAACAAAATTTGACTTCTCCGAAAACTTTATTCCGAACCACGCCTTAAAACCAAGAATCTCATGACTCTTAGTTAACCAAGTAAATTCATCAAGAAACAAATCAAAATACAACGAATTTGTTATTTCTGGCTTCTCAACGTGGATCTTCGAAAAGTCAATGTGCATCCCATCTCAAATATAAAAATCCTGTACCAAATTGCGCCCAAACGTGTGGATTAAGATGGAGAGAAATTAACAACGAATAGTCCCAAATTCCTGTCCCAACATATACCTCACAATAATGCACCTTCGGAAATTTAACCTACACCTTGAGACCAACTCTGATAGACACAATCACAACATTAGAGATAAAGACGAATTAGCGATTCCTACCCATAGACTGCACTTTCATGAGAAGACACCTAGTTTTATGGGAGTAAAATTTTATAACATACTACCAGTCACTATCAAGAAATGTAAAGATAATAATTTTAAATCAAATTTAGTGTGGATGAGTTTATTAATACTAGTTAGAACTTCATTTTTATAAAGATTATTGTTCTTGTTGTTATCGTCATCATCATCATCATCATCATCATCATCATCATCATCATTATTATTAGTGTGTATGGATTTATTAAAGCAATTTAGTATTCCATTTATATCACAAAACCTGTATAGCTGTGTTCTTAAATTGACTAAGGCTATAATAGTGTGGATTAATTTATTAATAGTCTAGTTAGTACCTCGTTTGTATCATACAATCTGTATAAATTCATATGACATGGTTCTTTTGTGTAATTAATACTATACTGAACTGAAAATAAATAACAGCATTCAGAAAACGTGAACATTCTTTGACATATTTTCACGAAAAATTAACTTGTTTATTGTAATGACTTAATGGGCTCATGGAACAAATGAGCGACAATTACAAGCCATCCAAATCGCGTCTTCTCATTGATTCGTCAAAGTTAAGTTTAAAGACAGTTTTATTACATAATTTAACTCTTATCCTTCCATCTCTAAAGCTCATGCTGTCCAGACAAATGCAAGTCCACAGGCTTACTCTTGGGAATGCAGAGTAGTTATACCAAGTTCTGTTGTTTTATATATGAGTAGGACAATCAGGCTAAAGAAAAACATGAAGTAACTGAGTAGCCTGTAAGGAGTGCTTCAATACCGGATGAAAAGTGTGTAAGTATGAAGCATTAGTTAACAAAGACAAAATTTTGCTACCACCGCTTCACATTAGGTTAGGCTTAATGAAAAATTTTGTAAAAGCTTTAAACAGAGAGAGTTGGGGTTTTCAGTATTTAAAAGGAAAGTAATCAAGAATATGGGAAGCAAAATTAAAAGAAGGTATTTTTATTGGCCTACAAATATACAAATTAATGGAAGGCATGCATTTTGAAGAATTACTTTCAGTAAATGAGAAATTAGCATGGGTGAGATTCAAGGCAGTGTGCAAAAATTTCCTGGGCAATACAAAAGCTGACAACTACAAGGAAATTGAGAACATGCTAAAGGCATATAAAAACTTAGAGAGCAATATGTCCTTAAAATTATATTTTCTCTCGCACTTGGACTTTGTCCCTTTTGGGGGCTGTGAGTGATAAGCATGGAAAATGGTTTTATCAGGATATAAATGCCATGGAAAAGTGATACAGCGAAAAGCGGTCACCTAGTGTGTGAGCTCACTACTGTTGGCAGCTCATAAGGGAGGTTTCTGATGTCAGCTACAGGCAAAGTCTTCTCGAATGCCCCCCCCCCCCCACCAAAGAAAAAGGTGAGTAAAATTAGTAATATTTTTAAGTTTTTGCATATGGACTAAATATGGACTGTTAGTTCACTTTAACCTTAATTTATGGATTCTGCATAACTTTCTGTTATAATGTTGAGCTATATGAAATTACTTCATTATTTTTTAAAAACACTGAAACCTATTTCTCCAAGAAAGGTATGTGATAGAGAATTTTGGATTTCAGATTCAAGTTCAGCATGGCTAATATGTACTAAGTCACCTATTTTCGTTCAAGTGCAAAAACAAAAGTTGAAATTTGTTGTTATGTGTAATTATCAATTGTTTCATACTAGTTGGTGTGTAAATCAGACTTGAAACATTCAATAACACAGCTGGGGCTTGATCCACACATCTTCAGCTCTGAAGTTTTAGTATGGCATACATTAAAGCCCATAAATAAAAGTATTTGAAACAATGAAAGTTACCCGTAGATATGAACTTTTCGAATATTTGAAATTGTCTTTTAAGTTTTACAGGATATATAAATCAGAAAGTGAAAGTTAATGCTCACAAGGTATCTCAAGGTAATGGTTCAGCAGATCAGCATGGAAAGTCAGATTGTGGTTCAAGTCCCAGTTATCGTACAGAAATTTGCAAGTCAAGTGAACTTTCTAAATTTAAAATTAATGCTCTCTGGGACGAATAGTATCCGAAGTAAAAGTAGTAAGTAGTAACCATAGTAAATGCTAAAGCCAGAATTAGAACTGTGGATCTTTGGTTTTATGCGCCACTGTTATAACCAACTAAGCTACAATGGCAACATGCCAATACAATTCTAACGTTCCAGCTTTAGCCTACACATGCCATGTGTGAAAGAACAATTATCATTTTTAAAGTAATTGTTACAATGCTCAATATTTTGGTCGTTAAAATTTCAAACTGCATTCAATCATACTTACAGGGTGCATAAAACATTACTAGCACATGCTTCTTTTTTCGCAGAAAATGTTTGAAAGTTTCTCCTGTTAGATGCACTACTTCAGATGGTTCTTCATACCATGGAGTTTCTGGAGGTGGAGGGGGAGGAGGCTCCCTTGGATCTCTCATGAACTCTATTAACTTCGCTGCATCTCTTGCATTGTTGACATCAAATACAAACTCTCCTGACCGGAAGTATTTTACAGTAGGATAGCCATGAATACTGTAACGTAAAGCAATAGTGGACTCCTTTGTGGCATCCAGAGCTGCCAATGTTCCTGGTATCTGCAATAGAGACAGAAATAAATAGAAATTTTGACCACTGAGAAACATTTTACCAATGTTGTTTTTCTGATGAAAAACCATAGAATCAATGGTCTAAACTTCCCGCAAATCGCAATGGTGATTTATGGATCAGTGAGGTGTTATTATTTATCAATACTATTATAGATTTAATCTACTATAACTTTATCAGCAGTAGTGAAAAGTTTGGTGGTCTGAAAAGTTTCCAACCTAATAAATATACAAAACAGTTTTCAGAAACTTTTTTTTTCTTTCAACATAGTCTCCTTGTTACTCTGCGCGCTTATCCCAGCAATGCTCCCATCTCTGTAACACACCTAAATAGTACTCGGCGTTTTTCTCTACAAAATAATTGTGAAGATGATTGCCTCTTCATTTGACGAAAATCTCTGTCCTCAGAGCGCAATTTTCAGATGAGGGACCAAAAAGAGTCGCTTGGGGTTAGATCTGGTAAGACGGATGGTCAAGCAGTTCAAACCATAATTCGTGGATTTTCGCCATTGCAATCTCTGAGGTGAGAGGGTGCATTGTCTTGGTAAAAAAGAATTTTCTTTTTTTGCAAACGTGGCCATTTTTTCGCAAGTTCTGCCTTCAACTTGTCAAGTAATGATGTGTAGTATGCTTCTGTAATGTTTTTCCTTTTTAAAGATAATCAATTAAAATAACTCCATGACTATCATAAAAAAAACAGTTGCTATCACTTTCCCAGTCGAAAACCGTTTTCGCTTTTTTGTAGCCAGTTCCTGCTTTGCAGTCCACTGTTTGGACTGTATTTTTGTTTCGAGCATCTACAGTAATTAATCAGCGCAAAAACTTTAATTTATTGTGACTAAACTGCACCAACAGAGCGTTGGAAATGTTCATTCAAACACATTTTTGGTCTAACGTGAGTAAACGTGGCACCAACGCGCGGACAGCTTTCTCATGTCTAAATGTTGATTTAATATGTGACAAACACATTCTTTTGACATGTTCATAGCCTCTACTATCTCTCTCACTTTAATTCGGCACCATTTGTCATCTAGCACCATTTGGTGAACTTTGGCAATGTTTTCTCAGTAGCTGCAGGTTTTGGACATCCCAAACGTTTGTCTCCCAAGCTTTTATGGCCACGTTTAAATTCAGCTGCCCAAAATTTCACTGTGGTAAATGATGGTGCAGAATCCCCATACACAGAATCCAACTCATATTTAATTTGCATAGGCGTACTGCCTTTCCAAAACAAATATTTAATGACAGCTCGATACTTGATTTTGTCCATTTTCATAAAAACACTCACATCAACTCACTCAAATGATTGTTACATAACCGAGCGTCCAAAATGGCTGAAACTTTGGTGAGTAACTGTCAACAAATAAACAACGAAATTCACTAGCTTTTATTACCGAGTGCTGCCATCTTCAAGTTGAGTTCGGAAACTTTTCAGAGCACCCATGTAGTATACTGTTTCAATAAAGCTTTATAGCTCTTTATTTAATGCAAATGAAGAGAAACATCATGATAATTGTAATATTATAATGATTATAATATCAACAACCATCATAAAAAACTAACTGTAGTTTGTTTATTGACACTCTTCACTTTTTTTATATTATCGAGGGACTAGTTTCAAAGGCCATTTGCCTTCATTTTCAATCTCAATTTCATTAATTCAGATCAGCCCTGGTCACAGATGATCCAGGCAAATGGGATTCTACTGTACATTGTGCAACAAGATGATACAGGTATGACATAATGAAGCTAATAATGTTATCATTTGATAAACCACATTATACAACATAAATTGTAGTACTTCAAATTAATTTTTTTAATGCAGCATATTTAAACTAACTTTAATATACAAACTGAGCTAACAATTACAGATGTCATGGCAGCAGTGAATACCTACCATAGAGGGATTAAGTGTGACTCACCCCATTTCATCACTTTTATTAGGTGCCACCAAGAGAGGCAAAAAGTGGAACATTCAAGGACAGCAGCTGACAGCATAAGCCAAAAATAATATACCTATTTATTATGCTGCTTGATGTACCAGATTATTTGATTTTGGGAAAATCTAGAAGAATCAACTTCCAGAATTAATCATAAAACTATTTGTAGTAGATTTATTGACACTGGTCACTTACTTTTCTTATATTACTACAAATAGTTTTACGATTAATTTTGACGTCGCTGTTACTAAATTCCTCCAAACACACATAACTTTCAGAATGTTCAATCCAAATACTTCAAGAAACCTGGTTTCTAAAATATTTCTCCCGTGAATGCAAAACTAGTCTAGAAAGCGATTTAATTCAGATCAGATTAGTTCAGTAGTTTCGAACTGGCCAGAGAGTCAAATGTCAGAGTGTCAGCAAGCTGTGAGTGTCGAGAAGTTTCAAGCATTATACAAATATAACAATTTGTAACAAAAGCTTCACTTAACTTAAGAAAATGGTGTTAATTCTTCTTTCTAATTGATATCGATTTCAAGAACTCTGTTGTTGTTTTCAAATGCTAGGCTTTGGCAATGAAGCCATTAGCTCTCTTGCTCTCCAATATTTCTGTGTACTGGGTCCGGCAGGTAGGGCTTCACAGGTTAAAAGATGTTCTTCAGTCATTTCCTCTTCTTTGTTGCACAGAGGACAATTTGGACTTGTATAAATTCCTATTCTGTGTAAGTGTTTGGCCAAATAATCATGTTCTGTAAGTAATCTAAAATTTGCTACTGCAGCTTTACGTGGGATTCCTGGAATAATTTCTGGATTTTTAATTAAAATGTTCCATTTTTTGTCTTTAGCTTTGTTAGATATTGATTGGTTTTGTTTGTTTTTACATTTGCTTATGATTAATCTTATTATGGATGTAAGGGGTAAGTTTTTACTTTTGTTCTGAATTAAATTTGCACCTTTTTGGCAAGAAAATCAGCTGATTCATGTCCAGCAATTCCACAATGTGCAGGTATCCACTGTAATATAATTCTTTTCTATAGTTTTTGAAGTTGTTGGATCATTTTGTGACATTCTTTAATTTGGATTGACCTCATTTTATATGAACTTATTGCACATAATGCTGCAAACATAATGTGGAAACAGTGAAACACAATGAGAGACTGAAGCACATTATACTTGTTTTGTACACCATTTCATCTGGAAGAAAGCGCATCTATGACGCAGAGCTCGAGAAGAGCAAACAAACAATATTGCTACTGTCCAGCAACGCAAAGAAGGTCCCTGAAAGGAATGTGCTGTCTTACACAGTGGGACAAGGACAGCGAATGTAGAAGAAGGGGAAGGTTCATTTAGTCACCAAACAGCTGAGGATGAGATCGAATGATCTTGAAAACGTTTCATTTATACAACAAGTAAGTGAAGTTTGAGTGTAAACATAGTGACTCATAAATCAAACTCAAATATGAAGAATACTTCACTGTTAATAATGCTTCTGCTTTTAATATTTATTCAAGCAGTTAGATTTGGTGTACCAGAGACGTAAATAAACACATGTTTGCACTGTGTATTTGTAAAAAGTTAGTGATTTTAAGTTAGCATTGGGCTAACGACTCTAGCAGCAATAAAATGAGCTTAGTACAATTTAATGAAAATGCCTATTTGCACAGTATTCACTTCAAAACTGTAATAAAAATTTTTATATTGCATTAATATACTTCAGAGTTCTTGCATTCCTCCAAATTTTGAATTTCCCCTCAAAACTTCCTTGTCAGCACAACTGGCACCACAATTTCCTCCTGGGTGGCCCTGATCTATACATATCAGGTACATTTTAGGTTCCTTTTTTCCTATCACTTTCTATTGCAAATATCATGCCCTTATCCAAATACACCAAATATAGTGTCAATATGCCATTATTGGTAGTTGTATGTTTACACAAGTCAGTAGAAGTTATGAATCCTTATACATTTCCCTTGCAAAGAAATACATACCAAGACTATTTAGCTAAAAACTATAAACCTTTTTGGAATTCACAATTAGACAAAATGAAAAAAGAAAGAGACCTAGCTCAAATGGCAGAAGAAAAATCTAAAGATCCGCAAGAAGTACAAAATTGGAGAAAACTGAGTGCTCAGTTCCAAAAAGAAATTAACACCAAATGAGAACATTTTAATAATTTTGTCCACAATTTAGGTTATAGAAAAGATGTACAAAAAGAATACAAATTCATACATCACATACAAAACAAGATAATCAAAACATACCTTTCATTTAAAATAATAAAGCAATTACAAATGACAATGAAATAGCTAATAAATTTAATAAACACTGCACTAATACCTATAAATTATCTGCTAATACTAAAAAAGAGCAAAAAATATTGCAGAAAAATATTAAAGAATACATAAAATCAATAATTAACTTAGAGATAATATATTTAATCAGGAATTCAATATTAAAGAATTGAACATTGTAATTGATAACTTAAAATTGAAAAAAATCTCCAGGTCCTGATAATACGAGGATCGGCTGATAAGTGTCAGTCCTTAAAATAAAAAAAAAAAAACATTTTAACAAACTTTTATTTTCTTTATTTTTCAACATGATCTCCAGAAAGGCTAACATAGTTGTTAAATCTGCATTCTAATTTAATTAAACCATCTCTCTAGTGTGATTTATCATGCTGTTTACTAATTCAATGACCTCCTTGTTGCTGTGAAATCTTCCACTTCTGCCAAATTTTTTGAGGTTGAATCAGGTGGTAGTCACAGAGTGCTAGATCTCGCAAATAGAGTGGATGTTCAAGCAATTCAAACTTTATTAAATTTTAGATGAGTCGCATTTTTTACACATCTGCTTCACTTACGAAAGTGAAGCAGATGTGTAAAAAATGCAACTCATCTAAAATTTAATAATTTTTCGCTTCACTGTGGTGTTCCAATACAGTTGAATCTCGATAAATTCAAACTTTACTTCGCACATTTTTCCCACTGCAATAACTGAAAGACGGGCAGAAGCACTGTCATCAAGAAACAAGATTTTTTATCTTTGCCAAATGAGGTCTTTTTTTTCACCTCCTCACTTAAACGTTGAAATAAGCTTGTGCAGTAGTCACCAGCTTTTACACTTTTCCAAGAAATCAATAAAAATTATTCCCTGTGCATCACCGAAAACACTTGACATAACCTTGTTAGCTAACAAAATTGACTTTGCCTTTTTTTGGAGTTGGTTTACTGTTCAATCCACTGTTTAGACTGTGATCCAAGTTTCATGCATGGTAATAAGCCATCTCAAAAATTCACTGCGATTTTTATGGTAGAGCTCCAAATTCTTAAAAGAAACCGTTTTTCTTTGCAACTTTTGATCAAGTGTCAACAAACATGGTACCCATCTTGCAGAGACCTTATTCTTCTTCTTCTCGAGTGGCGCTACAGCCCCTTCTGGGCCTTGGCCTCCTTCAGCAGGTGCCTCCATTCCTCTCTATCTTCAGCTCTCTTCCTCCACCCTCGTATTCCCAATATATGTTGTGTGTCTCTCTGTATGGCATCTTCCCATCTCATTCTCGGTCTTCCTACTGCTCTTGTGTTGTAGAATTTACCATTAAGGACTCTTTTTGGTATTCTTCCTTCTTCCATTCTTATTATATGACCTGCCCATCTCATCCTCCTGATTTTAATATCCTGAACAATATTTATATCTTTATATATGCTGTACAATTCTTCATTCCATCTTATACGCCATTGCCCTCCTTCCTGTATTGGTCCATATATTTTCCTCAGAATCTTTCTTTCAAAAGTTTTTAGGGCATCTTCCAAATTCTGTGTCAATACCCATGTTTCACTTCCATAGCACAGTACTGGTTTTATTAATGTTTTGTATAACCTAATTTTGTTGTTCCTATGGATTTGTTTAGATCTAAGTATTGCGTGAAGTGAGTAATAAACTTTATTAGCCATTAAGATTCTTGTTTTTATTTCTTCCGATTCATCGTTATTGTTGTTAATTATTGTTCCCAGATATTTAAAGTTCCTTACTATATCTATGTTATGTTGGTCCATTTCCAGTGTTCCTGTATACTTTCTTCTCCTACTTTGTATCATGGCTTTTGTTTTAGATATGTTAATTTCCAGGCCTATTGTTTTTGCTCCTTCTTTTAATTCTCTGTATGCTTCAGATACTGCTGTCCTCGTTCTTCCCATTATATTAATATCATCTGCGTACCCTATTAATTGTACTGACTTATAGAAAATTGTTGAGTTTGTTCGTACGTGCATTTGTCTAATAACATATTCCAATGCTATGTTAAAAAGGGTAGGTGCCAGCCCATCTCCCTGTTTCAAACCGCAATGTACTTCAAACTCATCTGTTATACTTGTTCCTATTTTAACATGGTATTTGAGCTCTACCATTGTTGCTTTCGTTAAACTAATCAGTTTCTTTGGTATTCCAAAACTTCCCATTATAGAGAGTAACTTCCCTCTTTTAATGCTGTCATACGCTTTTTGGAAATCTATAAATATTTGATGTATTTCGATATTATGCTCCCATGCTTTTTCTAATATATTTTTAACTATGAATATCTGGTCAATGGTTGATCTCCCAGGCCTAAAGCCTGCCTGATACTCCCCAATTATACTTTCTGTGTATTTCTGAAGTCTATTATTTATGAGTGAAGTTAATATTTTATAGCCTGTACATAACAATGAGATTCCCCTATAATTTTGGCAATGTAGTTTGTCTCCTTTATTTTTGTATATAGGTACTATTAAATTTTTCTTCCAGTCTGTTGGTATCCTTTCTTCTTCCCATATCTGTGTAATTAACTCATGCATTGCCACTGCAGCTCATGCATGTCGTAAAAGGCGACTAAAATGAGTACCCAGTGCCTGGGGGTATAACTGGGCCACCCTGTCCCAGGGGATATAAATGTGGGACCTGGTCCTCCAGGTTGGGGGTTGGGCGTGGGGCTAACGACCCCACACCGTAAAACAAATCATGTTGAGAAGCCAACGGCGGAGCCTCGGATTGGACTGAATAAACGGAAACGACTGGCTAAGGAACTGGACTTGAATTTTGGTACGTGGAATGTTAGGACACTTCTCAAAAGTGGAACACTGGCAACATTAATTTCCCAGTTACAACAATATAGACTCAACGTGGCTGCACTACAAGAGACAAGATGGCAGGGGAAAGATATAATGGACATAAGATCCCATACACTGTTTTATAGTGGTAAAGAGAAAGGAACAAGGGAATTTGGCGTGGCCTTCATAGTAGATAGTAAAATCAAAAAGAATATATTGGACTTCAAGCCCATTAATGAAAGAATATGTACTTTAAGAATAAAAACAAAGTTTTTCAATGTAAGCTTTATAAATGTGCATGCCCCTACGAAAGAAAAAACAGAAGTAGAAAAGGAAATGTTTTACCAGGAATTGGAGGAAATATATGATGAATGTCCGATGAATGACATTAAAATAATAATGGGTGACTTAAATGCAAAAGTGGGTAGAGAAGAGATATACAGAGGAACAATAGGAAGACATAGCTTACACCAAACGTCAAATGATAACGGACAGAGATTAGTGCTTTTTGCAGCTGGGAAGAATATGGTCATAGCCTCCACATGTTATCCGCATAAAGAGATACATAAGCATACGTGGAAGTCACCAGATGGATTAACAAACAACCAGATAGACCACGTTTTGATTGACAAAAGAAATGCGAGAAATATACTAGATGTGAAATCATGCAGAGGAGCAAACTGTGATAGTGATCATTTTTTGGTCAAGATTAAATTTAGAAGTAAAATCTCCTATAAGAAAACGGAACGAGTTGAAGTTCCAAAGAAACTTAATATAGAAGAATTTCAAAACAAAGAAACTATCCAAAAGTATCAACAATATATAAAGGAAGAACTTGAAGGTATGGAATCAAGCACAATAGAAGGAAAATGGATAAAAATGAAGAAAGTTTTTTGGGAAGGAGCAGAACAGATAGTTGGATATGAACCAAAGAAAGATAATAAACAATGGTTTGATGAAGAATGTAAAAAAGCAATAGATGAGAAAAATGGGGCATATAAAAAATGGATAGAAAGGCCAACAAGACAAAAAAGAGGAGAATATGAGAAGCTGCGGAAAACAGCAGATAAGCTATGTAGACGGAAGAAAAGAATTTATTTAGATAAACAGATAACAGAAATTGAAGAAAATATCAAAACCAAACAATTTAAAAAAGCATACAGAGAAGTGGGAATGATTAATAAGGAATTCAAACCACGAACAAACTTAATAAGAGGAAGAAACAATGAAATAGTGTCAAATGAAGAAGAAATAAGGAACAGATGGAAACAATATTTTCAAGAACTCCTGAACACCCCCATAGAAGAACGAAATATGGAATTAACACCAGAACAAGGAAGCGAAATAGAACCAAAACAGTTGCAGACGGAAGATGAACCACCAGACCAATTAGATGTAGCGATAGCCATTCAGAAGATGAAAAATAATAAATCACCAGGTATAGATGGCATTCCGGCCGAAATGTATAAAAGGGGAGGACAGACATGCAGAGACCTTATGAAAGCCCAAAATATTACTTAAAATATTAACTGCATGTTCTTTTGATATGTTTACAGACTCTGCTATCTCAAACAACTTTAATCTGCAGTCTTCCAGTACTAAACAATGAATTTTTTCAATTATCTCTGGAATCGTGACTTCCACAGGGTGTCCAGAGCAAGATCATCACTAGTGCTCGTACATCCCATTTTAAACTCTGTAACCCACCTTTTAATCATTGTATATGAAACGTCAGTCTTTCAATTACTTAAATTTAAAGGTTGATTAATGACACTAAACAACACTTACTTTTAAATTTTTTCCGGTACATGATTCAGAGACTTTGCCTCTATCGTCAGCCAGACATCGAGGATAGAGGCAAAGTCTCTGAAACATGTTCCGGAAAAATTTAAAAGTAAGTGTTGTTTAGTGTCATTAATCGACTCCCTTTAAATTTAATTTATCATAACAACACTGTTTTCAACACTTACAAGAAAGGAATTGCAATATTTAATTACTGTTCGTTTTTCTAAATCTTCCATTTTTGTGAAACCTCTACACTTGTTTAAAATGCTGTCATTCCAAACCTAAACAAGCTACTGACCTATGGATACAACTTAGTCTAGAGCTAATATGATGCTATACATCAAACTGGCCCAGTGGTGCCATCTCTATTTGATGCCCAGGACTTATCAGCAGAAACTCGTATACATACAGAATTCATCAAACACCTGGGTAAAAAAAGCAAAATTAAGACTTCCTAGATCTCTATAATTTGTAATGGAATACAAAAGTACCAGATAAATGGAAGAGTGCATCATTAATACCTATTTTGAAATCAAACAAACCAGCAAATAATTTTTCAAGTTATTGCCCTATAGCACTTATAAGCATATTAGCAAAAAGCATGGAAAAAATTATTTCCAACCAAATAAATTGGTTTATGGAATTCTAAACCAAAAATCAAAGGCAACAGTTAATAAATACAGCACAGTAGTCCTTGATGACATTACAGAATTGGACATCTAATAATTTAATGAAAATTAATACACAGAAAAACAAATTATCATACGAAAGTGAAGCAGATGTGTAAAAAATACGACTCATCTAAAATTTAATAATTTTTCGCTTCACTGTGGTGTTCCAATACAGTTAAATCTCTTGTGTGCTGAAACAAATGATACTAGAAATAATAAATTTAAGACATCCTGCAAATGAATGGCTTCATGTTTACACTGACAGCTCCAGCTTAACAAATAATGGTGGTATTAGTGCTGGTGCAATATGCCCATTCTTCTATTTCTACAAAAGATTAAGTTAAAATGCTACAAATTTTGATGGAAAAATTTCAGCAATCCTTCAGAGCTTACAAAATCTTCTATATCATACAAATAAATTTGAAAAAGTGATATTCTTATTGGACTCTAAAGCAGCATCTGATATGAAACCTAAAAATCTAAATATTGCAGAATGCCATAAAAACGTAAAATTTTAGTTAATTTAACTAACTAAAATAACTAATTATCTAAATTTAATAATTTAAAAGTTAATTTAAATAAAAGATTAATACTCCAATAGATACTAGCACATTGCAAAACACATACTGCCAAAAAAAAGGGCAGTAAAATTAGGTCAAATCCATTTTTGCCACTAAGTTATCACACTATCAAAAGAATAATTGTATCAATATATAATCAAAAAATTGAAGATAATATATTAAAAACAAAAGGAAAACTATGGGAAAATTTGTGTAAGAGCATGACTAGAATCAATAAACTACCAAGAAAATCCTCTGTGGCAACTTTCAGACTTCTAACAGGCCATGACTGTCTCATTTATTCAGGATTGGTATAGTGAGATGATCTCTGTGTCTTTTCTGTACACTTAAAGAAGATATGGATGGAAACCACCTACTCCACTGCCCAACATTTAGTCAAAATGCCAACATAACATCAAAATAATGGAGTGCAAGAGAGTGAATGGCTTCATTGCCAACTGCTTAACGTTAAGATACCAAACAACCAACCACATTTCCTTTGCAGTAAGAAGGGTCATTTTACATAGGTTTTCTATGAAACACCTGATATAAATGAATAGATTACTCATTAATTTTTTAATAAACTTAAAGATTTGGAACATTTAACAGATAAAACCGATTTCTATGTTACACAATAGTTTATATTATGATCTGCTCATACTAAGTTACAATATACATAGTAATTTATGAGAATTTTTATTTTTTTTATATATATTTTCGTGGGTATATAAGTTTCTATTTTCTATCAAAATGTAACATTTTAAGCACAAACTGTGAAAGTCCACAGCACATATTTACTATAAAATAAATTGGAAGTATGCGTGATTGGAGGAATTTAGTAACAGTGGCATCAAAATTAATCGGAAAAACTATTTGTAGTCGGTTTATTGACACTTCGTCACTTATGTTCTTATATTATCGAGGGACTAGTTTTGGAAGCCATTGCCTCCTTTTTCAACCTCTCTCCAACTAGCATCTGTTGTCATCTGCTCTATTCTCTCTCCCTCCCCCTCTCTCTCCTTCCCCCTCCCTCTCCCTCCCCCTCCCTCCCTCTCTCTCTCTTGTAGTTTCTACTTCTGTAGCTTTGGCTAACACAAAATAACTCCCATTATGTGTCAGTTGACAGGTTGAAAATGAAACAGAGTTGTTTAGCAACCAGTCCCAAAGGATTGTAAATAAGATAAGTAATAGTGAAGTTGTGTTACTATAGTGTTTAGTTATTCTTAATACTTAGTTTACTTCAATGTCAGCAGCTTCAGTTTTTTACATAAAAATAACTCGTCATTTACTAGAATTTTCCAATATTTTAACCAATACATTAAATGATATGGTCATACTTGTCTATCATCAGACTATGTAAAGAACATGCAATATAAAAGCCAGCATACAGTAATTTAAGTAATCTGCTTTTTGAACATTTAACTGGCATCCTAGCCTGCTGAAAATTCTAAATATATATTTTGTATACATCAAAGTATTTCAACCCACATAAAGAATATTATATTTAATGGGAATTATTCAAACAAAATTTCTTTTCTGAATAATTTGTAGAATTGCTACAAAGATTACAGTGGTTAGAGAGAAATGTTATTGTAACATATCAAAATTTTAATATATTTCTAGTACCTTCTCTGCTTTCAGAAAAGCAGCTGCCTTTTCATATTCTGGCTTCATTTTTTTGCAATGGCCACACCAAGGAGCATAGAACATTACCAATACAGAAGGATCCTTCTGAAAAGAGAAAGAAGGTTAGTATTTTTATAGAAATCAATCTCCCTCCCTCTCCCTCCCCCTCCCTCTCTCTCTGAGATGAACAAGACAGTATTGAATGCAAAGATCTATGCTTTACATATATACAATCATTTCCCTGAACAAGCATCTTCCCCTTATTATATGTCTATATGCACATTCAGTATTGTTCTCAAACATTAGAATCTCTAAATTTGATCATTAACATTATATAAATTAACGGTGTAATACATATATTGACAAATAAATGATCCTAAATTGCAAAACAATAGTCTTAACTCACATACAGCTGCTTCTATTTTTAAACATTTTAATGAAGGTAACATGCAGGTATGTGGAATGAAATAATCTTGCCATCTTGCATGGCACACCCCCACGTCCTTGCAACACATTAAGTCACCTAGACAGCCAGCTACAAGACTTGGCTGTTTATTACTAGAGAATTAAACAATGAGGCAATGTAACAAACTAGTGATCATGACAAACAGGATCATGAGATAAATATGGAAGCTGGGTCACACGGTCATGCTAATTAAGCAGCAGTTAAGAGTGCATCTTTACAATGCAAATGATTTGCACATTTATTTGTTCAATTTAATAATTAGAATTACAAATAAGCTTTGAGGATGGATACTGAATACCGCCAAGACAGGTCAAACCTGTCTGTTTTAATTAAAATTGTATGAACACTAAACCACTTTAAATTCATTCCACATATTTTTAGCAAACATGCATCAATATTGCTGAACCAATGTATTCCTGTGATTGAATTAAATTTGAGTCCAATGTTTATGTTGCGGAGCATTAATTAAAATACAGGTAATATTTATTCATTTAAAGTGTGTAAGAGTTCTTCATTTTCTCCATTTTGTTTTTTGGAAGTTTCATTCTAATCATAAAATTGCCCAAATCACAATTCCATATTAAGATTTGTATTTTTATTTCCTTATTAGGAACTGTCTTTCAAATATATAACACACATTCATTTGAAATTTATATTATTTTTACGATTTTCAGTACTATTATCCAGACAAAATGTTCCAAACCTTGCAATTGGTTTGAGTTACAATGCATGTATAAATTAATTATGACAAATATTTTACTATTTTCCCAATTTCTACAATAGTTAGCAGAAGTTTCATGTGTTCCTTTATATCTACAATGCAACTAAATAGAGTATAATTTAAATTCCTCAGAAATGAGTTACTTATGATAACATAATAGACACAGAAAGTACTCAGTATAGCAAACTTCCATACTGCAATGACTGTATCAAAATTGTCTGAAGTGAGATGGACAACATCAGACTCAGTACGGTCCCAGTCCTCTTCCTTTGCTTTTTCAGGTGCTTTTCTTGGATCACGCATGAAAGCAGTAAGTCCTTGCTTTTTATTCTCACCTTCGTACATAAATTTCTGGACGCCATTCCTGTAACAAAGGAGTTAATTTGATACAGAAAGCTCTTCTGTTCCCAAAATATGATTTACAAACAGATGTTACATTGATAAAGTTGACATGAAAAATTCAATGCCATGGCCGGGATTTGAACCACGGATCTACTGGTTTCATTGACTCATATATTTACCCAGTAAACCATTAGGGGCTCTCGCATTCGAGATACACTGTGGTGACTTACTATTGTAAGTACTTGAGTGTCAGGCTTCATCATTTAACTCTTATTATTTAAGTTCATTGATGGAAATCATTCATTTCTTCACACCAGCCGTATACAGGCTAAGGTATTGGATTGATAAAGATGACATGAAAAATTCAAATCCCGGCCGTGGCATTGAATTTTTCATGTCGACTTTATCAACCTTAGCCTGTATACGGCTAGTGTGAAGAAATGAATGATTTACATCAATTAACTTAATGTTAATATGAAGGGAAGTACAGCAAAAAGTATAGTAAATTGTAAAATTGCAAAACTTGACAAATTAGTGTATTAAAAAGTTCCTAATTTAAAACTTAATGGAGCACATGGTATTTTGCCTCTCACGCAACCTTGCTGGATCCCCCACTACCGGCTGTCGTATATGGAGGGCTAGCAGTGTGCACTCCACTCGGCAGTATTGGACCGGCACTTATCTCTAGAGTTAACTCTAGAGCAATGACGTGTGTTAAACTTAATTGGGAATCACCAAGCTGTGTTCACACAGAATATATTCCCTGGTGAAGTGCCTCCTTCCAGATTTACAATTCATGAAATTATGAAGAAATTTGAAACCACTGGTTCTGTGGCAAACCAGAAACGAAAGGGCTGGCCCCACAGCTCAGTCAGTAGAGCATCTACCTGGTGTGCAAGGGGTCCCAGGTTTGACTCCCAACTGAGGTTGGAGATTTTTCTCCAACCAAGATGACTCCCCCAAACGAGAATATGAATGTATGCATGATCTACTGATTAAAAACTACAAAGTAAAAGCAACCCAAGGTATATGAATCAACACCACCGATGTGTTCCAAAGGAGAACGGCCACTGATATGACCACTGCAGAGTTAAATGTAAAAAAAAAAAGTAAATGTATAGTGTTAAGAGAGGAAAAGTTAGACAACACAGACACATGTTTGGAACGTTCACCAACCAAATCCATCTCAAAATTAGCATGACAGATGGGAATTCAGAGTCTTCTGCACATAAATAAACTAAATTATTAAAACAAAACCATGTAAGTGTACAAGTGTCCATGCTTTAAAACAAGGTGACTATCATGAATGCATTACTGTGAATGGTCCCTTTCATCAGTGAACGACAGTTTAATTGATCTACAGCTTATGCCTTTTCTAATGAGGTATAGTTAAATCTCATAAGTCAGTACTGGGCCTCTGAAAATGCATATCGCATTCAAGAAATCCCTCATTATGATTGGAAAGTTGGAGTTTGGTGTTCTGTTAGCACTAAACACATCATTGTTCCAATATTATACGAGCAGACTGAAAATGCAGGGTGGTATTGAAATTACATTTTGATCCCTTTTATCATGAAATGACAGAAGAAGAGAAATCATATGAGTGGTTTCAACAAGATTCTGCTATTGCCCATACAATAGAGGAACACATCATTGTTCCAATATTATACGAGCAGACTAAAAAGGCAGGGTGGTATTGAAATTACATTTTGATCCCTTTTATCATGAAATGACAGAAGAAGAGAAATCATATGAGTGTTTTCAACAAGATTCTGCTATTGCCCATACAATAGAGGAGTCCATGAATAGAATTAGGGAATCATTAAATTTTAGATGATCGTATTTTTTACACATCTGCTTCACTTTCGTATACGACTCATCTAAAATTTAATAATTTTTCGCTTCACTGTGGTGTTCCAATACAGTTAAATCTCGATAGAATTAGGGAAGTTTTAGAAGATAAAGGATTAGTACTAGTGTATACCCCTCTTGCTCCCCGATCTTACAGTGTGTGATTTTTACTTGGGGGATAAACTGAAAGACAAAGTTTACGAGACAAATCCTCGTACATTGGAAGAACTACACAAAATATTAGAATTGAAGTCAGAAATATTACAATGGTTCAACTTAGTAGTGTGAATCAGAATGTGTTCTCCCAATACATTGCTTGTTTAGTCAAGAGTGAATGGCATTTCCAGCATCTTCTATAAGGTAAGAGTGTTATACATGCTTTACATGCGGAGCTTATGTGCGAGCAAAGCTGGCTGTGATACACCACAATGGGGCACAGGCAAAATGCTGTGCACCTGTTAGTTTTTAAATGAAGAACCCCTGTATTTCTATTATATTGTTAACTACAAGCTAAAATTTATAAATTATTCAAAGCTTAACCATTCGACTATAAAATGGTGGTAGTTTTAATTTTAAACCACATTTCTATATATCACTTTTGGTTCATGAAGGAAATTAACGCCTATGACTACATGTAAGCATATAAAAACAAAAATGCTGTGCCTCTGCAATGAATTTCATCATAAACACTTATATCATAAAAAATAACTTTGAGAACATAAAATGAAGTTTTTCCAACAGCATACATATTTGTTTCTTGGCAATTAGGTTAATTGATGGAAATTAATTATTTTTCCACACTAGTCGCGTATAGGTTAAGGTTTACAAATCTACAAGAAAATCAGCTGTTGCCATCTTTCGTTTCATAACTGGACGTGATTGTCTGAATAACCATCTTTATAGCATTGGACTTTCAAGCTCACCATACTGCCTACTGTACCAGAGAATAAATTATGAATATGGAACATTTAGAATCATGTCAAGCTTTGAAGTTGTCACCAAATACTGGGGAGCCTAGAAGGAGTATGACTTGATTGTCAATTCCTGAGCATTAGACACACACACAGGTGGAGTCTACTCAACCTATTAATAGTGGTTTAACTATGAAGCCTTGAACTTAAGAACTTACAATAGTAAATTGCAATGAACGGTGCATATCTCATTGTTTATGAGAATCCCTAGTGGTTAACCACGAAAAATACAAGTCAGTTGAATTTAATGTCATGATGGCATGTTGATCATGGTGCTCAATGTTTAAGAGCAACCTGACATAGACCGGGAGATATGTGGTTCAAATCCTGGCTATGGCATTTTTCAGTATGACTCTACTTATTGAAAATTTCATGGCAATTTTATAAATAGCCAATATAAAACAATACTTTTCACTACATATTTTCTCAAATACTTGCATAAAATGGCCTCATTTAATATGTACTTTGGCAATACACGCCAAATGGCCAGATTCGGTCCCAAGTTCAAATCTTGGTCAGGGCAAGTTATGTTAATAAACTTTTTTCTGGGGTTTACCCTTATCCTGAAAGATTAAGGTCGGGTAACTCACTCTCTGGAACATGAGATCATTTGAGCATCATTTCATCCATTTCATTCATCGTCCGATATGATAACATTTAAAGACATAAATTAAGGGAGGAGAGATCAAGCCAGTTAATAAAAGGCAATGTATCCAGTTATCAATTCATATGAAATAAGATACTATGGCATCTTAGACTTTAATAACACAACTGCAAATGTACACACGAATAGAAGCATACAATGAAGTGAATAAATCATATGAATTAACAGACTAATCTTGAGTTTTAACATGTACTTCACTGCACTTATTTTCAGCTATGGGGCCAACTGCTTAGAAATTTAGAAATCCTAGAACGTCCCTCTGTGTAGACATAGACTCCTAATGTGTAGACTAGTGTATATTGCAAAATTGATGATGATATGAATTTGCTGAGATGATCTTGGGAAGATATCTCAAAATTAATTACATTTTTCCATTCATCAAAATTCGTATTTTTTTCCATGGCAACAATTACAATTGGTTATCTAAAGGTTTTAAATTTCACTGGTGAATTAATAAACATGAAACGAATACAGCTCCAACTTTTAAAAAACTGCAACTACCACAGCTTCAACATGAATACTTTGATAAACAAGGAAAAGGTAATGAGTAACTCCTGAAGTCTAATTCAGTCAATTTATAATAGCACCAACTCCGCAACATCTATCAGTTTCCATAATAAATGTCTATTGCTTAGCCCCAAATAAAACCTAAAGAGAGGAATATCATAATTATCGTAATTATCATAGAAGTATACTTTTTTATTCGTCATCATGTCTATTTTTATTGTGATTTTCTCTCTTTACACATACAACCACATAGAATTTAGGATAGCACTCCTAACAGCATAGAGCTAGTGACTATGCTCATTGGGGCTGGTCGCGAAAAAGATGTGGCTTACAAAGTGTGAATAACTGGATAGGGAAGGGGAAAGAGGAAGTATGGGTAGGTATATGAGAATTCAGGGCCATTCCAGTTCCATGGCATTCATGTGCCTTCATATACAGGACTGTTATTAGTTTATTGGCTTTCTCGGGTTTTTTTTCCACTCCTACCCTCCCCCTGCTATGAATAAGGTATATTTTTTGTTAACAATGCCATTTCAGACATTGGGTGAACAACTGAGGTGCCAAAAGGGCCCAAAGCACAGAAACATAGTTTTGAGAAAAATAGACGTTTGCTAAAACTAAGATTTCCATTACGGAGTACTACTTGCAAATGTGATGTAAAGAGTGAATTATATTGGCAACACTAGATAAAAATTGAACAGCACAGAGCAAATAAAATGATACTTTATGCTTTTGGTCCTTATGTAATTAAATATCAGGAAAAACTGGCGAGACAGCTTCTTATGAATGTTTCATTAAATCAAAGTGGGCCTATGGCACAGCTACAGCTGATTGACCAAAAGCTCAGCAAATGTCAGGAGTATGCATACATTACACAAATATAAATATTTGTGTAATATTTATTGCTTCACTGTAGCTAGCTTCATTTTCTAAGTAATCAGTATGCATACACGCTAAAATCACAAAAAAACATCTACGATGTAGTGCTTTAGGCCCTTATGTTTCTAAGCGCCTCAACACAAGCCCTAATCATCCTAATGTTTCACCAATAAACAAACATAAATAGCAGTCACATTCTTTTAATCCACACTGGCACAAGAAGAAACTATAGTTGATAGGAAGTGACATCAAGAAAATATTGCTTTGCTTTAATGTTTGCTGTTTGGTGGAGATGCTTCATGGATAGTTCAGGATCTAGTGGCCTCAACAGAAAGAATTAGGTCACATGAAATAAGTTTTCATATTGCAAACTGATTAAAATTGAATTTTTGTTTTTAAACTTTCATTCGAACACAAACTTATGAAGTATATAGGCTATCTATTACATGACATAATGAATTAGTGTGGAAAAACAATCAGATGTTAAATAGAAGTACTGACTGCCTAAAATTCCATAGTGAATGTAAAATTGCTCTAACACAGAAAAGAATCACTAAACAGATGCATATTTTTGGGTTTAGTTATCTAGTTTAGAAATTGCTAAGTTAGGTAACAACTTACATGAACATTTGGAAGAATCTAAAGTAAACAAATATAAATCAGCTTAATACAAAATGAGTTACTAGAGTGTATGTATCAAAGTGTATGCATACATGAAGTAAAGAAAGCAATATTTGTCTGTACAAGCAAATGAAACCAGTTATATCTCCCATAAAACACAGCTGCTAATGGTTCTGTGTTTTGCTCAGGGATCACAACTATGAGGGCAGATCAATAAGTACCCATGTTAAGAATGACGATGCCAGTTTTTCAAACAATTTATTTCTCAACACAGTCTCCTTTTAGGGATATACACTTCTCCCAACGCTCCTGCCATTTTAACCCCCCCCCCCCCCCCGCCAAAAAAATAAGAATTGTCAAGCTCTACAAAATATGTCTCTCCATGATGACCTCATTTGATCTAAATTTTGATCCTGCAAGCCATTTATTCATGTTTGGGAACAGGAAGAAATTGCAGGGAGCCAGGCCAGGAGAATATGGTGGGTGTGACAGAAATTCATAATGCAATTCATGTAGTTTGGCAGCGGCAACTCAGATGAATGTGTGGGCCATTGTGGTAAAACAGAACTTTCTTCTTCATGTTGTCGGGCCATGTCTCCTTCAACTTCTTGTGGAATTGGGCCAATAACTAACTGAAGTATGCTCCAGTAATTGTTTTTTCTTTTTTCAAGAGTCAATGAGAATGACACCCTTCGCATCCCAAAAAATTCTCACCATCACTTTGCCTTCTTTGGAGCAGATTCTCTGGAAGCAACCCACTGTTTTGACTGTTACTTGATTTCCAGAGTACAATGATGAATACAGGTCTCATTGACAATGACAACACAGCCTGATGGTGGTAGAATGTCTGCCTCACATTCAAGAGGTCCCGAGTTCGAATCTCAGTTAGGGTGTTACCTGGATAAGGTTTTTTCTGGGGTTTTCCCTTATCCTGTAAGACGAATGTCGGGTAACTCTAAGCTCCATGGATCCCGGACTCATTTGAGTATCATTTCATCCATTCCATTCATCGTCCGATATGACTTAACGTTGGAGGACGTAAATTAAAAAAAAATGACAACACAACACAGAAAGTCTTTCAGATTTTACTTAAACAGCGCTAATGTAACTTTGAAGTTGAAAGCTGCACTCACTTGTTCACTGTGAGCAAAGGTGGCACCCATTGGGCTGACAGCTTCTTCATCTCCAATTTATCAAAAAATATATTTATCAAAATATGAGTTGATATTCCTGTCGATACACAAACGGCCTCTGTCACTTGCGAACATTTGTCTCATGGTCAGCAAGAATCATATTATAGACTTTTTCAATGACTTCCTCAGTAACATCTGTGAGGCATCATGGGCATTAATCATCAAAAACAACTGTTTGGCCAGTTTAATTTCATTTTACTAATATCTAACGGTTATAGAAGGCGAACAGTCTCCATAAACAGCATCCAATTTCATTTTTATCTCCCCGCAAGTTTTCCCATCTAAAAGTACAAAGCAAATCGCTGAGCAATAGTGCACTTTTTCCATTTTAGGAAACACACGTTGAAGAACAAATTGAAATGTCTGTAAAATCCAAACTAACCTATGAATCAGCACCAAATTTGTTTTGAGAATGTGTAACAAATGACAGTACTGATAACACAAACTTCCCTTAGCAACACCACATATTTGAGACACAGCTTATTGAACAGCACTCATAGTGGAAAATTTTCGATGTTTCATATACCTTATGAAAGATACTACGGTTAGCCCAAAGCATATTAGCAGCTTTAGAACTGTACAAACTGAAAGATACACAGATCTTCCTAACATATGACGGCAGATTTGAATTCCAAGGAATGCAGCAAAGAGTACAGAAAATTGTAAGGGATGTGTATTCATGTGCTTATTTTCTGCATCATTATGCACACTAATTAATCTGCTATGCAACAAGTATGCTCTACCATCACAGCCATCAGGAATTTTTTGAAAATTTATCAGCATTTTGTACTTTTGGAGAAACTTTCTTTTGTGCGACGCGAGAATATTTTCTAAGTCAAGAGGTGCACGTATACACATGCGCAAGCAGATGCCCAGCCGGTTATCGCATTGCAGCCAACATGAGAAAGATATGTGAAACTTGTAGCCAACCTCTGCAAAAATGCCCCTGACATAGGTGACACAGTCTGTGTGCAAAGGAACATGGTTTGAGCAGGCTAAGTTACTGCCTGGTCAAATTTTGTCACTCATGCACTGCTTTGCATATAAACAATCCTACGACACGACGATAATGGAGTGCTCCGTAGGAAATACATATATGAACTCATGGACTGTATCGGACTGGTTCGGCTAGTGAAACGAAATGTACATGAGGTCAAATGACACCAAGTACACGTCATTCAAATCGATGAATGCAAAATAAGACGATGCAAGTTTCATTGTGGGTGCGGATTACGTTATGCCCCAACAAGGGATGCAAATACGCTCTACAGTCTAATTGCAGTGCCCACGATGAAACTTGCGCCGTTCTATTTTGCATTCGTCGATTTGAACAATGTGACCGGGACTGCAAATTTTCCCCCTTGCAGTATACTTGGTGTCATTTGACATCATGCACACTTCGCAGCAGTAGCCGAACCAGTCCAATACAGTCCGCGAACTCACACATGTATTTCCTACGGAGCAATCCATTATCATCATGTCATAGGATTGTTTATGTTGTTGTTGTTGTTGACTAATGGCACTGGGGATTAGTTGATTTGCATCATTTTCCCCCTAGCTTCCCAATATAAAGCCTGTAGGTTCCCACTTTTGAAACCATTACATTTGTCCAAATGGCATTTGTTCATGACATCCTCTTTACAGATAGTACATTTGGGTGTAGGTATGCAGTGTATTTTATAAAGGTGTTCTGCAAGACAATCATGGGGAACAACTTAGTCCGCCTCCACGTGATGTTCCCTGGATAACGCTAAATGGACTACAATGCAGGCATGCTTTCCAATACAAAAGAAGAGCACTTTTTAGTGCTGTTATGGAATGCCGGGGGAATGACCCAAAGTAAAAAGGATTGTTTATGTACAAAGCAGTGCATGAGTAACAAAATTTGACCGGGCGATAACTTAGCCTGCTCAAACCATGTTAGTGTTTAGTTAGCTACTGCTTTGTGTTAGTGTACTAGATAGTGTAATTTCAGGACAAGTAAGACTTTTGGCAGCATTGCATTCAGTGGAGAAACAAGCATAGTTTGGCTGCACTGAATTCTTCTATATGGCTACATTATGCAGTAAGTAAATAAACAACAATGTTAAAAGAATGCCCTCCAACACAAAATTGCACTAAAAAGTAAAGAAATTAGAAAAAAATCACTGTGTTGCATATTAGAGAGAAGAGCCCTTTTTTTTTAATTTACGTCCGCCCCAACGTTAAGTTATATCGGACGGTGAATGAATTGGGTGAAATGATGCTCAAATGAGTCCAGGGTCCATGGAGCTTAGAGTTACCCGACATTCGTCTTGAAGGATAAGGGAAAACCCCGGAAAATACCTTATCTAGGTAACTCACCCTGACCGAGATTCGAACTCGGGACCTCTTGAACGTGAGGCAGACATGCTACCATCTACGCTACCGAGGTGGGCAAAGAAGAGCCCCACTTTTTTCTCTTCATCTATCAAGTGGATGGTTTTATTTCAGGAGATATGTCATTAAGGACTAAACGTGAACGTCAAACATGATGGCATTTTCAGAGTAGAGTACTGTCTTCTCTTTACCAGTGCATGGAATTACTGATACATTTCTTTGAAATTATTCAAGGCAGCTCATAGGATTCTGTGTCAATAAGGGAAGCAAATGGATTAATACATCGTTTTGAAGATTTCATTTTCTTCTTGGATATTTTAAACAGAATAACACCTTTCACTGAAATTTTTAATGTTTTACAGAAGAAAATCTAAGCTAGCAGTGGTAGAGAGAGGATGTGTATGAAGTAAGATCCTGGAGTTATGGAAGAAGGGAATAAGCAACAATGGGAGTGAGCATTGAAACATATACAGCAAAGATTGGAGCCTTCAATAGGACTGAAGAAAATGAAGTAACAGTAAATATGTTTTTCCTTTTATGTGTAATATGTATGCTACTACTAATTGGAGCAGCTGAAATGAACCCCAGGCCAAACTGGTGCCAAGATATCATAGAAGAAGTATTAATTAGAGTAAAGAGTATGGGTGAGAAATTAGGAAATAAACTAAATGGAATGTAGAAAGAAGTGACAGAAATTAAAGAAGATTTGAAGAATGAAGTGCAGGTGACAAGACTGGAAATGAGGGAGGAGGCTTTGGAAACTAAATATTGGAGGTTCAACCTAGTCATTGCCAGTGTAAAGGAAAGGAAGAGACTAAGGCCAATGCAAGAAGCAAATGAGATACTGGATGGAAAACTTGAAATGGTACTACAGGGCTGGGAAATTGGTGAAACATTTAGAGTTGGAAGAACAAGAGGATCAAGATTAATAAATTGTGAAATTTACTTCATTACAGTTTGTGTATGAAGTGCTGAAAAGGCCAAAAATGTTAAAGGGAATAAATATACTTATAAATAAAGACTTGTCAATGGAGCAACGAGCCCTGAAGAGAAAATTATTACAACAAATGAAAGCGGAAAGAATGGAAGGGAAACAGGCTTATATTTACAATTTATGGCTGTGGGTTGACAGGAAGATGACAGAGAAACAAAGTGGAATAAAGACCTGAGACAGTGGCATCAGGAAATGAGTCAGCTCAATACACTGGCAAATAGAATGTTTCAAACACCTATGAAGATGGAAAGTCCAAAGTTCAACCAACAGTAAGCAGGAATGAATACTCAGCATAATAATAAGTCATCTCAGCGAGCACATGGTAAAGGAGTAACACCAGAGAACAGGCTAGAAGGTGACACATCATTGTGCACATCAGAAAGGAGAGGGGAGTGAATCATAGGAAGGTGATATCACCGAGGAAGGTGGAGATACAACTAGTATGTGGTTTAGCAGGAGAGGCAAGGGCAAGGTCATAATGAAACAGAAGGGAAAGAAAGCATAGTGTATACACCTAATGGAAGCTTATTGGTACTACAAAATAGTAAACCAGGATCAGCAAGAAATGGGAAAGGGATTTAATTGTGAAGTAGGAAAGTGCTTGATAAGTTACGAAGTAGAACTGGATCACAATATGGAAAGGAGAGTCTGGAAAGGTTAATAAGATATATGTGAAAATAGTAACAACCGCTGGGAAAAAACGGAAGAGGGAGGGAAAAGGGGAATGGCAAACTGAAGATTGGAGTGATATCAGAGTACACAAAGAATCTGAAGAGTGTGAAGAAATTTAAAATAGTGCATCATGGGTCAAGGCAAAGCAAGTGGATAAAGAAGTTGCAAAAGTAGAAATGTAAATGAGTATAAAGTGTAGAGAAGAATTAATAAATGGTGTAACTTGATTCGAGAAAGAGAGAAAGAAATCATGTGGCATAGTGAATAAAATGAGAAATATAAACTAGTAAAATAAATTTGTTTGTTAAATATGTTTAAGGGAAGAACAAATTAAGTGAGGCAAGATGTGGTGAAAGTGGAAAAAGATAGTGAGTGCAGTGAATATGGGTAAACTGTGAGTAGGAAGAAAAGGCAATAAGAAAAAAGGTAAGGGTTAGCATGTAATTAAGTATAGTTAGGTAAGAAAAGTTTGATAATTAAAGAAAAAATATTAATGCAGGATAAAGATGATATTTTGCTAAGTCTGACAAGTTAAGTAAAAAGTAATTGAAAGAGTTGAGGGAATGCATATATTGTGAATGTGAGATTGTATAAGGGTAGAAAATTAGTTTATAAGGTGGCAGAAGTTAAAAAGTGGAAGTCAACAAAGAAGATATAAATAAAAAGGAAGAGATGAATAAAAAGGAAGAGATAAAATGGAAAAGGGGAGGGGGGACGTCAGCAGAGGAGAGAAAAAAAAAAGGAGGAATATTTGTAAAAATGATTATGAGAGAAAATATTAAGCACATAAGAGAAATAAGCAATTAGCCCCTGTCTATCTGATATGTGTATGTAAATGATAAGATCAGTACTTGGCTCCCCAGTAACCATAAGGCCTGCGATCCAAGTACATGGGTGGCCAGAAATGTAAAATGTATACTTAGTACTCAATAAAGCAATTTAAATTTAAATTACAGAAAAAAAAATATGATAATACTAAACTTGAAGGAACATTATTAATTTATAGATGAGTCGTATTTATTACACATCTGCTTCACTTACGTACCTATTTTGAGGACATGTTTCGCAAATCATCGTTTGCATCTTCGGCTCTTATGCGACTAAAGCTTGATCCAGTGGTGTGGGTAATTCTGGGGTTGTTGCTGCTGCCATCTGTTGACTTAGTGATGAACTTAAATGTGGGATTCTCTTCTGCCGGGATTTCAAAGTTCATTAGTTGGCTTTTATGTTTTTCTATGTATATTCTCTCCCATATGACGAGTTCACTATGTTTTTGTACGTATTTTAGTAATTCGGTGCTAGCTTCAATTTCATGATTTTCAGACCAGAAATTAGGTGCTATTGCGGACTTATCAATATTTTTGTATCTTAAGTGCTTGAAGTGTTCTTTCTTTCTAGTGCCTATGTTTCTTTTTCTCCGCCCTATGTAAATTTTTTCAAAGTCTTTACACTTAATCTTGTAAATGCCTGACTTTTCCTCTGGTTTTATCTTATCAGTATTATTACTGTTAAGTAGGTTTTTAACGTTGTAATTGTTTTTTTGGTGCCAATGTTATATTGTATTTCTTGAATATTTTTTGGAACTTTTTGGTGGCCCAGGGGTGGTAAGTAAATTTAGCAACTCTAATTTCTTGTTTTATTGGTGTGAGCTGTGATCTGTTTTAATCTCTTTTCAAGTTTGAATGATTTTAGTTTTTTATCTACAAGGTTTTTTCCATATCCATTTTTAATTGCAGTTTTTAAGATTTGATGGTATTCTTTTTGATATTCTTGCTGGCAGAGGAGTAGATTTACTAATCTGTGTGTGACTGTTGATGGTGACAAGTTTGTGTTCCAATACAGTTAAATCTCGATATATTGAAGGAACATCTTCATAAATTTGTAGTTGCTATAAGTAACATTAGAAATAAACTAAGAAACACACCTTAAGATAGTTCTGTGATGCGTAGCATCTCCAGATAGAGAACAAGTGCAATATAATTATTCAATAAGCTGAGGAAAGATGCAGTGCAGCCAAACACTTTAAGAGTACTTCAACTTAGTTAATTTTATCCACTTTAAAGATTTAAAGTCCCAAGATTCCAACTATTTATCACACTGTGCTAAGTACTTTCCCTTCAAAGAAGAAAAATAAAATGTGAACTTCATGTACTTTGTTCAAGTAAAGAGATTAAAAACATAAATTCTGTTAGTGCATTATATTCTTTTTTTAAATGAAAACAATATCGAGAAGAAATTTTCAGAAAAGTTTACATTTTCTAATGTAATTCTAACACCAGTGACAACAGTTGAATCTGAAAGAACTTTCATCACATTAAAACTTATCGTAAAAGCTGTCTTAAGAAATGTAATGGCACAAAAACGTTCAATGCCTGAGCAATACTATCAACAAAGAATAAATAGTTAACATGGACTATTTAACAAAAAAGTGATAACGTTTGCTGAGCAGCAGAATGGGAGAGAACAATTCCTTTTTAAATAAGTGTCTACTTTTGAAAATGGTAACCTCAATAATGAGAGTTTTGTATGCAGAACAATGTTTTAGCTTTTTTTTTTTTTTTTTTCCTTTATGAGTGGCTTATAATATCAAGCACATTATTTTTATAATTTAAGAAATTAGTCCTGGTCAAATTGAAGCTCATGAGATACCACTGTTATTATCCCAAGTGCAATTTTAATTTTCAAGCATGTAGTAATACCATTGCCTTTTATCTTCATAGATGTTTAATACTTACTCAAAGTAGAGCATGGTGGGAAAACCTGTAATGTTAAACTGTTGCCTCACAGCGGTATTTTCTGGACGATTTACATCAATAGCTGCAAGAACTGAATGCCCTTTCAACTCTGTTGCAGCAGCAGCATATTCAGGCTTCAACTGTTTGCAGAATGTACACCATGGAGCATAAAACAATACCATCACTGGCTTTGTTTCTTTCCGCAAAAACCTATTTAAAATCTGGAAAAAATAAATAAAAGGAATATGCGCATGATGGTTTGTTGAACAATGGAAAAATAAAATTCAACAGCTTTATACACTACATGCCATTTAATGTAAGATGAACATTCTTTAAAACATTTTAACATCAATTAAGACATTTTCACTAAATATAAAAGAATTAGCTCACTTTTTTTTTAGAATTGTGCTGAAAACTAGAAGTGTAGCAACATATTTTATACAAAGGTTTACTAATTCAATTCAAATTTTACTAATTCAATTCAATTCAAATTTACTGTCCATAGTTTGTTTGTAATTTACGTCCTCCAACATTTAGTCATATCAGACGATGAATGAAATGGATGAAATGATGCTCAATGCACACAGGGTCCATGGATCTTAGTTACCCAACATTCAGCTTTCAGGATAAGGGAAAACCCCGGAAAAATCCTTATCTAGGTAACTCACCCTGACTGAGATTTGAACTCGGGACCTCTAAATTATTGTCCATAGAGATTACAGAAATCAGACATTGTCAATATAGAAATACAAATATATACATTGACAAAATAAAATTATATTTACAAAATATCATCCATTATTGATTGTCATTACCTGAACAGAATGCCTTATTTATTAAATATTTACACAGAAATATTTAATCAGAAACAAACAGGAGTATAAAGTGAATTGGATGACATGTTATGGAGTAATTTTGTATAGTAGGGACAAATCACACAAAAAAGTACAAACATCCATTCTGCAAAATATAATCACTGTAGGAGAGAATATATATATTTTTAAAAAAAACTTATGATATATGCCTAATAGTTCAGGTTGCCATACAGATCTAGAATACAATATATGATATTTCATAAGCAATGTCAGTTTTTAATTAAACATTTTTCAAAGTGTTACAGGAAATTATTTTAACCTTCAAGGTGAAAACCATTAGATTGAACCACCTTAAAGCAATGTTTGCTAAATTTCTTCCATGAATGAAATGGGCAATGGATTTAAGCAGGACCATTGTTGGACATGGTAGCAGTTTGATTTCTTCCAATTCCTGAGTTCTGCCCTTTGTTCTCTGAGCTGTATAAGGTGTTATCTTGCTGCAAGAAAACTCTTTCTATCAACTAATGCCAAGTAGTTCTGTCTCAAAATCTGATGAACTAGTTCCAGTTGTTGCAAATTAACATTTGCACTAACTGTAGGTCCATTTGAAACAAATTCCTAGTGTATCACACCTTCTAAGTTCCACCAGATAGATTTTATCTTGGAGCTAAACCAATTTAAACACTTTTGCACTTTCTTTTTTATTAATGTCCTCCAACATAAATCATATCAGACAATGAAATGAGTGAATGAGTCAAATAAGCCCGAGTTCCATAGAGCTTAGAATTACCTGACATTCATCTTTCAGGATAAGAGAAAACCCCAGAAAACCTTATCTAGATAACTCACCATGATCGAAATACAAACTTGTGAGTGAAGGAGAAACATTATCATCACGCTACAGAGGCAGACATAACATTTGCAGGTTGACAGATATAATTTCAAGCTGTCAAAGCTGAGATACTACATCCGCTTTTCATTACATATGACAACTCTCCTGACAAATCTAGCATCCCATGGATTAGCAACAAGCTCACAACAGATATTCACTTGATCAGGTGTCAATTCATATTGTCGCCAGGTCATTGTTGATTGGAGGGAGGGCGGGTAACAAGATCAAAGAGACGGCAGTGCAGTGTGGAGACAAAAGCTTGCCGAAATGGTGGGCGGGAGCAGACGGATTTTACAAGAGTTTGCCTTTGTTCTAGCCGGTCTCGATTGTTTGAGAAATTTCTGAAATGTTAGAAAATCTATAAAAAGGCAGTTGGCCTGCCAAAGACAGTCAGTCGGTAATTGAATGCGTGCGGGTAAGTGGCTGTGTTTGTTGAGCTTGTATGTTGTATTGTGTATGTGTACGAAGCGAATTTCTACAGAAATAAAATACAATTTTTTTGTGTTTGTAACTTGGACTTTTGATTTCACGAACCCACAAAGTCACAACTGGTGTCATGGCGGGATATTACGGCCATGGAATAAGCATTGGAAAAGATTTTGGAGAAGATGAACGAATTAACAGCGAAGACGGAGGCGGCAAATAATAACTTGGCCGCGGAACTGAAACAAATGAAGACGGCTAGCCACAACCTCACTGCCGAGCTGAAGGAAATAAAGATGGCGAATGACAACCTCGCTGCAAAGACGGAAGCTGCAAACAACAACTTGGCCACGACAATGACCGCAAGGATGGCCGAACTAACCACGGAAATGAAGGTGGCGAACAAGGCTCTCGCCGCCAAATTTGAAGAACAGTTGGCCGGCGTAAGGGATGACGTGACGGAGCTGAGCAAGCGGATGGGCCAACTGGACGAGAGCGTCGAAGACCTTGCTAACCGCGTAAACAACCTGGAGGGAAAGGCCGACAGCAGCACAAAGTTCCTGAAAGCCATGGTGGAGGACGTCGTCGGCAGGAGGTTAAAGGATTTAAAGGTCGACGCGCCGGGACGCGACACATCTGCGCGCGTCAAACCTCCTAAATATGACGGCGCGAACACTTTCGAAGTCTTCCTCCGCCAGCCTCAAGGGACCGGCCGCGGAAGTCCTGAACGCGGTGCAGACAACTGCGGCGCCCAAGGACATCTGGGAAGCCCTGGAGAATCGTTTTGGAAACGCTTAGCCGCAGCGTACCGCAGCCAGCTAAAGGCAAGGTCACAGCAGCCAGGGGAGACGCTACAGGAGTTCGCCCTGGGAGTTGAACAACTGACTAGCAAGGCCCTAGTCGACCTCCCACCAGAGTTCGTTTCCCGGGAAGCTGCCTACACATTCGTTGGCGGGGTACGAGACACGGAGATTCGTCAGCGCCTAATGCTCGGCGATTATAAAACCATCCACGAGGCGCTAACGGCAGCATTAAGGATGGAGGCGGCCAAGGTAACAGCTATCCCGACGTCAAGAACGAGGAGTGTCCACTACACCGGAGACAAGACCAGCCGAGGGACACCGGCGAAGACCTAGTGGCCTGTGTTGGGGGTGTTGACAGCCCGGACACCTGGAGAGAGACTGCCCACACCAGGAAGAGCAGCCGGAAAACGAGTAAGGGCCGTCGTGGAGAGGGGCACGTCGGCGCCATCACCACCATCCCCTCGATTGACACTGCGCGCCGTCAGCCGGCGTATGGATGACAGCCTCATCGCGGACGGTTGGGTGAGAGGGAAGCCGTGCCGCGAGCTGGTGGACACCGGGGCAGCCGTGACCATCATCAGACCTGACGTGGCGAAGGGTTTGCCGACGAGGAAGCCGAGCCGATCATACCAGCTTGTGACGGCATTAGGCGACACCTTGCCTGTGGAGAAGGAGGCCCTACTAAAGTTGACCTTGGGAAGGAGTACCGTACGTCTGAGGGTGTTCGTCGCGAAAGTGGCTGAGGAGGTGATACCGGGATTGGATGCCCTCAGGAGCCACAAGGCGACGGTCGACGTCGGCGAGAAGGTCCTGCGGCTCAACGGAGAAGAGGTTATACTCCGTCAACCAGAAGAGCGCCTTGGAATTTGCAGGGTCGTCTTGAACGAAGACGTGGTATTTCCCCGCGAGGAGCGAGGTGGTGGTGACGGCGCGACTGGAAGGCCAGAGAACCAGGAACATGATGCTGACCAGAAGACGCCTGTACACGGACTGTGTGTAGCTAGGGCATTGCTGCCGTACCGAGAGGAGGTGCCAGTGAGACTGCTAAATCCAACTGACACCGATCATGACGTCCAGGCCGTGACGGAGTTGGGAACGTGCGAGCCCGTGGTCAGCGTGACAGCTATCGACAAGACACAGGAGCCGGTGCCGACGCAACACCTGGGGCCCCGGCTAGAAGGCTTACTGGAGAGGGCGGCCGACCACCTGACCGCAGAACTGGAGAAAGTTCGACAACTGCTGAAGCGATACCAGCGCGTCTTCAGCCAAGGCGATAGTGACTACAGCCGCACGGACAAAGTGCTTCACCGAATCGACACTGGGGACGCCCGGCCTATTCGGCAACCATCTAGACGCGTTCCGCTGGCGAAGCAAGAGGCGGTACGTGACATGCTGGAGGACATGAGATCCAGGGGGGTGATTGAAGTGTCTGACAGCCCTTGGTGTTCCCCTGTAGTCTTGGTGACGAAAAAGAACGGCGAGCTACGCTTCTGCGTGGACTACAGGAAGCTGAACGCTGTCACCCGGAAGGACTGCTTCCCCTTACCCCGGATTGACGACACCCTGGACACGCTAGCTGGTGTGCAGTGGTTCTCGACCCTGGACCTGAAGTCGGGCTACTGGCAGGTAGCTATAGACCCGAGAGACAAGAAGACCGAATTCTCGACAGGCCAAGGGCTCTGGCAGTTCACAGTTATGCCCTTTGGCCTCTGCAACGCACCAGCTACCTTCCAACGCCTCATGGAGTCAGTGATGAGAGGACTGACTTACGACGCCTGCATGCTATACCTGGACGACATCATCATAGTCGGTAAGACTTTTGAAGACCATCTCAAGAATCTGAGTAAGGTACTACAGAGACTGCAGGCGACCAACTTGAAGCTGAACGCGAAGTGCCAGCTCTTCCGCAAGGAAGTTAACTACTTGGGCCACATAGTCTCAGCAACCGGAGTGGGCACAGACCCGGAGAAGCCACAGGCTGTGAGAGATTGGCCTCGTCCAAAGGATAAGAAAGAGCTGCGCAATTTCCTGGGGCTGTGCACAGTTATTACCGACGCTTCATAAAGGGGTTCTCCAACATCGCCAAACCCCTCACCCGCCTGACAGAGGAACACCGGCCTTATGTGTGGACGGAGGATGCCGAAGACGCTATCCAGCATCTGAAGAAGACCCTGTGCAGTGCTCCAATTTTGGGTTTTCCTCAACCAGGTGGCGCCTTCATTGTGGACACCGACGCCAGCGACCATTGCATTGGAGGCGTCCTATCGCAGATCCAGGATGGCCATGAGCGGGTGATAGCCTACTACAGCAAGACGCTATCCAAGGCAGAGAACTACTGCGTCACCCGAAGAGAGTTACTGACGGTAGTTAAGACCTTGGAGCACTTCCACAAGTACCTGTACGGTCAGCCATTCCACCTGAGGACTGACCATTCCGCCCTAACCTGGCTATTGAGCTTTAGGAACCTGGAAGGCCAGACAGCACGTTGGGTCCAGAGGCTGCAGGAGTACGACTTCACCTCGGAACATCGCAGAGGGAAGAGCCACGGTAACGCAGAGGGAAGAGCCACGGTAACGCAGAGGGAAGAGCCACGGTAACGCAGACGCCATGTCCCGAAGACCCTGTCCAGAAGAGTGCGGCCAGTGCAGAAGAGTGGAAGAGAAGGAGCGTGCCGCAGCAGTCACGGCAGTGCCTGCGGACAGCTGGGATAGCGCAGGCCTGAGGAGGGAGCAGCTGGCGGACGCAGACTTGGGGCAATTCTTGAGGAAAGTAGAGGCAGGGACAAGACCAACCTGGGAGGATATCGCACCAAGGAGCGCCACCTACAAGTCGTACTGGGCCCAATGGGACTCGTAGATCAGAGAGGGCGTGCTGTTCCGGGTATGGGAATCACCCGATGGGAAGACGCAGAGAGAACAGTTGGTACTTCCCTGGAGTAAGGTCCCGGAAGTCTTGGAGGAAGTGCACGCCGGTACTTCAGGACATCTGGGAGCGAACCGAACGATTGACAAGCTACGGCAGCGCTACTACTGGCTGAGGCTCTGAGCAGACGCTGAGAGATGGTGCCGTCAGTTGTCACATGTGCGCGGCGAGTCGCGGCCCCAGACTAGGAGCCGGGGTCGCATGCAGCAGTACATCGGATCGCCGTTGACATTGCTGGACCGTTCCCAATATCCGACCGAGGCAACAAGTACCTGATGGTGGTCGTGGACCACTTCACTAAGTGGCCGGAGGTGTATTCCATCCCGAACCAAGAGGCAAGGACAATCACAGACTGCCTCGTGGAGCAAGTGTTCTGCCGATTTGGGGTACCATTAGAGCTGCACAGTGACAAAGGCACCAATTTTGAGTCCAACCTGATGGAGGCACTAGAGAGACTTGGGGATAACATGACCCCCCAGTCGGATGGCATGGTCGAAAGGTACATCAAGACCTTAGAGGAACACTTGAGGAAGGTCGTGGCCAGCCATCAGCGAGACTGGGACGTCAAAGTGCCACTGTTCTTGCTTGCCTACCGCTCGTCAACACACGATGCCAGCCAGCTTAATGTTCGGCCGAGAGTTACGCCTCCCTTGTGACCTGACTTTTGGAAGCCCTCCGGGAGCGAAACAGCCAGCGACCGAGTATGTGGAGAACCTGGTGGACTACCTCCACGACATGCACGAGATGGCTCGCCAGAACATCCAGAAGGCGAGCGACCGCATGAAAACCCAATACAACAGGCAAGACAACAGCCAAGGGTTCCAGCAAGGTGACCTGGTCTGGTTGTACCGCCCTACCCGAACCAAGGGACACTGTATGAAGCTTCAGCAGCCATGGCAAGGAGCGTACCGTGTGGTGAAGAGGATTAACGATGTGGTCTACCGCATCCAAAAGGTACCCCGAGGAAAGATGGTGGTACACCTGGATCACCTGGCCCGCTACGATGGTGCTGTTCGGGACGACCAGCCTTGAGGGGGGAGCAGTGTCGCCAGGTCATTGTTGATTGGAGGCAGCACGGGTAACAAGATCAAAGAGACGGCAGTGCAGTGTGGAGACTAAAGCTTGCCGAAATGGTGGGCGGGAGCAGACGGATTTCACAAGAGTTTGCCTTTGTTCTAGCCGGTCTCGATTGTTTGAGAAATTTCTGAAATGTTAGAAAAACTATAAAAAGGCAGTAGGCCTGCCAAAGACAGTCAGTCGGTAATTGAATGCGTGCGGGTAAGTGGCTGTGTTTGTTGAGCTTGTATGTTGTATTGTGTATGTGTACGAAGCGAATTTCTACGGAAATAAAATACAATTTTTTTGTGTTTGTAACTTGGACTTTTGATTTCACGAACCCACAAAGTCACAATATGATACAAATTAAAGCTTCTGATCAATTAAGCATCTTTATTGGTGAAGTATGGCACCCTTTAAAGCACCAAGTTCTTCTGAAAACTCTCTGAGAATTTTCTTCCAAAACTCTGCATTTATTCTCAATATCCTCTAACTTTGTCTTTCAGAACATTGTAAATCTGATGTTTTCGTCTCCATTATTAAAATGCTGGCACCAGATCAGTACTACTTGCTCACTAATAAGACCATCTTCTTCAGTTTCTGTAATGGAGAGCTAACATGGCCATTTGAGGGGTGGAATGGTTTGGGGAACCGAAGAATAGCTAACATCAAAATCTCAGCTATACTGCTAATGCATTGTACCATATCACTACGACCCTAATTTTTAGGTAAAATATTCATTTTAGGTTTTTTATTTGTTTAAAATAGGCTTTTTAGGTTTTTCTTTATTAAAATACATTTTTTTAGGTTTATTAAAATAAGCTTTTTTTTTAATGATTTGTTTGTCAGTACATGTACTTAAAATTTTCTTTTTCTGCTACTTATTTGTAAGATTCATTAATGAACTTATTTCACAAAATACCAACACACTGTCAAAGATATTTGTCAAAGAATGCACAAAATAAAAATAGAGTTTACTGTTTGCTTTGTAGGTTACTTTTTGGCATTGTAGTAAATAGTCACACACATACCCAAATTTTCTGAGGTACTAAAGTACATATCCCATACCTGCAAAGAACTACTCCAAGGAAACATTTCACCTGTTACCATTAACTTTGAAGATCGGAAAATATAATTCTTCTTTTCAAAGTGGGAAAGCAGTGTTTTAAGTGTCAACCCTCATTTAGGATTTTTTAGGTGAAATATGGTTAAAACCTAAAAATCTGGGCCCTACATATCGCTGTCGTGCACTGAGTGGGCCAACCATGATGCTTTGGAATAGTCACTTTCGTTTGTAATTCTTCAAAGATAGAAGATTGTATCCCTTTGTCTGTAGTCAATTTCTGTTTACGCACATACAGTTTACACCCCAAAGTCCTGCATGACATTTCATGGCCATAGTATATAATATTGCTGCTTAGCTAAGTGACAACCTGAAACTAGAAATGCAACTGCTTATTTTTGTCTTGACATAACGAAAAACTGATGGCAATGTACCCCAGTGCTTTTTAGGTTCTCCATACACAGAAATAAACAATAACTTTCAAGGTAGTTAAGATGCATGTCATAAGAGGGCATCCAAAGACAAATACAGCTTTACTACGTTGCACTACAATATGCAATACAGGCTCCATTTAAATTTGTTACACTTTACTAAGATATGCAGCGCAAAGGGTTAATGCCTTTCGCTGCTGCGATATTTATCGGTGGCACCTCTTTGCTGACACACTTTTTCAATTTAAAATGCTTTCTATTCACACAATAACAAGCAAATAATAATAGAAATATCATGAAATACTCAACATGTTTGCAGACTGATGTAGATAATCAACAATCTCCACATTAATTTCAAACATTTAAATAGATCATACCAACGTACAGAAGTTAGAGTTGTATATAGGACCAACTATTTACACACATATTTGTAATAGGTAAAATTATCAATGATTACTTAAGTACTGTTACCACCAAAAATAGAAGTATTACAATGTAAATAGAAGCGAGTATAAAATTTGAACATTTGTCTTAAAACTATAAAATAAGAAAATGAGAATTTTAATGATATAATAACATTTGTAGTGTAATTTAAAATTTAATATGCATTTCAAAATAGGATTTAAGATAAAGCAATATTGCATCTTGCATATACACTTTTTTGAATATTCCCTTTTAGGAGCTTCTGTGTAGTTTTGAACCACATGACATTTCCTAGCAGGCTTGACTTTGCTATGTGAATTGTGGTAGTAAACCATAATTTTGTGGAATAAACCTGCCACTCAGTCACTGACACTGTCTTCCCTTTGTACAATATATGCATTTTTGTAGTGGATCATTTTTGACACATTCATTACATTCTTATCGACATGGCACAATTATCATAATTTTACAATCACTATTTCCTTATCACTGCAAATATAAAGAGTGCACCTGTCTACTAGGGAAACCTATTTTATACACCCATATATCCTTAAAATCACATGACCCAATGAAAGCCTGCTACTCTCTGTGGGGTGAATGCATATGCAAGCCTTTTTAACTGCACATATCACTACATAATTCGTAATAATCCTATGAATGACAGAACATATTCTCCTTCCATTAAAAATGTATTGAAGATTCTCTTCAGTGCCCAACAGGCATCAACTAGTGAACAACCAGAGCCATCATCACTGTGACAGTCAAAGCATAGCTTCTGGTCATCAACATGATGACAGCACAGTGAAAAGGTCAAAGATCTGTTTCTTCTGTGTGTGCAAAATTTCCAAGTTTGAGGAAAATGATGTTCACTTAGGGAGCTGCTATCAACCATCTGTTAAAGTGCTTCAAAGTTGTGAGCACTATAGAAAGAATATTTGCTAACAATTATCACTATTTCATTAACACATACATGTAATAGGTACAAATATTCAAATCAATTACTGATGCAACATTGTAAATCAGACAAAATATTGATACCAATGCAAATTTTTTGACACTGTGCGGAACCAACACCCAATTAGTTCAGCCCTGTTTTAAAAGATACTTAATCTATGATAATACATACTACCCAATACTTACAGCAGCATCGGCAATGTGCAATACATCTGAAGCTAGACTCTCCTCTTCCCAAGGAATATCTCCAGTAGGATCTCTCATAAAATGTACCATTGACTGTGTAGTCTCAAGTCTATTATAGTCTTTATGAAATTCTCCATCTTTATAATGCTTTAGCACATATGGCTCTGGTACAACTTTCAATTTCTTGCACAGTTTTCTAGAATCTCTAGAACAAACAAACAAACAATACCTTAGTTTTCACACAAATTGACCTACAAGAATACATGTAACTGATTACTCTATGTCGTAAGTCTTAAAGTGCAAGCAACTGACCTGCAATTACCACTATTTCAAATGAAGAACTTCTAGAAGGTTATGAAAATCATGAACCAGAATTTTCATAAATCAAAACTTACTGGTTATGAAAAAGAACACTGTATAAATGTCATAAAACTACATTGTATAAAACTATAACAGCCTCTTAAGTCAGCGATAGCCTTTATGTATGACTGCAACCTATATTTCATTTGCCAGTGTGCTGCAAATGAATTTTCCTTAACCAGGGAATATCCACTGCAGAAATTCATTAAAGAATATGCATATCGAGATGTGTGCCAAGTATCCGAAAATGGATAAAATGTTTCAAAGATGAAAAAACAACTATTGAAGATTACCCTCATAACAGCTGGGAACTATCTCAACAAACACAGCAAAGAGAAAGTAAACATAATTATTAAGCAGGACTAAAGTGTAATTGTGGAAAAATTGTAACATAATTTGTTCAAATTGGGTGCAGTGTAGTTCATAAGATCAAGAAAGTGAGTCTGCTAGGTTCTCTGTTGACTCAATCATAACAACAACATTTAAAGAAAACTCAACAAAGCACATCTCGGCAAGTTTTGTCTAGGTTCTCCAGCTTCCTCTGACTGCTCCATAATCATCTTTCCTTTCGTGCATTGTATCGCCATTTCATATGATCTACCACCACCCCCCCCCCCCCCCCCCCAATTCAAGGTGAAGGTGTAGTCCATTTTGGATTTCCTCTTGGATCTAGCATACCTCTGTTCCTTGACAGGCATCTGAACCAGGCACCCACTTATGAATCCTGGAGAGCATAAGGTCTCTATGCAAGGACATGAAAATGGGGGAAAATGGAAAGAAAACTTGTCACTCCACAAAAGAAATAAAAAAGATGCAATAGAAAATTCCTCTAAGTTTTCCCTAAAACAGCAGCTTATAAAGTTATTTTGCTTATTATTGCTTTCACTGCTGCAAGGGGAGTCCTGATGAACAAAGCACAATATGACTGGGGACAAACTGTCAACATTTTCACAGGTGCTCTACCTTAGTGCAGAAAATAAATGAGAAGTCATGTCAAAACCTATTAAGTTTCCACGCTCTTGAAATTTAGTTTGATCCAATTTTCTACTCTTGGGTGTGTTTCTATAGTACTATTGGTCAAAATCAATGCATTTCATATTCTCTTCTATCTTTTTCCCTTGTTGGAACAAATCATATTCTTTACATGTGATCAATTCAAAATATTAAGTTTTAGTACTAATTTATAATGTTTGTAAGCCTGCTGGACACAGTGCAAATGTGTTTCTATACTACAGATCTTGCCTGCACCATTAAAACACTTGGAGAGATTTGAGTGTTAAGGGATTATAAAGCACTAGCATCACAGCTTAAAGAAAGTGTAAAGACAAAAGGATATGAAGAGGATAATGCTGAAGAAGCATTAGAAAGTATCACTCTTACAATTGCTAAGGCTGAATAGAAGGAAGCTTTCCTGGCTGACAGAACTGATTACTGGACACTGCGCTCTGAAGTACAACCTGCACAGAATGTGACTGTGTAATGGCCCGTTCTGTATCAAATGTAGGCAAGGAAATGAATCAGTTATTCATCTGTTATGTGACTGTCCAGCACTTGCTCATTTAAGAGTGAAAATTTTTGGTAGCTACTTTCTAAGGGCCTGCCTTGGTAGCGTAGATGGTAGCGAGGCTGCCTCACGTTCAAGAGGTCCCGAGTTCGAATCTTGGTCAGGGTGACCTGGATAAGGTTTTTTCCATGGTTTCCCCTTATCCCGAAAGACGAATGTTGGGTAACTCTGCGGAGGCTCTGTGGAGCCTGGGCTTATTTGAGCATCATTTCACCCATTCCATTCATCGTCTGATATGGAGGACGTTAAAATTACAAAAAACCCTAAGGACGGTTGACCTATAGGAGGCATCAATAATTAGTCTGAGTAATTGAAAGGAATATTTGAAGTCGGTTTTCTGACACTTCGTCACTTACATTTATATATCATTAAGGAACTAGTTTCGGAAGCCATCACTTCCGTATTCAAACTCTTTTCAACTAATGTCCAAGTCGTCTGCTCTCTTTTCTCTGGCAGAGAAACTATGAACTTCTTTGTCAAATCACCTACTGGTGGGATTTTAAAAGTTCATTACTTGGTCCTTATTTTTCCGTACAAATATGTTTTCCCTTGTCAGTTCATTTTGGTTTATCACTCCTCTTAGTAATTTTTTATTTGGATCAATGTCATGGTTTTCGTTCCAAAACTGAAATGCTACTGCTGACTTTTCTTGTTTCATTTTGATGTTTTTAAAGTGTTCTTTGACTCTGGTTTTGACAAATGTAGTATATTTCACAAATCTTACAATTATTTGGTATATTCCAGATCAGTTAATTGGTGGAATTTCATCCTTTGTTTTTGAATTTAGCTATTTTAAAACTGAGTATCTATTAGTAGGTGCCAAGTTGATATTTTGTTCCTTAAATATCTTTTTGAATTTATTAAATGTTTTTGGGTGGTATGTGACTCCACTGAATATGCTGTTGTTTTCTTTCTCTTCAGTGAATGTGGTTGCTTTTTTCTTAAACACCATTTGTATCCATTTTCTTCTATTATGTGGAATATGGCTTTTTGTTCTTTGAAGTATTCTGCTTTATCCATGGGTATGTTCTCTACTTTGTGTAAGACTGTTTATTATTGCACGTTTATGTATTGTTGGGTTTTAGCTATGATTTTTTTTTCTTATTTTCTGTGTTGGCTTTCTGTAAATTCCAAATTTTATTTTTGTGTCATTCCTGATGATATTTAGGTCCAATAAAAGAGACTTTGTCCATTGATTTCCTTTTTTATTCTGAATTTGATAGCCGTTTCTTGCAGATTGAGTAATGTTAATGCATCATCTAAATGTTTATTTGTAACTGTTGATGATCCTTAATGATCCATGGAAAGGCCCTTTTAATGGGTTTTAAATGTACTCATAAATTTGCCAAAAAGGGTGAAAGTGGATTGCCCATTGATAACCCTGATTTCTGCTTGTAGTATTTCCCATTAAAGCTGAAGAAGTTTTGTTCGCTGTATAATTTTGTTAATGAAATGTACTGATTCTACTGTTTCTATTTCCATTGTAGTTAGTCATTTTTAATAGTGTCTCTAATTTTTCTGTTGATATGCTTGGGAATAATGATGTGACATCAAATGAAACCAGTCTGCAATTTTTGTCCAAATTTACGTCTGATTTTATTTTCTATCAGGTCTAAAGAGTTTTTTTTTTTTAAATCTGCACTTTCAAACTTTAGGAAACTGTTGAATTTATTTAGTAACCATGTGGCCAAAATATATTGTATATATGTGGGGCATTTATGCTACTAGTGGCAGGTCTCATGGCTTTTCCGGTTTTGTGAATCTTTGGTAACTCATATACTCTTGGTAATATTAGATTATCTACTTTTCATTTTGTAAAATTCTTTTTTGTCGAGTATTTTGCTTTCTTTTAAAGTTTTATTTGTAGATTCAATGCACTACTATAATGGATTGGTTTCCATTTTTTGATAATTACTATCCTTACTATTTTATTCCCCTTGTCTGCAATCTTTTTAAGGGCTTTCATGATGTAATTATTATTGTTGTTCCACTTAACCCGGAACCCCTCACATGGCAGGCAGGTGCTCTACCAACTGAGCTACCGGTTTAGCCCATGATGTGGTTGTTAACATTCATTTTCTTTCCATTTTTAATTTGTTCTACTATTTAGGAGCATTTGTTTTTTACTGTGTTTTTATTTTCTTAGTTTAACGTTTGTGTGGCAATTTGTGTATCAGCAATATAGTCTTCAGCTTGGTTAGAATCACACATAGTCTAAGTAAACTCATTATGAATAGGGGATTACTTAGTTGATAGCAATAAAGCTGGGAATGCAAAATAGATCTGCAAAAAGTCGCAGTGCTAGGGCTTTTTAAGGGGTCCCCCTTTTCAAACTCATCACTCTCAAAATGGAGTAACTGATACATGTAATATACAACTAAGTTCTATACCACAATTGTGAGAAGAGAAGCAAGAAAAACCTATTTTATCAAACCAAACAACTGTACCTGATGAAAAGAAACTCTTCTCAAACAACATTTAGAGATACCAGGTAAAGGGTAGAGTGTTTCTACATGACATCCACAGATTTCTCAATAGCTAAGTATTTTAAAATATATTATTTTTTTTCTTATTTCAAATCCTCATAATTTGTGTCATAACTACAATAGTTTTAATACTATAATTTCAGCATGAATAAAAACTAATTACTGTAGTGCTTGGACTGAGATAAAACATTACTGCAATGTGCAGTATGGTATTAAATCCTATAGACAGATCAATATTCAATTAAATTAAAACACTATTAATTTTTTCATGATTGGATCACAATGTATTTAATTCGAAGTACTTCTTCATAACATATTAAACATATTTTTGAATTTAAAATTACTTTAAATAGGTGAGAAACATATATTAAACTTTGTGTGATTTAATTATATTATTCTACACAAATATTTCTACACCATATTTTTCTGCAAACACTGCATATTCTTTCAAGATAAAATAGGGAAAGGAGGATTTAATACATTTTGAAATAATGCTCAAGTGTTCATAAACTGGAGACTATGTAGAAAAATGAAAATAATAATTGCTTTTACAAAAATAATGCTTAATATTACATTAACTGCATCCAAAAAACTAACAGCATATAAAGGACAATATGGTAAATACAGATGAAACAACAAAGATGGCTGAATCAGTTTTAGTTTTCTACTGCATACTTACAGTAAGCAGAAGTATTGTATTCCACCAAAAAACTGATGCAGAGTTTTCACCAGAAATATGTTTTTGAAACTACCTAAATGAAAAAAGGAATATTTAGAAAAAGGTGTGTGTGTGTGTGTGTGTGTGTGTGCGTATGTGTGAGCATAACTCAAGAACAAAGTCAGTTAAAATGCAGTACATAAATCTAGCACTTTACAACAATGTGACATGAAGATTTCCTAAGCTCCCACTCCAAACCAACATTTACATGGAACATCATGAGAAAATATTTTTTATCTTTTTATGAGAAAAGTTAATATTACCAGAAATAAAACTTATCCCTTAAATTTTCTGGAAATAGCCTCTGAAGTCCTACTCGTTCCTTTGCATAACTGGTACACCATAAAAAATAAAAAAATAAAAACTTACTACACAAAAGATGTACCGTACATACACCACAAAACTTGACCAGCAAGCAAATTGCCCATTTCCTAGTCATGCAGTGTATGACTTGGCTGACAGTTGCACAGTCCATTTCCTGGTCACACATGAGTGGACGTAAAATCAAATCTCAGATCATTTTTAACAATTATCAGAATAAATTAAAAACACACCTTTACACAAATGTTGGAAATGCTATCCATCTGCATCAACACATCTGCAGCATCTTCTGGGGAGATTTCAATTCACACACATTATTTTAGCTTCCAAAATAGTGTTAATTTCTGTTTTGATTTATTTTAATTCTTCTAATGTGTGGGGATTAGTTTTGTATACTTTACTTTTCAAGCTGACCATAAATAAAATTGTATCCCATAAGATCAGAGGACTGAGCGGCCCAAGATCCCTTACTGCTGATTCTATCCTAAAAATTTCTGCAATAAACTGTTATGACTCAACTGTATGTGTGGTGGCAGAGTCTTCTCATGATATTCAATAACCATCAGCTGTCCAAAACATTGTGCCACTATATTATTTCTGTATCTTCCTGCATTTATGGTACATTCATAAATAATAGGTCATTATTTCACACATACCCCAATTTTTCGATCATACAAGGGAGTTTAATGAACAGAATCAAATTTGTCTGTAGTATAACATTGGTTGTGCTGTGTTGACACATGACCATGTAAATAAAATTAGTTTTGTCACTGAACAATATTAATTGTGCATGAATTGTTTCATCATTAACATTCCTCTAATTCCAGTTACAGGAATTACCTGCCAGGAATTACCAGACTCTGATGATCACATGCTAGCAATTCGTACACAGTAACTTTGTAAGGTTTGAGTTGTAAAAGTTTTGCTGCTTTCCATGTTGAAGCTTTCAAAATATAAAGTTAAATGTGTTAATAAATATACCCCTGAATATAGGGGAATTTAATAAAGACTATAAACATATTATTAATACTGCTTTAATTAATAGTTTTAATAAAAAAAATGTATATACCATCCTTAGTTTAATAAACAATTTCAAAAAGTTTTTAAAGAGTTTGGTATAACTTTGGTTCCTCAAAACAAATGTAGTATTAAAAATTTACTACATTTCACTAAAAGATGAAATTCCTAATAATAAAAAATCTGGTATTTATCAATTTGATTGTTTAGATAGTGATCGGATTTACATTGGTAAGACAAAACGTAATTTGGAAATCAGAACAAAAGAACATTATCGTAACATTAAGTATAAACAAACTGATAAATCGGCCGTAGCAGATCATTTTTGGACATTTAACCACAATATAAATCCTGAAGTTAAATTATTAAAACAATTAAATGTCCCGATAGATTTAATGGTTTGGGAAAAGATATTTATTTTAAAAAATAAACATCACGTAATGAATTTTGAAATACCAGCAGTTGATTCTGTTCTTAAATTTGTTTCGTTTTCAGATTTTGGTAATACTGAAAAAACATAAGAACATAATAACTTCCTTAACAACGAATTTGTTTTCTCCTATGGTTTTCTTTGACTGAAGATGCGAACAAGAGTTCATGAAATCTATATCAATTAGAAAGAAGAATTAACACCATTTTCTTAAGTGAAGTTTTTGTTACAAATTGTTATATTTGCATAATTATTCTTACTTATTTATTTAAACAAATGGTTTGTTCTTTGTAATTTAAACCTGCACTAAAAAGTGTAAGCAGCTATTCTCTTTCCTCTTATGGATATTTTGAATACAAAACATTGAAAGAAACAGTATATTTATTTTGTAGCATGACACTCAAATTTTGGTGTTTGTAAATGCACAATTGTTTCATAGAATGCATTCTTGTGATTTAGTACTTGGTTGTTCCACCACATACTTGAATCATCGCTTGACATATTGAAGACATTGTAAGAATTAACTTTTTAATGAACTCGCTCAATTCACGATACCACAATTGCACAATGGTCTACATCAGTTCCCATTTTTTCCTTTTTTTTTTATGATAGAATTTCCATAATCTTCCAAAAGTTCTCAATAGAATTGAAGCCAGGGCTATTTCCAGGCCACTTGAACCCCATTTTATTTAAGAAAGGATTTTATCTAAAAATGTACTCAAAATGTTTTCTGCTTCATGTTTGCTACATAAATTAATTATAGGGCTCTCCTTCAAAGCTCTGTGGCAAGGAGCAGTCATCCTGAAAAATGCAGTTGGAAACAACTCCAAAGTGGTCTCCTATTGTGGGCATAAGTTTAGTTTCTGTAAAGATGTCCTTTAACAGTACCATTTATGAAGTCCAGACGACCTAGCTCATGGCTAGAAATGCATCCCCAGATCATCTGCCCTTGTGGGTGTTTGACTGTATGTGTAATACATGACAACAATTCTTCACCTCATCTGTGACAAACAAACACTTTACCATGGAGTCATGCAGATTAGAAGTGGACTAATCTGAAAAAAATTACTCTGTTCCATATCTCTGGTGTCCATGTTGCATGTACTTTTACCCATTTTAGCCAAAATTCTTCACCTCATCTGTGACAAACAAACACTTTACCATGGAGTCATGCAGATTAGAAGTGGACTAATCTGAAAAAAATTACTCTGTTCCATATCTCTGGTGTCCATGTTGCATGTACTTTTACCCATTTTAGCCAAAATTCTTCACCTCATCTGTGACAAACAAACACTTTACCATGGAGTCATGCAGATTAGAAGTGGACTAATCTGAAAAAAATTACTCTGTTCCATATCTCTGGTGTCCATGTTGCATGTACTTTTACCCATTTTAGCCAAAATTCTTCACCTCATCTGTGACAAACAAACACTTTACCATGGAGTCATGCAGATTAGAAGTGGACTAATCTGAAAAAAATTACTCTGCTCCATATCTCTGGTGTCCATGTTGCATGTACTTTTACCTATTTTAGCCACTGCTGTTTCTTTGTTTTGGTATAATGGCTTTTTTCTAGTATGAGAGGCTGGAAGTCCAGCTTCCAGTAGTTTGTTTCTGACTTCTGGTTACTAAGCTGTCACACACTTCTTCCCAGTCTCACTTTAGCTCAGCTGATGATAGGTGACGATTGGTGAGTGAATATTTTCAATATCCCATCCTTTTTGGCAGTAGACGCCCTTTTTCGACCTCTTCCTTTATCATGATCAATATTTCCTTTCTCCTGATATTTTTTCATTAACTTGGAAATTGTACACTGGTTAAATCATATCCTAGAGGCTATCTCTATAGTGCTGAGGCCAATAGAAGAGTAAGAAAGTAAAGCAGATTTGGTTTCTGGTTTTAATTCAACTAAGCAGCCCATCCTCTCACTACAAAGTTTCTAATCAAAATGACACCATAAACACTTAATTAATGTTTGTGCATTCTTTCAATACTGTTACATAGTTCTATTCCAATTTTCATCTTATAAAATTATTTGAAATCTTTTTAAACATGCATTTTTCCCTTCATTCCTTGCCTCATTCATTCCACTTCATATTTTCTTTGGATTAGTCTTGTTCTATAAAAAATGTTTAACCATTATGTTTCCTTGTATTTCTCAGTATTTCCCTTTTTATACTCAATGCTTGTTTAGTCAGTAATAACCTTGGATTTTTGTCTCTTTTCATCTGAAGATGTCTCCCAGTTCTCAACTGGGCATGTAATTTATCTTTTTTCTTCTATGATCTCTTTCACTATCTTTTCTAACCATCTATTTTGCTACTCCTTCACTCCAAAAATTAGTTTTTCTTTCAGCGGAGTATCTTGTATTTCCCAAATATATTCTCAGTTATATGTTAAATTTAGTCAACTCTTGCTCTGTTTCTTTCCTTTGTTTCTGCATAGCTTCTTTCATATTCCATCTATTTTCACTTACTCAATTCCTATTTCCTCCAGCATTTTTATTACTTGTATTAATTGATATCCTGGATTTATCTCTACTCTGCCTATTATAAGCAATATTACAACAATAATCATTTGTTCAATTTGCACTTCTAACAGACCTGACTCTGCCAATCCTTGCCTAAATAATAAGGCTGCAATTCCACAACCATCACAATTTCTTCCACTGTTTACTCCAGTCTTCTGATTCAATGGCTAAAACCCTATTTTACACAAAATAACATGCAATCTCGTGTTACTTTTGCTATTACCTTTACTTTTGCTCTTTAGTATATGTACAATATTGAAGAAATCTGAAATGTTTTAACATTAATCCATTCATACAGAGTAAAATATATTAGGAACCTACTTTTGTAATTATACTATTTTGAAACATAATCAAAAACTGTTTTTGTTCTGTGTAAATTATTTTGCATCATTTTGTATTTTATAAATCCCTATTAAATCAAAATAATTCCCACTAAGCAAGCTTGCCCAGCATTTTATTTCTTTTTCCTCCCTTACATCACTGATACCGGTGTGAGAGGACAAGGATTCCACTAGCCTGGAAAGTCAGGATAATGGAAGCCAAAGCACTGAAGCTGATAAGAGGGACCAAGATTGAGTGGCCAGCCCAATGCCTGGGATGAGGGCGAGAGAAATATATGATAGTATGAAGGTGAAATGAATGATAGTAAAGATGGATGATGGAATAATTGATGGAATGATGGCGGGGGAAACCAAGGACTCTGAGAAAAACCTGCTCCAGCACTGTGTTGTCCATTACAAATCTCATGTGGTTTCCCCAATGCTCTATAACAACAACATATGATTTAATCTTATTCTCAAATATACAGTCGCAATATTTGTACATAAAAAGCTAGTTACTCTAACTGATGTCATAAATCAGGCAGTATTTATTATAATTCCTTTTTAAAGGTACGTAATTTGGGTATCATAAGTAATTTTTGTACCTCTGCAATGGCAAATCTACAAATACTTTCCATATATGTCCTTATTATAGTCTTAATAATATTACAAAGTAATACGAAGAAGCATTATTACCAGTGAAGTATTCTTCATTTTTGAGTTTGATTTTACGAGTCACTTGCTTACAATAACCTTCGCTTTCTTCTTTTCTCCCTTGACTTCTTAGAAAGTGAAATTGAGTGTAAACAAAGTGATTTATAAAACCAAACTAAAAATTTTACAAAGATTACAGATGTCTTAATTTACATCTGCTACATTCACATCTATGAATGAAATTACTCTAGCCTGCCTTTAGAGCAGGCTGACTTGTGTGAAGACAGACCAACCAACATTTAATCTATTAAAAACCAAATTATAAAACCAATTACTTACCCTGAGCAGTCAACAAGTAGCATCGTTCCTTGGCCACGGATAACTTCTGCTGCCTCTCTGAATGTTTTCACAATATTGGAAGCTGTCTTTAAGGATGATACAAAACATACCAATACATTATTTTTGGTACGAAGTATCTTCTTTAGATCTTTGATATCAGATATTTCTTCTACTGCTGAAAGCATGCCACTACCACTGCCGCTCTGCTTTGCTTGTGAATAGGATCCAATGCATACACACACCATCTACAAACAAAACTTAACCATAAAATAACTGTTCTTTAAAATGGGCTCATGCTACCGTTGACCAACATAACTCTAGCATACAAAGCAGCATTTGCACTATAACTACAGAAAACTACTGCCTGCCAAATACAACTTCAATATTTGTTCAACTTTGATAAAAAAATATTGAAGGAGTGGTATTTTAAGCTTTAAGAGTAAAAGCCATATCAGTTAAAAAGAGATTTTTATCATTATAACTCGAAGTACTCTAATATCACTGTCTACAGTTCAATTCACTTACACTATTTTCAAAGTGCTCCAAAAATCTTTGGAAAACCTATGGACATTCTCTTAGTATGCAGCCACAACAGCTTCAATGACAACAATGAACAGAGTAGTAATTATAAATTATAAGTGTTCTCGCCATATGATTATAAATGAGTATTATCCTACTAGAAAAACAAAAATGAAATAGAGATGAATCAATAGATATATCTAACTTAGAGACATAGGAGAAAATATCAATACTTTTAAGGCCTGGAAGCCACCCTCATTCAAAAACCAAAAACATTGTTAAAAGCTAATAAAGGACTTCACGTTAATACCAAAGTGCATGCATACAAGGGTGGCTGAATAAATCCTGCGTTTCAAACTAGATGACACTAAAGCAAGTTGGTGTTACCATTATGTACTGTCATTTGTTACACCAAACAAATGTGGTACTGACTCATACATTAGTTGGATTACCAAAACATTTCAGTTAGTCATTTAAATGTTTTCATTAAAATGGGAAAAATTGTAGTATAATTCAGTGATTGATTTTCATTTCTGGATGGAAAAATCTACAAATCACATGCTCCTTATGGAGACCTTTTATCATCTATGACAACAGTTAGATGACAACTTTAAAAATGGTTAAACATCTGCTTTGATGAGGAGCAACCAGGATGTCCAGCAGAAGTAGTTAGTTACTAAGGAAGTTAATATGTTTCTTGCTGATCAGCAAAAATGACACAAACCACAGGTGTGTCAGAAAAGTGGCAATCTATATTTTGCATGTAAATTGGAGATTAAAAAGCTATTGGCCCAATGGGTGCTGCATCTGTCCATATTGCACAGCAGTCGTGTGACTTAATTTCAACTGTTTAAGTGAAATCCAAAGGATTTTTGTATCAAGTTGTCAATGTCATTAAACTTTTGATTCATCATTAAACTTCAGAAACCAAGCACCAATCAAAACAAATGATTACAACTGCTTCCAGTGAATATGCTTCAAAGAAGGCAAATTAATGATAATCTTTTGGGATATAAAGGATGTCATACACAAACTTCTTGAAAAAGGAAAACTGATTACTAGAAATACTAGTGAGTCACTGGCCCAATTTGACAAATTGAAGGAAACACCACAACAGCAATGTATCTGCACATTCATCCAATGCTGTCACTGCCAAACTGGAATGGCATTGTGAATTGCTGCTGCAGTCCCATATTTATACAATCTGGTTCCCTGTGATTTGTTCTTGGTCCCAACAGGAAGAAATGGCTCATATGAATAAAATTTAGATTAAATGAGGTCATTGTTTAGAGAGAGAGAGAAACTGTTTGAAGAGCTTGACAATTCCTATTCTAGAGGGGTTAGAAAAAAATGGCAGAAACATTGGGAGAAGTGCATATCCCTGAAAGAAAAGTATATTGAGAAATAAATAATACTATTTTTGAGAAAAATGGCATCTTATTCCAAAGACACATTATTTCAGTTGTGCTTACTGCTTACAATAGATAATTTATTGAATATTAATATGTCTGTTAGGTTATAAACTGGAAGAAACAGGCTGGCCCCATAGCTCTGTCTGTCACGCGAGGGATCCCAGGTTCTATTCCTGGCTGGGGGTGGGGATTTTTCTTCAACCAAGATAATTCTCCATCTTCCTCAAAGTCTAGAAGCATGAATGAGAGTGTGAATGTGTGCATGATCTAATTATTAAAAAAGAAAAATTAAAAGTACCAGCAACCCAACATCTACAAGATAATAGCATCACGATATATTCCAAAGCAGAACGGCCTCTGATAGGACAACTGCAGTCAAAGACGGGGTATAAATGGAATAAAAAAGGAAGAAATAAGAGAAGAATTGAACATATTTAACTTAAAGAAAGAATTAAACAGAATAAAGAAAACTGGAGACGATATATAGGTATATATAGGACAGATTCCCTAGAATAGTGACTTGACTACATAGCAACAAGTAAAAGAAATATAGGAAGACTGAGGAAGAGATGGAGAGATATTGATTAATAGGGACGGAACAGATCCTAGGGTCCAAACCTTGAAATGATGATTAAAGAGAATACATTAGGGCAGCTCTTCAATACTACATGCTTGTTCCTATCTTTTATTAATTTTAACTTCCCACTACCCCTTTCTAAACTGTTTTCTGTAATTGTTAATTTTCTTATGTATTCTATTTTCTTTCCAGTTTTCTATTTGCCTAAGTTTCTTTCCCATCTTTTATTTACCTCTTATTTCAGTTTATTACTATTCATTCACTTAGCTTGGTACTTCTTAACCTCATTTTTTTGAGAATTTTCACTTATGCTTCTCTCCTTCTGTTACAGTAATTATACTTCATTTGCCACTTTTATCAATCCTCGTTCCTATTACCTTTTATTTCATCTAACTTGCTGTGCCCTCCCCTTACCTCTCCCAATCCATCTCTATTCTCAAGTCCCTTCCTGTGATTTGCCTAGCCACTTTTTAGCCTAGTCATCTTTGGAGATACATCCCAGTATATCAATTTCCCCTAACAAGTTTTCATCTCTTTTTTAATCCCTCATATTCCCGCACTTATTCACTACACTTGCCCTATAGCAATTACTTCTTGCCATCTTTTCTTGATTACTTCTTTTGCTTTCTCCATGACACACATTTATACCAAATTTTTCTTGGTTAGGCACCTCAATTACTTTCTCTTTTATTCCAATGACCCACATTTCTGAGTCTGCCCCCTCTTCACCACACACATTGCCGATTCTCCTATATCTCTGTCCTCTATTTCCTTAGGAAGATAAAGCACAGCCCTAATTAAAGTCACAGCCTTTTCTGCTTTAAGTGTATTGCTGCCATGCAATTGCTAGGTTTATGTGGTTTGCTGCCCTGACAACTTCTTTTGCACCTGAGATCTGTGTTACTGTCCCTTGCCTCACATCACTTGATTGTTACTCTTGTCTTATTAACATTCAGATCACATTTCTTCTCTCCCACTTGCTCTTTAATCCACAATTCAAAATTTCTTATATCATTGTAGCCTCATTTCATCTTCAGCTAACCTCTTTCAATTCAATTCAACCTTGATTCTATTAAACATCATATATGTTATACAATAAGTTCTTTAAATATTTACAATAATTTGACATAATATAAACAATTATAAAAAATAGTACATTTTCTTTATATAATCTATAAATATCATACAACAGGTCCTTAACATTTTTGCTTGTTTTAGTACTTCTGTTGTCAATTTCATCACATGTTTTTCTTGCCATCCAATTTTCCAATTCTAAATGCACCCCACAGTTCAAAGCCTCTTGCATTTATTTTCAATTTCTTTGTTAATTTCTGCATCTCCCGTAAATCAGCCATGCCGTGGCAGAGTTAGCCCACTCAACTATGACCAAAGTGGCCCAGGTTTGATCCCAGGCGACCACATGCAAGATTTGTGGACAAAGCAACAGAAAATGAGATGGTGCTCCATCTTCATTTCATGTAGTATCAGTGTCACCTTCTGCAGTGCTGCATATAGTAAAAGCAGACATTAAACACTACAAAAAAAGAAATCTCCTGAAATATTCTGATCCTTTTTCCTTTTAGCACCCTGGAAAGTATTAGGTTGTAACGCCTCATTTCGTCTTCATTTCCAATCCCTTGTTCATTTATATCATCTTTGTTCTGTATTACCTCCAGCTCTTTAGTTTTATTCTTTAACTCTATGTTCTCCCACTTCCTTCATTCTTGTTTAAATCTCAGTGTTATGCTATTGTCTCTTGTAACTTCTATTGTCTGTGTCATGGTTGCTACACTACTTGACTATATTTTTCTCACTTCCACGGGAGCAATTCTGCCACAAGTCTGTCCTCCTGCACTGCCAGTTTAGTAATCTTATAAAATAACATCCCTCAACTAAGCTTTGTGGCTTAAAATCTTCAAGCCCAGATCATTCCTGTACTTTATCTGCAAATTTTTCACTTAAATGTTTTCTTTTCTTCCTTCTTTTGCAATTTTACGTCCTCCAATGTTAAGTCATATCGGACGGTGAATGAAATGGGTGAAATGATGCTCAAATGTGTCCAGGGTCCATGGAGCTTAGAGCTACCCAACATTTGTCTTTAAGGATAAGGGAAAACCCTAGAAAAAAAACTTAAATATTGGCAGCCCTTAACTTCTAAAATGTATGAACAAGAGGCACAACACTTCTCCCCTTAAATTAGTGCAAACAGAACAGAACAGATTAATGGTTACAGATTAAGGTAACAGTATATTTATCATTCTGAACAAACTACACAACACACAGCAATCAGATATTTAAAAAAGGTTTAGTATTACCATACCGAGCCTCTTCCATAACTTAAGCCCAAGGTTGTATGTACAATAAAGAGCCTCTAAAATACATCATAATTGTATGCTATGCTCCTTCAAACTTCTCAACCAGTTTTCCCTTACCTTTCCTAGCATACCTGCCATCTACTCTCAAGTCTACTGACAGTTTAACTGATATTTTGTAGAACAGTTTATCCCAATTTTTTAACCTTGATACAATTTCTACACATGTTTATTATTTTTCATATCATATTCTATTCACCATAAAAAGAGTAATCTAATTTTCTATACAAAATGTCTTGCCAGTTGGGTTTTCTTATCACTCAATGACTTATATATTTGTCGGTTTTGTCTGGTAGAAGGGCCTTATTTTCAAATTAGGTGCTAATTTGATTCATGTGATATAAGACTTTGTATTTATGTATTAAAAACACATAATGAATATTAAGATGCTAACTTAATCTGTTGTAGTCTTTATTTGGCAAGTGTAGTCCTTCGGGCTAACTGGAGTACATCCAATGACTTACCTGTTTCCAGATGAACGAAATTGATCTGATACTAAAGTACAAGATGCACAACTCAGCATTGGGAAGCTACAAGCTGAATTATGGACTAATGACAATATAATATCTGCCCTTTATACAAATAAATTTGAAGAACAGTTTAGTGTCCTCGTAATTAGTTCTCTAAGAACACTTGCTACAATTAGCTCTAACAAGCTGTTTTAACTGACACAATCCACTACAACCAGTTCTGATAGATTAAGGATTATAATGGTAACATGTACAACCTACATAGCTTCAAATAAGCAAGTTTAACTGACTGGGTCACCCATACACAACTAACTTTATTTTAAAACTTTAAATAGTTCTTTACATCAAATGCTGCAATTATATTAGGATACTGTACGCTGTGGCAGAGCATTCTGCAAACTCTACACTCTCAGCAAATGACCAAGATGCCTAAATGCAAACATTAAACCCTGATATTAAGCCTAATTTGCATAGAATACTTTATGACTGCAATTGCCAACTTTTAGACTAGCAAGAAAACTTGTCCAATGCAACCAAGGCTTAATCAGTGAAGGGAGATGGAGTTAGTGGTTATTAACCTCTTTAACCTAGATCTCCAAAGACAGTAAATGAAATATATGAAGGTAAGGCAATATTCCTATAAAAAGTTGTACAACATTAAAACTTTTGTCCACCAAGCTAGAATGCAGATGCACTACAACAGCAGAGGTGAGCCGCCATGTCTCGAGAGCTGAAGCATACACAAATATTATATATACTATTACTTCAGATTAACTCACACAGGAGAAAAAACACAAATCATTCTTTACTACTTGGGGTCAATTTCACTGTGTTACAGTTCAATATACAAGATGGTTATTAAAGTTTCAGAAAGAAACTTTAGCAATTAGCAGTTAGCAATTTCAGGTTAGGTGCACATTAATCCTGAGTAAATAAGTAGTATCACTGGGTTACAATTGCCCTATGTTTCAGCTACATCCCTCAACTGTGCCTTTGACTTAGGGTCCTCAATATCCTGGATATACTTTGCGACTTATGGCCCTTAGTTTATTTTACTATACTTGCTAAGGGCATATTTTGATCCCTCACTATGAGGTGGTAGGTGGAATTGACCCCAAGTACTAAGGAATGTCCAAAACACGATTGTGAATTTAATTACTTTGATTTTCTTGGAAATTCAATTTTTCCTTTTACTGTATTCATAGTGTTTTCATATTACTTCACTTCAAAAGGTAGTAATACATCTATTAAGAGAGCAAACGGCTGATAATTGGTTAGTCCATTCCATTAAGAGGGATGCGCGGTGAAGAAAATACAGATGAGATGTCAAGCTTCTGTTTGTTTTTAATTATGTTGTAAATAATATTGATGCAGGTTCCAAATCAAAGAGAATTATTTCACCTTCCTGCTCCCAACACAAAAATACCTAACCGCTTTTCAAAATATATATGAAAATCGCATCCGCTGATTCGAAGTTAATGAACCACATGCATAAAAGGATGACATCGAAGACCGGCATATTTACATCTACAAACAACTTACTATTAAAAGCAATAGCTGCAACTGCCTTAAACCTCTGCAAAAAGCCATATTACTTTTAAATATGCACACTATTTCCAAACGTTCTTGGCATCTGTCATTGCCAAATCACCATATCATTTATCACTTTTTCCTCAACTTCGACAGCTTCCCACTTCGCGCAAATACCCTTCGAGTAAATCCTATTTCCTCAAAATCCCACAGAATATCAACTAACAGTAAACTCACACCTCCAGCATCCCAGTTCCAGGATATCCACAGAATAACAATTTAAACTACTAATGCCAATACATTTCAGTAAGATATGCGCACAGATTACTATATGCGATATGTGCGCCATATGCTGGATATGCTATACTACTCCCATAGAATAAAAAGCTAGCTATAGTCTTAGGAATCGCAGTCCTTTCTTTAGATTTCCTTCCTCTTTGGAATTTCGTAATGTTCGAGTTTGTAGAACTCCACTACCTATTTATAATAATGAAAAATTACTTTAAAATATACATACATTTTGTAGTTTCTATTTGTCATTGCAAAACTGGATGAGGGAACGTCTTATCTAATTGTGCCACATAAAACGGCACCTATCACACTGTCCAACATTCAATTCGCATTCCTAATCAGTCCTGGTTGGGGAAAACCCTTGTTCTTGCATACTTTGTGATAAAAAACCATGCACAAGGAATCTCGTCACTCTGTGATGCAGGGCATATAAACTTATCATCCAAACCTTTGAGAAAATTGCAACGGTGTCGTCTTCATAGACTTCTGACCTCTTCAAACTCATCACCTTGGTTAAAGTCTTGTAACTGTATGATAACGGTAGTAGAAACTTAAGTATAAGTTCTTCCCACACAGGACAGTTCTATTGTCATCAGATGCACAAGGCGTGAATATTGTGACTTTTTTTGGTTTTATAATTAAAAGTCCGAGTTGCAATAATTCAAAACGTTCTTTATTTGCGTAGAAATACACTCACAGTAGCAGCATTACGTCACATACACAATTACAATTTTACAAGGTCGTTGACCACAACAAAGAGCTCACTTCCAAAACACCAGTTTCAATTACAGCTCTCGCTACGTCCCTGTTTACAACTTCTTTACAACTGTGTTCACAACTGTCCGATAAACTAGCCACGGCTTCTTTTATACCCGACCATTAATGATTCTAGATTGTTCTATAACAAACAAGAAATCGAATGTTCTGTCACTAGACGAAACACGAACATTCCAGACTTCTAACGTTATCTGTTTGGGCATGCCTTTTATCTCCACGTTATGTTTATCTGCTTAGACAAGCTGTTCATCCCCACCCAACACCATCCGTCTCCGCCCGTGCTGGACTATCGTAAATAATGGGTTCACGACAATATTGACAGGTATAGGGGTCACATCAAAATAGCTTTGACTGTTTCCTTTTCTGTCAGCTGCTTGTACTTCAGATGTGGCCTAATGAGCTCTGTTCCATATGTGACAATCGGAGCAAAAGTTTCTTCTGAACACTGTTAGAGCTATTCGTCATTACAGACTTTTAAGTTGTTTAACGTCACGTATGACCTCGCTGCAGCATTCACTCTATCTTTGAGATGTATTGTGAAGACATTTCCTGGAATCTGAAGAGCTATTTCTAAGCATCCTAAGTAATTTGACAAAATTGTGAACAGTCTGTCTCTGTAGTATAGGGCTGTCCCTTTTCCATCTTTTCTGATGGTCATTGTTACCATCTTAACTCATACAGACGTACATCTTTTTCTGCCCTGGTCGCCGCCATGTTGAAGGCTGTCTGAACATCGTGGTTGGAAGATATCAACACCATGTAGTCTGGGCACGTGTATATCCACACATTTGCTGCCACCATACGTACTACATCTACAGTGATGATGGTCAACAAAATTGGCTGAGTGGATTGGCCTGTAATACAAAGTTCGATTTTGTATGGATTCCGATTTTTATGTGTCATAGCAAATTCCAATATAATTGATGCTTAAAGGTTTCTTATTAATCTAATTATGTGGGCGTCTTTGCCAATTATGTTTTCTAACTAGAGTTCACTAACATCTGTCTGTTGATGGAGTCAAAGGCTTTGGAATACTATATAAATACTGCATGCAGCTTACTTCTTCTAGATATGTTAGGAGCCATTTGATTGCGTGTACTTTGAAACTTCCTTTCCTGAAGCCAAATTGTTCATCGCGTATGTATATCTCTACTGGTTTAATTAGAACGTCACATAGCTATTTATTTAGTAATTTCAATAACGTACACTCTAAAGTTATTCCCCTATATGAGTTTGGGTCACTACTGCCGCCTTTACCTTTGTACAGCATCTTCACTGTGGACACTTTCCATCGTTCTGGGATGACATCTTTCCTTAGAAACTCTTTGAAAAGCGCAGAAATACACTTTCCTAGATATTTGATGGTGTCCTTTAAATGTTCGTCATAGACGAAGTCTGGACCGCATGTTTTGTTGTTTTTATAGCCTTTGATGGCAGCTGTCACTTCTATTTGAGTGAATTACTACATATCTTTCCTGAGCACTCTTGTAAGATGTACGTACCGGACCTTAATTTGGATGCTTCTCGGATACTTTCAGTATCTCCGGTTCAGCACTTTGAATTTGTGTTTCTCTCCTTCTTCTTCTATTATTAGAAGGTTCCCTACGAACAAGTGTTTCCAGAGAATTTCTCCAACCGTGTTTTGAGCCATTGTCTTAATGTGGTTTCTGTTAGTCACCACTAAGTCTATTGTACTTGACTCATTGCACCATATATACTCTTCGTATGGTGATCGTTTTTTCTTTCTGCTCTAATAATCCAGTACCCGTTCAGTCTTGTTGGATTTCTTATCCATTCTACAGCTTCAATCTACAGTCAGTAAGGCTGTGTCATAAACTTCCTGTTTATAGAACAACTGGTTCCAAAAGCCAGACTCGCATTGTGTCTGAGTGTTTAAACTACTCAACTCTCACCAAGGATTCGATCCCAGGCGACCGCAAAGTGAGATTTGTTGACAACATGGAGCTAGGGGGTTCTCTCTGGGATCTCCAGTTTTCCCCACTATCTCATTCGACCGGTGCTCCATTTCCATGTATCACCAGTGTCACCGCCTGCGGTGCCGCATGTAGTAAGAGCGGGCATTAAACACTACAGTATATATACAAAAGCCGGATCGATTATAGTTCTATGAAAACAAAAAGTACATTCTCACAATAATTTGCCTGGCTGCCGCGTACGCGCGCTGGTTTGCCATATCCTCTACTATAGTTATGCTGTGTACTATCAAATATACGACAGTGACAAAACCTCAGAAAACGTACATTCTCAATGTTGCAAAGCATCAAATGAAGTTGTAATCATTTCTTTATTCGTTTGATCTCAACGCGAGTAAAGCTAAGAGACTAATGTCAGCGTCATACAGTTTCGGTTAAACATCAACAATATACACACCACCACGTACTCACTGCCTTCATGTTACACATGAAAATAGGTGGATCGAACATTAACCTCAAAACATGCATTACAGAGAGGTCGATAATAATGTCATAAGTTACTGAGTCACAATTGTGCGTGAGATAACTTAACATAGGTATTCATCAGCAAGTGCAAGATGGTTCTGGGTTGTTTTATTCATCCTCTGGTCATTGTGCACCGTATGGGATACAATACAATAAATTAAAAATAAAATAACTCAGCAATACTATAAGTCAATAATACAATAAGAAAATAATAGATAATAAAAGGATACAATATAATGATTTAAAGAATAAAATCCTTACATAGAATGAAGGACTACAAAAATTCAATACACAACAGGCAAGACATATAATTATGTGACAACTAAAGTACACTAATATATCTGTAAAGCAGTGATAGAATACTAACAATATTGATTTATTCACTTCTAAACGTTTAACTTTCCATCGCATGAACAGAAAGAGAAAACCAGTAAGAAAATAACAATCTGAGCTTAAAACACCCTAGGTTACTTTTACACTATCTTTCAGATCTAATCGATATAGCTCATATACTTATCCTTCCATAGAGTAGAACTGGATGAGATTCAGAAATTTGCTAAATTCGTTTTTAAACTTAGATTCTGATTTAATAGTATTCAAATATTAAGGTAGTTGTTTAACTATTTTTATTACAATTGCCCAGCAGCATAAATAGTATACATAGCTCTTTTTATATAAAAACTTGCTTGCTGTGTGCTGTATTACTCCAGAGGATAATTTCAATATCACAACAGGGAACGAAAATAGTCAAAATATGCAGTTTTTAAGAGTATATGAACATTCCAACTTTATCGATGTCTATAGTTTCAATGGCATCTATAGTTTCATAAAGTAATCCATTCTAACAGGATGTACTCCCGTGATCAGCAGTCAACTGTTGCGCCACGCGCTGCAATTCTCTTATCAAAAAGCTGTTTAGAAGACTTCCTTAGTTACCGCATTGACTTGTCACGGGGGTTGTGCGTTTCTCAGTGTTTGCAAATGCTCTAGTAGCTTCCTTTTTGTGTTCTAGGCTAGTAGGTGAATTATAAAACATGTTCTGACCTGGGTCGAAACAATTAAGGGGGATGAACTTCGGTACATCCACCTCCTCCAAATAGGCACGGAAAGTATGGAAATGGAACTTAGCCATACCTGAAAAGTGGTATTACTTTACGTGAAAATTTGGAAATGGAGAGCGAAAATAAAGGAGCCCTCATAGACGCAAATAGGTTATAACGCGAACCGCAACTGCATTTGAAAGGCTGAGTGCCTCAGTCGTCAATCCCACGTTTTAAAGAAACAGGTATTTTGTAGTGCAAAATTTGACAGTAGCCAGTTTTTCATATTTTACTAATATATTGACGTTGTTTCCATAATTACTTCTCTGAGCCTAGATTATCTTGTGTATAATAAACAAATTGTGCTAAGTTGAAACTAAAAGGCTGACATTGGTATCAATGTGGTGCTTGACACATAATTTTATGGGTTAGACCACTGTTGCACAGAACTGTAACATTAAATAGCAGGTACTTGATACATGATTGTATGGGTTAGACCAATGTTGAACAGAACCATAACATTAGATAACAGGTACTTGATATATGATTCGGCCACGCCGTGGCTCAGTGGTTAGACCGCTTGGCTCTCACCAAGGTGGCCCGGGTTCGATCCCAGGAGACCGCAAAGTGAGATTTGTTGTGGACAACACGGCGCTGGGGCGGGTTTTCTCCGGGATCTCCGGTTTCCCCCGCCATCTCATTCCACCGGTGCTCCATCTTCATCTCATGTATCATCAGTGCCACCGCCTGCGGTGCCGTATTTAGTAATAGTGGGCGTTAAACACTACACATTTCATTTCATTTCATTTGATATATGAATGTATGGGTTAAACCACTGTCACATGGTACGGTAAAAAAGTATTTTGAGCTATTCATTTTGTACAAAATATTTAGATCTAGACGTTCATTTAATGTACGTTTTACTAAAATTATTCACAATGCTGGCACATTAATACAGCATACATTTTGCTTGATTCATCATTTAACCTCATATAGCAATTCACATAGTTGGATGGGGGTTAGACCATGGTTGCACTAAAAGTTGTTGCTATAGTTTAAGAGCAAGAAATTAAGTTGATGCCAATGTGCAAACAATAAATTCATTTCAGGATATATCGATTGTAATAGGTAGTTCAAGTTTAATGACAACAGATGGCAGGGTCAAATAAAATTCGACATTGGAGAGGGTTAGGCCACTGTTGCACTCAAACTTTCATTTGTAGCCCTTTACTTATATATGTGTTTCTTTCTTGGATTTTCCAACAGCAATTATCCCAACTGCACTGCACTTACTTCTGCTTCTCCCTCTTCAAATTTATTTGAGGGTTATCTTTTTCCCAATTCTGTTCAACTGTCTCAGCCCTAATAACAGATATGTAAAGGTATAATGCTCCCGAAGCATGGGAAAAGCACCAGGCAGCCTCAAAACTACCGCCCCATTAGTCTCCTGTCTACTATTGGTTAACTGCTCGAAAAGGTGATACTGTTTCGACTCCAAAATCAACTTTCGTCACTGGATGACATTTCCAACTCCCAATACGGCTTTCGAAAACAACATTCAACAGATCTACAACTCTTAAGATTAACTGATGACGTGACAGAGCAATTTAACATTGGGGCTTCAACGTTGGCACTATTTCTGGACGTAGAAGCTGCATTTGATCGGTGCTGGCACAACGGCCTGATTTACAAACTGCACCGAAAATTTCCAGGACTCCAAAATACCTTTGCACTGCTGCACAACTTTTTAGAAAATATACGCTTCTACATCCAAGTGGGCGGCTCCTCCTCTAAAGAGAGAGTCATGCATGCTGGCGTCCCGCAAGGGGCCACCATGTCCCCGCTTCCCCGCTATTGTACATACTTTTTACCAACGACTTCCCCGTGGACGCCAGATGCAAAGTGGCCATGTACGCTGATGACACTGCAATATGCAACCACCATAAATATCCTCGTTTCGGCCTATTAGAGATGCAGCGGTATATTGACCGCTTTCTTTCATGGCTCCATGACTGGAAAATTAAAATTAATGCAAATAAATGCCAGCTTATCCATTTTTCAAAGCGGCGCCCTTTGTCTATGGACCTAATGGTCGGTGGTCCAGTATTGCACTGCCATCAGTAGGTGAAATACCTCGGCGTGATTTTGACATGCACAATGAACTCGTCCACCCACATAAAAGATATTGCCAACAAAGGGCGGCATTAATTAAAGATGTGCGCCCCCATATTTAGCAGTAAACAACTAAAGGTTATCTTGTACAAGTCCTTCATTCTGTCAGTAGTTCTATACGCATATGTGGTCTGGGCAAACGCATCCAAAACAACCATCAAATACCTTCAAACCCTGCAAAACCTCTCCCTTAGGAAAATCCTAGCCGTTCCCATCTGAACCACAAACGACTCCCTCCATCAAGAAGTCCGCATCCCGACCATCTCCGAGGCATTGGAAACAAAGGTCTCCCCCATTTGGGCGCGCATTCGTCGGCATACAAACCCTTTAATCCATAACATCGGAAAAGGTGAGCCAAAACACCGCAAACATAAAAGGGTGAAAATACTGTAAATAAGGATGGCTCACCACCCATTGCACGCCCATAATTCCCGACCCAAAGCCTCACAAACCGCCGGCAGGGGCCGCCACTCCCGGGCTGCCCAAGCAACTGAGCTACATGCTCCCGTACAGCAGGATAGCTGAGTGTAAATAGTGTACAAAGTGAAGTGAAGTGTGCGTGAATGAGTGTGTGAGCGCGAGGGACGTACTGCGTATGCCCATGAGTGCGTGCGTGAGTGTGTGTGTTATATGTAAATAAAATCACACAAAAACATAAAATTCAAGGAAAAACTGGAGCACCTAACTAAACCTGTTCTCGGTGCGCCCATAAAGGGACGCCGTATGGGCTTTATGTAAAGCCATGACGTCAAAACCAACAAAAACTGAAAACTCTAATATAATGCAAATGTCGAGCCTATAGGCCGTGTCCATTGTACCGGCACCAGGTATATCAAACAAAAATAAAAAGCCTAAGCTTAAGCCGGTAGTAGCAGTTTAATATGTTCTACAGATCGCAATTCACAATACTTCTAAAATCTCTCTTGTCTATTTTAAAAATGGGGTAAGTGGTACGTGTCTACGCCACATTCAATAGGTACCCGAATTTGAATCTCGATCAGTAAGATTTATCTGCATAAGGCATTTTACAAAGTTTTCCCTTTTCCTGAAAGATGAATGACGGGTAATTTTAAGGTCTACGGACAGCGTAATGTGTGGTGTGATGTAATATATGTACGTATGAGAGAGAGAGAGAGAGAGAGAGAGAGAGAGAGAGAGAGAGAGAGAGAGAGAGAGAGAGAGAGAGAGATGTTTGGCTTTGTCGTAAATTGTGTCAGAAATGTCTCAAAACACATTGTTAAATTTTACTATGACCTTAAGTAGATAGAAATGCCGGAGTGTATTCACTATATAGCACCACAGTAATTTCTTTGTCAAAATCTTTATGTAATAAGTTCTTCGATTACAAGAAAACTTATGGCGATTATTTATTTATTTATTATAAACGATATTAGTTAATCCTTATGGACATTTAGATTATACGTTTTTTACTGCCTTTGCTCTTATACTTCCCTCAAGTACATATATGTTGCGAGATGTGAGCTGCAGACAGCTGACCGCTCTGACTTCAAGTGGCACACCTAGAAGAACTTCGTTCCATCTATTCTCTGATCCGCTCATTCCCCTGAGACTACTTCATGAGCTTTAAATATTGAGAGATGAAATTAAAACCTGGCTGCACGCCGATTTGCTTTTACAGCAGAGTACCCTGATTAGGTGTCTTGGAAGGTACAAATCCAGGCCTAAGAGCATTTGTACATACTGTATTCGCCAATGTGAATAAAACCAACATACATTCTCTTAGACCAAAACAAACAGCAGGTAGTTATCTGCTGACGCAGGTAGTTACGTAAAGGAGCACCATTTACTATCCTATGACACTGCTCTGGGCTGATAGATTTAAATTTGTACACATAACATCCAAACTTATAACGTAAGAGAAAATTTTAACACTGCAACTCTCCGCCGTTTCTCTGGTAAATATGTCAAGTCAACCTTAAATTGCTCCATTAAATACAATGTGTTAGACTTTCATGTTACGTTCTGTCGAGTTAAGTCAGTTATGTTAGGGTCATTGCATACTCAGCATAATAGTTATAATCTACTCCATGGGATTTCGTTCCAAGGCATTTACTTTCTATTTGTCATATTTTGGTTGATAAAATTTATTTTGCTTCATGTTCTGAATTATTAATTTAAAGAAAACCAAATAAACGAGATCTCAGTGCATAGTTGCAATGAAACAAGTTGACGTCTGAAGCTCTCAATTGCAAAATCAAGAATGAGTCACTCACCATCCTGTTCCGTTTTTCCCTATCTACTTGCTACCTTGGTGTAACACCACTGCCTAACCCCATTGCAGTAGTGACCCACTTAGCGCAGAAGGTTGAGTTACTATACAGATGAAGAGACTATTTTTTAATTTATGTTCACCAACGTTAAGTCATATCGGACGATGAATGAAATGGGTCAAATGATGCTCAAATGAGTCCGGGGTCCATGAAGCTTAGAGTTACTCGACATTCGTCTATCAGAATAAGGGAAAACCTTATCCAGGTAACTCATCCTAACCGAGTTTCGAACTCGAACCCAGATGAAGAGATGGTTCATCAGTTAATTACTACTGCACAGAGAATATTTACGGCATTCCACCATTACTCTTCATTTTTACTGCTGTTACTTCTGTCCATTATTAAATATCATCTATTAAAACGTATGCACTCTTTCCTAGTAACCCTCTTCTGGTTTTTGTACATGGTTCCATTTATTTTTCTTTTGATTTTTAGATGGAATAGGTTTGAAAGCTATTGCTTCCATTTTCAACCTCGAACAGAAACATTAAATTGCAACAGGAGGGTAAGACAGCAGTAGCATTTCACTTTTGGAAAAAAGCCATACCCTTTGACCCAAATCCAAATGTACTGAAAGGGGTGATAAACCAAAACAGACTGACAACGTGGGAGAATATCTTAATATGCAAAAATGACAGAGTAAAGAACTTTGAAAACTCACCAGTCTATCATTTGATAAAGTAATTCATAGCTCCACCACCGAGAGAAAACAAGAGACAATAAAAGCGGATGAGTCAGATCTTCATTACTAAACATTTACATAATCACTCATTATCTCCATATCATTCCTCTTTCACCACCTCATCGATTCACTTGCTTTGTGTTGGCACACAGTATGGAGTTTCTGATTTGCTTGTGCTCTTCGGAACAATACAGAAGTTAAATTCACTTAGGCATGATTGGAGGACTTAAGTATCAGTGACGTCAAAATTAATTGAAAAAACTATTTGTAGTCGGTTTTTTGACACTTCGTCACTTACATTTTTATATTATTGAGGGACTAGTTTCGGAAGCCACCGCTTCCATCTTCAACCTCTTTCCAAGTAACATCTGTGTCGTCTGCTCTCTTTTCTCTGGTGGTGGAATTATGAACTTCTTTGTCAAATTATCTACTGGTGGGATTTCGAAGTTCACTACTCGGTCCTTATTTTTCCATATGAATATGTTATCTCAGTTTGTCAGCTTATTTTGGTTTATCTCTGCTTTTAGTAATTTTGGGCTGGGATCAATGTCATGATTTCCATTCCAAATATGACATGCTGCGGCTGATTTATCTTCTTGTTTCCTTTTGATCTTTCTAAAGTGCTCTTTGACTTTGGTGTTTATGCTTCTTTTGGTTTGACGTATGTAGCATTTTTCACAATTCTTACAACTTATTTGGTATATTTCGAATCTGTAACTTGGTGAATGCCTTATGAAGTCGTTTTATTCTGAATGATTTGTATAATTGATGAACCGTAGGAGAAATAAAAAGTCTTAATGTACAGAAAAGGTGACTCTCATTAAAGCACATTATAATTTATACCAAATAATTTTGTGTGTGTCAACCATATCCAAAATATTCTTTGTTACTGGTTGGAATTGTCAAAGCATACTATTGTCATAATTTTTTTTCTGGAAATGCAAAGAGAATGATATTTCAAAACGCGGATATAGCGATTCGCTTTTTAAACCCCTTATCATCACTTTAGCCGCTAATTCTTATAGTACACGTGGAGAAGTACAATGAAAGTTAATCTCTATTAACAAGAAATGTGTAGAAGAACAAGACTTTGAAAGAATAATTTGGAGAAGATTGGCTTTAAGACATTCATGCCCATGCAATTTAATATACGAAGTTTAGATAAAATGTCTGCACCTGATTGTGTCGTGAGTGAGTGAGAGAGAAAAGGTACTACACAAAAATGCAGTTTTACTTAAAACCTGAATATATTTTAAATATGTTCCTTTTTGTGGCACCAGCCATTTCTACTTTTATTGCTCATCTGAATTTTTAAAAGTTTGTTTTATGTTTTAAAGCGATGTCACTGATTAGTTGTTTCTCCCGATATGAGGGAAAGGGTATGGAATTTCAAAGTAAGAACATAGCAAATTCCTTCTAAATGTTTGAGTTTGTTTCTTTGGTTTCCTGTATTCACACCCTCCTTCACTACATGCCCTCTTTACGAAATGTATAATAAAGCTGTTTTTTATATAGTTCTGTAAATCTTTAATCTCAACTTGCTGTAAAAAAACTGAGACGTTGTCAGAATAGCTTATAGAAGCCATATAAAATAAACGATAATGGACACATGGACCATGTGGCCTACATGATGAAAAAACACTTCCATTCGCCATCACCCCGCGAATTCTCAGCCTCCAGCTGCCCCCTCACCCTTCGAACCACTTCGAACTATATATAAAAAAAAAAAAAAAAAAAAGTGTTGGGCGGTGCCTTCAAGTGTTTTTATTCCCGCTTGTCACAAGGTTTTAAATTCTTCCGTCATAAGCATTGCAGTCGTACAGAAAGGGGTGATGGCGGAAAACGATTGAAAAGTTGGAGTAGCTCAGTGTCGGTTGTTGATGTTTATGCCGTACATGAGTCTTGTAGGATATTATAGTGGGCACAATTTGGGATATTACTGTGATTTGGGTTACAATAACTTGTTTTAATCGCAGGTAATGTATTTAAAGATGAGGGTTAGAAGTGTTAAACATAGCATAGTACTGTTACGAAAAGCACATGTTACGCAAGGAATTATTTTAAAAGCTCACCATATTTAGCGCTCAAGGACTTAGCCTATTAAGATTTTGTATAGCAGATATATTGTTATTTGGATAAACATGAATGTAATTAGTGCATGTTAGTATATGGTATTTTAAATAAATAAATGGCAAACACCCAGAAGTGTTCCCTCTCTCACAATCGGCAGAATATTTGCAGTGAAATCCCAGTAATGCAGACACACAGAGAGCAATATATAGTTCCAAGTAATGTGTTAGTCACGTTCACAATTGGTTAACCTATTTAACATCCTGCAAAAGCATGGTGCCTTTGATGATAAACATTTATGTAACATAGATAACATTTATTTTATTAAATACAAAATGAATTGTGGCTCAGTTATTCAAAAAGAGCGCTAGTTTTGGTTAACAGTTTTCATTGGGATTGAACAGAAGTTGTAAAACTTTTAACCATGGGGAAACTGTAATTTGACTTGCACTCAAGTTCAGATTCATTATCAAGCTGACATAGTTGCTTTTATATGCCTGTTTTTAAAGGTAAATTAAGCTTCAGAATTGTTAATATTTTCCCACCAATTGTATTTTATGCTTAAGCATTCCATGAAAATTGTATTGCAAAGGGAAAATTTGGTAACTATGCAGTAGCCCAATCCAGAAAACCAGTGGAATGAAAGACACAAGTGTTAGTGGATATTAGTGCTAGTAAAGAAAGTAACCTTAGAAAAATCCAGGAAACTGCAGTAATTGATTCTACAAGATGTGAGATGAAACGCAACAAACTGCAAAATTGAGAATATAAATTTTACACAAATAAACATTTTTGTTAATGTCCACTTATCTTAAGACGTTGATGTTAATACTTCTTTCTTCTTTTTAAAAACATTAACAAGAGGTATTAATAAGAAAGAAGTATTAACATCAACTTAAGATAAGTGGACATTATTAACAAATATTTTTATTTGTGTAATATTTATTACTCCACTGTAACTAGCTTCATCTTCTGCGTAATTTGTGAATATAAAGTTTGTAATGAAATTACCTATGGAGAAGGCTGTTTGTTAGTAGTGTTTTGCAAAAACTGAAGTTTTTTGGTTATGTAGAAAGCAGTTTTAAGAATATTACTATTACGAAACTGCAAACAAGATCAATGCTTAGTTAATTTTCCACTAAGGAACAGATGAAAATTGCTGTGAACCAGTTTTTAAAGTAGAAATGTGACTTACAGCATCTGTGAAAAGGTATGACAAGGCAGAGAATTTAGGGAATCTCTATTTCAATATTGATTGTGTGAGAAACAAAATTGATAAATTGGATTACACAATGCTTGCTCACTGGAGTACATTGGATGGACTGCAGTGACTTAAACTGTATTCATATAAGTGACAAACTGCCATTTATTTCTTAAGCCCTCATAAATATTGTATGTTTTGGTATATGTGTTATGTCTTTTAGATTGAATTCTCTGTTTTCCACTATTGGCCCATAATATAAGCAGCGGACAAATTTGTACCTAGAGTGCTCTGTTTTAAGGAAAATATTTTGAAATTTTAACTATTGCAATTGAAGAATGAGTTGCTTCTAATTTATAGACAGAGATGTTAGAAATTTAATCAAAGCTTCACAGGTGATCAGCATCTCAGAGTTATTAATTTCTGATCAACCGTGAAGCTTTAATAATGCTTATTGTGATATTTTTAAGTGTTACATGTTAGAAATTTCTTTGGTAGAATTGAAAATCTGGTTCAAAGTTATTAGTTTGTGTGTGAAAATTTAGTCACTGATATGTTCACAGAAACAAGGCGTAGACTGCTGAATCCATATTCCCCAAAAATTGCAAGAAATTGAGGCAATTGTAATGAAACTCTTAAATTAGAAGTTCAGGAGTAGATGTGAACACTTGAAAAGCCTGAAACTACCCTCTGACCCTTTTATAGCAAAATCATTGCAGAATGTTAACAAAGCACTGCACTCTTGTTACTTTTGCGCATGCCAGAATGAATTGCCAAACCAAGTGTTGTAAGTGTAATGTGCAAGAACTAGTTATTTAAATTCAGTTTGTATATAAGCTAACCGGCCATAGTTATTTAACTTCAGGTTAAATTTTGATACCATTGTACCATCACCTCATAGGTGTGCAGTCTAACTTAAGGTTAAATTACAAAATATCAATATTAGTTTTTTTTGTTGCTGTCCATCCACTAGTTTTACCACTTGGTAAGACCTTCCTCTTTAATAACCTAGATGATGCTTTCTTTTGGTTTTTTTAATATTGCGGGGGATCCAGTGTCACCTGATTTTTGACCAATTATCCATCTTGTTTTTCAGGATTCTATTGTGTGTCTGTACCCATCCTTAGTCAAAAGAGTTTTGCAGAGTTCTTTAACTTTTCTCTAATTTTTAGCCATGTTTTGACTAGTATTTGAGCAACACTAGGCTTACCTAAGTGTCTGTGTATACGGCTATTACTTCATTCTGAGTTGGCATATTTATACATATTCCGGTGGTTTAACATGGTGATTTGCTCTGCTTGGTTATTTGAGCATTCATTATGCAGTTTATTTGTAACTCTTTTAAATCAGTACTCTGTACTTGGATATGACTGCTGCACCAACTCTGCCTTGGAATTTGCTACCATCGGTATAGTCTTATTATACATGGTATACTCTTATTAACTTCTATGTATGTGAGTACATATATTTGAAATTACTCAGAACGTAAACATTTGACATGGCGTGATAAAAGAAATACTTTGAATAAGCCAAGGTATTTGTTAAATTCGATGAGAGGAAACTGTACACTTCCTGCTGGCCTGGCAGAACGTGTCTGGTCACATATCTTTGTTTATGAATGGTTCGTAATCTCTATTTACTCTAGACAGTTTAAAGCAGTATTATTCAGTTACTCTTCCATTTAAAAACTATGAAAAAGTGTATCAGCTGGATCAGTGAGCAACGATCCACCCTCCCCTGAGGCGATGATGATGATTATTATTATTATTATTGTTGTTGTTGTTGTTGTTAGTTCCTATTTTACAGGGACTGCTTCACCCCTTAATATTGCCAGAACAATCCAATTGAGTTAATGTGGGCTCAAATTATGTTGCGAACAGAAATAATATTTTTAAACTGACTGACGTTGAATGGCTTATTCACAAAGAAATGGACAAGGAACACAACAGGACTGGGAAAACTGCGTGAGATATCAGTTAAACCAAAAAAATAGACAACTTTTGGAAAGAAATAGCAAGTAATGAGAATTTGGAACCTATGATCATAATTTTGCAGTTCTCAGATGATGAAGACAATTACAATGACGAATTATCTCTTAACGTAACATTCACAGCTATATGGATGCACCGCTGGCATTTTCGTTGGATTAGAAAAATAAGTAATTCATAAAGTATAATTCATTTTAAACTAAATATTTAAACAATGTGCATAATATATGAATATCCATGTTGCAAATGTGATTTCAACAACTGCATTATTATAAAACTTTGGAAAATTCAGTTTGTGTTCCCTTATGACTAGGGCCAAGGAGACTCGCAAGAATGCGAGAGAGAGAGGGAAATATAAAAAGATGGGAGTAACAAGGTGGCAATGCTGAAGGCTCTAATGCATCTGATTTGCTACAGGTGGGAACTCTTCCCATTTGAAACATATAATAAATTTACGTCTCCCAACATTGTCATATTAGACAATGAATGTAGTCGGTGAAATGATGCTCAAATGAGCCCAGGGTTCATAGAACTTAGAGTTACCTGACATTCATCTTTCAAAATAAGGGAAACCCGGAGGAAAAAATGGAAAAAAAAACCTTATCGAGATAACTCACCCTGACCAACGTTCAAACTCGGGACTTCTTGAATGTAGACTGAGTTCCTCAAAATGTGGTTTACAGGATGTGCTTTTGTTTAAATTTAACATGATTTGAATTATTTTCTTTTGTTGCACAAAAATGCAACCCCAAATAGGGATGCCACAGGAAAGTGTGGATTGTACATATGAGAAATATCTATTTTTAATGTTTGTAAATTATATATATAACACCTTGTTAAGTTGTGTTACACCAACTGAGTAGATTATCTGAATTGAAAACTTTTCCATAAAGAAAAACAAATAATAGGTATATTAATGATTTGTCCATCTGTAATTTCTTACTCATAAAATTTGTAATAATGCCTCTTGCGCAAGATTTACATGTTTTTTTTAATTTGGCAAATTATATAAATAATAGGTATTTATTTAGAGCCTTAGATAATATTGCTACAGTCAAGTCATATGGGTTCATAATGAGCTTCTGAATGCAACAATCTTGAAATGTTCATCACTTTTACAGACATTCCTCCTTCAAAGATTGGTTAAGGATTAAATAAATCAGTTTTTTGATACTGCATTTTCCTTGTCTGTTTTGAAGATTTTGGAGCGTGAAGTATGAGACAGTCTTAGTATCTCAATTTTGACTTAGCTCTAAACAGATATTAAAAAAAATTGATTATCCATATGTCCTCTTGCAATTCATCAATTTACTGAAGATGACGTGTTTGGTAATTCAATTATGGCTTTTGTATGTTTGCAGGTAATTAGACAATATGAATCAGAATGCGAACTTCAATAATTCATCTAACAAACATCCATCCACTGCAGATAACCAGTTCCTTTTGAAAGAATCTGCACCTAGAAATGGATCTACGCCTAGAGGAAACAGAAAAAGTAAGTACTGCCAAGTATAAGCCTCAAACCTAAAGTGTTTTGAACAGTAACAAGCAAACTCCAAGTTGAAAGCTGTTCCGCAACTCAAGTTTAACTGCAAAGTGACTAAGTTCAAAGGCTCTGAATGCAATGGCTATGGTTTTCCCATAAAATATATTGGAATGGAAGCATTTTACGATTAATAGTAAATACATTTTTACAGCTTTTTGGGCAGATTTAGAGTGTTAGATTATTGCAATTGACACCACCAAGTATTAAATTCTGTTTTATGTTGTAACTTAAGATTACAAACAGAATGTACTGTGCATGGTTGGTATACAACACTATGCTAGGCCAGACTTACTTTTACATTCATGGCTCACCTTCGGTGGACTGTAACAAAATTTATTGCATGCACATTTAAAATTTGATTGCACAACTTGTGACCTATAACAGCAACAATAAAAATTCCCCCAGGGGCCTACTGTGGTAAGTACAGATAGGCGATCCCAGGTCCTGAGACAAATCTCTTGATTGGGTGCCTCTGAGTGGTGAGAGGGCTTATGCCAAATGCCCAAACAACTTTGGTCCACGTCCATTTTTGACTCTTGCCTCTGAGTGGTGAGAGGGCTTATGCCAAATGCCCAAACAACTTTGGTTCACGTCCATTTTTGACTCTTAAACATTTAGCTCCCTAAACACATGCCTGATGGATACCTAGCGTGGGATGCAGAATGTGGAAGCGTAGGGGGTGACTGCTACATAGGTCAAACTAAAAGAAACCTAAAGACCTAAACACCAGTGAAGCACCATGTGCTATGGCTGCAGTTACATTTTGTACCTTGCATTCATTAAAGTGATCTTTTAAGACTGCAGATGTGCTTCTCAAAGTTAGTAAATATGTTGCTTAGCAAGCCTAGTACTAGTGTGCCTAGTAGTAACTGTGAGACAACTCGTAAACTTTTTCATAAGCAAACAGTTGTGAAGTACAAATTTCTCTCAGACACGAGAATTAACGGCACAAGTTTGTCACATGAGTGCTTATTCTGTGATAAACATTGTTAAGAAGGCAAACAGTTCACCAAATTTGGAGAAGTTCCCATATTTAGGTCTCATGGGAAACATCGAGCAGCTAAAAATGTGCTACCAACTTAGACCATTTTCAAAAGTGTTTTACATAGAACAATTTATGTTTTATATAAGGGTGAGTATCCAACTGCCAAAGGGCTGATCAATTTAACACGGGAGGAAATAACTTACGGGTACTGTATCTTCTGTGTACAATATTCTGATTTCTTTTGGGTTCATATATAAAAAAAAACCAATGATGGTCGCAAATTTCTGCTTGAAAGAAGCGATATTGTTGCTGCAAGACAAATTTCTGTGCACGATGCACAACATTAGAAGTACAGGTGATTCATGGTGTAAAGATGCTTCATAAATACACATTCATAACTTCCATATTTATTAAGTATTTTAATGAAACAAAAATTGGTTTGAAGTTCATTATAGGCAGAGTACAATTATGGCATTATTAAAGTAGAGATTATATTCACATATCATTGAAATGTATTTTGTTTCACTGTAGCAAGTGCAATTCATTTGTTGAACACATCTAATTGAGTAATTTTGTTTTGTGTACGTAAGAACGATAGCTGCGTAAGGAAACTGCTCTCCAGTTCAGTTTTAAGGTTCAGTTTATGCTACCACACGATAATCATTGTAATTATGTTGTCACACACATGCTGAAATTGTTGTCACGCAACTTCTCTGTCAGCATCTCTATGTACATCTAAGATCACTGTCTATTTGGATTCGTTGATACATATATCTTCCATCTCTGTCGTCTGCTCTCTGTGGAACTGGCAACGCCAAGAAAGTACAAACATCCTATTGGCTGAACCCATGTTCATTCTTATTTTGTAGCTACTCTAGTAATAAAGATCTGTCATCTGCTGTTGTCTGCCAACTAACATCTGTGTCGTCTGCTCTATTTTCTCTGGTGGTGTAACTATGAACTTCCTTATCAAATTGTCGACTGGTGGGATATCAAAGTTTATTACTCTGTCATATTTGCATATTAAGATATTCTCCCACATCAGTTTGTTTTGGTTTATCACCCCTTTTAATAATTTTGGATGTGGGTCAAAGATGGTTTTTGTTCCAAAAGTGAAATGCTACTGCTGACTTACCTTCCTGTTTCAATATGAGGTTTCTCTTCAAGCTTAAAAATGGAAGCAATAGCTTCCAAACCCAGTCTCTCAAAAACTCATAATGTAAGTGGCAAAGTTTTAAAAAGCAACTGTAAGTAGTTCATTTGTATTTATTTCATGTTTAAATTACCAAAATGATCTACTACAGCTGATTTATCAATCTGTTTATATGTAATATTCCTGAAATGTTCCTTCACTCTGGATTCCGCATTGTATTTGATCTTTTCAGTGTAAACCTGGTTGCAATTTAAACGGTTAAATTAATAAAAGCCAGATTATTTATTATCTGAAATCTTTTCTCTTTTAAAAAAAATGCAAAAATTTTTTATCTCATTTGTTTTGAGAAATTAAGATTATACCAAATTCTTTAAAAAATTCAATGTTTTTATTTGCCCAAAGCTGATGAGTACATTTTTTAAAATTATAATCATTTTTATTTTTTTAAGGATAGAAACATTTAAATTTTTTTTTATATTTAAACTTTCCAATCTTTTATGTATAAAATCTTTAGACTTCATGGTTGATCAGCCTTCAAGTTAACGAAAGTTGATCTTTCGACCATTTTATACTCCATGGCCTTGTTCAGGATTTGAATGATATGAAGATTTTGTTTGAGTGGTGGAAAACTGAATTTAAGCACTAACCCTGGGATTGGACTGTGGGACTCCTCTGACAGATGTAACTGTCGGCCCTACCCACTAAAAACCTCCACTGGTGAGAATTTGAATGTGAATCACAGCAGGACCGCTTTGGCACCTGCGCATTCTAGGTCAGGAGATGAGGCCCAGACCGGAGCCTGGGCCAGGCGAAAGGTGGGTGCCAGGACGCAAGCATGACCGAGGCCCTACTTGCAACCTTGGATATTCAGGTGTGGGAATGGGTAAGGTACTAGAACTAAAGGACGATGTTATGAGTATCTATAGGTTAGAAATGTTCAGTATCAGGCTGGAACGCCACTTAGTCTGGCGTCAAGTTATTGGATTAACAGCTAGAGTATATTCAAAGTATGTCATATGACTTGTGGGAAAGCCGTGTCACTTATTGGCTAATTCTTGGAATATACGGTTTTCCATGTCAAAAGGTGCAGTAAAACTGTTTAGGCAGCGGTTGCCACGTCAGTATGCTTATGTGAATAATTCATTGTATAATCAGGTATGTACATATTGTCGCCGACCGCATTTGTTGCGAGGAGGCGCAGCCGACGCGCACAAAGAGACAGTGCAATGCGGAGCTAAAAAGCTTGCCGAAACAGGTAGATAAATAAATGGAAGGTTCTGGTGCTGCCTTGTTTGTTACAGAAAATACCGGTAATTCCTCAAACAGTGAGCGGAGTTATATAAGCAGCTGCAGGTCGCCAGTGAGAGTGATAATCGGAACTGATTTGTGTGCCTGCAGTTGTGTTTTGAAAGTGAACTCTTTGTGGTCAACGACCTTGTCGATTGTATTTGTGTATGTTACGTAATTCTGCTACTGTAAGGGTTGACCAAAGTGTGTTTCTACGGAAATAAAGAATATTTTGAATTTCTGCAAATTGGACTTTTAATTTTTCAAACCCACAAAGTCACAATTGGTGTCAGGAAGTAGAACATACGACAATGGAAGCTGCATTTGCGCAGATTTTAGAGAAGATGGAAGAAATGAAGGCCAAATTAACAACGAAGACGGAAGCGGCAAATAACATGGCCACGACGATGACCCCGAAGATGGCCGAATTGACCACGGAAATGAAAGCAGCGAACGATAGCCTGGCAACCGAAATGAAGGCTGCGAACGAAGCCCTCCCCAACAAATTTGAGGAGCAGTTGGCCGGCGTGAAGGAGGAATTCACGGAGTTGGGCGAGCGCGTCGAAGAGCTGGCGAGCCGCTTTAATGACCCAGAGGGAAAGGCCGACAGCAACACCAAGTCCCTGAACGCCATGGTGGACATCGTCGGCAGGAGGTTGAAGGATTTAAAGACCGACGCGCCAGGACGCGACGTGTCAAGCCACCAAAGTACGACGACACGTCAACGTTCGAAGTTTGGTGGCCAAACACAAATTGTCACCTGAAGAAGAGGCCGCACAGTTAATAGCCAGCCTCCAGGACGGGCCGCGGTCCAGACAGCGGTGGCGCCCAAGGACATCTGGGAGGCCCTGGAGAACCGCTTCGGAAACCACCACTTAGCCGCAGCCAATTGAAGTCAAGGGGAGACGCTGCAGGAATTCGCTCTGGCCATTGAACAGCTGGCCAGCAAAGCCTTAGTCGACCTCCCACCGGAGTTCGTATCCTGGGAATCCGCCTTCACCTTCGTTGATGGGGTACGAGACACCGAGATACATCAGCGCCTAATGCTCGGTAACTACAAAACCATCCACGAGGCGCTAACGGCCGTATTGAGGATGGAGGCGGCCAAGATAGTGGCTACCCCGACGTCGAGAACGAGGAGTATCCGCTACACGGGAGACCGAAGGCTAGCCGAGGGACGCCGGCGAAGACCAAGTGGCGTGTGTTGGGGTGTGGCCAGCGAGGGACACCTGGAAAGAGACTGCCCACACCAGGGAGAGTAGCTGGGAAACGAGTGAGGGGCACGTCGGCGCCATCACCACCATCCCCTCGAATGACACTGCGCACCTTCAGCCGGCGTATGGATGGCAGCCTCATTGCGGACGGTTGGGTGAGAGGGAAACCGTGCCGCTTGCTCTGGACACCGGGGCAGCCGTGACCATCATCGGGCCTGACGTGGCCAAGGGTTTGCCGTCGAGAAAACCGAGCCGACCATACCAGCTAGTGACGGCATCGGGCGACACCTTGCCCATGGAGAGGTATGCCCTGCTGCAGTTGACCTTGGGGCGAATTGCCGTGCGTCGGGTGTTCGTCGTGGAGGTGGCTGAGGAGGTGACGGTCGACGTCGGCAGGAAGGTCCTGCGGCTCAGTGGAGAAGTGATACTCCGGCAACCTGAAGAGTGTCTTGAAATCTGTAGGGTCATCCTGAGGTAAGACGTGCTTGTCCCCGCAAGAACCGAGGTGGTGGTAACGGTGCGACTGGAAAGTCAGCGGACAAAGAACTTGATGCTGGACTAGGAGGCACATGTGCACGGGCTCTGTGTAGCCAGGACATTGTTGCCGTGCCGAGAGGAGGTGCCAGTGAGGTTGCTCAACCCAACGGTCACCGATGACATCCAGGCCGGGACGGAGTTGGGGACGTGCGAGCCCTTGGTCAGCATAACACCAATCGATCAAACCCAGGGCCGGTGCCGACGCAACACCTGGGGCACCGGCTGGAAGGCTTACTAGAGAGGGCGACCGACCACATGACCGCAGAGCAGCTGGAAAAGGTTCGACAGCTGCTGAGACAATACCAGCACGTTTTTAGTCAGGGCAACGACGACTACGGCCACACGGACCGGGTGCTTCACCGCATAGACAGCGGGGACAACAGATCTATTCGGTAACTGACTAGACGCGTCCCGCTGGCAAAACAAGTGGCGGTACGGCATATGCTGGAGGACATGAGATTCAGGGAGTGATTGAAGAGTCTGATAGCACTTGGTGTTCCCCTGTAGTTCTGGCAATGAAGAAGAATGGTGAGCTACGTTTCTGCGTAGATTACAGGAAGCTGAACGTTGGCACCAGGAAGGATTGCTTCTCCTTAACCCGGATTAACGATACTCTGGACACGCTTGCTGGTGCACAGTGGTTCTCGAACCTGGACCTGAAGTCAGGTTACTGGCAGGTGGCTCTAGCCCCGAGAGACAATGAGAGGACCGCATTCTCACAGACCAAGGGCTTTGGCAGTTCACAGTTATGCCCTTTGGTCTTTGCAACACACCAGCTACCTTCGAACGCCTCATGGAGTCAGTGTTGAGAGGACTTACTTATGACGCCTGCCTGCTATACCTGGAGGAGATCATCATCGTAGGCAAGACAATCGAAGACCATCTCGACAACCTGAGCAAGGCGTTACAGAGACTTCAGGCGACTAACCTGAAGCTGAATGCAAAGAAGTGCCAGCTCTTCCGCAAGGAAGTCAACTACTTGGGCCACATAATCTCACCAACCGGAGTGGCCACAGACCCGGAGAAGACACAGGCCTTGAGAGATTGGCCTCGCCCAAAGGATAAGCAAGAATTGCGCAGTATCCTGGAGCTGTGCAGTCATTACCACCACTTCATTAACGACTTCTCCAATATCACCAAGTCCCTTACCCGCCTGAAAGAAGAACGCCGGCCTTATGTGTGGAGGGAGGATGCCGAAGGAGCTTTCCAGGAGCTAAAGGAGACGCTTTGCAGTGCTCCTATTTTGAGATTTCTACAACCAGGCGGCGCCTTCATTGTGGACACTGACGCCAACAGCCATTGCATTGGAGGCATCCTATCCCAAGTCCAGGACGGCCACGAGCGGGTGATAGCTTACTACAGTAAGACACTGTCCAAGGCAGAGGAAAACTGTGTCAGTCGGCGAGAGCTACTGGCGGTAGTAAAGACCTTGGAGCACTTCTACAAGTACCTGTATGGTCAGCCTTTCCTCCTGAGGACTGACCACTCCGCCGTAAACTGCCTATTTAGTTTTAGGAACCTAGTAGGCCAGACAGCCCATTGGGTCCAGAGGCTGCAAGAGAATGACTTCACCTCCGAATATTGCAGAGGGAAGAGCCACGCCAACGCAGACTCCATATCCCGAAGACCCTGCCCGGAAGAGTGCGTCCAGTGCACAGGAGTGGAAGGGAAGGAGTGTGCTGCAGCTGTCAGAGTGGTCACAGCAGTGCCTGCGGACGTTTGGGATAGCGCAGGCCTGAGGAGGGAGCAGCTGATGGACGCCGACTTAGGACCACTCTTGAGAGAAGTGGAGGCAGGGACAAGACCGACCTGGGAGGACATCGGACCCAGAAGTGCTACACACAAGTCGTACTGGGCCCAATGGGAATCTTTGAAGACCAAAGAGGGCATGCTATTCCGGCTATGGGAATCACCCGATGGGAAGACGCAGAGGGAGCAGTTGGTACTTCCCCGGAGTAAGGTCCCGTAAGTCTTGGAGGAAGTGCACTTCAGGACACCTGGAAGTAAACCGAATGATCGACAAACTCCGACAGCGCTAAGACTGGCTGAGGCTCCGAGCAGACATTGAGAGGAGGTGCCCTCAATGTTACGTGTGCGCGGCGAGTCCCGGCCCCAGGACTAGGAGCCGGGGTCGCATGCAGCAGTACAACATCTGAGCGCCTTTCAAACAGATCGTGGTCGACATAGCTGGACCATTCTCAGTATCCGACCGAGGCAACAAGTACCTGAAAGTTGTCCGTGGACTACTTCACTAAGTGGCAGTAGGTGTATGCCATCCCGAACCAGGAGGCAAAGACCATCAGACTACCTCATGGAGCAACTGTTCTGCCCTTTCAGGGTACCGTTAGAGTTCCACAGCGACCAGGGCACCAATTTTGAGTCTAATCTAATGAAGGAGGCACTCGAAAGGCTTGGGGTTAACAAGACCCGCACAACACCCCATCCGGCCTCATCCGTCCATTATGTGGAGGATGAAATTATGCGCCGGGTCACCAAATTTTGCGATCGTTTACCATTCCATCAGAGCACCCTCTTTAGGTCTCTTTGGGATTGTCATCCCAGTGGTCGCCGCAAGAGGCAATACTGGCTCCGCCGCATGGCTTGCGTGCACTAACCAGTAACCCTAACATACATCTACCAACCTCAAAATTGGAGCACCCAAGAACTAGTCTGGAAAATCAAAATTATGTTTTTCTTTTTCTAAATTTTAATTGCCACAATGGGTCGCTGCACCTGGATTCTCAACCGTTGAGGAGCTTATGCTACCTCCTTTCTTTCCCCCACCTAAATTTCACCCGTCACCCTACAAACCCCTTATTCCAGTCATTACGTGGTTAAGTCCTTTCTATGACAGGTACACGAATATCACCCTACGGGCTGACCCTCACTTGCAACCTGCAAGAAGACGAGGATCTCAGCCTGCCAACAGCACGACGACGCTTGTTTGTATGACTACCGCGCGAGCTCTGCGGACCCTTAGCACTCGTACCTCTGATGTTACTAGAGGAACCTCAGGCCGAACATTCGAGCCCCTCCCTGAGTGGGAGCTGTTTGGATTGGGTTGGACTTGCAGTGCGTTCCCGACACCCACGGGAAATTGGGTACCTCGGGCCAGGCTACAGCCGTCCGGAGAGGGTAGAGGGTTGCCTAACAAGTGCCGGGTGCTAGCCTGCAGAGCTAGTAGCTGGTGTGCTAGGTCACCGGCAGCCCTACCAAGGTAGTTTGGTAGATGGTCCATTTTGGATTGGCGCATAAGTGGAGTATCCACTTCCATCCTGCTGCCGTGTGCAGCAGGGGGGCAGTTTATAAAATAGGTACTGTCCTATGGAAAAGAACCCAGGAGGCCCGGGTTCTGGTCTTATGGGTCCGTGACTAATGGGGGTAGAACCTCAGGCATCAATGTCCCCCCTCCCCTTCCATTTCTATCTGCCCTGTAAACAGTGTAATTAGGGATCGACGCTAAGTAAAGCTACCTGTATTGGGTATGTTTGTAGAAAGTCAGCTAGATCTTTACATTTTCAGCATATACCTGGGCAGTTCCAGTGAATTGTTCCTTAGATGTATCTGTTTCACCCATGGCTGTATTTACAGAGTTCAGTCAGTGTTTCCAGTAAGAAGTGTAGTGTCATGGCTCTGTCCGTCCCCCTCTCTGGAGCATCTCCTCGAGTACTCTGAGTTGTTTCTCAATCACTTCATTGGGGACCGAAGATCCTAAAACATTTCTCAATTTTGCCATGCCAACTTCTCTGTCTTCCTGATGTCCCTTCCGTTGGTGGGTGAGCGACTTATTTGCACGAGGGTGAGGCCCTCTAGCCCTAGTTCGGTGAGATGTGTGTGAGTTTAGCATGTTCTTGTCGGGGGGTCGCTCATCTCCTGCTGAGCTCTCCTCGGGGGCAAGTCGGGGAACCGCAGCTGCAGGGTGCTCCTCTAATGGAGCCGGCCGCGACCGTTCTCTGCTGTCCTAATGAGCCACCCTGCGTTGTGCATGTCTGCACCTGTTCTAGCGTCAGCCTCTGCATAAGTCCTATGTGACATTGCTATGGGTATCCCTGTGGCTGCGCGCAGACTCTCGGCATGGCTTTTGTGCATTCTGCGCGATTAACGGAGCAACCGCACAAAGTTGCACCTTGACCCTGCTGGTCGCATAGCGCGCAGACACGTTCCTGAGGGGTGTGGCCTTTTACACTTGGCGCAAATCCAGGTGTGGGATCTGCAATCTCAGCAGGTGCCAGAGTTGCTTCCATTTACTGCACTGCTTTGGCTCAGGATCAGTCCTATACCTCTCTACCCTGACCCTAAAATGTGCCAAATAAGTGAGGTCAAGCAATTTCCTCTAGCTCAGGGAACCCTGCCACCTCGATAAGGAACACCGGTAGGGGGAAGGGGTATGCTGCCAGTTACGTTTCCGCATCTGGACAGCTCTTAGCGCCTCTATGCCTAGTTCGACCAGGTCTTCCTTAACCTCATCCCTGGTGATTTCGGCATACAGCCCTTTAATCACAAATCTGGAGGTCCTATCTTGTGTTGGGGCAGCAAATAAAACGGTATGCCAGTGTGCCTGAGATATTCTCCAAAATTACTGTAGTCACTCATGCAGGATAATTTATCATGAAATCACTGGTGTTCCTTGCAGCGGAAATTGTGTAGATGTGTGTAATTTTAAGTTGTCGAAGTCCTGTGTGATTTTTCTTATGCGCATTGCCTGGCCTTTGTTAATCATGACTGGCACCAGGTCATACCTCATTTCTGTAAGTATATCTGTAGGGGGGTTAGAGGTGGGACCCTCTACAATGTTCTGTACGTCTGAGTGTCTTTGGAGGTGCTGGTTACAGGAGAGGTAGGAGAGGGCTCCTAGACATTAGGTGGGGTTGTGGTAGTGGTATCAGTAGGAGTGGGTACCTGGGCCTTTTTGGAGGATTTGGCAGGTTTGCTCCATAGAGTCTTGGGGGATCGTCTTAGTCAGAGAAGTGACTGCCTAGAATTCCCTGTCATTTGTGTGTGTGTGTGTGTGTGTGTGTGTGTGTGTGTGTGTGTGTGTGTGTGTGTGTGTGTGCACGTGCGTGCGTGTTAACCCTAATAGAAAAGAGGAAGTGGAGAGATAATGGGCAGATAGTGAGCGCTAAGAAGCTCGGAGAAATAAGAGGGTCGAACCCCAGAGAGGTGCTTAAGCAAGTCTTTCACCTGCTTGCAGAATGCAATACTCTACAGAGTAAACAGCAGGCTTTGGTTAAACACCCCAACAATGCCAAGGCGCTCCAACAGTGGCTGCTATGCCTAATGCACCCTGGCAATGATGTAACTTAAATTTAGATTTAGTTAGAATAATTTTGAGGCCAAACAACTCTTGGTTTGATTATATAGGAGCTCAGCTTTTGCTGCTGGCGGATTTGCTCTGTGGTTACATCAGATGCCCGCAAGCCATGCGGAGGACTCAGAAAATTCAAAGCCAACATCTTGTTGGATCATAATCACCAAGAGACCTAACCAGGGCACTTCTATGTGATGGTAAATTGGCATATAATTCTGTAGCCCAGTGCCTAATTTTATCCTCCACATATGGAAGCGATAAGGCTTCGTGAAGCAGCCTTACTGGGAAAAATCGGCCTACTGAATAGATGGACCTACGTTCTCTATTCTGAGCGCATTGAAGATATGCCAGCCAGCTATCTGCGGGTTGGATATGACTATACTATGTTCTCTCTCTATATATATTATAGTTTGGTGAGTGGGGCTTGCACTGCCCTAGCCAATGAGTGGGTGAATAAGGCGGGCGGGTTAGTGGTATGTTTGCCACCTGCTGCAGATATACCACTAACATATCAACATACCAGCCAGCCCTATTACAGATCACCAATCCATAGAATATATAGAGAGCAGAGTATAGTCATATCAATTTTTCCAGCAGGAGAAACATTGAGGAGGTAACACCTTGCACCAAGATGGGAAAGAAAAACACCGCCGCCAGGAGGAAGGCTAACCGGCTAGAGAAGCCGCCACCGCCGCAACCCTCACCTGCCAGCTCTAGGAAACCGTCTCCCCTCCCTCTCCCGCTGCCAGCAGATGAGAGGGAAACCGCCAGCGACGCCGCTCCAAAGGATCTCGTGCCTTCTCGGCCAGTCGCACCAACCTCCCCTGCAGCACAGCAGCAGGAAGAGCCTGCACCCCTTACCACCACAGTCCAGTCGCCGCAGCCATGTGAAGAAGCGCCGACAGCACCTCCTCCCGCCGGCTTAGCGCAACAACCTCAGGACCATCCGACACCGCACTCTGCAGTTATCCGTAGGGCACCGCGGGACCTGCCCACTCGATACATCCATACCGCTGCACTACAACTTTATCCGTCCACGCAACAAACCACTCGGATAACCACCCACCGTGGACCATCTAACCTCGTCAGGCTGCAGTTTGCCGACACCGCAGACTATGAGAGGGCCTTGAGGAAGGGCCTGCCCTTGTTAGGACAGAGCTTACAAATCGAGGCCAACAGGACCGAGCAACCTGCTCCATGTCGGCGCTGCTGCAGCTTCGGACACACGACAACAACATGCACCGCGCCGCCACGCTGCCATTACTGCGGTACTCCTTCTCTCACCAGAGATTGCCGTCAACACGATCTATGACACAGCCGCCGCTTCTGCGCCACCTGTGGTGGTTACGGCCACTACACTGGAGGACAGGTGCAGTGCCCCAGCTTCCCGCATGCTTACGGCAGTGCCGAACGGGAACACCACGCAGCAACACGACCGACACCCTCAACAAGCCTCACCACAGCCGTCGACACTCCTGCCCAGGAGCTGGTACAAGCGATTCGTACTGAGCTCCAATGCCTCAACGAACGCCTGGACAAGATTGAGGACAAATTCACCGCCGTCAACAACACCAATCCCATGCATGAGGACCTCCAGGATCTTCACTCGGAGATACTTAACCTGGGGCCTCGCCTTGGGGACTTGGAGGAGCTCGTTGCCACTAATCACGGCTCCATATCCTCAACACTGAGCTCACATCACCTCACTACTGCGGATCTCATCACCTCCACAGTCGCCCAACAGATCACGACACTTCAAGAACAGATCCAGGAGCTCACCCAACTCACAGCCATGAACAGAACTCTCCTAGAAAGGATAGCTGGTGATACCAGCATGAACCTCACGCCGCCACAACTTGATGGAACTCCTAACAGGCACTCCATAGACAAACACGCCGCAAACGACAATGTGGGACTGTCACCTCAGAAACAGAACCCATCACTGCACCGCCAGCATCGCAGAGCTACCTGCACCGAACAGGTGTCGCCGCTGCCGCCACACTATGTATATTACCATTTGCGCTTACGATGCCTATCCAAATAAACTGTTACCTGCAGCTAGGCAAACGACTACAACAGCATCAACCAAACAGTACCACATCATTAGTAACGTTACCTTCATTTCCAGGTCGTAGCCAGGGCCCTTCTGGGTCATGACTGACTACTTGGCCAACACCGCGGCTATGCCGCCACTCTGAACATGCACCCACAATCTTCCGGTTGCGATAGAGCGGTACCGGACACCATCATCACACGCAATGCCCCAAGCAAGCTAGTACCACACAGATCAGATATACAGAGTCACCCCAGAACAATATCCCTCCCAAGCCCAATCCTTCTTCCCACCCAAATACCTACACACCTTGTTAATGTTTTCCTATTACCTATATTCCTGTTCCCCCCCCCCCCCCCCCCCCAAAAAAAAACAGTAAGCGATCGTGAATCCAAACAAAGTGAAGTTTACGGCAATACCGCCAACACATACGCTCACTCATATCATTCAGATCCTGAAGAAGGCCATGGAGTATATAATGGCCAAGAGCTTAACCTTAATTAACTTGACACGGCTGGCTACCCACGAAGCTTTGATCAATAATGCTCGCCATGAAAGCTTCAAGTTTTACATATTAAATCTTAATTAAAACCATTATTTAAAGTAGTATTAAAAATGGGATTAGATTTTCTATTAAATTCCTCTTTATTTAGATTATTTATTTACCTGTAAATTAAACTATTAAAAGCAGCAAATTTTTGCATTTACATTTCTATGTAATTATCAGTATTAGTTGATTTCCTATAAATGCCAAAGTTTAATTTGTTATTTTTTGTCATCCTTAGATCTGGGAAAGGAAGACAACCATCATGTTCAATTTCTAATGTGAACTCATTTTGAGTTTTGTATCTTTTAATTCACTTTCTTTTAATAGATGCTGACTATTATGAAAAGCAACCATTATTTGAGCGTCCTGCAGCTGAACCTGTTAGACTCACTCCAGCATGGGAGGAAACCAATCTACCAAATGATGAACTTAACTTCAAGGGTGTTACAATGGAGCAAGCTGTGTTGGAGATGAATCCACCTGCAGATAGGTATAGCAGCTTAAATAATGAATTATTGAAAATGGCATAAAAGGAGAAGCTGAATGTGGATTCATTCTATTTTCTTTCAGGTTATGTCTCGTATACTTTACTTTGATTCTACATGGGATCGGAACATTAATGCCTTGGAATATGTTCATTACAGCAAAATCTGTAAGTATGATTGAAACTGGGTAGCAAGAATATTGATTTCATTGCCAAATTATAGTATTAGAAATCCCAGTACTTCATAGTATAATAATAAGCAAATAATGTAATTTATTGAACAAAAAAGTAAAACATCAAATTGTACAGCTTAGCAGGGACTCTTCTCTTGAATATCGACTCTTGAAAAGTAGTGAATAAATTTATTATAAAATGCTATGAAAATGTAACTCTCACTGAGTTAAAGACAGTTCCTGTTTCTTATAGCATAAACTGAAAAGTAGTAAAATTTATGTAATAGGTGACAATGCTGTTTATTCCTCCATTTCCCTTATTATGAGTTTGTTTTTTACATGTTTAGGCATACACCAGTATTGGCATAAAAACTAATCAACGTGAATATCATGGAATTTTCAGCGTAATTCCTCTTCTAGAGTCATACATGTAAATTCACTTCCAGATTCCATTTTATATATATGGTAAGAAGTAACTTGTTTAGTACTGAGTATAAGTGATATGTACATCAGCCTGGTTCAATTCAGGTAAACCATAAACAGATGCAGAAAATTTGTCTTAATGACAGTGTTCACTAAAAACTGATAGCAATTCCTCAAGATAATTCATAAATGTGTCAGATTGTGAACATTGTATGCATCATATTACTCTGATACATGTGGTCTTTTTTAGCACTAAGCACATTGTTAGAGATTTACTGATGGAGATTTAAGTTGTACTTCAGTCATATTGTTTCAATCCTCCCACTCACAAGGAAAGAAAGAATGCATGAATGTTGATGTTGCATATGATGTCAGCATACATCAGAAAATCTATCTCTTATAGATTTGCTGATTGTCCACACATCCAGTGTGATAGGTGCTTGCATTTGATCTAACCGTGGAAAGGATATGTGTAGTTGACACTCACAAAGTTGACCCTACCCAGCATGATTTTTGCAGCAAAGCAGCTGTTAAGTGATTATGACTAAATAAGTTTTCTGATTTCAGAAATGTCATTGGTTTTCCTGTATCATGGTTAGTTTTCACGCTAATCATGATTTACTGTCTTAAAGTGTGCCGTTGTGGCTCTGTGCCTTTTTGCATTAACAGCAATTCTGTTGTTATTATAGCTTTGCTTTGTTATTCTTGTATGTGCTTGTCAATCCAACAGCATTTCATTGAACTCTGCGATATCAGTCTGTTTTTAGAATTAGTACCCATGAAATATGCTGTTGAAATACAGAGTTGCATTTTTGTAGTATGTGGTAGTGGCAAAATTCTTAATGCTGGCTAATCCAGTAACAATCAGGTATGTCATGAGTGTGGTGAGCGTCGAACCTGTTTATATTTATTTCTGCTGTGAAAATGCTGAGTGTGTCAGGAATTGTAAGAAGATGCATGAATAAGCCAGCCTCATTCTGTTAAATGTATGGGTGCTACACAATGAATGGGCAGAGGTGGCCAATAACTGCATTAGTGTAACATTTACACCATGTATATTTTAAATTAAAATTAGACCAGGACAAGGTATGTACACCCCACATAATTTGTAAAACATGCCTTGAAAACTTGCAACAGTAGAGTCAAGGGAAACGTAAGAAGTTGGCGATGAGACCCATTCTTCATAGACCACAAATTCCAATACCTTTGCCTCCTATCAGTTTACCTTTTTCTGGAGCTTCTTCAGGTTCTGCTGATGAGCAAGTTGATATGGATTTTTGAGCAATTCGAGAATTATTTAATCAGTTGGAGTTGAGCAATCTGATATGAGACGAAACAGCATATGCAGTAGATTTACGTACCACCCAGAAACATTTAATAAATTCAGAAAGATCTTTAAGGAACAAAATATCATCTTGACACCTACAAGTAGATACTCAGTATTAAAATTGTTAGATTCAAAAACAAAAGATGAAATCCCACCAATTAATAGATCCAGAATATACTAAATAAGTTGTAAGAATTGTAAAAAATGTTACATAAAAGAAACCTAAAAATCACAGTCAAAGAGCAGTTTAGATACATCCAATTGAAACAAGAAGATAAGTGAGCAGTAGCATTTTATGTTTGGAAGAAAACCATGAAATTGATCTAAGTTCAAAATTACTTTTGGGGTGATAAATCAAAACAAATTGACTACGTGGGAGAAAATATTCTTATGGAAAAATAAGGACAGAGTAAAGAACTTTGAAATCCTACCTGTAGATAATTTGTCAAAGAAGTTCCTAGTTTCACCACCAGAGGGGAGAGCAGACGATAGTTTCACCTTCGAGGCTGATACAGGATGCAAAGGCTTCCAAAACTAGTTCCTCAATAATATAAAAATGTAAGTGACAAGTTAAAAACTGACTACAAATTGTTTTTTTTTTTTCAATAGGAAAGTGTCTTTTTGGTGAAAAAGAAGTTTCTTGTTCAAGATCTTGGGAAACAAGACAGGTGAAAAGACGATTAGAAATTGATATTTCGAGAGAGTACTTCTCTCCCATCTTCGGGATATTTTAATAAATGTTATAACCACAAATGTATCACTGGATATAACACAAATGTATTGAAGCACTCTGAATTGAAGCCTTGTAGTCCGTACATAGGTACATCCATCCTCGATCGCTCTTGAGTTGCACCTCCCTTTGTTGCTGTTACTGATCATATTTCTTTTTCAGTACTACTCACATGATCATTAAATTCTGTGGAACTGCTGGTGGTTCTTCAGTCAAGTGCCTTGCATATTCTATCTGTATTAAAAAGTAATGAGAGAGATAGTAAGTTCTTAGAACTAGTAGCACGGTACTAGTGCACTGAATTATTCAAACCATACTAAAACAAATTTGTACACTAAATAATGAACAGGGTGCCTGATAAGCTAGTAGTGTTGTACTTGAAACGTTTTGTTAGCACTGAATTTTAATTTAGAAAAGTTCTGATTATTGTATAAGATGTTCTTGTGCATTCAGCTATATAAAGTAAATATCGGAGTGTGATTTCTTACATCTGATTTACTTCCATTTTATGCTGATGCTGATAATGCTGTTTCGCTCTTAAAAATTCATCCCATAGTCGTAATTAAACCAATTAACCCAGGATCTGATGAGTAGCATAATTAATGGAGAACAGGAATGTGTGCAGCCCAATATAATAATAACCTAATATAAAGGAATTTGATCATCAGTATCATCGTACTTGACCATACTCTGCTCATCCGCATTTAAGGAATAACAGCATTATTCTTCATTTTTGAACTCTTGCAATACCAGCTTCATGCATTTCTCACTTCTAGAAGCCATTTCACAAGGTTACAAAGAAAGGATATAAAAAGGCAACATGTCATCATTCATGCAGCACTATTGTAGAAGTGAGGTTTTTATCAGATGCAACAATTAATGCAAATTGTACAGTTCATAGCCAGCAGTCGGTACATGTTAATGAAACCATGCCAATTCCTACTCCTCTGAACCAGCTGCAATCCAGCTGGCAGGAGAAGCAAGACTTTGACACTCAATATTTTAACTTTGAGCTTGCAAAGTGTCTGTATTTATACAACACCTGCTACAAAAATGTAGATTAAATTGTTAAGTGTTAACACAGCATGAACAGTGTTATTTGAAGATGAATAGTAGAAAAAAATGGTTCTGACTTAAGAGTGTAGTTAATGAGGTTTTGATCACCAAACTGACAATATGAGTGAGCTACATATAAATGAAGAGGATCTTTGTCTTCTAAGGCAGAGTAGTATCATAAGTAGGGAGCAGATTTATAGGCACTAAAAAATGTGTCAAATAGGCAGGCAAAAAGGCAGGCACTAAAAATTTGCAAAGTAAACGCTTATTAGTAAAATGGATCTTAAAATGCACTATAAATGCACCATAACAAAATTACAATTATCGCAACACGTGCTGCAACAAATTCGCTAAACACATACTAGTGTGCGGTTCCCTAGGCATAATAGTTCTACATTTATTCCAAATTTCATAAATGACTCCACAGCAAGATAAAATAACAGATATGGTTGCATAATTGAAATACATATAAATCCACTTCACTAAGCAAGAACCATAATGTGCAGAAAGGTCTGAAGTAATTAAATATGTCAAAAAACAAAAATATGGGTTTGGGGGGGGGGGGAGGAGGCTTAAGGGTGAAAATTGATATCTGAAGCTTTTGTTTGATTTAATTCAAATTTATACCATTTATTTTTGTGATCAATCAAGAATGGAATAACAACAAGTTTCAGCTTTCTAGTTGCAATAGTTCCTGAGGAATAAACAGTTTATATCTAAATTACAGGCAATTTTCAAAATGTCCCACATATTATAATTTTAAAAATTAAAGCTTGGGATATAAGTTTCTGCACCCATTTTAACCTATTAATTTCCTGTACCTATGTGAAATATGTCTTCACCATATCAATGAAGGGAAAAAATAATCATACCTATTTAACAATTTTTATTTTCTAAGCGTTTTCAGTAAGAAGTAAGCATTATAATCCTTTTCAATACAAATAACAAAAACACAACAAATGTAAATGGGTACACTTAATATACAGTTGCCCTTACAGGCATGTTTAGAATTTCATACAGATTAATAGAAAACTGCATCCTGTTGGAACATTTTGAAGTTAGGAAAATGTAGAAAATATGGAATCTGAAAATCTGAGATTAAAATTACATAATAGCATTTGCAATACAGGTGTAGGATTATTTAAATAGTCATGTGATGTTTTCTGTAGTGCTGCTAGAAAAAAAATATATTATCCAAGTAGGTCTATATTAGATAGAGTCAACATGAAAAATTCAATGCCATGGCCGGGATTTGAACCACTGATCTCCTGGTTTCCATCCAGTCACTCTAACCCATTGAGCTACCATGACCAACGTGCCATCCTGACATTAAATTCTCCATTTGACTCGTGTATTTCCCCGGTAGACCACTAGGGGGTCTTGCATCTGACATACACCATTTGTGGCGATTTACTGTCGTAAGTACTTGAGTCCCAGGCTTCATCATTTAACTCTTATTATTTTAGTTAATTGATGGAAATTAACCATTTCTTCACACTAGCCGTATATAGGTTTTTGATAGTCAACATGAAAAATTCAATGCTATGGCTGGGATTTGAACCACAGATCTCCTGGTTTCCGTCTAGTCACTCTAACTCATTGAGCTACCGATTTGACTCGTGTATTTCGCTGGTAGACCACCTGAGGGTCTCACATCCGAGATACACCGTTTGTGGCAACTTATTATCGAAATACTTGAGTCCCAGGCACGTTGACTATGGTAGCTCAATGGGTTAGAGCGACTGGAGATCTGTGGTTCAAATCCCGGCCATGGCATTGAATTTTTCATGTTGACTCTTTCAAAAACCTTAGCCTATATGCGGCTAGTGTGAAGAAATTATTAATTTCCACCAATTAACTAAAATAGGTTTATAGTAATTTTAAGACAAAAAAAAAAACTAAATTTGGGATTGTAAGTTTTGGGCCAATTTCCTTAATAGAAACGATTGTTGGAAAGATCAATTCAAAAGTTCATCATAGCAATCTTAATATCACTTAAAATGATGTCAAGATGTGTCAGAAAGATACAAAGCACAGAACAAAAATTAATTAAAAGCTAAAGCTACAGAATCCTAGTTTTTGTAATAAAAACCCTAATTGTCCCATTGTCTACTAAGAACAATTAATAAAGCACCTTTTTAGTCAGCGTTTCCCGTTCATTTAAACAGAATTACGGTAATTACGGCATCGTTAAAAGACTTCTCCTACCTACTCTTACAAAGAAATTTCTGTAAAATTTTACACAAACCGTTAAGATTTATTGGTCTCCAGTTTCATTTTCAGTGTTGGAAACAACACCGCAAGTCTCCAAGAAATCGACTTCATGATTCCATGAGATAAATTTAGAGAAACGTAAGCATGAGAAAATAACAATTTTTCATATATATATTGTGACTTTGTGGGTTCGAAGAATTAAAAGTCCAAGTTGCAGAAATACAAATAGTTCTTTATTTCTACCCAATTACAGTTGGTACACGTATCACACACAGTTACGTAACATTCACAATTATGCAACACTCATAATTACGTAACACTGCACTCACTACTCAGCGACAACTCGCTCTCTCGATCCGACTAAGAACTGGGGACTGAGAACTGCCTGAGTCGTCTAATGTGTCGCTTATATAGGCAGATCGCTGCATCTCGTGGCTTGTGATATTTTTCTAACCATCCCCTCAGTGAGCGCCACAAGATAAATGGGTAGGCGTGGCCTGAATGCCTCCTGTCCAACACCCAGCTGCCAGTTGGTCGTGCCTTCCGATAATTGGATGACACTGCCCCCTCTTCAAAGCTGGTCGTCCCGAACAGCACCATCGTAGCGGGCCAGGCGATCCAGGTGTACCACCGGCATCTTTCCTCGGGGCACCTTCTGGATGCAGTAGACCACATCGTTAATCCTCTTCACCACCCGGTACGGTCCTTGCCATGGCTGCTGAAGCTTCGGGCAGCGTCCCTTGGTCCGGGTAGGGTGGTACAACCAGACCAGGTCACCTTGCTGGAACCCTTGGCTGTTTGCTTGCCTGTCGTATTGGGGCTTCATGCGGTCGCTCGCCTTCTGGATGTTCTGGCGAGCCATCTCGTGCATGTCGTGGAGGTGGTCCACCAGGTTCTCCACATACTCTGTCGCTGGCTGTTTCGCTTCCGGAGGACTTCCAAAATCCTGTTCACAAGGGAGGCGTAACTCTCGGCCGAACATTAAGCTGGCTGGCGTCATCCCCGTGGTGTCGTGTGTTGACGAGCAGTAGGCCAGCAAGAACAGTGGCACCTTGACGGTCCCAGTCTCGCTGATGGCTGGCCACGACCTTCCTCAGGTGTTCCTCTAAGGTCTTGATATATCTTTCGACCATGCCATCCGGCTGGGGATGTAGAGGTGTTGTGCGGGTCTTGTTAGCCCCAAGTCTTTCTAGTGCCTCCTTCATCAGGTTGGACTCAAAATTGGTGCCCTGGTCACTGTGCAGCTCTAATGGCACCCCAAATCGGCAGAACACTTACTCCACGAGGCAATCTGTGATTGTCCTTGCCTCTTGGTTCGGGATGGCATACACCTCTGGCCACTTGGTGAAGTAGTCCACGACAACCATCAAGTACTTGTTGCCTCGGTCGGACACTGGAAATAGTCCAGCTATGTCGACAGCGATCCGTTCAAATGGCGCTCCGACGTTGTACTGCTGAATGCGACCCCGGCTCCTAGTCTGGGGGCTGCGACTCGCCGCGCACATATGACATTGACGGCACCATCTCTCAGCGTCTGCTCGGAGTCTCAGCCAGTAGTAGCGCTGCCGTAGTTTGTCAATCGTTCGGTTCGCTCCCAGGTGTCCTCCTGAAGTACCGGCGTGCACTTCCTCCAAGACTTCCGGGACCTTACTCCGGGGAAGTACCAACTGTTCTCTCTGCGTCTTCCCATCGCGTGATTCCCATACCCGGATCAGCACGCCCTCTCTTATCTTCAGCGAGTCCCATTGGGCCCAGCACGACTTGTAGGTGACACTCCTCGGTGTGATGTCCTCCCATGTTGGTCTTGTCCCAGCCTCCACTTCCTTCAAGAGTGGCCCCAAGTCTGCGTCCGCCAGCTGCTCCCTCCTCAAGCCTGCGCTATCCCAGCCATCCGCAGGCACTGCCATGACTACTCGGACTGCTGCGGCACGTTCCTTCTCTTCCACTCTTGTGCACTGGCCGCACCCTTCTGGACTGGGTCTTCGGGACATAGCGTCTGCGTTACCGTGGCTCTTCCCTCTGCGATGTTCCGAGGTGAAGTCGTACTCCTGTAGCCTCTGGACTCAGCGTGCTGTCTGGCCTTCCAGTGCGCCGTCACCACCACCTCGCTCCTCGCGGTGACAATCGTGTCTTCGTTCAAGACGACCTTGTAGATTCCAAGGCGCTCTTCGGTTTGACGGAGTATAACCTCTTCTCCGTTGAGCCGCAGGACCTTCCTGCTGACGTCGACCGTCGCCTCGTGGCTCCTGAGGGCACCAGTCCCAGAATCACCTCCTCAGCCACCTTCGCGACGAACACCCACAGGCGCACGGCACTCCGTCCCAAGGTCAGCTTCAGCAGGACCTCCACCACAGGCCCGATGCCGTCATCAGCTGGTATGGTCGGCTCGGCTTCCTGGATGGCAAACCCTTGGCTATGTCGGGTCTGATGACGATCACGGCTGCCCCGGTGTTTTCACCAGCACCAGAGCTTCCCTCTTACCCAGCCGTCCGCGATGAGGCTGTCATCCATCCGCCGGCTGACGGCGCGCAGTGTCACTCGAGGGGATGGTGTAGCGGACATTCCTCGTTCTCGACGTCGGGTTAGCCGTCACCTTGGCCGCCTCCATCCTCAATGCTGCCGTCAGCGCCTCGTGGATGGTTGTGTAGTCGCCGAGCATTAGGCGCTGACGTATCTCGGTGTCTCGTACCCCGTCGACAAAGGCGTAGGCGGCTTCCCGGGATACGAACTCCGGCGAAGGTCAACCAAGGCCTTGCTAGCCAGCTGCTCAATCGCCAGGGCGAACTCCTGCAGCGTCCCCCCTGGCTGTTGCGACCTTGTCTTCAGCTGACTGTGGTAGGCTGCGGCTAGGCGGTGGTTCCCGAACCGGTTCTCCAGGGCCTCCCAGATATCTTTGGGAGCCGCCGCTGTCTGGACCGCGTTTAGGACTTCCGCGGCCCGTCCTTGGAGGCTGGCTATTAGCTGTGCGGCCTCTTCCTCCGGTGACCACTTGTTATGCCTGGCCACCGTGTCGAACTGGCGGCGGAAGACCTCGAACGTTGACGCGCCGTCGTACTTGGGAGGTTTGACGCGCGCAGGTGTTGTCGCGTCCCGGCGCGTTGGCCTTCAAATCCTTACACCTCCTGCCGATAATGTCCTCCACCAAGGCGTTCAGGGACTTTGTGTTGCTGGCGGCCTTTCCCTCCAGGTTGTTAATGCGGTTTGCCAGGTCTTCGAGGCATTTGATGTTATTGTCGGCCTTTCCCTCTAGGTCGTTAATGCGCTGATCCGCTTGCCCAGCTCCGTGACGTCATCCCTCACGCCGGTCAATTGCTCTTCAAATTTTTCGGCGAGGGCCTCGTTCACAGCCTTCATTTCCGTGGTCAGTTCGGCCATCTTTGCAGTCAGATTGTTATTTGTCGTCTCCAGCTTTGCGGCCAGGTCACTATTTGCCGCCTCAGTCTTCGCTGTTAATTCGGCCTTCATTTCTTCCATCTTCGCGGTGATGTCGTTAGCCGTCTTCATTTGTTTCAACTCTGCGGCCATGTTGTTATTTGCCGCTTCTCTTTTTGCAGCGAGGTTGTCATTCGCCATCTTCATTTCTTCCATTTTCTGTGGAATCTTTTCTAATGCAGCTTCCATGGTGGTAATATCCTGCTTCCTGACACCAGTTGTGACTTTGTGGGTTCGAAGAATTGAAAGTCCAAGTTGTACAAATACAAATAGTTCTTAATTTCCACCGAATTACAGTTGATACACGTATCACACACAATTACGTAAGACGATCATCCCGATTGCTCCAGACGTCAGGGGGAGAGGAAAGAGACGGTACAGTGGCTCGTGATACTTTTCTAACCATCCCCTCAGTGAGCGCCACAAGATAAATGGGTAGGCGTGGGCTGAATGCCTCCTGTCCTCCACCCAGCTGCCAGTTGGTCGTGCCTTCCGATAATTGGGTGACAATGTATATATATATATATAATATATATATATATATATATATATATATATATATATATATGTGTGTGTGTGTGTATATATAATATGTGTGTGTGTGTGTGTGTGCTGAATGAGTGATCACCATTTATCCACTGTTTAAGAAGTACACTTCTTTTGCTTCTCTCTTTTGGCATATTTGCATAGGAAACTGATCTATGTGTGCACTTGAAACATGCTTACAGAATGAGCTTTCCATTCCCCACATAGAGTGGTCATTTGTCAATTCATTGAAATATCATTTAGTTGGGCTTTGCTACTTGTCCTTGAGCGAATTCTAAGATTTTTCCATGATGTCATTAGCGCATTGTGACACGTCTGTAAGGCAGATACCTACTTTTTGTATATCCAATGTGCAGCAGTAAGAAATTTCTCTTCCCCGAAAACTTCACGTTGAAACCAATAGATGCAAAAGCTGTTGTCACATATTACAAGCAGAAGAAATTGGCTAAACAGGCAGTTTTAGGCACTAATAAGCAGAATAGGCACAAATGTATGAAATAGGCATTTATAGGCACTATAAAACTAAGAAATTAGGCTATTAATTGTAGAAAACCTGCTTCTATAACTTAAAAGCCTACTTTTCTGAACAAAGGAATAAAATAGGCAAATAGGGCAAAATCCACCCCCTAATCATAAGTAGTGATAAAATTAATAAACAATTCAAACTGTAGGTTGTATAATTGTGTAATTCATAACTATTTATAGTTGGTTTGTATCATACTAAGTCACTTTAACTTTTGAGGGACTAGTTTTGAGAACTGTTGCTTCCATTTTCAACCTCAAAGGCCAGACTTGTCTGTTGTCTAAAGTCTTCTCTCCGATTGTGGAAGAATGAACTATTTTAACAAATTGGCAACTTGTGGAATTTTGAAGTTTATTAACCAATGTATATTTCCATATAAAGAGGTTCTGCTATGTTCTTAGTTTGTTATGGTTTATCATGCCTTTTTATAATTTTAAATTCGGGTCAATGTTATAGTTTCTGCTCCAGAAGTGAAATTCTACTGCTGACTTGTCTTTCTTCTTCAACTTGATGTTTCTAAAATGTTCTTTGACTTTGGGTTTTAGGTTTCTTTTAGTTTACCCTATGTAGAACTTTTCCGAGTCCTTACAATTTATTTGGTATATTTTGGATATGTTGATTAGTGGTGTTTCATCCTTTGGTTTCGAATTTAGCAATATTAATACTCAGTATGTGTTTGTAAATCCATGATGATATTTTGTTCTTTAAAGATCTTTTTCAAGTTATTAAATGTTTTTGGGTGGTAACTGAATCCATTGAATATGCTGTTGCTTTCTTTATCTTTAGTGAATGCTTCCTTAATGGCTTTCTATAGTTTAGCTTTTTCAATTTTTTTAAATACCAGACTTTTCTAGTATTCATTTGCTCCTGCTATGTGAAGAATGGCTTTTTGTTCCTTGTATTCTACTTTATGGGTATGTCCATGTATAATCTAATTATAGCTATAATTTTTATGTAACTTTTTGACTGTTACAATTCCTTTCTTGGAAGTGTTGAAAACAGTGTTGTTATGAGTCAATGGCCGGTTGAGGATAGAGGCAAAGTCTCTGAAACATGTTCCGGAAAAATTTAAAAGTAAGTGTTGTTTAGTGTCATTAATCGACTCCCCTTAAATTTAATTCTGACTGTTAGCTTGTTTTTGTGTCATTCCTGTTGATATTTAGGTCCAAGAAAGAGAGTTTTCCATTGACTTCCTTTTCCATTATAAATTTGATTGTTTTTTCCTTCAGATGCAAAACTTGAAGATCCATGAGAAAGCCATTTTTGTGTGTTTCAAATGAACTCGTAATTAAATTTTCCAAAATAGGTGAAAGTAGATTGCCTTCAGTAACTGATTTCTACTTGTGATATTTACCATTAACCACTTCAGTGGTGTCCATTTAAACCCTGTACAGGCTCTGAACAGATACTGAATAAACAGCTCAAGACATTTAAATTAAATGTTGTGAAAAGTTTTTCATAAATAAAATGACTATATTCACAAATCTTTAAATTTTACTATTTTGTTTCACAGCAGCAAAAGCCATTCCTTGCATTGAACTTTAATTTGTGAGTAATTTTGTTTTGTGTACACATGATGCATAAGCGAAGTGTTCACTGGTTCAAGGTTTTATGGTTCATTTTATGTTACCATGTTGTAAAGAAAGAATTCTCTGTCAGCTTCTATACGTACATCTTAGAACATTTCACAACCAAAGTAGTAGTCTTACATGCAACTATTGTTTTCCCTCAGTAGTCTAGTTATTTAGACTCTCTTGCGATTCAGAGTGATCTCTTTTAGCTAATCAGAAAGTAGATTTGAAATTACTACAACATGAATTTTCAGATTTTTGAGGGAGTTGTTGAGGATGTAGGTAGCAATGAGGAAGAACATGATCCGCTTCCATCACATGTTCATGAAGATTGAACATCGTGGGGTTGTCATGAACACAAATAGACATATTTTCATGAGCATAGCCTCTGGTGTACAGCTAATTTCTGACAGCCATCCTACTAATGTTTTCAATTATTATTATTATTATTATTATTATTATTATTATTATTATTATTATTATTATTATTATTGTTTACTTAGTATTTCTCATTGTTACATAAATAAATATATATATATATATATATATATATATATGAGTAGGTTGAAGTAAGACCTGACCATTACTGGCTGTGTAGCGTCTAAGAGGAAAATTCAGAAGTGGACATTGTGTGTGTTCGTAAACCTACAAAATAGATAAGCACTAGTCTACAGATGACATGCTGGAAAATATTTTTGGGAAATAATAGGTCAGATATGGGTGGTGTGGTCTAGTAGATCAGGTATTACAAGCAAATCCCTTTTTACAAAAAACAATTAAATGGCATAAAAAAGTATTTTATTCCAGCTGGATATAACCATATGATTGTTTAGTAATTTGGGGTGCTCTAAACCCAAGCAAGACAATTACCTAACTAGACGTTCGCATATCAATAGCTTGCAGCCTAATTGAGCATTGTAACATTCAGCGGTGTTAATTGAAAACTTTAAATTGGAATTAACATTGTGAAGTAATGTAATAATTAAAATTATGCAATGAGTTGACTGAGACACTGTACTTCACATACCACAAATTTTCTTTCAACGCATTTCATACAACATAAAATAAATTGTCATATCACCCTTTGACAACCAGAAAATGTCAAATGATTTTCAGTGAATTTACATTACTCTGGCACCAGAAAACAAATTCAATATCAGAAACCTCATCAAAAATCCAAAAATAGACAAAATTCCTCTGGTAACGAAATCTGTCATTTATAGAATTAATTGCTGAGAGTGCATTGAAACCAGATTAAAAGAACACTTTAGGAACATCAAGCAAAAAGAAATGGATAAATCCGCAGTAGCAGCATATTTCTGGGATCATAACTACAACATAGAACATAAAACCCAACTGCTAAAATCAGTTTATTTGAATCGAGAATTAAATATCTGGGAAAACATATTAAGAAATCCAAAACACACTTAATGAATTAAAAAAACTATTTTTATTGGTTTTTTGATACTTCGTCACTTACATTTTATATTTTTGAAGGACTAGTTTCGGAAGCCATCGCCTCCATTATCATCCTCTTTCCAACACTGATAAAGTGATAATGGAGGCGATGGCTTACCTCAAAAATATAAAATTTAAGTGACAAAGTATCAAAAATATAAAATTTAAGTGACAAAGTATCAAAAAACCAACTACAAATAGTTTCATTCATTTTGATGTCACTGTTACTAAATTCCTCCAATCGCACATAACACAATGAATTTTGACAATCCATCAGATGAAAATGTTTTACTTAAATGTTTTACCTCATTGGATCATCGCCAGTTGTCTCATCTCTGGAGAACTATGATCATCTGGAACACCGAGGTTCTAGCCAGTTGGCAATTTTTTGATAATGCCTTCAAGTAAAGGCAAAACACGTTGAAAGAAAACTGCTATAAAGCAGCCTGCAATAATGCAATTGATAATGCCTCATTGTCATATATCATTCTATCCTTTTAATTTCACCAGAATCAGTAACCTTCTGTTTGTGAACGTGAGTTTGTTACTGTGACAGACATATGTTTGCGCGGATTCCAATGTCACACAGAGACAGCAGTAACCGTACGCACCTAGTTCCAAGAATTGACTCTGGGTTCTCCTCAAAGCTACTAGAAATCACTGAGACTGCAGTTCCAGTATGAATCAGAACATTCTGGTAATAGTCGTATAGGTGTGGAAAGCAAGTGAATGAGTTGAATAACAGTCACATTTGAGTTAGCAAGTGAACGGGTGTTAGTCCTTTTTACAGTACTAAATGAGTGTACTACTAGATTTTACCATGCCGAAGGTGTCCAGTGCTCAACTTATTCTTCTGGCTCAGAAATTAAAACAAGATTTCATAGATACTGATGGAACTGTTATTTGTTGTAATATTTGTGATTCAGGTATTTCGTTAGATGAAAACTACCAGTGAGATTGCATTGGACAGCACATTTCCAGCTCAACAAGACTCTTCAGGCAAACAAATCGCAGCAGCCTCTATTACGAAATGTGTTTTCAACAGAGTTCGTCAAAAAGCCAAACTTTTAAGGAAATCAACATTGAGTTGTGTGCAGCTCTTACACAAGCAGGAATTCCTCTCAATAAGGTGAACCACCCAGCTTTCATGGAATACTTGATAAATACACAAAGATGTGAGTGTAGAATGAAAATACTTGAAGAAAAAACTACATGGAGCGTGTACCTAGAAACCATACAAAGAATCAAGTATCTGATTGCAATGTGGGAATCATTGTGAATGGAATGATATGTTTTGAACATTTTAGTTTTTCCCTTATCAGGGGAGAAAGATAAGCCCATGTTAAAAAATACATGAGCTGCAGAAAGCTAATGCCAGTACAGTAATGCAATTAATTATGAACTTTTCTCAAAAACTCTGGCCTGCTGGTATCGAGCTTAAAAAATTCTTGTGGTTACAGACCAGCCTCCATACATGGTTTCAGCTGTTAACCAATTAAAGCCTTTATTTCCTAAGTTGAAGCATGCTTGGTTGATGTCCTTCATAGGGTTTGTAAATCCGTAAGGAACAAATACTGCATTGCAAATCAAGTTATCTGTGCCCTGAAGAAGATTCTGCTAAAAGCTTCGAATCATCGGAAGAACTATATGTAGTTGGTTTATTGACATTTCATCACTTACGTTTTTATATTATCGAGGGACTCGTTTCGGAAGCCATTGCCTCCATTTTCAACCTCTCTCCAACTAGCATCTGTTGTCTTTTCTCCTCTCCGGCAGTGGAACTACTTTGTCAAATTATCTACTGTTGGGATTTCAAAGTTCATTACATGGTCCTTATTTTTCCATATGAATGTGTTCTCCCATATTGTCAGTTTATTTTGGTTTATCACTCCTTTTAAAAATTTTGGATTTGGATCAGGTCATATTTTCATTCCAAAAATGAAATGCTACTGCTGACTTATCTTCTTGTTTCATTCTGATGTTTCTGAAGTGCTCTTTTACTCTAGTTGTATTTTTCTTTTAGTTTGACCTATGTAGCATTTTTCACAATTTTTTATTTGCTATATTCTGGATCTGTTAACTGATGGGATTTCATCTTTTGTTTTTGAATTTAGCAATTTTAAAATTGAGTGTCATTAGTAGGTGCCAAGATGATATTCTGTTCCTTAAAGATCTTTTTAAATTTATTAAATGTTTTTGAGTGATATGTGAATGAACTGAATATGCTGTTGCTTTCTTTTTCTTTTGTAAACGTGGTTGCTTCCTTAATGATTTTCTTTAGTTTAGCTTTTCTAATTTTCTTAAACACCAGACTTTTGTTGTATTCATTTTCTTCCGCTATGTGTAGTATGGCTTTTTGTTCTTTGAAGTATTCTTCTTTATCCATGGGTATGTTGATTAGTCTGTGTGTAACTCTGTTTATTGCATGTTTATGTATAATTGGGTTGCAGCTATTATTTTTTATGTAATTTTCGGAGTGTGTTGGTTTCCTGTAGATTCCAAATTTTATTTTTGTGATATTTCTGATTATACTTAGATCCAAGAAAGAGAGTCGTTCATTGAATTCCTTTACTGTTGTGAATTTGATAGTTGTTTCTTGCAGATTGAGTAATTGTAATGTATCATCTAAATTATCCAAGTAATGTTGTGGTCTACAAGGAAACACTGGCCTGCATCTTCCAAATTTCCTGGTAATTACTTGCTGGGGATCTTGGATCGAGTGTGCTATTATGTTGTGTGAGAATTTTTAAAAAATTAAAGAGTTTGTGCTTTCTTTGGATCCAGCCGACACAGGTGCAATTTCCAAGGCAGGTGCAACTTTTGTTACCAGAGAAAATACATAATTTGCAGACAGAACTATATTGTGTCCATAGTTAGAATTACCTGACTGCAGCTGTTAAACTATTAGAACAGGGTTTGGAAGAGAAGAAACATTGGAATATTTTTACTTCTGTGAGGGAACCGTTAGATGATTTTGTCAAAGACAAATTTGAGTTTAGTCTTCAGAAGAATCCGGAGGATTTCGCTAATCTGTAGAATTGCCATTATGACTGATTACAAGATTTGCCACACTGGTTTCTGTGGATTTCAAAAGAAGCTTTAGCATCTACAAAGGCTTTCTATCTGCTAATAGAAACAGACTTAATTTTTAAAATGTAGAGATGCTTTGTCTTGAAATATAACAGCTTCATGTGTTTTCCTTCTTCTAATGAGTGATAATTTGATGTATTTGTTTGTAATTCAATAAATTAGAATAGAGGAAAGAGAAATTGTTGAATTAGTTGAGTAAACCAGCACCTTTTTCTCCCCATTTTACCTTATTTGAACATCTTTTACCTTCCTCTTTTCATCTGAAATTTCCACCTAAAAATCCTAACCCTGGTGATCACATTGATCATCCCAACGATCCAGTGTTTCCTTCCATGATGCAGTTGCAGTGATATTTTCTCCTTCCACTTCTCCATTTGTTAAACTGAGAGATGTGGCCAGCAATGCCTGTTTTGTCTTTGTTGTTGTGTTTGTCTATTGAGAATAAGCACACCTCCAAACATTAGCAGAACCAAAATTGTTTTGTGACTTATGCTTGTGTCTGCAACAAAACAGTGGATAACCACTTACTCCTACATAATTTGTGTGTGTCTAGTTTTAGAGTAGAGTACTTGGGCATGTGGATCTTAAGCGTTCTCGAACCAAGCCCCCTTTGCCACAAACTCTGAGAACCATTTGCGCCTTCACATATATGAAAATGCTCATATCTGCATTCCTGTTTCTTAACAGAATGTAAGTCGACATCACACTTCCGATATAACATTTATATTTTTAATGAACTTTTGTGTTAATAGAAACTGCATACATTGTGTGTCATTGTGACAGAGTGCTGAGAAACCAACAATATTTACAAATCTAAGCTTAGCAGTAAAATGCAATTTAAACATCAAAGTTTACTTATTGAATGTCAGAGACCAAATGGATATTCATTTTCACACTAAACAATAAGGGTACTTTGCTTCTAACAATAAGATATGTGGTAGATGCATGTGGAGTTTTAATATCATCTGTAAGTTATATTTCTGGAGCACTGGTGCACAGGTTGGCTATGAATAACTGTAGCTATCAAGGTTATTGGCTGTACTATTTTTAGGCAACTTAGATATGTTCTGTCAGCACTTGTTTCAGCCTGTTCAATGTCGGACTTCAAAAGAATTTGTGCAGGATGTAAAGTAAAGAATATGCAAATACTTGAAGCAATAATCTGTCAAAAAATGTATCTGTTTTAAGTTTTTGGATATCCTGGCTTATGCATGATTAGATTAGATTTCAATCGGAGCATAATTCCTGTTTTCAAACATATAATGTAACATGATTTACTATCAACAGTGCAAGTTGTTTTACTAACTCGGATAGCAATATATGCCTTGTGTGCCCGCCTCGCTAGTGTAGATGGTAGTGTGTCTGCCTCACATTCAAGAGGTCCCGAGTTCAAATGTAGGTCAGGGTGAGTTACCTGGATAAGGTTTTTCTGGGGTTTTCCCTTATCCTGAAAGACAAATGTTGAGTAACTCTAAGCTCAGTGGACCCTGGACTCATTTGAACACCATTTCACCCATTTCATTCGTCTTATATGACTTAACGTTGGAGGACGTAAATTTAAAAAAAAAAATGCCTTGTGTGTCACTAACTTGATGACTAAACCCTTCAGCCTTATCGTTTCAGAACATACACTGCTGTCAAAACACCTAACCTGCTCTCATTAAGCAATTTTTTCAGATTCTTTTGTTAAATTAATGTTTGCATACTGGGTGGCATTTCTGAAAATATATGAACTTTGAAACATATCAGCTAACATGGAACACTTACTTGACAGACAATTTGTTGAATGGTGCGTAACATAAAAAATTAACAAATTACTTTGTTAAAGTATATTCTATAAAATTTTCTCAAGTTAATAATATAAACACCTGAATACATTTGTGCTCATTTCCCTGCAGCCTAAAATGTACCTATTAAAGACATATAAAATAAAAGATTTTTATATTATGGTCATTCTTGTACTTATTACAGTCCAGTCGTGTCTATTATAACACATGGTTCTGGGTTTAGTTTTTTAAGTTTTTAATTATTGAGCCATTAACATTGTTCCATGGGTTTTACCAGGCATTCAAATGCAGTGCACATCAGATTTTTCCTTATATGAACCGGCTTCATTTCTAAGGTAATGAAAATTAAACAGAGTATTGAATTGTAGTAGCTTTTTAGCACCCAGTGTGTACCGCTTTCACAAAAGCTAATTAGTAATTTGATTGCTTTGGTTTGTCCTCTTCTTTCTACTGTTTATTAACTGTTTTAGTACAAAATGAATGAGAAACATGAAAATTGCCTCCCAACTTTTTTGTGTGTATCCTATTTTAGTAAGCAAGTATTTTCCAGCATATTAAGTAACATTTTACTTTTGAGAAGCGTACAGCGTAATAGCCAAACAGTTTTTTATTTTCATTAAAATATACACCAAGCATATTTTTAATAGTTTTGAATAGTTTGTTTTAGTGTTTATTGCACAGAAAATTATCTTTGCTTCAAATTTTTTATAACTTTTAGCTGATATTTTGGTGCCTTCTTTTTACAAGTGATTTGCTTAAATAATGAAAATTATGTTCAAGTTACTCTGAAAGAAGATTCAAGTTTATGATACATACTTCTTTTCAAATTTACTGTTTTTGTTTCAGTACTTTGTGGACTACAAATTAAGTAAAGATTATACAGGAATACACTCAGACTATGGTGCAAATTTTCTACCCTATGTTGGCTTTGCTGCTCAAATTCCCAATCTTATATTTAACTGGATCAACATTTTTATACAATTAGGGTAAGGAATTATTGATTTGCATTATAAATATTTTCTATAAACTTTTGAGTCCATTTTTATTGCACCTCAAGTATTAATCTTTCAGTTTCTTCTGTGTTTTCAGATTACTAAGACACTTTCTGTTTCATTACAAATTTCACAGTTATATTTAAATTTATTTGTTTTTAAATTTTATGATTTTTCTAAAGTAATTTGCTGCATTGTTAGTCTGTTAATGTTAAGATGATAAACATCTGTTGAAAGATTTTGTTTTAACATTTTAGTTAGTAGTGGAGGAATATTGACATCAACTTTCGGTAAGAATGCTACGCTTTGCTATTAGCAATGTTTTTCTCCAATGTTAAACAATGCAAGTTCATGATACAGAAACAAAATAATCTGCAGAATTAAAGCCTCATTAAATCAGTGAAATTGTAGTAAACTTTCTTAATGTTTATTTGTATATGCTTTTTTCTTAGATTTTTTATTTGATAAAATTATGTATATATATTATTTATTGTATTAGTTATTTCACTTCACACAAGTAAAACAAATGGAAAGAGTAACAAAAATTTTGAGGGGAAAAAATGTTGTTATAGTTGGGATTCAAACCTTGAATCTGTACGTACTTGCCGAGTTTAATCAAATGCCTTATATGTCCTGAAAGAAAATATCCTAGCCATTACTTCAATTTTTTAAGTCCTATTCATTCCTTACAAAGAAATAGCTAATGTTAAGTCTTTAGTTTCAAGAAAGATTGGCACTCATGGACTAAAGTCATAATAAGTATCTTTGAAGAAAATTGGAAGAGTTTGAGTTTAACACTTTCTAAACTGTGGAAAATAAGCAGCAATAGTAAAGTGGAATCATTATTGTTCATTTGAAAGTAATGAGTCGTAGTTCAAAAACAAACATCAATGACATTATCAACAATTTACTGTTTCTGTACTATTTTAATTTGTATTCATTCTTTATAATGAAAAGTATTATATTGAAAAGCTACCTAATTTCAAGAAAGGGTTTGCTGCTCTGGGTGATAAATTATAAATTTCACTGAAGAGAAAAGGGTAAAATCACTTATCAGTGAGTTACGTTAGTTTCTGTACAATTGAAAAATGTTGAGATATTATTTACAGTCTAATTAAATGTGTATAGGTTGGCGTCATAATGATTTGCTATCTTTACAAATTTCATCATCTTATTAGAAATATAAATGTTAAGCATTACCTTGATTATTTTCAGTTCAAGTGCACAACCATCATTTTTGAAGATGAGTTAAATATACAGTCATGCCATGGTCGAGTAATTAGACTGTTTAGCTCGCACCAAGGCGGCCCAGGTTTGATTGCAGGCAACCACAAAGTGAGATTTGTGGTGGACATCATGGCACTGGGGCAGGTTTTCTCTGGGTCCTCCAATTTCCCCGCCATCATTCCACCAGATGCTCCATTATCATATTTCCCATCATTTAACTCACCCACAATCTGTCATCCACTTCTCTCACCATCATATCAGGCATCGGGCTGATCATCCATCTTGGATTCTCTCTCTCACTGATCCAGAGATTCCATTCCTCAACCTACCACCTACAGGCATAAGGGTTAAGAGGAACCAGAATGCCCTGACACCATGTTGTGGTATAATAGGGCAGTTGAAGAGTTAAGTAGATAAAATTTCCTCTAGCTCATATAAGAGAACTTTCAGATTCATGTGCTTAAACTCAGTTCTGTAAAATGAGATATGCTTAGTTCAGTTTAGATTGGCCAGTCCCTAGCTGAATTTGCACCAGTAATGTCTCAAGCTTCATATACAAAAAAGAGATTTCATGATTTCTTAAGATATGTTGATAGCCATCTGCGATTACCCAGGATATGTTAGAAAACAGCATATTCTAGATTACAATACAAACTTAGCAAAAATTATAAAAACGACCTAACTTATCACAGATGGTGAACCTATGATCGAAAACCATTAAACTTTTATAGGATAATAAATAGAGAATGAGATGAGAAAGATGTAGACCAATGTAACAGGCACGAGAGGGAAGGAATGGCTTGGATTAGAACAGGATCAATGTTTTTAAGGGAACTAAGTGGTATCAGGATAGGAATATGCAAATCATGTGGAGAAACAAAAAGTACAGTTCATATTCTGACAGAGTGCAAAGAGCTAGCAGCATGGAGATAGGAGAAGATACAAAGCAACTTGATAGCTATAAAAATGGTTACAGGGAAAAATGAAAGTAGAAATAGAAATATGGTCAACCTGTTTTGGAAAGCTAAAGAGAAGTGGATGAGAAAAGAAAAAATGCCGGAACTAGAGGAAACAGGTAGTAGAGTAGATGACTGAATAGTGACTATGCCACTCAGCAATGCTAGAAGGCCTGGCTGCCAAGCAGGCTGAGCTAGCTAGTGTGAAAGATGGCACCAAGTAATTTACACAACTAGGTTAAGAAAAGAAGGATTGAAAACATTAGGATTCTTTAAGTTAATTGGGAGTCGATTAACTTAATTTATACAACAACACTGTTTTCAACACTTCCATGAAAGGATTTATTAGGATTCTTTTTTAAATGAATGATGGCTATTTTCTTCACAAATACCATATAGTGAAATTTGGACCTAAATAGTTAACATAAGAATATTGGATAGCTACATAGTGCTGTAGTATTTATACATTACTGAGATATTCTTAGATGCTGCTGCCTGCCTAAAACATTTTGCAGGGGGCATTTAAAGATCCCAGTATTTTCAAAAGATGGTTGTGATTTCACTGTTAGTATAGACAAAGAAAATATGTTCTGTTACTGTGTGTCCAAAATAATCCTTGAATCCGCCCAACAGATTTGATTCCACCTCCTCTAATCACTGTTTTTCTCAGTGGGGTTAACCCAGAAAATATCTCATATAATACTGGAATATACAAAATAATACTAGTGCAATATATTTAATATTGGGGATCAGATGGACTCTCATTAAAGCGATCCTGTTATGCTATACTTTTAGTGAATATTAGTTTTGGTCCTTTGTTATGAAAACGGTATGTTGTAAGATCCTTTTAAAAATATAGGGCATAGATTGTATCACTGAAAGGGTGTGTTCTGATGTTCTTGTTACTTAATTTCTCTCTCACTTGTGTTATGAAGGAGTATTTTTGTTTACAATGCGGCCGTTGGATCTCCGGCCCTGATGTTTTGTGGTTGCAGGCGGCAGAGCGGGAAGCTTAATAGTACCAACATACAGTAATGCGCAATTGAAAACATATCCTCAAAATTATCTTTAGAATGAAAACATAGGACTATATTAGCTTTAAAACATTGAAATCCTAATTGCAATTTCATTATCATGCAAGATATTCATTACAACATCACACTATTCAAATATTTCGTTCACACCTTTCACGCACACTAACTGCTTCTGTTGGTAGTAATGGGATTCTCTACATCTGGTGTTGTCAGCAAGTTAAAACTGTCTGCTAATGCCAATCAGCATTGTCACTGCTATGCATGGCTTCTGAATCCAACACAGTGTTGCCAGTTTAATTGTGTTTGGACCACGTGGCTTCAGTTGCTTGCACTGGTGAAGTTTCTTGGTTGTTTTGTGTGTGTGAATTCAGATTTTTAGTGTCCGTAAGTCCGATATTATCACTATTATATGACTACTGGTTCGTGAAATATGCAAATGCGTGAAATATTTAAAATATGTATGTTCCTCTGCTTGAAATTCCTGCTAAAGAACAGCCCGCTTCCCCCTCTCGAGAAATGTCAGAGCCGGAGAATGGGCGGCCAAACCGTAGTTACACAGACGAAACTTACAGGCTATTTTTCAGTTGTAAAATACCTACATCTAACTGTATTTTCAATTGCCCATTTATAAATTTATTTTAATTGCAAAACTTGGTGGCTACAGGCAAAATTGTAAGCTATCTTATGTTTCAAAACCATGCCTAAATATATTTCTACTTCATACATGCTGTTCTAATAATTTTTTATTATGTATAAGGTATCATTAGTCATTTCAGTACCATCCTCATAACTTAAACACATTTAGTCAAAGATTTTTATATATATTGTAATAATTCTGTAGAATTATGTAAATTTTGCTAGTCCTTTTATTAATCTGTTACAAAATAAAGCAATACAACATCCACTCTTACTTGGAGAATTTTACTTTCAGATGTTTGGAGCCAGACATTTAAACATTTTGTCCGGATGTGGAAATTGCAATTTTTCTTCTCTTTATGGACAGTTTCATAATTAAATAACTGATGTATCCATATATGAATTTTTTAGGAATGTTATGCACAGTTGATGCCCCATGAAAGCATATATGATGTCTTTCAAAAGGATGGGTCAACATGTTAAGCTTCACTCGAGTTCAATCTTATAAGTTCATTAAAGGCTCACAGTATAAAGTACTATAACAAAGGATTCTAGTTACCATGTTTGCCAGACCAAACCCTTGTAACTTTTATCTGTGGGGCAGTCTAACGGGAAAAGTGTAATGAAGTTTTGAAAATTGATATGGTAGATTTGCACAAAGTATACGAGGTGTGGCAATTAAATAACAAGACTGGCATCAGAAATATTATTTATTGCAAACAAAGCTACAATTTACTTTTATCCCCTGATACAGAATCCATGCATCATTCTTCCACATATCCAGTCTTTTCTTCCTTACTCCTTCCCTAAGCTTGATTAGGACTTCTTTATAGGATTTCGGATTGACCCTCAGGGATCCATTCAGTCATGATAACACCTCTGATATCGAAAAAAATGATAAGCATTGCCTTCACTTTTGACTTGGCATGTTCTTCATCTTCAACCTCTTCCTCTGAAAACCATGTGTGCCATTCAAATACTCATGCATGTGACAGTATTGTCACCAAACACTTTCTTTAACATATGAAAACATTCCTTGGGCAACATTTTTAATTTCACGATGAATTTGAGGTTAAGAGATGAATTCAATTTTTAAGTTCACCATACTTGCAGCACTACTACAAAACAATGTCCTCTACAACCAATGCTCAGAGGCAAACTAAAGCAGATAGAGTAACGAAACCAATGGTGGTTGGTCTTGAAGGTTCAAGGTTCAACTGCATTCCACTACCAATCTTTCACCTTGTGTCTGTGCAATAGGAAATGCGCAGTCTCATTTAATTGCCATATTTCGTGTATGCAAGAGTACATTGAAGCACAAGTCATTTTCAGATGCTAATTTAATGCAAAAGACAAGATTAATTAATGAATTAATTAAATATAGATGTTTTCAGTGTGCGTGATTGGAGAAACCAAGTATCAGTGACATCAAAACTAAAACTTCAAGTTACATTTGCATTAGCTTATTTGTTGTATCTGCTCTTGGCGGGCGAGCAGTGTTCCTTGGAATTGGTTTTTGATGTGCCATCCTGTACATTTCTTGAGGTGTTTGCTACCATAGAGTGCCCAACATTAATTAGTCCATCTGTAACTTAATCATTGCATGTACAGAGTTAAAATTTTATGGTATTAAGCATATGACGAAAATTTCAGGCACATTTAAAATCAGACTGAAATTGATACAAAGTTTATGGGTACCAATGATTAGGTAACATCTGACAATAGCACAGTATTCCTATCTCATAACAGGTTTGCTAAAATTGAATGCAACACTTAAGTTTTTATCTTGTTTCTGTTCATTGAAAAAAAAAAAAAAACTTTTTAATTGCTTAATTAAAATTTTCCATTACTATACAAATTTCTTTATTTTTATAATGGTTTTTGACAATCTACAAAATTATATTGAGTTAATGGTCAGCTGAAAGTGTGCATGCTAGCAGACTTGGTAGGCATTTAAAAAAGTGCTGTACATCACATATTAACAAAAATTTGATTATGAGAAACTGTGTGCAAGATAAGTGCTGCGTTTGCCCACAATTGCACAAAAATAGTGTGATGTTTCAACCGAATGTTTAGCAAGGGCAGAGTCATGACTTGATTTTTTAGAATGTGCCTGGGAACATTGTCATTGATTGATTATCTTCAGGAAGGATAAAACAACCAACAGTGAGTATTGTGCAAACTTGTTGTGGTGTTTGAGTGATGTAATCAAGAAAAAGAATTGCATTTGGTGAAAAACAAAGTTTTGCTTCATCAAGACTGCAGTATTTCACATTTTGTTAGTGCCATGGTCAAAATTAATGAGTTAAATTCCAATTGCTTTCTACTTTGTAATTATTTTCTGTTTTCAAACTTGAAACAATGGTAGTAAAAGGTTTGCCAGCAATGAAGAAGTAGGGCCTGTGGTTGACTATTTTGAGAAGTTTTGATAGCTCTCACTATTAACAGGAGATCAAAGCTGTAAAACGTTACTGTGAAAAGTTGTCAAGCGAAAAGGAGACTATATAAAGAAATATATTTTTTTCCAATTTTTTTTTTCTTTTTTTCTTTTTTTAGCTTGGGTACTACCCTTGTATATGACTCAGTTATTTAATCTCCTATATTGTGCCATAAATTATCTGCACTAAATATAAATTTGATAATTTCTGGCATCACACAGAACTTGAAAGTGGTTACTGTATGTGCAAAACCATATCTATTCTTTTACTCGAACTGTAACGATCAGCAGCTATGTTGGCAGATGAGGAAGTATGTACAGTGGTATTCACTAATGACACAGACCATGTTCACCAGTGGCATTTGTGCTGTTGGCTGTCATACAGAGAAACATACGTTTACCAATTAGACATTAAAGTGCTTTTTTGACAGTGTAGTGATGTGTGTTAAAATTAATAGTTAAACACATAGAATTTAGTGTAAGTAATGGAAGAAAAGGAGAAGAAACTCTAGTTTTACACAAGCAGGTGAGGAATGCAATGTGTAAGGTTTATTCCTTCTATAAGAGAGAGGCATCTGCCAACAGGTCATTTTGCAGCATTACCAAAAGCAGTGAATGCAGAGCTGAAGCTTTAGCCTAGATCTGAGAACTGTGCAACCAATTTTTCAAGAGGACAGTTTATCAGAACAAGCCTCTGGTAATCCAATGTTGCTGGCAAAAAATAGGTAAAGGCAGAAACCTACAGCTGGAATGGATGACTTTGACTTTAACATCCTCCATTATAAAGTTTAAAATTTATATGTAATATGCCTTTTTTTTTCTTCTCCCAGAATTAGTTTTGAAAATTAACTTAAAAACCTTACTGCTATTTTGCAAATTATTGTTAGATCATGATGTTGTAATTCAGCAATATTGCCCACTTTCAGTACAAAGTGTTTTGTTGTTGAATATGAAATTAATCCATACAAAATGTGTAAATTGGCAGTGCAGTGTTTAAAGAAATTCAGTATTGACAGCAGTAAATAGAAACTTACAATACAATTACATAAGGAGGTATTAAATAATATGAGTATAGAATGTGTATGTGCAACTATTTTTAAATAACACACTAAATCATGTTACATAGCTTTTAATGGTTTTTTTTTCCCCAAGGTGAATTGCTACCTAACTTCTAATATTTTATAGAAATGAATCTTAAATGCTGTTGTCTTCCTAATCCCTTGTCTCTTATACCTACTACATTTTGTATATATAATTTTCACATTTATATCTGTGTAACTGAAATAATATTTCCTGCAAGAAATTAAGAACAACAAATAAGGTTTAAGATGTGAGGAATATAGTGAATGTGGTTTATACATACATGCATTATAATCCCTTTGCGTTAGGGTACACAATTGGACTATAGGGTCCAATAGTCTGTTTCACACACTCTCTTTAATTGTTGAAGGGAAGTTTGCTGTAGCTTGAGGAAGCACACACAACAGTGTGACAATGCAGGAATACAAGCTCTGCCTCTGTCTTTTTGTGAGCAACAGCCAAATTAGCGGCCAGTCACTATAATATGTATAAATATTTTGCTCTTAGTTGTTATATTCTCTGGTTCATCATTTCTGTGTGCTAATACATGTAGAATCTGCCTGTTTTATAAACTTCACATTTTCATAATGCAACAATTCCCAGGGTGTAATTTTTTTTTTTTTTTTTTTTTTAGTTTTATTTAATTTTTGCATTAGTTTCTCTTAGCAAAAGAAACTAGGGTCATATAAAATGTTATGCTAAATGTTTTGACATTAAAGACTATCTTTTTTATTTTTAGGGGTGATCTTACTACACGGATAGTATGGAGTATATTCGTGGAAGTAATTGTGTTTATTGTGACCGTAATACTAGCAATGTGTGATTCATCACAATGGCCTGGTGTATTTTTCTGGATAACCATGGTTTGCATTGTCATATTGAACAGTAAGTTGTATACCAGTGTTATTTACAATTATTTTTAACTGTATTTCATTCCTCTTGTTAAGTGAGCATGCTTTTGGATGTGCAAAATGATCTGTTTTGCATAGATTTCAGAGATTGGCTTACTTTCACTGACCTTGTAATTCTAAGAGCTGAAATTTGGTAAAAAAATATATGAATGCAGCATTTATAACAATGCCACAAATATGTTTATGAAAAATAAGCAAAAATTCCAGATGTCAAATCAGATCCCCATTTAAGAATGGATGAAGATAGAAAAATAATTTTTAGAGCAGTGAAAGGATCATTGACAGCAGTTGAATGTTTTGTGATTCAGATGTACATAATTATGGAATTTTTTTTAACTGTCAGACCTGCTGACAGTAGAAATACTGCTGCAAAGTACACAAATTATACACCAAAATAGTTCCTTTGTTGGAAGTGTTGAAACCAGTGTTGTTATAATAAATTAAATTTAAAGGGAGTCGATTAATGACACTAAATAACATGTTTCCGGAACATGTTTCAGAGACTGCCTCCATCCTCAACCGGCCATCGACTGGTTCTCATTGGTGTAGTTGATGATATTTTGTCATAGGTCTTCTCTGGTGGCGATTCAAGGAACTTGCTGAACAAATCTTTTTGGGGAATGTCGAAATTTTCCTGTTTTTTGAAATGAAGATTTGTTCCCATGTGGATAGTTCTTGTTTTCCTGATGTATGTTTTAGTAGTTTTGGTTCTGGATTTATGTTGTGGGTTTTTTAACAAAAATGCGTGGCAACTTCCGATTTTTCTAATTGTTTATATTTTATGTTTCTAAAGTGTTCCTTTGCTCTTGTTTCTAAATTTCTTTTGGTTTTTCCCATATAAATTTGACTACAGTCACTGCATTCAATTTTATATATACCAGATTTTTTGTTAGATGGAATGACATCTTTGATGTTTGAGCAAATTAGGTTTTTTAAGGAGAAATGGTTGACTGGTGCTAGTTGAATGTTTTGTTTTTTGAAGACTTTTTTGAATTTATCAAAGGCCCATGGATGGTACTTTTTTGTCTACTAATGATTTGGGAAAGTCATTTATTGTGCTATTTCAATAATTTTGTTGTATTCTGTTTTGTATTCTTCTGCTGTGATAGGGATGTTGACCAGTCTGTGTACTAAACTATTGAAGATTGCCTGTTAGGGGGATCTTGTGTTGTAGCCATTAGCTTTTATGCAGTTGTCTGTCTGTGTTGGTTTTCTGTAAATGCCAAAGTTTAGTCTGTTTTTATTTCTCATTAGTTTTAGATCCAAAATTGGTAAATACTAGTCTTTTTCTATTTCCACAGTGAACTTGATGCTTTTTTCTTGCATATTTAAAAGTTTTAGGGCATCACTGAGGTGTTTTTTTGGTACTATTGCAAAGATGTCATCTACATATCGTTGCCAGAGTTTGAACATCCAAGGAAACCTTTGGTGATCCTTATTTCTAATGCACTCATGTACAGATCAGCCAGGAAGGGTGATAGGGGGTTGCCTATTGCTAAACCTGAAGTTTGGTGGAAATATTTTGTTTGAAACTGGAAGAAATTCTGTTCTATGCATAATTTGGTTAGTTCAATGTAATCTGAAATTTCAGGTGATGACATTCCAAGTGATTTGAGCCAATTTTCTATCAACGGTGGGAGTTGATTAACTGGTATACTGGGAAACAGTGATTTAACATCAAACGAGACTAGTGTGTCCTCTTCTTGTAGTTCAGTATCCTTAATGTGTTCTATAAGTTCATAGGTATTTTTGATGCTTAGGCTGTTGAATTTTGGAAATGAGTTGAAATCTCAGAAAAATCAGCAGTTGCCATGCATTTTTGGGAAAAAAACCACAACATAAATCCAGAACCAAAACTACTAAAACATACATCAGGAAAACAAGAACTATCCACATGGGAACAAATCTTTATTTCAAAAAATAGGAACAAAGTATTCAAATTCAACATCCCCCAAAAAAGATTTGTTCAGCAAGTTCCTTGAACCGCCACCAGAGGAGACCTATGACAAAATATCATCAACTACACCAATGAGAACCAGTCGATGGTCAGTTGAGGATGGAGGCAAAATCTCTGAAACATGTTCTGGAAACATTTAAAAGTAAGTTTTGTTTAGTGTCATTAATCGACTCCCTTTAAATTTAACCAAAATAGTTGTTGATTACCTTTTGTCTATCATGTGTTAGTTTTTGTTGTAAGATTTGTCTTTCTCTGTTAATTATCACCTCCTGTTTCCTTTCATTACTATCGTTTCATTGGACCTGGATTTTCTTAACCTCACTTCAGTATTTCTTGTACATCGTCCCTTACCTTCTATCCACTTTCCCTATTACAAATTAGTAAATTTTATTAGCCTCTGTTTTCAATACTTCCATTACCTATTATTTTGTTACACATGTTCAAATCTCCTTTACTTCTCACAACCCTATTCTAATTCCCCTTCCCTTTTTGCAATTTGCCTAGCCATTTTAATTTTTCATGATTTGCCAACATTTTAACTTTTCTTAACAATTGTCAATCTCTTATTTCAACTTATTACTGTCACTTCAGTCAGCCTTAACCTCACTTTTTCAATGTTTTTCACATACTGTTCTCCCCTTTTCTTGCCTTTCAAATGTATGGGCATATATGAAGAAAGAAGCTAAAAGCAAAGAATTGGCTACATCATAGGAGTTTTTCAAAAAAAGTTCAAAAGCTCATATTAGATGCTACAGGAGTGTCGGAAAGAACAGTGAATAGAATTGTTAAAGAACACAAACAAAAAAAAAAATGAAAATCAGGTCACATCTTTTGTAACTCCAGGTAAAAAGCATCTGAAACAGGTAACAGATCTAGCGGACTTCTACAAATGTGTTAGAAGAACAATTCAAAATTTTTATGTTAGGGAGAAAAGTACTTCTAGAATAGCTAAATTACTCCTTTAAGAGAAAGCATTAACCTTTAGGGCAGCAAATCATTCTTAAACAAAATAGTGAGAGAAATGAGTTTTAAGTGGACTAAAATAGAAAACTGCTTATAGAAAAACATGACATTCATTCTAAACAAGAAGACTATCTGAAAGCCTTACAAAAGTATGTTAGAGGGAGATAGCTCCGATTTCCAATGGCGAAAGGCTAATCATTGTTCATGCTGTCGTTGAACGTTTTGCTTCCAGTGGCTTATTCATGTATAAATCAAATCAGAAATTGGGAGATTATCATATGAAATGGACACATCTACTACTTTAAATGGTCAAAAACAAAGTGCATTGTATATGTCGCCAAACTCTGTAGCTATTTGATAATCAGCTATTTTATAACACTTAGGAGATAAAGCCACCAATTCAAATTCCTTGAAAACTTGGCTCTCAGATAAAAGAATAGCATACTATGAAAACATAACTAAATCCAAGTTAATAAAAATGCACAACCCTAAATATGTAAGGTAATTAATTGGTGGACAGAATTATGGAGGAAAATGGCCATACTTCATTAAGACTGCCATCATATCACCCAGACCTTAACCCAATTGAACTAATCTGAGCGGATGTTAAACAGTGGGTCAGAAGCCAAAACGCCATATTCAAACTCAATGTCAAGCGTTTTTGCTACACATGGTTTTGAAGCAATGGGTGTAGAAAAGTGGCAAAATCTTTGTCAGAATGTAAAAGAAATGGAAGACCATTACTATAGTAAAGACAGTAGAGTAGAGAATACAATTGAACAGTTTCTAATTAAAGGTGTTGCAGATAGCAGTGGTAGTGATAGGTTTTGGATAGAGTCAACATGAAAAATTCAATGTCATGGCCAGGATCTGAACCACGGATCTCCCGGTTTCTGTCCAGTTGCTTTTAACATTTAACCATTATATAATGGTTTAATGATGATGCCTGGGAATCAAGTACTTGCAATAGTAAGTCACCACAAACGGTGTATCTCAAATACAAGTACCCTTAATGGTTAACCAGGAAAATGAGTCAATTGGAGAATTTAATGTCATGCCATGATTGGCCATGTTAACTTAAAGGTTACGAGTGACCGGAGGGAAACTGGGAGATCCGTGGTTCAGATCCCAGTCGTGGCACTGAATTTTTCAGGTTGACTCTACCCAAACCTTAGCCTATACCCGGCTTGTATGGAGGAACGATTAATTTCCATCAGTTAACTTAATGGTTTAACGATGAAGCATGGGAAGCAAGTGCTTGCAATAGTAAGTCACTGCCAATGATGTAACTCAAATATGAGGACCCCTAGCGGTTTACTGGAAAAACATACGAGTCAATTGCACAATTTAATGTCATGACGGCACATAGGTCATGGTAGCTCTAAGGTTAAGAGCGACTGGACAGAAACTGAGAGATCCATGGTTCAGATTCCGGCCATGTCATTGAATTTTTCAGGTTGACTCTGTTTTAATGTGTAGAATCACCTTTCAAGAGTTGCTACTGCAGTTTTTAAACTATTGTTCTGAAAACATATTCTCTAAATTTTTTAATAAAAAAAGAATTTTATGCTGTAACAATTTATATTCTGAATCTCTTCACTAGAGCAAAGTACACTAAATTCACTTTTTAGTTTTGCCTTTTCTATGAAAGGGAAGTATTTGGCACACTTTTGACAGCGATTGGGAAACTTGCACTTTGAATCATCGGTTGGCAGAATTAATTAAATTAAAGCACTCATAAAGGTTCAGTTGCACCAAATATTTCTTCAGCTTGCTGAATAATTATATTACATTATTTTATGGCGCATATTGCTGTATTAACAGTTCATATTCTCCTCCTGGAGGTGTTACATATTACAGAACTACCATCTGATGTGTTTACTAGTTCATTCCTAATGTCACTGATGGCAGCTACAGATTTATGAAGCCCGCCTCTGTAGCATAGATGGTAGCGTAATCTGCCTCACGTTCAAGAGGTCCTGAGTATGAATCTTGGTCAGGGTGAGTTACCTGAATAAGGTTTTTTCTGGGATTTTCCCTTATCCTGAAAGACGAATGTCAGGTAACTCCAAGCTCTATGGACCCTGGGCTCATTTAAGCACCATTTCAACCATTCCATTCATCATCCGATATGACTTAACTTTGGGGGATGTAAATTACAAAAACAAATATTACGCAAATAAAAATATTTGTAACAATCTCCACTTAACTTAAGAAGTTGATAATTCCTTCTTCTTTAGAAAAATCAATTTCAAAGGTGATGTGCCTTCGAAATCAATTTTTCTAAAGAAGAAGGAATTATCAATTTCTTAAGTTAAGTGGAGATTGTTACAAATATTTTTATTTGTGTAATATTTGTTGCTTCACTGTGACTAGCTTTATTTTCTGTGTGTACAAAAACAAAGTTTATGAAGATATTCCCTCACATATGTCACTTATAATTTTCTTATCTAAAATGTTGTAAAACATTTCTATGAAAAGCATTACTTGGTCAAAAAATGAAAGAAGAAAATAAATTCCTCATCTTCAGGGAAATGTTAGTCCAGTTTTCTTTATTGCACAGAATCCCATGAACAGTCTTGTTAAATAATTTTGAAGCACTCTATCAGGAATTCCTGGCACTGATAAAGACACTAGTGTACTCTGAAAATTCTATCTTGTTTATCATGTTAACGGTAGTCTTATGTGACACACCCTCTGAACCAAATCTATTCTCTTGCTAGACAAAGATAAAAAAGTTAAATTGCTGATAAATTGACAAAAAGTCCTGATGGCGAGCATTCTTGTGTAATGAGGCTAAGCTGGTGTGTGCTTAGCAGTGTACAAACTAATTAAAGTAGAACCAGATTTACCCAGATCAACTGGATCAGGGCCAATCCAAGTTAACGAAAATCCAGGTTATCCAGGGAATGAAGGAAAAATGGTAAAGAAATAAACATGCACATCACAAATTATTTTTAGTGGAGCTTAGAAATTACTATTGCTTCATTTTCACCTAAAAAGCATATATACGTTATTTACTGTAATAGCCTATGCATTTGCACTGTACACAATATTGCAACAAAGTAGTTGGTAGTAAAAAAATGCAGTGCACTTTTGCTGTGTCAGTTTAGTGTACCACTTACAAACAGTACCATCTCACATACACTTTAATGTTAGAATTTATTTGGCAATGTTTTGGCTTGACTCTCGAAATAAAGCATCAATTTCCTTAAGTTTATTACTGCTTGTGCGTGGGTCATAACCACAGCTACTTCATCAATACTGTCTGAATCTGAATACTTTTCATTTTCAGTAACACGTATGATGCAATAATGCCTTCCTCTGTAATCGGTTTACAACCTTGTCATTGTCAATTTGTAACCTATTGTCAATATGAATGATTTCTTCTTGGGAGATCAGTGAGGTAAGTGCTAAATCACTGTCCAAGCTTTCGACAACGCACTCTATCGCCATCATTAAGGACCTTGCCGAGTCCGGTATTTATAGCTGTGCGGCAGGTGCTAGAGACTGCTTCATGCGCTGCCGTTGGTTGCCATTGACCAATGAGCATTGAAGGGGGTAGGTCAAGCAGTTGCTGATGAGCGGTAACCAGGTTTTGCTCAACTGAAGCTCTTCATCCTTGTTGTAGTTATTTTTATTGGTTTTAATATACAAAGCTTCCTTTATGATTCTGGTGTAGTAATTGCTGCACTTTTCTAGGATTTATGTAGAGTGGAAATTGATCTTGTAACCTTTATCATAAACATGCTGTGCTACTGCGCACTTTTCCAGGTAACACAGCCTGATGCAATGTTGGTGTTCCTTAATCCGCTCTTCCACAATCCTCCCTGTCTGGCCAGTGTATATTTTACCACATTTACATGGTATTTTATAGATGCCGCCAGCCCAGAGATCTTTCGTCAAAAGCTTGGACAGTGGTTTAGCACTTAACTGGCTGATCTCCCAAGAAGAAATCATTCATAATCAATGCCAGGAAAGCTTCAAGTCTCTATTGTCAGTATCTTCATAAACATTGGAACGGCCATAGATGTATTTAAAAATGTATATAAAATCGTCTTCCACATTTACTTTTTCTTCTTCAGTCTTGTTTTCTGGCAAGTCACACACACCAGGCCACATGACTTTCCATTACTTTGTTGAAGTTTCTGTTCCAATCTGATCCCCGGCAGGTGGGGTGGGTGCAGTGAATTCACCTGCCAACAAAAGAGTTTGAGTAATGTCCGTACTGAGAATAACAGTGTATCATCTGTAAAATAAGTCTTCATTTATTATGCTAAACAACATAATTTTATTTATTACAACAACATTGTTTTCAACACTTCCAAGAAAGGAATTATAACATAATTTTGTTTTTCAAAACTGGTCCAGGTTATGTGGACATCCAGATTAAAGAGGTCTGGTTAACAAGATTTTATTGTACATGGTTACATATCCTTTACAATTTTATGGACTCCTTGCTTCACTCCTTGGAATGCAGATCCATCATCATATATTTGAGAGACCAGTTTATCTTTCAGTTAGCAGAGCTCCAATGCTTCTAATATGCTTTGGTGCAGATCTTTGATTAAGTATATGAAATCATGAAAATGTTCGCATTACTTTTGATCCCTGTACAAACGGAAGAACCATTGCCATTATATAGAATAAAAAGAAGTATTTCAGAAAGTGGAGTGCCATTGTTACTAAAATTAGGCAAGTGAGTCAACCTTGTATATACTTTTCTCCACTTACAAGTTTTTTATGAAGACACCGGATGCATCATCAGTCTACTACAGAGCTGACGATAGGGGAGAAGTCCCCAGAAACTAGTCTTCATAAAAAACTTGTAAGTGGAGAAAAGTATATACAAGGTTGACTCACTTGCCTAATTTTAGTAACCATTGCCATTGTTTACTTCATCCTGGAAGATTTCTTTGTAAACTTGGTACATACTCTACTAACTTATTTTGTAATATTGCTAAGTATATTTGTTTACTTTTGATTCTTCAAAAGATTTATTTAAGCTATTTAGCTTATTAATTTATACACTAAATCCAAGAATACACCTCTGTTTAGTGATTCTTCTCTTTTATTATGTCCTCTTAGAGCAGTTTCATGTTTTCCACAGTAGGCCGTCAATAATTGTATTAAATGTCCATCCATTTTTCTGGATTAATTCATTGTGTTGTGTAACATAACCATTATTTTTGGCCAGTTTGTGTTCAAACATCAAATTTTCCAAATTACATTTTAAAAAGTTTCCAGTGTGAGAACTTGTTTCATGGGACTTAATTCTGACATGTGTTTGTGGTCACGAATACCATGATGTCCCTGTAGCATCACCACCAAACAACAAACAGTTAAGCAAAACAACAGTATCTTGACATCCTTAGCTGTCATCCATGTTTCTTATAACCAGTCTGGATGAAAGAATGTGATTGTGATTTATGTCTCTATATTAATAAAACATTTGGGTGTTTAGGGTCTAACTGTTCAACACAAATTTTTTCTTGGTCACTCAATGTGTGAAATGGTATTAACAAAACATCTACCTTGTTCATAGCAAAAGAAAGTCAAAAACGAATAAACCAAGCAAACTAATAATGACTGCACACTGTCAATGTATCTGACAAAACTGAAATAGCTCTGAATCCTCATTAGAACTAGCCACGCTCTCTCTTTCCTATCTCTTATCCAGCTACTCATATTGTGCTGTGAATGACCTTTTCACTTCAAGCCCCAGTTCAGAGAGTCACGAGCTCTGTGCTGCTAGGTGTGCTAACTTAACAGTTCTTCATGGCACTATGTACAAAGGGACAAAATTGCCACATTAAAACTAGCTGATGACAGATTCAAATCAATATACTTTTATGGTAATGATGGTAGCCCCATTTTTAGGTTTTTCCTTTGGGATTAAGCCTTGGTATCCTCAAAGTTCGGGATGCTCCTTCAGCCTTTTTAACCTTTTTAAAATTCACAATCTCAAGGTCACATTGCTGTCTTCACAGAAAGGTCTGGTTACCCAACTAAAACTGATGTTTTGTTTTAACAGATACCAGGGATCTTCAGGATCTCCCTCCCCTGTAATTGCATCATAATTCCTAGGGGGTCCTCCAAAGAGGCCACCTTGGCCTGACCTGAAACCAGCAGTTTCCGTAATTGAATGACTCTTGATTGTTTTTAAATATTGTCACAGAAGTGCCTCCAAGATTCCCCTGAGGCCCTCTTAATCTTTCTTTTATACTTTCTCTGGGATTCTTTGGAGTACCTTGTTGCCAACACTTAACTCTGTATACTGTGTGCCCAGGACAAGAAGGCAAGCTAGAGGAATAATAGTAATAGTAATTTTTTTTAATAGTAATTGTAATTTATTTCCTTTTACATCAACAAATGGAAATACAAAATCAAGATTACAATTATAAAATCCATACTGAAATATGCCATATATTCCTAAATCCTATCATGTTATCATGTTGCCCACCATTGAATAGTAATTCAGCCCCCATACACCTAACCCTAGGTTTTTGTGTAATGGAGGCCCTCTGCTCCTTTTTACACTTCCTGCCATTTCACCTATCTCACTCTACATTTTTCTCTTAATTGTTCTTAGCCATCTCTCTTTAACTTTCCCTAAATAATTCCCTATATTTCTCCTGTTCTTTTCTCCTTTTACTGACAACATTTTTCTAATTACTACTTCACCCCCCAAACTGTCCCATTTACGTAGCCAAGCCTGCTCTCTCCATATCTTTGTTTGACTACAATTTAATATACAATGGAAATCTGCATTCTCTTCTCCACACAATGAACATTTATCTAGCTCCCTCTCTTGACCTATACCTTTCAAGTTTCTCACTCCTGTTCTCGCCCAAGCAAAACCTTCTCGCCCTAACTTACTACATATATCTATATATCCTTCCCTCCCCCAGGTTATTTTTATTTCTCTATATAATCTTAGTGAGCTTTTGTCACTTGTATTGGCAAAAATGTCTTGTCTGTCAATATCTTCTAATCTTAGCTTAACCTCTTTCCAGAAGCCTCTATACCCATACTCTGCATTTATCCAAGAATGACCCATACCTATCTGCTTCAACAAGTCATACATTTTATGTGCCCAAGACCCATCCCAGTTACTTCTCTTTTGAATATGAAAACATTCTTTAATTATATTGCCATCTTCCAAGTTAGTGATTCTGTATAAATATTTCATTGCCCTTGACAAGATTTTAATTTTAGTAGAATGCCTGCCTAGTTCTAATTGTGCTGCCCCATTAGGTGATGCTATTGGTAATCCCAATATGTATTTACAAAAGGATCTATGCACTCTATCAGTCTCTCTCCAAGCCTCATCTATTCCCCAAACCTCTGATCCATGTAACATTCTATTTTCTACTACTGCCGTATAGATCCTCTCCAACCATTTGACATTTATATCCGGTAGTTTACTGTAGCATGGTCTTATCACTCTCGTGGCCATTTTACCTTTTGCCACAGACATCTTTTTTTGTTCTTTCCAGCTGCCATCTGAACTCAACCTTGTACCCAAATAATCAAATCTCCTTACTACCTCTATTTCTTTTCTATTAACCTCCCATTTCTCATCCTTATGTAACCTGTATCCTTTTTTGAAGACCATAATCTTTGTTTTGTTTTCATTCACTTTCAAACCCCATTTATTGCAATAAGAATTGGCTGCCTCGATTGCTCTTCTCAGCCCTCCACTTGATATGGACCCAACTACTAGGTCATCTGCAAACAGTAGCCCCGGTATTTCTTTATTATTAATAACTGGTGAATGTACCCTACAACTTGATATCTCCTCTAAAATTCCATCAATATAAAGATTAAATAATACTGGACTAAGTTTACATCCCTGCCGTACTCCTGCCTTACTAGATATGGATTTAGTTACTTTGTTGCCTGGTAGTTTTATACACAACTCATTCTCTTGGTATATCATTTTAATTACTTCTATAAATGCCTGACTTATCCCCTTACTGCTTAATTTTATCCACAATGCATCTCTATTAATTGAATCAAATGCCTTTTCTAGATCAATAAATATCATATATACCCTTCCCCTTTTATTGCTCAGATATTTGTGTACAATTGTTTTAATAATAAAGATGTTAAATTAATTGGGAGTCGATTAATGACACAAACAACACTTTTAAATTTTCCCGGAACCGGTTTCTGAGGCCTTCCCTCTATCTTCAGCCAGACATCAACTTGTCGATGAACAAGTCGATGTCCGGCTGAAGATAGAGGGAAGGCCTCAGAAACCGGTTCCGGGAAAATTTAAAAGTAAGTGTTGTTTGTGTCATTAATTGACTCCCAATTAATTTAATTTATTCAACAACACTGTTTTCAACACTTCCATGAAAGGATTAATAAAGATGTTGTCCGATGTTCTCCTGCCTGGTCTAAAACCTGCTTGGAAGCTAGAGGAGTATGTAGCGTAATCATTTTCACTGTCCGTACTGCGTTTAAGCTAGCCTCCCGAGATGACAAGGATGCTAGATAAGATAAGATTTTATTGTCTTTAAGCTAAGTATAGCAATAGACAATGTCAAAAAATATTTACGATAATATATACAATGATAAGGAATAAAATAATAAACATGGTTTGTTTAAAATATGCAAGTGTTGTCACATAACTCACCAACACATAATAGTTATCACTGCAGCTACTGCAATGAGCATTAGATCTGGCAACACGGGTGACTCATGTACACTCTCATACACTCATTTCCTGTAAACATATCCACTAACAGGGCAGATTAACAGTTCAAACCCATCTCCCCTTCATTCGTCTCTTGCCTTCTTTTACTGGGCAGACGGTACTTTTTACCATATGTGTCTCTTTTATGATGGATCTTAAAAAAGAATCCCATTTGAATTTAACTTTTGCCTGCACTTCATAAATGAAGCATTTCTTTTATGGGCAGACACCAAGGTATTCATGAGAATCTTCATATACCAGTCCAGGTCCTCACATTCCTTATACAATACAATACTTTATTCATTACATTACACTTACATAGTTGAGCAATGCTCATAAGTTGGTAATTTTTCAAGATTTTAAGTTTAAGATTAAAAAACTAGAAATTAAAACTACATTATACTGATTTGGGGTCCATTGTTAAGCTTGCCATCCAGGTTCCCTCTAAATGAGTCCCTCTGAGGGTTCCTACACAGGCAGTATGTCCCTTTTCCCTGAGGATCAATGTATGACTGTGATCCAATCCTTAACTTTCTTTAGGATCCCAAAGGTTGCTAGGGTAAGAGTAAGATCTCCTTCCTTCCTTTGATAATGAATAAAAGTTGTAGGTTGAGGAAAATTAGCAAAGAGGAAAAGATGAAAATTAGTTGAAAAAACTATTTTAGTCAGTTTTTAACACCCTGTAAATTTACATTTTTATTATTCGAGGAACTAGTTTTGGAAGCTATTGCTTCCATTTTCAGCCTTGAAAGTCCAACTGCTGTCTTTTGTCTGCTGTCTTCTCCTATCAACTGATAGGATTTCAAAGTTCATTACTCTGTCTTTATTTTTCAAGATTAAGATGTTCTCCCACCTTGTCAGTTTTTGGTTTACCACCCCTTTTAATAATTTTGGATTTGGATCAAAGTCATGGTTTTTATTCCAAAATAGAAATGCTACTGCTGATTTATCTTTCTGTTTTAATTTGATGTTTCTAAACTGCTCTTTGATTTTGGATTTTAGGTTTCTTTTAATTTGCCCTTTGTAGCATTTTTCACAATCCATACAACTTATTTGATATATTCCAGATCTACTAATTGGTGGGATTTCACTTTTTGTTTTTGAATTTAACAATTTTAATACTGAGTATTTGTAGGTGCCCAGATGATATTTTGTTCTTTAAAGAGAACTTTTAATTCAGTTAATGCAGGCAGGTTAAAGTTTTGTCTGATTGTTTCATTTGCTGTTTCAGTGGCTAATGGAGTGTATCAAAACACGGTTTTTGGAATGGCAGCAAAACTTCCGTTTAAGTACACAGGAGCAGTTATTCTTGGTGCAGTAAGTAACAGTTGTATAGTCACTTAAAATTGTGCAAAATAAGAAAAATCTGGTATCTGACATCTGTGGCACTTAGATATATGTAGCATCTGTAAAAACATCCTTATACAAACAAATCACATAGAAAACTTGGCTCTTTAATTCCATCTGATTATACATTTGTGATGCAAATTTAAAAGATTACATAAGCACTATAACACTACAGGTTCTACAACTCTTGTAGCTTAAGTAAGTATGCACTGCATTTGGTAGAGCTGCATTCATGAGTACTTGCTCAAAACTTAAAATTAAAATACCTATTCTTTATTACATCGTTGACTAATTAATTTAATATTGTCACATTAAGATCATATTCTCCTTAGTGTAGCACATGGCATCCCAAGGGCTAAAATCTTTATCAAATAAATTTAGGTTGATGAGATGTAGCCTTTAGTTGAGTTATACTTGTTACACTTGTCACGAAATACCTTAATCTCCTCCAAAGAGTCTGTGTTGGAATATAGGTTTCCCACAAAATGGTTCATCTGGATAGAATTTGACAAATGCCTATTTGATCAGCCTTTTTTAACATTTGCACTGTATTTAATAATACTATAATAAACAGTATAATAATTAACATATTTAACAATTGTAAGCCTTGATCTTAGCCACTAATTTACTGATTGGCATTAGGATTATCCTTCCTTTGTCCATTGTTCTCAAAATATAAACACATTTTTAACTCAAATCAGTTAAATTTAAAGAGAGTCAGATAATGACACTAAACAACACTTACTTTTAAATAGCCTCTGAAACATGTTCCAGGAAATTTAAAAGTAAGTGTTGTTTAGTGTCATTAATCGACTCCCTTTAAATTTAATATATTACAGCACTGTTTTCAACACTTCCATGAAAGGAATCTCAATAAATTGCTTAACTAGGAAAGTAAACTATTTTACAGGGTGGAAGATGACCTGTGATTAGTCTTTTAAACTGAGTATTTTTCCACAAAGCTTTCTATTCTTGAGATAATTATTTTATTTTGCACAACATTGCAACTGCAAGTTTAACACATTCATGAGAGAACAATAGTCTTTCATCACCAGTATCAATATACGAGGCATGTCCGTAAAATAAGGTCTCCAATTTTATTTAATATAGAAAACATGTTTATTGTCAATGGATGTTACACTGATGGAAAGGTGGAACTTACAGCTATTTTTCAACGTAATCACCATTGCGATCGATGCACTTTTGCATGCGCTGTGGCAGTTTTTGTATACCCATGTCATAGCACTCTCCCGCCAAGTAGCAGGTAGCGCTCAACCTCGTTTTTCAAATCATTGTCGGTATGGAAATGTGTTCCACCCAGGTGTGACTTCAACTCAGGAAACAGATGATAATCACTAGGTGCTAAGTCTGGACTGTAGGGGGCATGGGTGAGGATGTCCCATCTGAACCGGGCCAGGAGACCCACCTCACACACACCTTGCGATAATGCATATGTCGGTCAAAATCTTGTCAGTCGTAGTCTTACTGTCACACGCTGATCTTTAAGCATTTCTTGCTCCACTTTTGGAATTGTTTTGGTTGAAACCAAAGGTCAACCAAAATGCTGTTTGTCATGGACGTCTGTACGTCCGTCTTTTAACTCTCTGACCCATTTTCATATGTTTTTGACGTCCATACACTGTGGCCATAGACTTTGCATAACTGACAATGAATTTGTGGGAGTAGTGCCCTTGGCACTCAAAAAATGGATCACTGCACGCAACTCGCATTTGGTGGCAGAAGTGATAGGAAGCTCCATCGCAGATGGCTGCCCAGCCAAGTCTAATGGTTGCAACAGGTTTGTTGTGGTGGAGATTTGAAGAGGTGAAACCAAGCTACACGCTACTGTTGCCGGATCTTGCGTAATTGCATTCCTCACGGCTCCAGCACCTTGGAGACCTTATTTTACGGACACGCCTCGTAGCTGGAAGTTATTTCTAAACTGTTACTCTGTGATCTGCCAGAGATACTCCAGATATTTTGTCTACTGCACTGCCACATTGACAAGACTATTTTCAAGGTTACTAAAACTGTTTACTGTGCTAGGCCAGAGATCCTTGGGAGCCTCTATTATTGTCATTTCATATCATATTCCCTCTTCTTGCAGTCCAGTTTATATTGGAACTACAGAGCACAGTATTTATATCAAGCCTGCTGACCACAAAAGAACTTGCAGTAGTTCTGTTCCTGATACAAACGAAAAGTTTGCAGTCACCAAGCATACCACTGAAGTGGAGGATGAACACATCACTAAGTTCCAGAACATGATCAGTATTATGTTTGGCTGCAGCATGAAGCTGTTGAAATTTAAAAACATCCTAATAATGTCAATAGGAAAGAAGATGCTCAAAGGTCAACAGCAATTTTCATAGTCATTGAAGGCAAGAAAGCTCACTTAACAGGATAAAACTAAGCGAGTCAATCAGAAGAGAGCAACCCTATGGATAAAACAGACCCCTCTCATCAACCATCCGGCATAGAGCCAGTCATCAAAGTGTGCTGTGAGTATAAATATAGCAGAATGGTCCGTCAACACTTTGAACGCAACACAACTTTCTCTGAGATATTTCAACCATGCCACTGAAGATGTCTGCCAAAGTTATGGATGAAATGTCTATAATATCCATCTCCAGCAAACAATGGCATAACAGCCCAAAAATACTTTCATTTATATCAACATATTCACTTTTCATTCAACAGGGTAACTTTCAATTGTTTAGCTTTTGCTGCTTTTGCAATGAATAAACAAACACAAATAAACAGAAAAGCTACATATGATTGTAATATAATCTAAATATTATATGGAATATAAAACCTGAGGAAGTATTTATAATATTATGCAAATTATTAAGAGAAACACAATTAATTGTAAAAGCCCCGCCTCAATAGCGTAAATGGTAGCATGTCCGCCCCACACTCCAGAGGCCCTGAGTTCAAATCTCAGACAGGGTGAATAACCTGGATAAAATTTTGTCCAGAGTTTTCCCTTATTCTGAAAGATAAATGTTGGCTACCTCTAGACTCTATGCCCCTGGGCTTATTTGAGCATAATTTCACCCATTACATTCATCACCTGATATGGCTGTTGGAGGACATAAATTAAAAAATAAATAAATAAAAGCAAATTAAAGCTTGAGAAACACAATTACAAATTTAATCTTCCGTTCTTTGTGAGTTATGAATTTCTATGAATAATTAAAACAAGACAGGTACAGAAAATTGAGACTTTAATATTTAGAGAAATCATTCAAAATGTGCATCCTTTGCCACATGCTTCACAATGTTTTCTGCTGTGTATGCACACACACACAGACACACACACACACACACACACACACACACACACACACACACACACACACACACACACACACACACACACACACACACAATATGATTTGTAAAACAAGATACATCACACCTGTTAGTTCCATTGGAGAGCTGCAATATTCCAAGAAGCAAGTTAAACCCATCTCTCCCTTCTTTACCGTCTCATTACTCAGAACATATAAACAAGTATTATTAAATTTTAGATGAGTCACATTTTTTAACACATCTGCTTCACTTTCGTACCTATTTTGAGGACATGTTTCGCAAATCTTCGCTTGCATCTACGGCTCTTGTGCGACTGACGCTAGATCCAGCGGTGTGGGTAATTCTGGGGTTGTTGCTGCCATCTGTTGATTTAGTGATGAACTGAAATGTGGGATTCTCTTCTAGCGGGATTTCAAAGTTCATTAGTTGGTTTTTATGTTTTTCTATGTATATCCTCTCCCATATGACGAGTTCACTATGTTTTTGTACGTATTTTAGTAATTCTGTGCTATCTTCAATTTCATGATTTTCAGACCAGAAATGAGCTGCTATTGCGGACTTATCAATATTTTTGATCACAGCTCTCACACCAATAAAACAAGAAACTAGATTTGCTAAATTTACTTACCACCCCTGGGCCACAAAAAAGTTCCAAAAAATATTCAAGAAATACAATATAACATTGGCACCAAAAAACAATTACAACATTAAAAACCTACTTCACAGTAATAATACTGATAAGATAAAACCAGAGGAAAAGTCAGGCATTTACAAAATTAAGTGTAAAGACTGTGAAAAAATTTACATAGGAAGGACAAAAAGGAACATAGGCACTAGAAAGAAAGAACACTTCAGGCACTTAAGATACAAAAATATTGATAAGTCCGCAATAGCAGCTCATTTCTGGTCTGAAAATCATGAAATTGAAGATAGCACAGAATTACTAAAATACGTACAAAAACATAGTGAACTCGTCATATGGGAGAGGATATACATAGAAAAACATAAAAACCAACTAATGAACTTTGAAATCCCGCTAGAAGAGAATCCCACATTTCAGTTCATCACTAAATCAACAGATGGCAGCAACAACCCCAGAATTACCCACACCGCTGGATCTAGCGTCATTCGCACAAGAGCCGTAGATGCAAGCGAAGATTTGCGAAACATGTCCTCAAAATAGGTACGAAAGTGAAGCAGATGTGTTAAAAAATGCGACTCATCTAAAATTTAATAATTTTTCGCTTCACTGTGGTGTTCCAATACAGTTGAATCTCGATATAAACAAGTATTTGAGTTTATCTCACATCAGCAAAACCATGCAGATATAATCTGTTAAAGCTTACTTTAAGAACAAAAGCAATTTTTTCTTAATATTTATTTATTTATTTATGAATTCACTGATAGAGTCAACATGAAAAATTCAATCTATCAAAAACTGTATATGGCTATTGTGAGGAAATTATGAATTTCCATCAGTTAACTAAAATGAATTCACTGCATAATGCACAAAATACTGATATAAGTTCCATTGTTGTGTAATAAAAGCCTTGCTGGCCGTTTCAGTTACAGACACTAGTTTTATTGTTGCAAATGAGCACAATGTTTTTACAGCAAGGGTATGTAAAAGGACATAGTGAATGTAAGCCGCATCCTAACTTTTCAAAGGTGAAATTTTGATAAAAAGTATGGCTTATTTTGGGGCCAATATGGTAGGCAGGAGAGAGAAGGGATTCCATGGATAGGAGCAAGAGCTAAAAGATTGAAAAATGCAGTGCCAAAGCCAGGATTTGAACTATGGATCTCCCAATCTCTGGCCAGTTGCTCTAACCACTGAACTATTATGGCAACATGGCAGCACAATATTAAATCCTCCAACTGACTCATTTAAACACTGGGAAATCTCATACATGAGGGGCATTTCATAAATAATGCACAGGCTGGTATTACAGTGGTTTGGATGATGCAACAACCATGAAAATTAAGTCAGATATAGTTGGGAGCAGGGGCGCTGACTTGGAATTTAGATTGGAGGTATCAAGAATTACATTTCCTTTTGATACAATTCTATTAAAATAACAAGTAATATAAGGCATCTGCAAAGCTTACCTTAAAATGTGGTAGCAAATGTACTGCTCTTCAGCTCGTTCCTGGATATAAATTCATTGCAGATGATGTCAAGGTCCAGTTACATGGATTCATCTTGACAGTTGAGAAGACAAAGGCATTTTTGCTGCATGACTGATCGGAGATAAGTTTTCAGCTGGTGCAGACAAGAAAATGATCTCTCGGCAGTACAGCTTGATACTGGAATGGTCAGTACTATTCTTATTAATTTAATAGTTCCGGGCTTAGGTCAAAAAGGTGCTTTTGTTTTAAATAGCTCACTATTTCATACAAAGAAGTAATAGCAGTGTTGCTACTTTGGATCGTTCCAAGAAACATGCTATAAGCATGTACGAAAGTGAAGCAGATGTGTAAAAAACGCGACTCATCTAAAATTTAATGCTATAAGCGATCGTTATCTGAAGCATATAAATTCATAATATCTTCCAAGCTGCTACTGTCCTCAAGAATAAATTTGTCAATTTTGCTTACAAATGTAAAAGTTGGAGTACAGAAGCGAGAATCTAAAAAACGGAGAGATGAGTCCATTATTTGGTTGTAAATCATGTTATATTTATCACAAACTTCAGAAAATGCATCTAATGGATTGCTTGATTCATTGTATCTCTTCATAATTGTTCTTGTTCTAGGTATTTTAGGAGAATAAACATCCATTTCTTTGCACTTTTCATTGGTTTCATTCCAAAATGTTTGGAAATTATTTCTCGACGACTGAATAGGGTAGCAATTGTTGAAACCCCCCTATTAGCTTGCTCAAAGTTTAGAGATTTGTTCTATAAAGCTGTGTTTATTGCATCAATGTGGCCAAACAACTTTACCAAAACTGATAGCATATACAAGAAATCAAAAGTCTGTATATGCATTAGCAAACCATTTGCTTTAGCAGCAGCATCTGAGTTATTTTGAGACATGTTAGAAAAAAATTCTTGGATTTGTGTATAGTTTGACAAAACTGATGAAAGTGCTAGATACCTTGCAGTACACCTTGTAGGACAGAATGGCCTTAATTTTGTGGTGTTGTCTGACTTTATTTGAACAAATAATGCTAGTCTTTTAGCGAAATCTTTTACGAAATTGATTAAATCTTTCATAATGCTGAATGCATCTCAACATTCTGTTAGTGTCCTTTACACTGTCTTGAAGTGATAAATGTAGGGAATGCGCGAGGCAATGCACAAAAATAGCTTTCTTCTCTATTTCAGAAATGTTAGACTCATCTTCATTATATATTCCGGTCATGTTTGCTGCCCATCAAAACTTTGCCTATGGCAATCAGAGATAGGCAAATCAAATCGTCGTAGTGTATCAATTATGATATTGAACAGGTCTTTAGCTGTGGTACTGTGAGTTATGCATAACCCTATAAAATATTCTTCTATTTCCAGTGAAGTGTCGACAAATCTCAAACAAACACTGAATTATTAATTTTTAGATGAGTCGTATTTATTACACATCTGCTTCACTTTCGTACCTATTTTGTGGACATGTTTCGCAAATCATCGTTTGCATCTTCGGCTCTTATGCGACTGAAGCTAGATCCAGCGGTGTGGGTAATTCTGGGGTTGTTGCTGCCATCTGTTGATTTAGTGATGAACTTAAATGTGGGATTCTCTTCTGGCGGGATTTCAAAGTTCATTAGTTGGTTTTTATGTTTTTCTATGTATATTCTCTCCCATATGATGAGTTCACTATGTTTTTGTACGTATTTTAGTAATTCTGTGCTATCTTCAATTTCATGATTTTCAGACCAGAAATGAGCTGCTATTGCGGACTTATCAATATTTTTGTATCTTAAGTGCCTGAAGTGCTCTTTCTTTCTAGTGCCTATGTTTCTTTTTGTCCTCCCTATGTAAATTTTTTCACAGTCTTTACACTTAATCTTAAATGCCTGACTTTTCCTCTGGTTTTATTTTATCAGTATTATTACTGTGAAGTAGGTTTTTAATGTTGTAATTGTTTTTTGGTGCCAATGTTATATTGTATTTCTTGAATATTTTTTGGAACTTTTTTGTGGCCCAGGGGTGGTAAGTAAATTAAACAAATCTAATTTCTTGTTTTATTGGTGTGAGAGCTGTGATCTGTTTTAATCTCTTTTGAAGTTTGAGTTAATAATTATTTCGCTTCACTGTGGTGTTCCAATGCAGTTAAATCTCGATAAACACTGAATTGTTCTTTGGTAGCTACATCTGATGTCTCATCTGCTATAATAGCAAAGTATTTAGCACTTTTTATATCACTTCGCAAATTTCTGAGGATATTATTGCTTAAAATAGTTAATATTTCACTCTGCACAACATGGGATAACTTAAAACAAGAATCACACTTATGCAATAATTTCCTTACTATCTTCACACCGAAGACGCAATAGTTTGTTAAAGTTACTATTTTTGTTGGTATGTCCTTTTATTGCCAACCCTTGAACTACGGAATAACGGAGAGAGGATATTATTTTTAGTAAGCAAACATGGTTCTGTTACATTTATGTCAGTTTCATTTGAGATCTGGTCAAGTACATTCACATTTGATTTGAAAGATAGAAATTTCATCACAGTCTCTCGATGGCAGCCTGACTTTTCATAAGCTTTTAGTTTTTTTATTCCCCTTTTCCAGTTGGAAAAGCCACTTTTAATAAAAAGCCATTTCCATTTTTGAAGAAAACTGGAAGCTCTTTTTTTTTCTCTCCTTCCAAAAATGTCTTTACAAGTTTTGCAAAAAATAACATCTTTTACCTTACTATATTCAACCCATGGAAACTGCTGGGTCCAAGACGGATTGTATCTATGCTTACGAAACTTTTCTTTGCCATAATAGATTCATTTGGCATTTTCACAACCTCTGCCTCAATGTCACTATCACATGTTACGCCACTGGAACTTTTACTAGGTTGATCAAAATCACTTACTGTTACTGTGCTAGCACTTTTCCTTTGAATTAAAAATTTATCCATTTTAACTTATCACGTAGCGTACCGAACCATTAGCACTGCACTGACAATGAGTAGACCGAATTTTATATGCCGCACTATGTGAAGTTCATTCAATTTCCACATGACGTTGACACATCAAAACAAAGGAAGATCGCCTTCCAACTGTAAAGCAATTAAAAGCTTCAGTGTTAACAATGGGACGTGCTGCGGCATCTCTCAGAATATGAGCAGTTTGTTACTATGCTATTGTTGAGAAATTTGTTCCAATAAGAATGACTATTGACTGATGAATGTTTTGCATATAACATATTGCATATAATAATCATGACCACTTTAAAATGTATTATAATACCATTAAAGTAAATAAATTTAATTTCTATTGTGTTTTCAAATTTTAACCCTAACCAGAACATTGGGGGGGAGGGGCAATGTCCCTAGTATTGCAAATTGGGGGAAGCCAAAAATGAGTTGCCCCCCCTCCCCCCCAAGTCGGCGCTTATGGTTGGAAGCTTGATGAGAAAGAAGCAAGAATTTTTGTTTTTTCACTGTGTACCCTTAACATAAAATTGGCGAGAGGTGGAAATGCACTACAGGGGTCTCTGGTACTGTGATTGTTGAAGACCAGTGGTTATACATCAGAATTGAAACTTTGCATGCAAAAGCCCATCAGAAATCCACAGAGCGGTATGTGAAGTTTGGGTGAGTTTACACTGGACTGTAGTACAGTTTTTTGTTAGGTTAGTCATTCAGATTCTCCATGTTCAAAAAAATTTTGAAGCTCTCAATCAAAGCTGAAGCAGATGTTTATGATCACCAAGGAATCATAATGACAGATAGGGTCCCATATGGAAGAAGTGTCATAGCAGTGTATTATGGTAACTTCATAAAAACCTGCACAGAAAATGTACAAAACTCAACTTCAGTTGCTCGAGGCTGCGCCACTCATTCTTCATGACAATGCTTGCCTGCATATTGGCAATGTTGTAGCCCAAAACTGTGCTTATGGATGGGAAGCATCACATCCTTCCTACAGCATAGACATGAGCCCACCAGATTTCAACTTGTTCCCATAGATAGTTAAGAACCTATGCGTAGACATCATTATTCTTCTCCAGAAGAGCTTTCTACCACAGTTACCCGAGCCGATCCCTTCAAAATGAAATACTTTATCACAGCCCATACTTCAGTTATTCATTTTGTATAAAGTGTAAACTCTAGTTTGTTTACACAATCACAAACAAGCTATTACTGTAAGACTCTAAAACTCTAACACATCATCTGAAAGATAAATTAATAACTATCATATTAATTTGACCTTCTTCATGCTCTCTCTTTAGTAAGGCCAAGAACTTTTAGAATCCTCTTGTACAGCAGTACATACTTTATTCTTAGCACACATGACATCTCCCATTAATGATTAAGGCTTTTGATCAAATAAAAAATTCACAGTTCATGTTAAATCTGCAGACTTAAATAGCAGGTTTGTACGTACCACAAAGATATATAACTGTATGTTAAGGCGGTATGCTAACCCTATAGGAATTATTTTGTGGATTTGTGCAAGAACAAATTTCACCATAGATATTAAAGTATGCTTGTTTGCTATTAAGTTCATAATATATTTAAAACTCAAGTGTATGACTTGCTAACTACTTTAATGAATCATATTTCTAATATGTTTGTGGTAACATAAGATTAAGAATGATATATTTAATGTAACTATTGTATGCTCTTTTTGAATGAACTGCATTATTTCTTGTGTTAGCTTCACTAAGAACCATATCTTGTTCTTCATACTCATTAAGTTAACAATAAAGAACTTGGTTAGAAATAAAATGTGTGTTATTATATTATATTACACACATTTATTTTTCTTTTCTTTTACAGAACATTAGCGGCACATTTACAGCAGTGATAAATGTTGTCTCTCAGGTGATGACACCAAATGTTCGAACAGCGGCCATCTATTATTTCATCACAGCATTGTTTGTCCTACTGGCATGTTTTGACACTTACTTTGCACTGCCTTTAAATGTAAGATATTTTTCTCTTTGCTTTTTAAATTATGCATTTTATGTACTTTTCAATAAGTTGATGCAAACGATTGATTTGCAAAACTAGTCCTGTTGAAAGATGCATGAGCAATTCCATATATTAGACTGATATTCACATTACATTTTTCCGAATAGCACATTATCACAAAAAAGTATGGTTTAAGATGAAATTTATGAGATATTTATTCACCAACATTTCATTACAAACTGACATTTTTGTCAACTCTTTTCACATTAAGCAGGACAGTTCTAAATTTTTTTGAAAGTTTACTTTAAAAACAATTACATTAATCAGTAGTGGTGAAAAGCTACCTTGCCAGGCACACTTTGGAGCATTCTCAGACCTCCAGATATTTCTTTTTAGAACTGAAAACTCACAAATGTAATGTGTGTTGTTTTAGTAAAATGGTTTCCACCATTGCTTCTATTGAAATATCCTTTGTTCCCTCCACTCCAGAAGTTTACTGTTTTAAGGCAATTAATTTGAAAAAAAAAAAAAAAAGGTAATTTTGTGCTGAATTAACCAAATCTGAGAACTTTTAGTGCTCTGTATATTAAAATTGTAGTGTTTAATATTCGCTATATTTTAGCTTTAACAAAATTAATTCAAAACTTTTCCATAACAATCCATTGAATAGGAATATATTGAATTTTTTTTTTTTCCTTTAACTATATATCTAATTTTAAACAATACATACAAGAAATATCCAAGTAAAATCTTAGTATTGTTATAAATGCAGAAAAATGTTGTGTTGAATATCACCAGAAAAAGTTCAGAACCTCTGCTGTAGAGTATTTTAACACAACATAGGGGCTAGTCCTATGGTAGTGTCCATGTTCCCTGTAATTTATTCTGGAATCTTCAAGTGCTTTAATCAGATTTTCGTATTGCTATTTCTACCATTGTTAAATATTCTCATTCCTTGTTCTTGACTCAAGTGCAGCCTTAAATTCAACTGCAAGAATTTATTTCAGTAAAAGCTGTATTCATATTGTGTTACAAATGGGTATAAAGTCTACTAATGGTGTTGTAGCAACAGCAGCACCAGTGATTTAAAGATGTATTTAAACTACTTGAATAATGAACAGTTTTGCTAAGACTACCATGACACGATAAAACACAATGGAAGAAAACTTGACCTTAAAAGATAAATATTTGTTAAAGGACTATGGCAAATTTACTCTTGAAAAGATATTTTTTTGCTGTCATGATAGTATAAAATGAAATGAATGGCAAGGATGAATTATAAACAAATATGTGTTAAAGGAACCAACTATATTAGATTTTTACTCTTGAATAAACATGTTTTCCCTGTATTATTTGAAGCAAAAGGTTAGAAAGAGTGATGTATTTAACATTTGAAAGTAATGAGTCGGTAATTCAAAAACAAACATCACATCAACATCAAATGTTTTCCCTGTCTTATTATCAAAAAAGAGGTGAATAATATGAAAACCTCCATGTAACATACTAATAGTGCATTATCATATACATTTATATTTATATTTCATTTTCTATAGAATCATATACATTTGTCCCAGTGTCCTAACATTGATTTTATATTTTTATTTGAAAATTTTTTTTTCCTCTAATTTTAACACTTTGTCAGCTTTGCCCATTTTAAATCAAAATGCTCATCACACTTTCTTTAACTTCAAAACTTAACATGTAATGCTTTGCTGTCCGTTGTATCAGTGTCTTTGAATAACTTAAAAACTGGCAATGATGTCATAACATCATCTTGTTTCTCCATTGTTTATACCTGGAAGATTTTCTGTGTTATTAAGTGACACATCTTCACCGCAGTCTGGTATATATCAAAGCTAACATAATTTAGGTTGCTTTGCTACTGAATACTATCTTCATGGATCCTCATTTATTGCCATAATATAGTGTAACATTACAAGAAGGCTCCACTACACAGAAATATTGGAGAGCAAGAGAGCTAATGGCTTCATTGCCAAAGTCTAGCATTTGAAAACAACATTACAAGAAGGCTGGCTTTGTTTAAGCAATAAAGGTAATTCTGTGTTGCCCTAAGTCCCAGGTGCATATGTCATAAAATAGCATGTTTTGAGTAAACAAGGCTAGAGTAATGCATGGAAGGTGATGAGAGTGGGAAATAGTGCCTTAAAAATGTGTTTACAAAATCACTGCAGACACTCAAGTTGGAACATGTGAAATGATAACTTCAATGTAGGTTTAACCCTTTCACCGATATGGACGTCATATGACGTCCAAGTTAAAAGGCCCCAAACCGATATGGACGTGTATAGACGTCCTGCGCATACATGCATTTAATGCGTATTTAATTATAATTCTTTTAAACCTTATGTTTTACGGTAAATTTAAATAAATTCTATAAGAAGTAAAAGCTTACCTTTAAAAGTTTTTTCTTGAATGGTACACCTCAAAACATGGATAAACACACAAGGGCACATCTCCACATTTACGGCAAATCGTACTAGTTTCCTTTCGGACACCTTTCTTGCGGCACACCAAACATTTTCTGAAGGGACGCGACTTTTTTGCTGTGGGTGGTATCCTTTTAGGAAAATGTTTTCCTTCAAGTCTGAGGGGTGCTGGGGTGATGGATTTTTTACCCCCAGTATGGAGAGGTCTCTGAATTTTATACTGCTCAATTAGGCTGCGAGCTATTGATATGCGAAAGTCCAGGTACGTCATTGTCTTCCGTGGGTTTAGAGCTCTCCAAATTACTAAACAATTGTATATGGTTATATCTAGCTGGTGTAAAAATACTTTTTTATACCATTTGATTGTTTTTCGCAAAGAGGGATATGCGTGTAATACCTGATCTACTAGATCCACTCCACCCATATGCATATTATATTCCTGGATAATATCGGGCTTGAAAATTGACATTTTGTTACGAGCATCAATTTTTCCAGTGTCAATCATCAAAATTTTAGAGCTGCAATTGGATAATGCTGTAACAACCCTCCTGTCTTGCCAAGCAACATAGGTCAAGGGTGGCAGCTGATGCACCTGCATTTCTCCTCTTCTTAGAGCCTTCGTATTCACATCTTTTGGCAAACCAATACGATTTGAACGTACTGTTCCAATTGCATTTGTTTTTCTTTTGTGTAAGGCCATGAATAATTTAGGGGAACTGTACCAATTATCTAAATATACAGTCCTACCCTGATCAAGTACAGATTCCATCAGGTGCATTACTATGGAACCAGATAACCCCAAATCTTTGTCTCCGGTGTTATCAGTCCCTTGGCCAGTGTATATGCAGCTATTGTAAAGATATCCTGTTTTACTTTCACATACATCAAAACTCTTTATGCCAAATCTGGCCCTCTTTGTTTTGATGTATTGTTTCCAACCTAAACGGCCCTTCCAAAGCATCAAGCTTTCATCAACAGTGATCTTTTCACTAGGCACATAATTTTCTTTGAATTTTGAAATAATGTAATCAAAAACTGGTCTGATTTTGGATAGTTTATCATTCACATTTTCTGTGCAGGTGAAATGAAGGAAGCGCAAAATGGAAGTAAACCTGTTATTTGACATGCATTTCCCAAAAAATGGGGTAGCTAGCATGTCGTCTGTAGACCAGTACATGTCTAGCGTAGGTTTACGAATAACACCCATGAGCATAATTAGACCAAGTAGTCTGTAAATCTCATTCATTGTTACTTCTGTCCACTTCTGCAATCTACTCTTAGGTCCTAAATTGCCTTTAGAAATCAGGTCTTCCTTCACCCTACTCGCATATACATTTGTTTCCGAAACAATGAGAGACAGTAAGTCAGTAGTAAAAAATTTTGTGAAAATGTCAATTGGTTGGCTGTCAGAAGTTAGTTGAGTATGCGGTTGTACACCAGAGGTTGTGCTCGTGAACGTATGTCTATTAGTGTTAGAGTTATTTTGACACCTCCATAATGTTGATTCTTCACGAACACCTGTCGGAAATGAGTCATTTTCCTCCTCACTGCTACCTATATCCTCAACACCCCCCTCAAAATCTGAAAACTCGCCATCAATGTCCAAATCACTGTCTAACAGCAAAAAGTCTTCCACATTTTCTGATGTAATATCAGAAGCCCGCACTCGTCCTACACTAGCTAATTGATTTGCAACATTACTAGTTGAAGCCATGATTAGCACTGAGAAAACTATTTCAACTGTGATTTAGCTAAAGAAATTGCTTGGAACTCTGATGCAATCTAAATTACAATGTCAACTGAGCGAAGAAAGAAGTTACGTCAGCTAACATAAACTTCCGTTGTGCAATTAGAGGGATGCTGACGGAGTTTCCTTCCAGGGTGTATAACGCAATATAAACAGTTATTATTACGTGTTAGCATGAACTGAAACCTAGAAACCTTGAACCCAACACTTCGTTTATTCAGCTGATATACACATATAGCTTGTAAAACAAAAGTACTCAGAATTAGGCGCGTTCGACGCAAAGAATGGCTTTCTTTACGTGATACAAATTAATGAAATTTCATCGCTTTATTAATATAGTCTCTATTTTAATGATACCGCAGATGCATACAGCTTTTAATGGGCTTTTAACCAGTTTTTGTTTCCCTGAAATAACTTAGAAAATACGGAAGATACGAATATTTATTTATGAAGACTTTTTGCAGCATTTAACAATTTAAATGTCTTGTTCTGTTTATTGGGTATCCGTTCCCGGCCGTGCAGGGTTTAAATGGCCATCGGCGAAGCGGTTAAGGGGAGATTAAAAGCCCTATCCTGCCAATGTTAAAAATGCTCACTTAAGGTGCACTTTACTCTGGAATTACAACAGATATCAATGTGAAAATTTTACAGCTGTTTCAGTCAATGTTTTTAAGTTTGTGGATCTTGTTATTTTGTGTCTATTTTTATATACAAGGTCTATCTATTTATTTCAAATTTATGAAATCTTTTATAGTTTTTGAGAAAACTGTACCTCTGTAACAGAAAATGTATTTTATGGGAATATTAACATGAAGAAAACAAAGAAACCATGGACAAAAATATAATTAGGAAAAAATCAGCTCCTATATTGGAAAACTTAATAAATAAAAAGCCAATAAAACATTTGAAACAAATTCAGATAATTAAATCTTTAAGGAAAAAGGAAGTAATCTTCTCAAGGGCTGATAAAGGGAACAAAATAGTAATCTTAGATACAGCTACATACAAAGAAAAAATGTTAGAGTTACTACAACAAAAAGAATTCCAGGAAATAGATTCTAATCCACTCAATCGATGCATAAAAGATGTACAAAAAACCATCATTAATAGTAAAATTTTAACAACTACAGAACAAAAAACTATCAAACCAGACAACCCTACCCTTGCAAGAATATATGGTTTGCCTAAAATACACAAACCCAACATACCCATGAGACCCATTGTAAATAATATAAACACTCCTACTTACCTTCTGGCAAAATGGCTAACCAAAAAATTTCAGTCCTTTCCACAATTCCATACTCTGAGTATAAAAAACTCTTTAGACCTGGTAGAAAAAATTCAAAATCTTAAACTAAAACCTCATGACACTTTAGTATCCTTTGATGTCCGCACCCTCTTCCCTAGCATTCCATTAGACAAACTTTTGATTCAACTGAAAAAATGGCTAAATTCTATAAACCTGGATACCAATGCAATAGAAGAATATTTGACAATGACTGAATTATGTATACATCAAAATTATTTTGTCTTCGATGGAAAATATTATAAACAAATTTCAGGACTAGCTATGGGAAGCCCGCTATCACCATTTTTGGCCAATCTATACATGAGCTTTTTCGAAACACATATTACTAAATCCTTCCCTCATATGTTTAAAACATGGTACAGATACGTAGACGACATCTTTGCAATAGTGCCCTACAAACTAATAGATGATGCTTTGAAACTACTCAACCTGCAAGAACCCAGCATACAATTCACAGTAGAAACTGAAGAGGACTGTACTCTACCTTTTTTAGACCTTAAAATCAAAAAAGGCAATGAAAAACTAGAATTTGGCATTCATAGAAAAGCAACACACACAGATAATTACATCAAAGCAAATAGTTTCAACCCAATTCCACACAAACATGCAACCATCAACAGTCTGACACACAGATTAGTAAATCTACCTCTCAGCCAGCAAGAATATCAAAACGAATACCATCAAATCTTAAAAACTGCAATTAAAAATGGATATGGAAAAAACCTTGTAGATAAAAAACTAAAATTATTCAAACTTCAAAAGAAATTAAAACAGATCACAGCTCTCACACCAATAAAACAAGAAACTAGATTTGCTAAATTTACTTACCACCCCTGGGCCACAAAAATGTTCCAAAAAATATTCAAGAAATACAATATAACATTGGCACCAAAAAACAATTACAATATTAAAAACCTACTTCACAGTAATAATACTGATAAGATAAAACCAGAGGAAAAGTCAGGCATTTACAAAATTAAGTGTAAAGACTGTGAAAAAATTTACATAGGGAGGACAAAAAGAAACATAGGCACTAGAAAGAAAGAGCACTTCAGGCACTTAAGATACAAAAATATTGATAAGTCCGCAATAGCAGCTCATTTCTGGTCTGAAAATCATGAAATTGAAGATAGCACAGAATTACTAAAATACGTACAAAAACATAGTGAACTCGTCATATGGGAGAGGATATACATAGAAAAACATAAAAACCAACTAATGAACTTTGAAATCCCGCTAGAAGAGAATCCCACATTTCAGTTCATCACTAAATCAACAGATGGCAGCAACAACCCCAGAATTACCCACACCGCTGGATCTAGCGTCAGTCGCACAAGAGCCGTAGATGCAAACGAAGATTTGCGAAACATGTCCTCAAAATAGGTACGAAAGTGAAGCAGATGTGTAAGAAATACGACTCATCTAAAATTTAATAAAGAAAAACTCACTTTTAAAATTCAAATGTTTACTATTTTTCCCTCACATAGGCAATGGCCATCTTAGCAGTTGCAGTACCTATCGCTGCAGCATAAATTCTATTATTAAATGAACCACTTGGTTCAATATTTTTTCTCTCTGAAATGGTAAAAATGAGAGTCCAATGCAGCAGAATTTTAAAAAAAAATATCGTGAAAATATTTGTAAAATGTTGCTAACACTAAACTATATGCATATCAAAATGTTCAGAAAATCTCAATAACATAACCCTAAAAACAGAAAATGTAATTTTTTAACTCAATTGCCCTTTTAATGTCCCCTTACTGGGTTTGGAATAGAACTTCCCAAAATTGGTGTATACAAAATAGGGGAAACATGGAAACTTACTGAGATTCTATTGTGCACGATTATTCCAGTACTAAGTAATAAAATGGAATGGATCTTACATTCAAATTTCATGACAATGAATTACTGTGAATATATTTGAGAAGTATGTATCTCTTACTAGCTTAGATCCACTGTTAAATTTCTTTAAGTGAACTGAGTATTGTTTTTTGTTCGGAAAACTTAAATTTATTTACTAGTCTTGTTCTACTACATTTGTTATTTATCATAGTACAGAATTTCAATATAAGGATAATTTCATCTTGTTACTCACAAGGGAACTATCACTCTGCTCATAACTGTATTTACTTGAGAGTTTGATGGCATCATTTCTGCTGTGTGTGCCAAAAATTGGGTACGGAGTATTGCTGGAAATGAGCCCAGAATACATAGAAACATATAGGCATAATGATACAGCATTGTACAGGAGGCATTGTTGACCCCTGCGGGTAGCAGCCTACACAGGCCAGCAGAGCTGAGGGATGTCCAGCAGCCACTGTTGCAAGTGGTCACATGCTGCTCTATTCAGGCTTCTGTTTTGGGTGTTGCGGTTCTACTCAGCAGCAGATTTTTGGTACACAAATCCCACATAGTGCAGAGATGATAGCATCAAACTCTCAAGCGAATACAGGTATGAGCATAGTGATAGTTCCCTTGTTAGTATAATCTTAATTCATTGCATCTTTCCAACAAATTATATATATATAATAGAAGTGATGCTACTAGATACCAGTTTTAATTTTGAAGCACTATTATTAAAGACACTTCACTATGATAATTTAATTCTTGGAATAACTTGATTTAAACACATGATGTTAACTAGTCTACAATGTGCAGGAAATCAAAGTGCACTATAACATACAGCATTTATCATAATTGTCAGAGTATAATCATCAGTGGGCTTTCAGGAAAAATGTTAATGAAACAGTTTCAAACTTTGATTAAAATGGAATAGTAAATATTATTAATAATGAAATTAAATAAAGCTGTACCTTCCATTAAATTTGATGTGCTGTTTATTTGCCCGGCATTCATACCTTATGAGCAGCTTTTTCCTTATATGTTATATGTGTTTGGAGGAATTTAGTAACAGTGACATCAACATATTCTTCCTTATCACTAATACAAGAGGCTACATGGAGTGTTGTAACATATGTTGTATACAATTTTAAGACTGAATCAATTATAGAATAAAAATTACGTAGAAAATGAAGCTAGCTACAGTAAAGCAATGAATATTACACAAATATAACAATTTGCAACAAAAACTTCACTTAAAATGGTGGTAATTCTTCTTTCTAATTGATATTCTTCTCCTGTGGTTTTCTTTGACTGAAGATGTTGACAAGAGTTCGGGAAATCAATGTCAATTAGAAAGAAGAATTAACACCATTTTTTTTAAGTTAAGCGAAGTTTTTTTTGCAAATTGTTATATGTGTAATATAGAATAAAGATTTATCTTTAGTTTGTGATGTTATACATTTCAGTTATTCTTTTTTTCCAGAGGTTTTACCGATATCATGAACTACTTCATGAAAAGGAGCATCAGAGTAAAAAGAGGGACAATCTGGGTGCAGTTCCTTCAATTCCATATTTCACAATTTTTAAACAGTGCTTCCCACAGTGCTTTAACGTGTTCTTTGTGTTTTTTGTAACACTTAGCATATTCCCAGCAATGCATTCAGGTTAGTACATTTGGAATAATTTTTATATAGAATGTGAATTCATTGAATTAGTATGTGGGTGTTTATGTATCTAATCCTCAGAACTTGACAATGAAGCATTCTTGCTTCTCAGTATTTGGACATAAGGCTTTTGAGCTAAATTTGTTTGCAGTTATATTACTTCATTGAAATATTTGTGTGACTTTTGTGTAAAATATTGTAATAACATAAGTTTTTCATAATGTTGGCTGTTGAGCTCACCCATCACTATATTGAAGCTTTTATATTTGTATCATTGCTAAAATATTGCACTGGATTATTGAGCCAAAGCTTCCTTCTGCATTTTAAAGGCCAGATTCACTAAAATGTTTTAAAATTACTATTAACACTTGATTGCTAGCCTCAAACATTTTAACTTGGTTAAATGGACAATCATCTGGTAACATTTTGAATCAGCAAACCCTCAAATATCAATTTCTGTTGAAATATTTCAAATGCCAGTGACTGTGAGTCGCTGGTGAGACCTTATCAGAGTATTTTAACCTTGATACTGCCACTGAAGATGTCTGCTGCAGTTGCAGACGAAACGTCTGCGAAGAAGGTGCCCACTAGACCATGGCCCACAAGCTCGGTTTAGTATCCAGTAAATTCCTGTTTGTTCCCAAAGTTCAAGCTTCTTCCTCAATGGATGAATATCCACTCTATTCATCTTTTCAGAGGTCTTCCTCTCTCTCTCTCTTTTAGCATTCAATGGAATATCTTCTTTTACTCTCTTTGCCAACCAATCTTCCATTCCATTTATGGGCTCCTTCAGTTTTTTTCTTCATTCTTTGATAAATTTTGTAATATCTATGATGTTGCAGTTATTTCTTGATGTCCATTATACCATGATACAGTATTCCATGCAGTGTTTCTTGGTATATTATTTTTCCTCCAAATTGTTTTCCTTTTTTGTACCTTGATTGTTGCCTTGTTCATCCATCAAGTTTTCGGGGCTTATCTTCAAGCAATTCAACTCCATAAAGTGAGTTGCCAGCCCGTTTTTATGGCAGGTTTGATCTTCAGGGTTCCTTCTGCTAGAACAGCTGCCTTCACCAGAATAATGAACCTGCTCTGCCTGGCATTTTTGAACTGCAGGAGGTGTTTGATTTTCCTCTTACCTCTCATATCTAAGGGACATTCCCCTATCCACCACCTGGCAACATGACCTCTACGGGTTAGACTCGTCCCCCACCCTCCCGGAGGGTAAATTTTCAAATACTTATATTTTTCTCAACTACGAAGTTTTTTTTTTTTTATGTCCTGGATATGCAAATAATGGAAATTCAAGGCCATATTTACATGGCAACCAGCTCTTTAAAGCTGGTTAATAATTTTAAAAACTATTTGTAGTCAGTTTATTGACACTCGTCTCTTACTTTTTTATATTATCAAGGGACTAGTATCAAAGGGCTCCATATTCAACCTCTCTCCAACTAGCATCTGTTGTCATCTGCTCTCCTCTCTGTGGTAGAACTATGAACTTCTTTGTCAAATTATCTACTGGTGGGATTTCAAAGTTCATTACGCAGTCCTTATTTTTCCATATGAATATGTTCTCCCATGTTGTCAGTTTATTTTGGTTTATCAAACCTTTTAATAATTTTGGATTTGAATCAGTGTCATGATTTTCGTTCCAAAGAAATAAAATGCTACTGCTTACTTATCTTCTTGTTTCAATCTGATGTTTCTAAAGTGTTCTTTGACTCTGGTTTTTAGATTTCTTTTAGTTTCACCTGTGTAGAATTTTTCACAATGTTTACAACTTATTTGGTATATTCCGGATCTGCTAACTGATGGGATTTCATCTTTTGTTTTTGAATTTAGCAATTTTAAAATTGAGTGTCCATTAGTAGGTGCCAAGATGATATTTTGTTCCTTAAAGATCTTTTTAAACATACTAAATTCTTTTGGGTGACATGTGAATGAACTGAATATGCTGTTGCTTTCTTTTTCTTTTGTAAATGTGGTTGCTTCCTTAATGATTTTCTTTAGTTTAGCTTAGCTTTTCTAATTTTCTTAAACACCAGACTGTTGTTGTATCCATTTTCTTCTGCTATGTATAGTATGGCTTTTTCTTTGAAGTATTCTTCTTTATCCATGGGTATGTTGACTGGTCTGTGTGTAAGGCTATTTATTATTGCATGTTAATGTATAACTGGGTTGCAGCTATTACTTTTTATGTAATTTTCTGAATGTGTTGGTTTCCTGTAGATTCCAAATTTTATTTTTGTGTTATTCTTGATGATACTTATATCCAAGAAAAAGAGTTGTCTGTTGATTTTCTTTTCTATTGTAAATTTGATAGTCCTTTCTTGCAGATTGAGTAATTTTAATGCATCATCTAAATGTTTATTCGGCACTATTGCAAAGATGTCAACATATCTGTACCAAACTTTGTGCCCATCTCGGTAGCGTAGATGGTAGCATGTCTGCCTCACGTTCAAGAGGTCCCGAGTTCGAATCTGTTAGGGTGGGTTACCTGGATAAGGTTTTTCCGGGGTTTTCCCATATCCTGATAGATGAATGTCAGGTAACTCTAAGCTCCATGAACCCCGGACTCATTTGAGCATCAGTTTACTCATTTCATTCACTGTCCATTATGACTTAACGCTGGAGGCTGTGAAGATCCATAGGAAGGCCTTTTTAATTCGTGTTTCAAATGCACTCATAAATAAGTTTGCCAAAAGAGGTGAAAGTGGGTTGTCCATTGATAACTTTGATTTCTGCTTGTAGTGTTTTCCATTAAACCTGAAGTTTTGTTCAATGCATATTTTTGCTAGTGAAATATATTCTTCTACTTCTGTTGCTTCCATTTCTATTGTAGTTAGCCATTTTTTTAAAATAAAGTCATGTATTTAATAAAGTAATTTTTCTGTTGGTATGCTTGGAAGTAAAGATGTGACATCAAGTGAAACCAGTCTGTCATTTTTGTCCAAATTTATATCTTTGATTTTTTTTCTACCAGATCTAAAGAGTTTGTTAAATTTCCCTTTCAAATTTTGGAAAACTTAATTGAATTTATTTAATAACCATTTGGCCAAATGATATATGGGGGCATTTATGCTACTAGTAATAGGTCTCATGCCTTTCCCTGTTTTGTGGATTTTTGGCAGCCCATGTACTCTTGGTAATGTTGGATTATCTACTTTAATTTTGTGAAATTCTTTTTTGTTAATTATTTTGCTCACTTTTAATACTTAAGTTTACTGTAGCCCCTATTCCCATTGTACCTACAAGGAAATGCTAATAAAATAATTTCAGCTCATATTTAGTTAACATGAAGTATGTAGAAGAATAAGTGTTTGTAAGAAGGGTTTGTACAAGTAGAAAGTTATTTGACATCCAGTTCTTTCTTTGGTTATAAAAATATATTCATTATGTATTCAGCATTCTCTATCACTGGTGATTGTTCCAGAAAGAAAATAAATAAAGACTATTTTTTTTCTCTTGTGGCTTGTGAAAACTTAAGATCAAAATATAGGGAAGCAATAAGGAGAATGATTTGTTTAACTCCTGAGCATTTAACATGCACTTGTGTGCACGCACACACACATAATCTTTTGTACTAATTCATACATTTGTCTTTACAGATGTTAAGATGTCTGATCCCAATTTTTTTACTGGTGAACAGTTGTATGTGAGTGTAACTTGTTTTCTGACATTCAACATTTGTGCCATGTTTGGAAGCGTATTAGCAACATGCTTTACAGTGGTAAGAAGTTCTTTTTACTTATTAATTTGAGGCATAGAAAATTCTGGGTATTTTTAATGGTGTGCAGTATATATAGAAAAAGATGGAAAGAAAGGCTGTAAAAATATTGGCGCAATTTACATTCTAGCTTCTGTTGTATAAATGAATGAGTGACTTTATGATTACATTTACTTGTAAACATACTACAATTTTCCTTTGATTTGGAGTACTTTAAATTTATCTTACGAGGGACACTTTTGACCTCAAATGCTCGGAACTGCATGAAAACATGTTTAGAATAACAATAGATCATAAAACAGTGGTCTGCAATTTCTATGCAAAACGTTGCATTGTGCCTCCAGTGACATTTTAATAGAAACAAACTGACAAGATATGAATACCATAGGAGGGAACTTATACGTAATTCAGTGATGTCAGTGTGTAATTACAGTTTCAATCAACAGTGCTAAAATCCCTGTTAGAGTACTTATAATAGAGTAAAACACAATATACTACTCTCCTGATAGTGCTTATATTAGTCCTCAAAGTGTAGATTTGGAATTTCAGTGAAGTGATTAAAATAAAGAATAAAAGAACCATGTTCACACCTCACTAAAGCCATATTATCATATTCCAAATAACTTCCGCATTCATGCAGTCCAATATCAAAAGCTATAATTATTATTAAAATTAAGATCTATAATATTTGTAAATGATATTGGTATGTCATTGTCAATTGCATTTCACCAAGTATATTGCAACACAGGTTTATACTTTGGTGCATCAAATTGTAAATCACAAAGTTAGTTTGATTATTACATAACGATTGTGCATCTTCATGTGTGGTTCAGCATATTGTAGTCTTATAAAATCAGCAATCCTTCTGATTCAAAGTATAAAAATTTAAAGAAGCATAGAGACAGTGAAGCACAAGTTAATATAAAAGTGAGTCGAGAAGATGTTGACACATTGCTTCACTTACACTGTTTTTCAAAGGACATGTTTCAAGAGCTGTTGCTCCCATCTTCAGCTGAGACGAGACTCTAGTTTCGATGGGAGCAACAGCTCTTGAAACGTGTCCTGTGAAAAACAAAGGAAGTGAAGCAATGTGTCAATATCTTTTCGATTCACTTTTATATTAATCCTTTTGATATTGGGCTTATAATGGGGCTAGCAGACAACTCTGGTATTTTGCATGTAAATGACACGGTTACTTTTTTTTTTTTTTTTTTTTTTTTTTTTTTTTTTTTTTTTTTTTTTTTTTTTTTTTTTTTTTGTAATTTACGTCCTCCAACTTTAAGTCATATCGGACGATGAATGGAATGGGTGAAATGATGCTCAAATGAGCCCAGGGTCCATAGAGCTTCGAGTTACCCAACATTCATCTTTCAGGATAAGGGAAAACCCTGGAAAAAACCTTAACCAGGTAACTCACCCTGACCGAGATTCGAACTCGGGACCTCTTTAGTGTGAGGCAGACATACTACTACCATGCTACCGAGACGGCTGTTTTAATGATTGTGTGTTATTCTAAGCATGTTTTTGTGCATTTCCAAGCATTCTAGGTTAAAGGTGTCCTTTGTTAGGCTCCAATACAGCCTACATCATATTGTATAGGATGACCCTTCTCTTTCTCCAGTTTCCATTTGGACACTTTTATTTCCTACCCTTTTCCTAACCAGTCATACTTCCACTGTTTCCTTTAATTTGTATTTTAATTTATATCAGCCAAATGACTTCTGGCAATTCTAGATGATCACAAATGATAAATCAAATTGGTAGAACTTGTACATTTGTTAAAGTTTAAATGAAAGCACAAAATTAAGCTGTTAAATGTTTAGCTTCACATACATTACTTTATGCTTCTTAGAAGGTGGTTCTTTAAAGTTCATCAGGTTTTCAGTGCTTTTAGAATTGTGGTCAGTATAAGAAAACTTGAAGCTGATTCTAAAAAGTTATCTTCAGATGACAGAAACAAGAATTGCATAGGTAAAATGGAAATTACACATATTTTCAAAATGAAAGTTATTCATTATTCATTTGTTCATCATATGACATTCTTGTGGCAAAGAGATAAAAATGCTTTCCAATGAATAATCAAACTCCAAGAACAAGATCAACATTCCTAGCATGATGTGGAACTGAATTTGACTTCAATATTAATTCTTCCTATTTATGTTAATGGAAACAACAGATTAGAAACACAGTTAAATAAGGCAAGATTTCAGCTATATTATATCATTTTTTCAAATAGCCACCATCACTAGTCACACTTTTGAAAACAAACAATATACATTACCATAAAATAAAAGTGAATCAAGAAGATTGATACATTACTTCACTCACATGGTTTTTCACAGGACGAGTTTCAAGAGCTGTTGCTCCCATCTTCAGCTGAGTCTCGATTCTTTTTTTATACTTTGAATGCATTACCATACTCATAAAAACCTGAACCAACTGAGATTTACAGATTGATGTTTGTATCTTAAGTGCCTAAAATGTTCTTTCTTTCTAGTGCCTGTGTTTCTTTTTGTCCTCCTTATGTAAATTTTTTCACAGTCTTTACACTTAATTTTGTAAATGCCTGACTTTTCCTCTGGTTTTATCTTATCAGCATTATTACTGTTAGATAGGTTTTTTTATGTTGTAATTGTTTTTTGGTGTCAATGTTATATTGTATTTCTTGAATATTTTTTGGAACCTTTTGTGGCCCAGGGGTGGTAAGTAAATTTAGCAAATCTAATTTTTTGTTTCATTGATGAAAGAGCTGTGATCTGTTTTAATCTTTTTTGAAGTTTGAAAGATTTTAGTTTTTTATTTGCAAGGCTTTTTCTATATCCATTTTTAATTGCAGTTTTTAAGATTTGATGGTATTCTTTTTGATATTCTTGCTGGCTGAGGGGTAGATTTACTAATCTGTGTGTGAGACTGGTGATGGTGGCATATTTGTGTGGAATTGGGTTGAAACTATTTGCTTTGATGTAATCATCTGTGTGTTGCTTTTCTATGAATACCAAATTCCAGTTTTTCTTTCTTTCTTTTTTGTGATTTTAAGGTCCAAAAAAGGTAGAGTACAGTCCTCTTCAGTTTCCACTGTGAATTGTATGCTGGGTTCTTGAAGGTTGAGTAGTTTCAAAGCATCATCTATTTGTAGTGTACTATTGCAAAGATGTGGTCTACGTATCTGTACCATGTTTTAAAAATATGAGGGAAGGCTTTGGTTATGTGTTTCGAAAAAGCTTGTGTATAAATTGGCCAAAAATGGTGATAGTGGGCTTCCCATATCCAGTCCTGAAATTTGTTTGTAATACTTTCCATCGGCCTTCATTTCCATCATCTTCTCCAAAATCTTTTCCAATGCTGCGTCCATGGTTCGCTCCTCGTGGGGACAACCACGTCTTCGCTCAAGACGACCCTGCCAATTCCAAGGCGCTCTTCTGGTTGACGGAGTATAACCTCTTCCCCGTTGAGCCGCAGGACCTTGCTGCCGACGTCGACCATCGCCTCGTGGCTCCTGAGGGCATCCAGTCCCAGAATCACCTCCTCAGCGACCTTCGCGACGAACACCCACAGACGCACGGCACTCCGCCCCAAGGTCAGCTCCAGCAGGGCCTCCTTCTCCACAGGCAAGGTGTCGCCCGATGCCGTGACAAGCTCGTATGGTCGGCTCGGCTCGGCTTCCTCGTCGGCAAACCCTTCGCCACGTCAGGTCTGATGATAGTCACGGCTGCCCCAGTGTCCACCAGCACGCGGCACGGCTTCCCTCTCACCCAACCGTCCGCGATGAGGCTGTCATCCATACGCCGGCTGACGGCGCGCAGTGTCACTCGAGGGGATGGTGGTAATGGCGCCGACGTGCCCCTCTCCACGCCGGGCCTTACTCGTTCTTCCAGCAGCCCTTCCTGGTGTGGGCAGTCTCTCTGCAGGTGTCCGGGCTGTCCACACCCCCAACACAGGCCACTAGGTGTTCGTCGGCTTCCCTCGGCTGGTCTTCTGTCTCCGGTGTAGCGGACACTCCTCATCCTCGACGTCGGGATAGCTGTTACTTTGGCCGCCTCCATCCTTAATGCTGCCGTCAGCGCCTCGTGGATGGTTTTATAATCGCCCAGCATTAGGCGCTGACGAATCTCCGTGTCCCGTACCCCGTCCACGAATGTGTAGGCAGCTTCCCGGGATACGAACTCTGGTGGGAGGTCGACTAGGGCCTTGCTAGCCAGTTGTTCAACTGCCAGGGCGAACTCCTGCAGCGTCTCCCCTGGCTGCTGTGACCTTGCCTTTAGCTGGCTGCGGTACGCTGCGGCTAAGCGGTGGTTTCCGAAACGATTCTCCAGGGCTTCCCAGATGTCCTTGGGCGCCGCCGTTGTCTGCACCGCGTTTAGGACTTCCGCGGCCCGTCCCTGGAGGCTGGCTATTAACTGTGTGGCCTTCTGGTGACCATTTGTTGTGCTTGGCCACTGTTTCGAACTGGCGGCGGAAGACCTCAAATGTTGACGCGCCGTCATATCTCGGAGGTTTTACGCGTGCTGATGTTGTGTCGCGTCCCGGTGCGTCGGCCTTCAAATCCTTCAACCTCCTGCCGACGACGTCCTCCACCATGGCGTTCAGGGACTTGACGCTGCTGTCGGCCTTCCCTTCCAGGTCGTTAACGCGGCTCGCCAGGTCCTCGACGCGCTCGTCCACTTGACCTATCCGCTTGCCCAGCTCCGTCACGTCATCCCTCACGCCGGCCAACTGTTCTTCAAATTTGGCGGCGAGAGCCTCGTTCGCCACCTTCATTTCCGTGGTCAGTTCGACCATCTTTGCGGTCATTGTCGTGGCCAAGTTGTTTGCCGTTTCCGTCTTCGCTGTTAATTCGACCTTCATTTCTTCCATCTTCTCGGTGATGTTGTCGTTGGCCGTCTTCATTTGTTTCAACTCGGCGGTGAGGTTGTCGTTGGCCGTCTTCATTTGTTTCAACTCTGCGGCCAGGTTGTTATTTGCCGCTTCTGTTTTTGTTGTTAACTCGTTCATCTTCGCGGCCAAGTTGTTATTTGCCGTCTCCAACTTCTTTTCCATTTTCTCGGTGATGATGTCATTTGCCGTCTTCATTTCCGATGTCAGTTCGGCCTTCATTTCCATCATCTTCTCCAAAATCTTTTCCAATGCCGCGTCCATGGTTGTAATGTTCGGTGATGTCATCGTCCCGCTTCCTGACACCAGTGTGACTTTGTGGGTTCGTGAAATGAAAAGTCCAATTGCACCGACTTACAGATGAACTCTTGCCAATTACACAGAGTTACGTAATGCACACAATTACGATTCACCAGTTCGTCCGTTACAATTCCACTTGCACTCGCAATCACGTAAACTCCTCCGATGCACGTACACAGTCTTCTTGTCCATACCCTAGCACGACGCTGCTTCGCTGCTTGCCAAGAACTCACTGACTGACTCAATTCACTGACTGCGAGCCCTTTTTATAGGAATATCGCCGTTTTCTCTAAGCCTCTAGTTTCCGTGAATTACCGCGAAGGTTCCAGATGGCAGTGGAAGGGGGGGAAGAGGCGGCCAGCGACAAGTGACATTTCCCTAATCATCCCCTCAGTTAGTGACAGAGACTGATGGGTGGGTGTGGCTTGGCTGCCTCTGGCCCCTTACTCAGCTGTCATTGGTTGTGCTTTCCGCTAATTGGGTGACAATATCTAAATAAAAGTTGGAAGTGGAATATTCACATTAACGTAATTTCTAAAAAGCTTAGCAAATTGTTTTCCACTGTTTATACTATCTAAGGAAATGAATAAAGAAGCACTTTTATCCCTGTACTATGCATACTGTATCATTTCTCTGGTATAATACTATGGGGAAACTGTGAAAATGCAATTACCATATTTAGATTACAAAAGAGAGCTATACATACCATACTAAAGGTAAGCAAAAGAACTAGTTGCAGAACACCTTTTAAAGCATTAAAAATGTTGCCTCTGCCTTGCTTGTATGTCCAAGAAATAGTAATCTTTGTTAAATTAAATATTCATTTATACTCCACTAATACACAAATAATCATTATACTCGAAGTAAATAGCAAATAAGTATAACCAGTTTGTTTGGTATATTCATGTATACTCCACTAATACACAAATACATAATCATTATACTCAAAGAAAAGAGCAAATAAGTATAATCCCATAACACCAGTTTGTTTGATAAAAGCTTTATATATACTGGACTTTGCCGTTATAACGGCCTACCTGAACACCTAAAAAGCATATCTGCACTTCCTAAATTTAAATGCTGTGTGAAAAAGTTCCTGTTAGAACATTGTTTTTATAGTATAGTTGAATTGTTTGAATGTCAACTACAGATTTATTATTATTATTATTATTATTATTATTATTATTATTATTATTATTATTATTATTATTATTATTATTATTATTATTATTATTATTGTTATTATTATTGTTATTATTATTGTTATTATTATTGTTATTATTATTGTTATTATTATTGTTATTATTATTGTTATTATTATTATTATTATTATTATTATTATTATTATTATTATTATTATTATTATTATAGAGTCAACATGAAAAATTCAATGCCATGGCCGGGATTTGACCATGGATCTCCTGGTTTCCGTCCAGTTGCTCTAACCAACTGAGCTACCATGGCCAATGTGCCGTCCTGACATTGAATTTTCCATTGACTTGTATATTTCCCCGGTAGACCACTAGGGGTTCTCCCACTCGAGATACACCGTTTGTGGCGACTTACTATCGGAAGTACTTGAGTCCCAGGTTTCATCATTTAACTCTTATTATTTTAGTTAATTGATGGAAATTAATCATTTCTTTACACTAGCCATATATAGGCTAAGGTTTTTGATAGAGTCAACATGAAAAAACTTAGCCTATATATGGCTAGTGTAAAGAAATGATTAATTTCCATCAATTAACTAAAATAATAAGAGTTAAATGATGAAACCTGGGACTCAAGTACTTATGATAGTAAGTCGCCACAAATGGTTTATCTCGAATGGGAGAACCCCTAGTGGTCTACCGGGGAAATATACAAGTCAAATGGAAAATTTAATGTCAGGATGGCACATTGGCCATGGTAGTTCAATTGGTTAAGGCAACTGGACGGAAACCAGAAGATCCATGGTTCAAATCCCAGCCATGGCATTGAATTTTTCATGTTGACTATCAAAAACCTTAGCCTATATACAGCTAGTGTAAAGAAATTATTAATTTCCATCAATTAACTAAAATATTATTATTATTATTATTATTATTATTATTATTATTATTATTATTATTATTATTATTATTATTATTATTATTATTATTATTATTATTATTATATTGTACATACAGTTTCTGAATTTTCATTTCTAAACTTGTGTTGTGTATGTGTTTATTGTATAATTTATACTTAAATGTACTTGGCATGTCCTATATCATGTTCTATCATCAAAAGGATTAATAAATACTACTACTACTATTGTATAATAAAAAATGAAGAGATACATATTAATGGCTGAATCAAAAGATGATTTACTTGCATTTTTGCTGTTATTTATTGATAAACGGTGACAATTTTTCATATTTCAAAAAATTTGCAAAACCTGCTTCTGGGACAGAGTTTCTTGATCCCATTCCCAGAAAAGTGTCCATACGAAACCAATCCCAAGTTTTCAAAATATCTTTACAGTCTTAAAAACTGCAAATAAATAGGAAGTGGAGCAATAATAGAAATAACATGTTACAGCACATTATGAAAAATAAGCCTTTGCAAACATTCAATTACAAAATAATATGAAACACATTCTTCTTATTTTTAAAGATCCATACTTTTTTAATGCTGTCATCTGAAAATCATTTTATCTTCCATGTTATATAACATTAAGGTAAATATTTGTGCCAATTCTTAAATTAGGAATTTATTATATTTGTTTGTTTATTTTTTCAGCCCCGTCCAAAATACTTGGTGATACCAGTTGTATTACGTGTTCTTTTTATTCCATTCTTTCTGCTGTGCAACTATCAACCTCAAGATTCCAGCAGACGAATTCCAGTGTATATCGACAATGATTGGGTATATTGGATAGGTGCAACACTTATGGGAATAACCAGCGGTTATTTCAGCTCTGTGGCCTTGATGTACTGTCCTAGGTAAAGCAATTATCAAAATATCTGAGACATTTAATAACTGAAGTTGGTTATTTCTCATAAGTTCAAAAGTGTCCAATTTGACTAATGCCTTATTTATTGTTCTTCTTTCACCTCTCTTTTTCTTTTTTCTTTCATTCTTTTTTCTTTTTTTTTAAATAATTTTGCTATTACAGGTTGATATTGCTGGTTTCTATGCCCAGATTATGTGCTGTCAATTGGTACCAATCATAAATGGGTAAAATCTGTAAATAAATAAAAGGAACTTATTCAATAAACTACATATAATAACTAAATTTTACTTATCTTTGATATTATATATAATAACAAATAAGTGAACTTTTTTCACTATTAATATAGTTTATTAAATGTATTTGCTTCACTGTTAATAGCTATATGTTTTCTTTCGCAGTTCTAAATTTCTGCTACCTCAAAGGTTGATTGGTACAGTAATTGATTGCAAGTTTGGCAAATTTTGAAATTAATAGCATATTTTTGTCATTTTACTGTATATTTGTCATTCATAGCTTGTAAAGCTTTATCTGCTTGTACCTTTTTTTATCATAAAGTGAACCAAAAGAAACCTAAGCACACACATAGCTGTCAGGGCTCCTGTCGCTTAGCACTCATAAAAAAAATTGAGTATATACATAATTTGTAGCAATTAAATAGGTAATACAGTTGGATATTAATGCTACATTAACACAATACTAAAGGATGCAAATAAGATTGAAAGGGAAAATGTTAAGAGTAAAAAAATTATGGTTAACCATTCCCTGCACAAGCTGTGTGTTTTGATGCAGTATGGCCAACATTGCATGCCATAAGTCCAGTACTAAGGGATTGTTAACTTTGTACAATGAACAGGGCTACTGTCTCAATAGCAAAACTTAGGAAAGGAAAACCTTTAAACACTGGGAAGAAAACAGATGTTCTAAACAGGTGGAGTAAGTCTGGCAAGCTGTACAAGCTCTTCTGTAGATCATATTGTGACATTAACCTCTGAGACGAATGTCGGGTAACTCTAAGCTCTATGGACCCTGGGCTCATTTAAGCATCATTTCACCCATTCCATTCATCGCCCGATATGACTTATCGTTGGAGGACGTAAATTACAAAAAAAAAAAAAAAAAAAAAAAAAAAAAAAAACCCTCTGAATTTACTGTTGCATCTGACAGAAACATTAACAGTGAAAGAAAAGTAAGAACTGCCAATGAAAGTCACACAACTACAAAGGTTTAGCATTGTCAAACCAAAGAAATGGACATTTTGGTTGAAATTAACCACGGGTCTAAAAAATCCAATTGAGGACAAGTTGGTTCTCAATGTAAGAGGTGATCCTAGTTTTGTGAAAGACTGGGGAGTTAGTTTTTTAATCTGAAAAAAGTGGGACCACCATGAAGAAATGATGGTAATGTTTTCAGGTCCCAGTTCGGAAAAGTTCTTAAATTGGAGCTGAACAGTATTGTTAAAATGTAAAACAAAGGCATCAAGTGTGCTTTCATGCATGTGTGTGCAAGGTGCAATGTGATGCTCAAAATTTGATACAATCATTCTGGCTTCCTAGTTATTATAGACCAAGTCTTAATGTTTGAGAATTTCACATACAGCAGGGTGATCAATGTTCATTAAGTCATCTTTTCACATAAAAAGCACTATTGGGAAGTCATTAATCCAATCTTGAGCAAATGTCCACTCAATCATAGCCTGTGATTAATCTGAACATTGCAACAGATGATTTTCTAGGTAGATTTTTTTGTTTATTTTGGAGATCCTTCCAATTAAATTTTTTAGAGGAATTAAAATATTTGTCACAATTGGTTGTGAAAATGTTTTTAATTAATCTTTTAACTGTTATATATGGGGTATTTTGTTGCATTTTTTGAACAATTTTGGAACCCTTCTTGGCAAAAATATCCGCTTGCTCATTCCCAGAAATTCCTCATTGTGATGGAATCATTGGTAAACTTTGTTTCAAAGTATAAACTTGAAAGAAGCGTAGGGACAGTGAAGCACAAATTAGCACAGAAGTGCTAAAAGAGGAAACCTCTACAATTTGCACTAGTCGAGTAACAGCTCATTATAAGAGCAAAAAGCTCTTGAAACATGTCCTGTGAATAAACAGTGTGAGTGAAGCAATATGTCAATATCTTCTTGATTCACATTTGTGCAAACTTTGTTTATTTAAATATTGGAGATGTAGAAACATATGATGATTAAATTAATCGACTCCCAATTAATTTAATTTATACAACAACACTGTTTTCAACACTTCCATGAAAGGATTTTTAACATATGATGAATTTCATTTATTTTGTACATTTTAGGGCAGTCAGTTTAAATAATAACCTGAAGAGCTGCTTTTTAAATCTGATAAGAAAGCTGTGTTGGAAAGCTTAGTTGTTCAGGCAAATAGATTTTTGTATAGTATAGTATTGTATTTTTGTATTGTATAGTATTTATATTATTTAGTATAAATTGCATCAATTTCTTATTCAGAGCTTCTCAAATGATTTCCAGCATTTCCTTTCTTGGTAGTGTTAAACAGTGTTGTAATAATTATTAATTTTTAGATGAGTCGTATTTATTACACATCTGCTTCACTTTCGTACCTATTTTGAGGACATGTTTCGCAAATCATCGTTTGCATCTTCTGCTCTTATGCGACTAAAGCTTGATCCAGTGGTGTGGTGGGTGTGGGTAATTCTGGAGTTGCTGCTGCCATCTGTTGATTTAGCGATGAACTTAAATGTGGGATTCTCTTCTGGCGGGATTTCAAAGTTCATTAGTTGGTTTTTATGCTTTTTTATGTATATTCTCTCCCATATGACAAGTTCACTATGTTTTTGTACGTATTTTAGTAATTCGGTGCTATCTTCAATTTCATGATTCTCAGACCAGAAATGAGCTGCTATTGCGGACTTATCAATATTTTTGTATCTTAAGTGCCTGAAGTGTTCTTTCTTTCTAGTGCCTATGTTTCTTTTTGTACTCTGATACCGTCCCTGGTAGGCTATATCATCATAATAACCCCGAAAGTCTGATTACATGCATAATTAAGGGCGGATAGATGCCACAATAGGAATTAAAGTTATAATAAATATAATGATTAAGCATACAAGTGCAGGTACTAAACAGGCAATCCCAATACATATTATTTAAAGCATGAACCCAACGTGTTAAGAGAGAGGGCAAAATGAACACTGTTCCGCACAGACAGGTTCTTTGGGTATTTCTTGCCGACAAAGGTGGGATCCTCCAAGGGTAGACCCTCGGCGCCAGCATAAGTATTGACCTGAAAATAATACGTGACGAGAGAATAGACTCTGGAATCTAAGGCACACAGTTCCAAACATGCTTATGCATTAATTAGCTAGACTGTGGGAAAGAGAAATTCGCGTGGAATACATGCCTCATGCACTAGAAATTGCTATTTATTCAAGAGTAGGGATAAAACACAACCTATAAGGGACAAGCAACCGGTCACATGACCTCTAAAGTGTCCAAAATTCGGCGGAAGGAAGGGGAAATTCGTGCAATGGCGACATTCGATGTTTGCTAGGAAAATCACTCTGTTTCGGCGTGTGATGAAGGCAACAAGTACAGAAATTTCATCAGAGTCCGCGTTCGTGGATAGACGGAGTAACTCACATTAAGTGGTGATCGAACACTCTGTGGTAGCGAAGGAGAGAAACTGCACTCGTTACAACGTCATTTAGATGTTACCAAACTCTGTTCTTTTGTTTAATAATCCTCCGGGAATACTACGTTATGCAAAGTAAGTTACTACCCACGTTTAGGAACAACGCGTACACCGATACATATAAGTCGTGTCATGCGCGCAACAACGTGAAAGTCTCAAATCTCGCGCCTAATGTGCGAACAACATCGTCAATAGTGGCGAGTGGAGAGGACTAATTATAACAATAAACTTGGTATTCAAAGGTCGTGGTGTCTTATATGTGATAATACCCACACCCTGTCAGGACGCACCCACTCCCTGGAACTCAAAAAACGAGTACTCATGCAAACCTACCCTGAGAAAAACCCCGACCTGTTGGAAACCTCCCATCCGTAGTCCTCACCTATCACATGTCATATCTTATGAGGTGTTGAGTGCCGGGAGGGCTCAACGAGGTGCTTTACGGGCAAGGACCGCCTCATAAATTGGCGCCACAACGTGGTTAACGTAGTCCTGACGGTACCATCAACCCAACGTGGTTAACCTAGTCCTGATTGTACCAGTGACCTACAACATTTGGAGCATTCTTCGGAGTCTCGACTGATGTATTCACCGTCGTAAGTACCGCCAACTAGAGCTTGGAACCAACGGAGCCCAGAACACCTAGGACGATGCACCAGTGAACAACGCAACGGAGTACAACTTCACGCAGGACAGCCAATGTCGACAAGACAACAACGTAGACGCAACAATACTTCGTAGTGCAACACAGCTTCAAACCCCCCCATGTGAAAGTGATAAAACCCTGTCCCAGGAAGACAGCAACACCAGTCACGGACATCAACAGTACGTAAGTGGAGATAATTGGTTGTAAATGTATTTTTTGTTTTATAAATTAATTGTTGTATTTGCATGAGTAGATAGAGGCTGCCAGTAGGAATAGGACTTAGAAAAGCGTGCATAAAAAAAAAAAAAAAAAAAAATTAACGAAATTTTGAGAACCCGGAAAAGTGAGTAAAAAGGAATAAGCAGATGATACTCCGAAATAAGAAAGTAATTGAGATAGGTAGCAACATGGCAGACAATAACATTTTAGAAGTGTACCAGGAATCTGAGGGAATGGACGTAGGCGTTGAGGGAAACAGAGAATGTAATATTAGGCAGGCCGAGGTAACTACTCCGGTACCGAACAGGAATACAGCAAGTATGGATAGCATGATGCAAATGTTGCTAGAGAAGATGAACTTGATAGGCAATGAGTTAGGGGAGCTAAACAACAAAATTACCTCTCAAGGCAATGAGTTAGGGGAGCTAAACAACAAAATTACCTCTCAAGGTAATGAGTTAGGTGAGCTAAACAACAAAATTACCTCTCAAGGTAATGAGCTAGGCAATGAGTTAGGTGAGCTAAACCACAAAATTACTGCCCAAGGTAATGAGCTAGGCAATGAATTAGGGGAGCTGAACCGTAAGATTACCGCTCAAGGTAGCGAGTTAAGCAGTAAAATTGCCGCACACAGTAGTGAATTGGCAGATATTAGTAAACAACTCAAGGAGCAAGAAAGTAAATTTACAACGGCACAGGGAGAAATGAGTAACCAGATAAATAGGCAGTTTAGTGAGGTCATGAGTGAAGTAATTGGAGTAAGAAATAACCTCCAGGGTGAAATATGTGTAGTGAGGAGTGAACTCAGATCCACTCAGGAAGAGGTGCGACAAATTAGGGCAGATTATAAGGAAGCTGGCAGCATGAATAATAACATCAGTGTAACAATGAATAATAAGATAGATGAGTTAAGGAATGAGACCATGACTACATGTGTCAATATTTCAGACAAGTGTAACGAATTAGAGGTTGGGGTTGCATCCGAATTGGAAAGTGTAAGAGCTTTAATAGGGGAAAGTCAAAAATCATGTGCCAACGAGATAGTTAAAGTACGGGATGAATTGACACAGGTAGTCACCTCACAATGTGATAAGGTACGAGAGAAGATGAAAGAAATAGCTGTTAGAGAGGTAAGGGAATTATGGAAACGCGGAGAAAACCCTTTACAAAGTCCCGCTTCCACACTTCCCGTCACCTCAGACAATATACTTCCTGTCACATCAGACAATGGAAGACAGAGTGAAGAAAGAACCAATATTAGTGTAGATGACCCATTGTCACATTCTGACAGTAGTTACCGATTTCATAACGCGCCCGGGACTCGCCATACAATACCTATGTCAATGCAATTTCTAAGCGAATTGCCTGTTCCACAATTTGATAGCACGCGCGATAACGCCAAACAATTTATCAACGATTTAGAGGCATATTTTAACTTAAGAGGAATCCCAGAAGAATACAAGATGATAATAGTTCAGAGGGGCCTGAAAGGACATGCTTTAAATTGGTTTCGGCTGACGGTAGGAGAATCGGCACGGTACAATCACTTTCGGGCGGCCTTCATACAGAAATATTGGAGTGACGCCGCACAATACAACGTCAGGAACCAAATTAATAATGGTAGGTACCCCAGAGGCTCTCACGAATCGATGACGGACTACTTTTTGAGACTAGGACAATTGAGTAAACTCTTGGAACCAGCCATGCCGGAAGACCAATTCATAGCGCTTATGGGAAATCACTATCCCGATGTAATCAGGAATCATATCGTAGTGGCACGACCACGGACAATGGGAGAAGCGATAGACTTGCTGACCGCATTACAGGGACATGGAACACAAACAGGTTGGACTGAAGAAAACTTAGACTTTAGGCCACAACCCAGACGACATTTCAATGATGGGATGAGGGCACAACAGCCTAGAAATGGGTACCATAACTATAACCCAGGCAACAGGGATAGGAACCCGCGACCATATGATACACGGCTGAGGGAAGAATGGCGACACAGCAGCCATCAAAATAGCAATAACAGGCCTCCACAAACGTACCCTCTGAGGTACATGTCCTTCGCCCGGTGTGGACACGCAAGTAATAACAATACACTTCGGGGAAACAATAGACCTAGAAGCCGTGAAGAGAATTACCGAACTACGACCACTAACGACCGTCCCATAGTTGAGAGCCAGACGCAGGCAACATTGCCACGCCCACCTTCGCCGCTGACGAGCACGCACACCTTTTACAATGCAAATGCAGCCAGTACGAGTCAACCCAGGACTCCAACCCCGACGGAAAACTAAGGTCCGGATGGGTGGATTCCCCGCACGCATCCGATAAGAAGACACTCCGAGTCGCACAAAACCTTGGGGACGTAGAATTAAGCAGTACAAGAATACAAAAACAGTTGGAACCAGTAGTGCCGCGAATTAAAGAAAATAACAGTTTTGGAGCAAGCGGTAGCAAAATTACGTCATTAGAAAGGAACACTGCAACGCAAGAAGTTATGGAGGCACCGAGAATAAGTGGTGAGATAGCAGGAATGACTTTTAATATGGTAGTTGATACTGGGTCATCTGTAACCGTATGCAGCGAAAACCTTTACGACCAGTTGGTTAGTCTGAAAATAAAAATGCAAACATTGCCGGTCAAGAATGCAGTATGCAGTGGCGCGATTGGACGGACAAAGCAACGTATAACTAAACAAATCTTGCTTAACACCAGGGTGCAAAACAACGAAATGCAGTTTGTATGTTTTGTCGTGAGAGGACTCGCAACTGATATTATTTTAGGAAGCGACCTACTACACATGTTGAAATCAAACATTGATTACAAAGAATCCCAAATCACATTTAATATATCAGGGACTAAGGTAGAAATTCCATTTATCTCTGGGCCTCAGGAAAGTCATGTTCACCTGTCCGAGGGGGAGAGCAGATTACAGGACGAAGAATTTTACGTAGAAGCCATTCATATTGGGAATGACGATGGAGTAAACAATAGAAGTCTGCAATGTTTACAAAATAGACGGGAGTGCAGTGACCTAGAGAGCAAGACAGCTGATGGCATAATGCACGCAGAAGAGAGGGGCAGACATAAACAGACGGAGACAATAGAGCCCTTCGCGGAGCAGGTAGAAACACGAATCGGACAGCTGACCCAACTTTCCATAGAACGTCAGAGACTGCAAAACATTTTGTTAAAAAACCGAAATATTTTTTCCGCTAGAACTGGCAGATGCAATATGTTTACATATTCATTTGAAGTTGCTGAAGTACCAATCAACCACTACAAATGTAGGATTATACCCCAGGAAATAAGGGAGGCAGTATCTGAAAAGATAACCGAAATGTTGCAGGACGGAATAATAGAAGTTTCGGACACACCGTACGTACAACCACTGTGTATTGTTAAGAAAAAGAACGGTACAGTCAGAATAACTATCGACGCGCGACATTTGAACCAATTTATCAAGCCTGATAATGCCAGGACGCAAAACATAGAGGAAATATTAGCCGGAATCGGGAGACAGAAATGGTTTACATCTCTCGATCTAACTCATACTTACAAATTGAAGTAGAGCCAAAATTGCGGAAATACCTAGGATTCATCCATCAAGGAAGAGTGTACTGCTTTCGACGATGCCCGTTCGGCTTGTGCGTCTCAGGGAGTGGTTTCTTGCGAGCCATGCACGCTGTATTTGGAACAAATACTGGAAATTACATTTCCCAATATGTGGACGACATATTAGTGCATGACCTAGACACCGACTTACACCTGGACCATCTGGAAACGATACTAGACCGAGTTGGAGAGTGTGGCCTAACCTTAAACTGGGACAAGTGCAAGTTTTTCGCACAGACTGTAACATTTTTAGGATATGTAATTTCAGGTGAAACTATATCACCGGATAAGGAACGCATAGCATCCATTTTGAAAATACCGCGACCACGGAATGCGAAACAAGTGAAGAAGTTTTTAGGTGTGTTAGGATACCAGAGCCGATTTTTAATAAATTATGCCAAGGAAACGGCACCTTTGAGGGCACTGTTGTTAAAGAACACTAAATGGAGTTGGTCGGACCTAGAGGAGAATACATTTAATAAATTGAAACAGTTGTTTGCCAACTCAATATTATTAACACGCCCCAGAGCGGACTTGCCTTTCATTATGTATACCGATGCTTCAATGGTTGCATACGGGTGCATTCTAACCCAGGAATACCCCGAAGGGGAGCTCCACGTCATTGCGACAGCGTCAAGGTCGCTGAACGCTGCTGAAAGAATCGCATGTGTTACTGAGCAAGAGATTGGTGCTATATTTTACGGAATACAAAAGTTCAAACATTATATTTATAACAAACCAGTCATCATATACACCGACCACGTGAGCCTAGCATTTATAAAGAATTGTAAGATGACGAGTGGAAAAATATCAAGGTATATCCACGAGATAATGTCATACCGTGTAGATATAAGGCACATCCCCGGAAGCTGTAATATTTTTAGTGACCTTCTTTCGAGGATAAGCATGGGTGAGAACCTTCCCGAGACTGTACCGAGTGCGCAACGAGAAATCAAAATAATGAAATTAGACTTAAAAATGAATGACAGAGTGGCTACAAAATTGAAACGATTAGAGGAATACCAGCGAAACGACAGTAAATTGGCCAAAATTCGGGAAACTCTGCCCCCAATTGGACCAGAAAACAAAGGAAAGTTAGGTTTATTTGAAAATATGATATACAAATTACATGGAAGACACGTACCTGCCTGGAAAGTATATATACCCGCCGAATTAGAGGAGTTGGTAATTGAGGCATACCATGTTGCATTAATTCACGCAGGCGTAGACAGAACGTGCTTAACTATATCGGAACACCTCTACTTGCCAAAATTAGGAAGAAAAGCCCGAAAAATTATATCCACTTGTGAGATCTGCCAGAAGGCAAAGCCCCTTAATATTAAATTCGATAGAGCACCGTTGGCCATATCTAGAGATTCACCTTTGAAAATGATCGCTCTGGATGAACATGGTCCATTGCCCACAGGTAGAACTGGCCTAAAGTACATATTCGTCATGGTTGACGTAATGACGAAGTTTGTAACCCTGTACCCACTAAAGAGGTTAACCAGCGCCAAATGCGCAGAAAAGATAGTTAAGGAATACATCCCTAGGTATGGCAAGATGGATGCAATTTTGCTGGACAATGCAACTGTACACCATGGACATAAGTTTGTTAACACGCTCAAAGAAGCAAATGTCAAACTATACTATATAAGCTCTTATCACCCACAAAGTAATCCCTCCGAGCGCACAATGCGCGACTTGAATACGTACCTGAGAATATTATGCCATGTAAAGCACGCTAGATGGCCTGAGTATCTACACTACGTTCAATGGATTATGAATAATTCTGTACACCCCAGCCATGGATGCCCACCGGTGCAGCTCATGACCGGACAGTCACCAGACCCAATAATAAAGGGCGTCCCAAAATCCTTACCCATTATTGAAGAAACGGAAGCAGAAAGAATTAAGCGAGCCTTTAAAAAAATAACAGACAGAATTAACAAACGAAAAAGCAAAGCCACGAGACACGCACATACTTGGAAACCGCAGGCAGGAGACAAAGTTTTGGTTAGGAATTATGACAAGTCCTCACTGCTGAAGAAACAGTATAAGACGTTGAACCTGTTATGGAAAGGACCTCTGGAGATAATCAGCTGCGTGGGTGACAGAACATTTAGACTAGGTGACATTAGAACTGGACGAGAAGTAGGGAAATACCATCTTGACTCGATACGCCCATTCAAGGAGGCGCGAAAATCGACACAATCGTGACTCACAGACCGTCAGGCATTATCGCGAGGGAATGGCATTGAGATAGATGTATTCAGATTAAATTAGTGAGAGAGAATAAGGCTGTAACAGATAATCTAATGGGAAGAAAACGCAGTTTTATCAAATGAATAAGTATGTCCCTTCGAGTATGCTTTCTTTCTTTTCTTTCGTTCCCTCCTTCTTTGTTGTTGCGACGAGAAAGCATTAAGCAAGTCCCACGTAAAGCGTAAAATTGGGAAAGGACCCTTTAATCTCCCAAATGAATGTGAAATTGGTAGCTAGGTCAGAAAGTACACGTATAATATGTATAAAAGAAAACAATTTGTATAAAGTAAGGTATGTGTAATGAGGTAACAAATGGAGGAATAAAAATTAAAAAAAAAAAAAAAAAAACTATGTGATCTGTATATTTAACCAAGGGAATAATTGTTTCATATGAGTGTTATATTGTGTATGGGTAATGAAAGAATGAATGGAATTCCAATGTAATTAGTGACAGAAATATCTTTGTTGAGCGGTTGCTAAGCTCGAAAAACCTGTTTGTGAACTATAAAGGACACGTAGAGATAATGGCCGGAAAAGAGAACAGCGGCAGGTCAGAGAGACAATGGTCAAATACCTGGTATGTCAGGGACAAAGCCTGAACCACTGTGTAAGGATCCATTATAATAGTTTTAAGAAATATTGTTTGTGTACTTCATGTAATGTTTTGTATAAGTTAATATGTAATTAATCTCCACTCGTTCACTAGCGACGACGCATATCATAGTATACATACACGCATACACCGATCAGCTCACACAATGATGGGATATTCTGAGAATTTCGAAAGTGACTTTTAGTATAAAAGCCCTGTTCTAAATTATCAGAAGGGCATATGATACCGTCCCTGGTAGGCTATATCATCATAATAACCCCGAAAGTCTGATTACATGCATAATTAAGGGCGGATAGATGCCACAATAGGAATTAAAGTTATAATAAATATAGTATAATGATTAAGCATACAAGTGCAGGTACTAAACAGGCAATCCCAATACATATTATTTAAAGCATGAACCCAACGTGTTAAGAGAGAGGGCAAAATGAACACTGTTCCGCACAGACAGGTTCTTTGGGTATTTCTTGCCGACAAAGGTGGGATCCTCCAAGGGTAGACCCTCGGCGCCAGCATAAGTATTGACCTGAAAATAATACGTGACGAGAGAATAGACTCTGGAATCTAAGGCACACAGTTCCAAACATGCTTATGCATTAATTAGCTAGACTGTGGGAAAGAGAAATTCGCGTGGAATACATGCCTCATGCACTAGAAATTGCTATTTATTCAAGAGTAGGGATAAAACACAACCTATAAGGGACAAGCAACCGGTCACATGACCTCTAAAGTGTCCAAAATTCGGCGGAAGGAAGGGGAAATTCGTGCAATGGCGACATTCGATGTTTGCTAGGAAAATCACTCTGTTTCGGCGTGTGATGAAGGCAACAAGTACAGAAATTTCATCAGAGTCCGCGTTCGTGGATAGACGGAGTAACTCACATTAAGTGGTGATCGAACACTCTGTGGTAGCGAAGGAGAGAAACTGCACTCGTTACAACGTCATTTAGATGTTACCAAACTCTGTTCTTTTGTTTAATAATCCTCCGGGAATACTACGTTATGCAAAGTAAGTTACTACCCACGTTTAGGAACAACGCGTACACCGATACATATAAGTCGTGTCATGCGCGCAACAACGTGAAAGTCTCAAATCTCGCGCCTAATGTGCGAACAACATCGTCAATAGTGGCGAGTGGAGAGGACTAATTATAACAATAAACTTGGTATTCAAAGGTCGTGGTGTCTTATATGTGATAATACCCACACCCTGTCAGGACGCACCCACTCCCTGGAACTCAAAAAACGAGTACTCATGCAAACCTACCCTGAGAAAAAACCCGACCTGTTGGAAACCTCCCATCCGTAGTCCTCACCTATCACATGTCATATCTTATGAGGTGTTGAGTGCCGGGAGGGCTCAACGAGGTGCTTTACGGGCAAGGACCGCCTCAACTCCCTATGTAAATTCTTTCACAGTAATCTTGTAAATGCCTGACTTTTCCTCTGGTTTTATCTTATCAGTATTATTACTGTGAAGTAGGTTTTTAATGTTGTAATTGTTTTTTGGTGCCAATGTTATATTGTATTTCTTGAATATTTTTTGGAACTTTTTTGTGGCCCAGGGGTGGTAAGTAAATTTAGCAAATCTAATTTCTTGTTTTATTGGTGTGAGAGCTGTGATCTGTTTTAATCTCTTTTGAAGTTTGAATGATTTTAGTTTTTTATCTACAAGGTTTTTTCCATATCCATTTTTAATTGCAGTTTTTAAGATTTGATGGTATTCGTTTTGATATTCTTGCTGGCTGAGGGGTAGATTTACTAATCTGTGTGTGAGACTGTTGATGGTTGCATGTTTGTGTGGAATTGGGTTGAAACTATTTGCTTTGAGTGTGTGTGGTGTTTAAGGGCCCGTCGACAAGGTCATTTGGGCCCCTATTTGCTTTGATGTAATTATCTGTGTGTGTTGCTTTTCTATGGATACCAAATTCTAGTTTTTCATTGCTTTTTGTTATTTTAAGGTCCAAAAAAGGTAGAGTACAGTCCTCTTCAGTTTCCACTGTGAATTGTATGCTGGGTTCTTGCAGGTTGAGTAGTTTCAAAGCATCATCTTATTTGTTTGTAGGGCACTATTGCAAAGATGTCATCTACGTATCTGTACCATGTTTTAAAAATATAAGGGAAGGCTTTAGTTATATGTGTTTCAAAAAAGCTCATGTATAGATTGGCCAAAAATGGTGATAGCGGGCTTCCCATAGCTAGTCCTGAAATTTGTTTATAAATTTGTTAAATCTCGAGTGTTGTAATAAATTAAATTTAAAGGGAGTCAATTAATGACACTAAACAACACTTTTAAATTTTCCCGGAACATGTTTTAGAGATAAATGTGTTTGGAGGAATTTAGTAACAGTGACGTCAAAATTAATCTCGGAAACTATTTGTAGTTGGTTTATTAATACTCATCACTTACTTTATATTTATGAGAGACTAGTTTCAAAGGCATTCGCCTCCATTTTCAGTCTCTTACCAACTGGCCAGTTGGAAGTGACGAGTATTAATAAACCAACTACAAATAGTTTCTGAGATGTTTCAGAGACTTTGCCTCCATCGTCAACTGGACATCGACTGGTTCTCAGTGGTGTAGCTGGCAATATTTTGTCGTAGGTCTCCTCTGGTGGCAGTTTGAGGAACTTGCTGAACAAATATTTCTGGGGGATGTCGAAATTGAATACTTTGTTTCTATTTTTTGAAATGAAGATTTGTTCCCATGTGGACAGTTCTTATTTTCCTGATGTATGTTTTAGTAGTTTTGGTTCTGGATTTATGTTGTGGTTTTTTCCCCAAAAATGCATGGCAACTATTGATTTTTCTAATTGTTTATATTTTATATTCCAGGTGTTCCTTTGCTCTTGTTTCTAAATTTCTTTTGGTTTTTTTCAATATAAATTTCACTATATGTGTTTGGAGGAATTAGTGACGAACTTAGTGATGAGTATCAATAAACCAACTACAAATAGTTTTTTAGATAAATTTGACTACAGTCACAGCATTCAATTTGATATATATCAGACTTTTTTATACAAATATAACAATTTGCAACAAAAGCTCCACTTAACTTAAGAAAATGGTGTTAATTCTTCTTTCCAATTGATATTGATTTCACAAACTCTTGTCCGCATCTTCAGTCAAGGAAAACCAAGAATATCTGGCATGAGAGAGAAAGAAATGAAAAAGGTTTTTGGACAATTATTAAGAATAGGATAGAGGAAATTGACAGACAAGTGACGTGGGGAAATCTGATAAGTAAGAAATCACTAAATGTATACCTGAAAATAAAAGACAGAATGGGGAAGACATGTGATAGATATGAGAGGGAGGGTTTGGCTTGGTTAAGGACAGGAGCCATATTGAAAGGGGGTTCACCAAAGGAGTGCATTCTATGTGGAAAGAAAATAAGCTTAGAACATGTAGTGGAGTGTAAAGAAATTGAAAACTGGAGGAAATTAATATGGGATAAGAACTGGGATAACAAAGGGGCTTACGTAGTAACAATAAAAATGTTTATGTTGAAGGGAGAGAAAAGAATAAGGGAAGTGGAGAAATTTGCTGACAAAATCAAAGAGAAATGGTTGAGAAGGGCAAGGAAGCAAGAGGTAGAGAAATAGAAGACACAATCAGAACATTAGGTCAAGGTCATATAAGGGTTAGAATAGAGGTAAACGGCCAGGGAGCCAACACCACTATTAGCCCGTAATATAAGCAGTGGACAAAATTATTATTTTATATTTTTGAGGGACTAGTTTCGGAAGCCATCACCCATATTATAAACCTCTTTCCAACTGTCTGTTGTCGTCTGCTCTCCTCTCTCTGGCAGTGGAAATATGAACTTTGTCAAACTATCTACTGGCAGGATTTCAAAGTTTATTATTCAGTCTTTATTTTTCCATATGAATATGTTCTCCCATGTTATCAATTTATTTTGGTTTATCACTCCTTTTAGTAACTTTGGATTTGGATCATTGTCATGGTTTTCGTTCCAAAAATGAAATGCTACTGCTGACTTACCTTCTTGTTTTATTTTGAGGTTTCTAAAGTGCTCTTTGACTCTGGTTTTTAGATTTCTTTCAGTTTGACCTATGTAACATTTTTCCTATATAGAACCTGCCTTTCCATTGATCTAAGCTGTTGTGCGCGCTTAAACCCTACTACTACCTTTCCATTAAGTTGATCTAGTGCTTTAAATATTGGAAAATATGTTGTTACTTGGTGATCTAAAATGAGCAAATATTCGCAATTTTCTCTGAACTGAGGTTAAAAGGAATGAGTGATGAATTTATATATAAAGGAATTAAATTTTTTTACAAGGTAAGACAAGGCTGTAAATAAATCCCATCTTAATACAACAACGGAAATCCCATCTTATTTAATTTATTTATAGATGATATAGTGGATAGAGTGAAAGGAAGTAATCAACATTGCCTGATAATAGAAAATAAAGATACCAGCTTTGTTATATGCAGATGATGTAACAGTAGGAGCAATAAAAACAGGAGCATTAAATGAAATATAAAAGTTCTGTGAAGATTGGGGTATTACAGTAAATGCAAAAAAAAGGTCAAAAGTGAAGGTCTTCAAAAGAGGAACAAAATTGAAGAAAGAGGAGCAGTGTTACTTATAGGGATGAAAGTTAGAACTTGTGAAAAAATTTGAGTACTTAGGAGTTAGGATGAATAACAAAGAATGGAAAGCGCATGGCAGGAACATGGTAGCCAAAGGAAAGGCATCAATGTCAGGAATAAGAATATGCAAACTGAAACTTTATATGTCAAGAAAATGGTTAGATAGAATGTATGAAACATTGGTAGAGTTAAAGATTACATAAGTTGTAGAAATATGGGCGATGTCAAAAGTAATAAAATAGTTATAGAAACAGTTTACTAAAGCAATGCTTAGACTATCTAGATCAGCTCCAGGAGATGCAGTATTAGTAAAATTAGGAAAAACAAGAAGATATAATATGAAGAAGATGCCCACAAACAAACAAAATAGGTGTGTACCGGATAAACTGCAAAGACTGTGACAACTTTTTCATTGGAAAAACTAAAAGGAATTTTAATATTAGGCTTAAAGAGTATTTTAGGAACATCAGGAACAAAGAAATAGATAAATTGGCAATAGTGTACAATTTTTGGAATGATAATCACTATATAGAATGAGAAATCCACATATTAAAAAGTATTCAGGGTCCAACCGCATTAACCACATAAGAAAAGATATTCATAAAGAAAACTGTTTAATTTTGACACCACCTTTGAAGAGAACCCAAACTTAAGTTCATCAAGATACCAATAGAGATGTCCCTATCGCCTTTAGGAGTTCATGAAATCAAACTTCAGTAGTCAACATTAGCTGAGAATGTTAGGAAGATCCTAACGAAATGCATTCTAGGTAAACACAAGCAATATATGGAGCATTGAGTACTAGTTTGACTCAAAATTATATTAATTTTGTTTGTCATTGTATCATAGTCCTTACTCATAGGAATGTAGATGGTTTTTGTAAAATAGAATCAGAATGGAGGATGTAAGAAGACAAGACATATGGCGAGGGCTAGAAAATACAAAATTATTAAATTATTATAGACTAATAAAGAGGGAATGGGCAAAAGAAAGATAGGCAATGAACAAGAGAAGGAAGGGATGGCTTGGATAAAAATGGGATTGATGTACTTCTGAGGGCCAAGATGCTGCAGAATAGGAATGTGTGAATTATGTGGAGAAACAAAGTGCAATTCACTATTGACTGTGCAGAAAACTAACAGTTTGAGACAGAAAGTGTGGGAGAAGAAATAGGAAAAGATGCAAAGTGATATGGTAGCTATAAGAATGGTTACAGGGATAAATGAAAATAAAGTATGGGGAACTTCTTTTGGAACTAAAGAAAATTGTATGGGAAATGTAAAGATTTGAAAAGCAAAAGTTCTGGGACAAGGGGAGACAGAAAATTAGACTAGATAATGAAGTGGATGCTTCTGGCTTGGCTGCCAAGCAATGTGAGTTAATTAATGTAAAACGTGCCACCAGGCAGGTTATACAGATAGGTTAAGTAAAATATTTTGTAAATAGTAAGTTGTATAAATAAATTCTATTTTATTCTACAATATTCTCATTACATAGTTCAGTATTTATTATCTCATAGACTTATACAAAAATAAGTGTTGTTAATAAACCAACTACAAATAGTTTCTGAGATTAAGTGTTGAGATTTAACTGTATTGGAACACCACAGTGAAGCGAAAGTGAAAGTGAAGCAGATGTGTAATAAATACGACTCATCTATAAATTAATAAGTTAAGTGTTCTTTGACTTGGCAATGGTCAGTTTCATTTTTCATTTTCCTTTAAAGAATGCTCACATAATGCAAATGTTTTATTCTTTTTCATGCAAACACATCTATTTTATTACTTAGGTACTGTGTGTTTTAATAGATAATATGGAATGACTCATTAGTTGAATCATTGATATATGTAATCCTTATAGCCCCACCTTAGAGTGGAATATTCTAGAGCAGTGTATGTTCATTTAAAGATGTTACAAATTCTTTTATGCATTATTCTGTCCTCCCAAGCCAAAAGAGTATTTTTCATAATTTCATTATTTTTTATTATTGAGCTTTCAGCAAATTACTAAAGCACACTTACCAGAATCAGTCTTAAATTATGTTGGAATTTTTCTATGTGACGTTTCAATGTAGATAGTTTGAGGTATAGGATAGAGGTATGTCTATTTTGCCAAGTAACCTTATTAATAAAAATTAGAGATATGCCCTATTTAATAAAATAAATCAAAATTAAAGTAACTTGAATGTAAATTTTATTTATCTAGTTATTATATTGTTCAAAGTACAAACTTGAAAGAACCGTAGGGACAGTGAAGCATAAATTAGCACAAAGTGAATCAAAAAGATATTGACACATTGCTTTACTCACACTGTTTATTCACAGGACATGCTGATGATAGGAGCAAGAGCTCTTGAAACATGTCCTGTGAATAAACAGTGTGAGTGAAGCAATGTGTCAATATCTTCTCGATTCACTTTGTGCTATTATATTATTATTTTTATGTGTGCCATTCTTGTACTGGCAAATTCTCCAAAAATGTTAGTTTGGTTGACTTCATTAAATTACTTAGTTCCAAATTATATTTTCCTTCTGAGCATGAATTCCAAGAACTTGTACGAGGGCTGATCAACAAAGACTGAGATTGACTTTTTTTCACAGGTGTTTATTACTGCAGTTCAATGTTTATGTGATCTTTTTCAAAGTAGTCCGCTCCTACTTCAATGCACTTTTTAGTGTCTCTGCCAGTCCTTGAACACGTGCTGCAGACCATTCTTTGTCAGGACCTTGAGAATCGCCTCACATTTCTTGAGCACTGCTTCAGAGTTCTCAAATCGAATACCCCTAAGCTTTGCCTTTAGTGATGGGAATAAAAAAAAGTCACAGGGTGCAAGATCGGGGCTATAAGATGGATGTGGTACACAGGTAATGTTGAATCGAGCCAGAAACTGCATAACTTGATGTGCGACATGAAGCTGTGCATTGTCATGATGAAGTCACCATCCAGCCCAAGAAAGCTCTGGTCGTTTCTTTGCATGTGCTTCCTCAGTGTAGCCAATAGTGACGTGTAGTATGCTGCTGTAACAGAAGTGTGAGGGGGAACTGCATGCTGGTAAATCATTCCATTACAGTGAAAAAAATTGATCACCATCACTTTCCCTGCAGATGATGATGTGTATAAGGGCGCTCAACTACGGCAGTCATCAGCGCCCTTACTGGAATAACTTTTGCCTTTTTTGGTGTTGGAGAACCTGGCGATTTCCACACTGTGCTAGCTTGTTTTCCATCAGGATCATAATGATGCAGCCTTGACTCATCACTGGTGATAATCGAAAGTCCTTGAACCACCTAACATTGTTGTACGAGGTAGTGCATCTTCACTGTACACTTGCTTCAGCTTTTCATAAGTTTCGGTGGCTGTATGGCTTAAACGAAAACAGAATTTGATTGCGCTGTACTGCTCTCGCGTCACCTCCAGTGTCTGGTATGCGAAATGCACGTAGGGTCTACAAAATAGAGTATTACTACCAACCTACAAATGTGAGAGTGCTGCCACCTACCGACATACATAAAATCCCACTCTTTTCAAATATTTATGTTACAGATACGAAACTATCACAGAAGCTACAGGAAAAACTCAGGCTGTTTTTGTTGATCAGCCCTTGTAGTTACTTTTCATATGGCTTCTGCCAACGTTTTTAGGATTCTAAATATATTTTGAGATATGACTCATTTAACAGAATTTTAAAGACTTTATGTGCTCATTTTTATTGAAAATACCTGCATTAGTTGTGAGGCCATCTATGCAAATATCTGAAAATATGATTTTTTGAAAAATCTGAGATACCTCTATGTTTAGGAGAGCAGTATTATTGAGACTCAAAACCCTGCCTGAAGGTCCAGTTTGGTATGAAAGTAAAAACATACTGCAGAATTTCAGACTGTAGTCTTTAAGATGCTGCACTTGCATTAACAAAAACAGGTGAATTAGCACCTCTATACACATTAAATTAACAGTTGTATCCTGTACTAAATTTTTAATGAAATTTAATGCTCTTGTAAAGTAGCTTTTCATTGTGTGTAAGGAAATCGTTCTGAAAATAAAGGTTTAAGCAATAGTAATTTAAATATAGAGCCTTCTGTAAAATCAATCTCTAAGTTTTGTGGAATATAATTGCTCTTGTAACAGTGATGTATTAGCTTTTGGAAATGTAATTTGAAGTTGCAATTGACATTACTCAGCAGTTTTACTGATTTCAATTATCTTTAGCAGGTACTTTTAATGAATATCTCTTTAATCTGACATATATTACATGAATAAATTTAGTTATTTAGTACCTTTGCACCAGACTGTGTCAGTACATTGAGTGTAATTTATAAACTGTAGAAATAATGAAGTGAGCCAATATCTAACCAGCATTTATATATTTGTGCTTTACAGGACAGTGGAACCACAATATGCCACCACAGCTGGGATGTTTGGTGCTGCTTCTATCATCACAGGGATATTTGCGGGAATTGTGTTCACTTTATTAATGCCAATTATTGTTTCTTCAACAATTTGGGGAGTATAGAACTTGTATCATCTTTTTATGAAAATGCATAAACTCAAAAAAATAGTTCCAAGCTGCACATGACCCTAGGGGGGAGGGGGGGTTGTCTATGCATTTGATTTCTGAGATGTGTATTTTGCAGTTTGCAATAGATTTTGCATTAAATTATAAACAGTTGAATACTGAATGATCAAATATTGCATTTGGGAGGTTTTTTTATTATAGATTCATTCTGCATACACAGTTACGGCTGTGATTATGGCTTGAAAGTCTGTTAAATTTGTTGTTTAGTTTTTTACTACATTGTTGAAATAAACTTGAAGTGATACAGTGCACTGATAGCACATATTAAAAAATGTAGCGCTCATAAATTTTGTAAGTACAGTCATTTTATTTTCCAGTTTAAAGAATTGTTTTTAACAGAGTGGAAAGCCTTTTAAATCATCAATATTGTTTTTGGATGTACTAATGTAGAATATTTAGGCACTGTTAATATGATACTGTTTTATTTGTACAAAATAATGCATGTGTGAGAGCAGCTGTTGGTATGAATGTGTATATAATCATATATTTTTAATTAGTTTTAGTGAGATCACAGCAATTTGTATATTGATACCTCTCATACAGTACAATTGACTTTAAAGAATATCATATTGATTATAAGCTTTTTGCAAATGAATGACTGAAACTTCATACTTTTCTGCAAGGAAGCTGTAGGTAGGGAACTGTCCCTCTAGAAAATATTGGCTATGCTACAGGTATCAATCATTAAATATGCAGGATTTGAAACGTGAAGGGGAAAGATAGATTGTGCAATGATGATTCTTCTCAGCTTCTAAGCTAGTAGATTTATTACATTCACTTGTGAATCACATTCTAAATGTCCTTTCTAGGAGAAAAATAACACTGAAGTGAAATTCTCAAAAGATGAAGCAGGTTATTGTATCTAAGACTGTTCCCAAAGCCTTTTATGTACATGTTTGAAACAGAAGTAAACAATTCTTTTTTATAAATTTCAAAGCCCAGAGCAACAAATCAACCTTATTAAGTCAGATTAACTCAAAAGTATACTTAAAGAATGTGTACACCCCCTAGTGTTCTTTTCTTTGTCTGCTGTTGAATATACATGTTTTAATGTATGAAAGAAGCTGGAAGCAGTAATGTGTTAAGGTAATTTGTGTAAGATGAGTCGTCACTAGTAACACTAACATCACTTATTTTACTTAGTGTTAAACATGTTTCAGGAATATGTTTTCATCTTCAGAATGCTTCCAACTGCTGTGGAAGTACGTTTCACCACCACATGATGCCACCATGATAGATGACCGTCACAACAGAAACACCAACACGGGCCAGTTGGATGAGTTCTGAAGATGGGAACACATGTTCCTGAAATATGTTAACACTGAATAAAATAATGATTTTAGTGTTGCCAGTGCTGACTCATCTTAAGTAAATTACTTAATAGTTTTTTTTACAAAGCCTTAAGATCCAGTCTTTAAAATGTATTTATGCTACAAGCTCTTGGGGAAATTAATCATATTTTGATAAAATTTGCTAAGCTGAATTCTTTGCACAATTTTCATTCTTTTATTTTTAACTTTATACATATTCACTGATAAAATTGATGATAGTAAAGGTTTATTACACTTTGAAATCTGTAGGATGTTAAGTAATGAAATTGTAGGTGAAAACATGGAATGAACTTGAAATTTATTTTATGCTTTATAAATAAAAGTGGAACCTTTTGTTCTCAATACAGTAAAACAATTATGGGTTGACAAATATTATTCAGTGAATTTTGTCATTGATTTGTAAAAATGTTTGAAATTAATTATGGAATATTAATCTTTTATAGCATGCTATATAACTTTTTACCTTTATTTATATTAAAGTTTTAGAGTTTTGCAGAACATGTTTGGAGGAGTAGCAGAGAATAGTCTGAGAATTGGCACCTAATGACTTGATCTATGAAAGTGTAGGAAAAGAATTATCATAATTTTCATTATATCTGCCAAATGTTTAAGCTAGAATTATGCAAGTTGTATCATTTGTCCATTCAGTTGAATAACAGAATTTCATAATAATAATGATAATAATAATTTGTGGTACCCCTAAGCAATTTAATAAGTCCACAAGGATTCGTGTGTCACAGTCAAACCTTTCTTTCTCTACTTTCCTAAAGGCAGAAAAAATGTGTCAATAGAAAAATAAACTTACCAGTTTTCAAAAGCCTCTGATAGCTGCCAACACTGTTAAAAATCTTAGTTTTTAATTTAAATTATATAGTAAGAGAAGTAATCTGTAAACCATTTTATTCAGTAAGGTATACAATGTCAAAATAGGGACTTAGTATAATTAAATTTAAAGATGAGTCGATTAATGACACTAAACAACACTTTTAAATTTCCCGGAACATATTTCGGAGGCTACTTTCCTCCATTGTCAACTGGACATTGACTGGTTTTCAGTGGTGTAGCTGGCGATATTTTGTCGGAGCTCTCCTCTGTTGGTGGTTCAAGGAACTTGCTGAACAAATCCTTAATTCTATAATGTTTTACTTCATTCGCAATTTAGTAATCTTAAAGAGAATGCAATAAAATAAGTTTAATAACAAAGTATCTTAATTGATGAAAATTAATAATTTCTTCACACTAGCCATATACAGGCTAAGGTTTTTGATGGATAGAGTTAAATGGAGAATTTAATGTCAGGACAGCACGTTGACCATGGTGGCTCGATGGGTTAGAGCGACTGGACGGAAACCAGGAGATCCGTGGTTCAAATCCCGGCCATGGCATTGAATTTTTCATGTTGACTCTCTCCAACAAAGCATCTGATTATGTATTATTGTATCATGCTGTACTAATTACTTTTATAACTGAGTGATATGGTGCAGTGCTTTACAATGTTCTATTTTTTTCTTTGAAGCTCAAAGTTACATAAACGGCAGCAGTAAGATTGGGTTCTTTGGAGCTAGCTTAATGCTAGCTTAAGGGCCTTTTCAGAAATTTCTGCCAGTTACATCAGGCTTAAAAATATAGTTTCAGCTAGTTTTTATAATTTTAGCCCAAGAATGCTCAAATCTGCAGCATGTGCTCGCTTTCCTTATATGTTATAGAGAAAGGTCTAGTAGTCAGAGGCCGATGAATGTGTACACTTTTCATTTCCTATATGTAAGAATACTGTCTTAGTGTCATTACTGGAACTCAGTAACCACACATTAAGTGGGTCATTCTGTTGCAGTGGGTGCAAGGTGGTGTATTCAAATCCTCCTTTGTTGAGCCTTCCGGTTTTAAACAATTGTTCCCTTTTTCGCCTGATATGCCATTGATGTAGTTCGTTACAAATGGCAGTTGTTTCAGTTTTGGTACTCTATAGCTTGCAAAGTGTAATTCAATAATTACTCTTTAATTATAGTTGAATAGTATTTCACTTTTCCAAGACACTGGCATAATATTAAGAAATATTTTATAAAATAAGAAAAAACTTTAAAATAGGAAAATGAAAGTTAAAACATTTCAAAAAGCCATATTTTGAAATTTATATTTAATGTTTCTGTTTTGCACAATTTCCTGTAATCTCACTACATATTTGACACCATGATAGTTCTACTTTAATCTCCAGCCAAATTGATCACTTCTTATTTTAAGTCATCTTAATTTGTGAAGCGTCTTCCCCCAAGATGAAAATAGTTGTGGTAGTCAGTACTTTGTTTTCAACAATATTGTCAATTGCCTGGATCATACCAGCATTGGAATTTTGTCATACAGTTCTTCTACATGCCAGTAAAATCTATTGATAGTGGGCTGTTACTTCTAAGCACACTTAAAAATCGCTGTTCTGGGCCAGGTTTGAAGTCATTGTCATGGGATCAATTAGTGCTCTGTGCAAGGTTTAGAGAGTAAGGTGGGTGCTGAAAACATCCTATTGAAACTTTTGAAACAGCTTGAATCTCATGAGCAGCATGTGTTGGAGCATTATCATAGAAAAAAATGAAAAAAATATTGTTTTGCCCAACTTTCGTGTCCTTTTGTTTAGAATCACCCATTTCTCAACACCTTACAAGAGCAACTTGCTGTGATCATTCAACAACTCCCTTGGAATTCCAGAAGACCATTGACATGACCTTGCCAGCTGATTTCACAACTTTTATCATTTTGGCATTGGCACATCCTTTCCTTTGCACACCATGCTGTCTTTTGAATTCAGGCATCCAGTGATGTATCCATGTCTCTTTCCCAGTACTATTCAGTTGAATAAAATTTTCCCTCGTCATAAAATTGCGAAAATTGTAACCCAGCATCAATAATTTAAGTATCTGAAGTTGTCTAAATAGTGCAAATTAAGAATGGCTCAAATGTTTGAGAAAAGTACTGTGTACATTCTCTGAAGGCACTTAAAGTTATACAGATTACAGTAAAATGAAACTCCTGACAATAAATAATAAAGGATTTCAAAAGTTTAGGAATGAATGAAATCCCACCATGTCTATGGAAAGTTCCTTTAGCTAATTTTGATTTGCCAGGAAAATACTGTCACCCAACTATCGGGAAGCACCACAAACAACAGCTGAGAAGGGACCGGAGGCCACGCCACGCCCACTCATTTGTCTCCTGTCACTAACTGAAGGGATGGTTAGGAGAGGGATGTCGGGCCCCTGAGCCGTCTCTTTACCCTTCTCCTAGGTTCTGAAAACTCGGGACATTCAATCTAATCGAGAACCTTCTAGATCGGCAAGCAGACCCTATATAAGCAACACGTCGTTCAAGGGGAGTCAGTCAGTGTTGGACGTGCTAGCGAACGAGCGCTGTGTTAAGGAACGAGAAGACTGTGTACGTGCATCGGAGTATTGTCCGTAATTACTAGTGCAAGTGAAATTGTAACGGACGAACTGGTGAATTGTAATTGTGTGCAGCACGTAATTCTGTGTAATTGGCAAGTGTTAAACTGTAAGTCGGTAGAAATAAAGAACATTGTTGAGTTTGTGTAATTGGACTTTTCATTTCACGAACCCACAAAGTCACAATTGGTGTCAGGAGTGCGACATAACACAATGGAGGCAGCATTAGAAAATATTTTAGCGGAACTGAAAGAAATGAAGACGGCAAATGAAAACCTCGCTGCAAAAATAGAAGCGGCAAACAACAACCTCACCGCCGAACTGAAACAAATGAAGACGGCCAACGACAACATCACCGAGAAGATGGAAGAAATGAAGGCCGAGTTAACCACAGAAATGAGAGCAGCGAACGGCAGTCTGGCCATGGAAATGAAGGCGGCGAACGAGGCTCTCGCCGCAAAGTTTGAGGAACGGTTGGCCGGCATGAGGGATGACGTCACGAACCTGGGCAAGCGGAAGGGTCAAGTAGACGACCGCCTTAATGATTTAGAGGAAAAGGCCGACAACATCGCAAAACCCCTCACCCGCCTGACGGAGGAAAACCGGCCTTATGTGTGGATGGAGGACGCCGAAGACGCTTTCCAGCACCCGAAGGGGACCCTGTGCAGTGCTCCAATTTTGGGTTTCCCACAACTGGGTGGCGCCTTCATTGTGGACACCGACGCTAGCGACCATTACATTGGAGGTGTCCTATTGCCGATCCAGGACGGCCATGAGCGCACAAGAGTGGAAGAGAAGGAGCGTGCCGCAGCAGTCCGAGTAGTTGTGGCAGTGCCTGCTGAAGGCTGGGATAGCGCAGGCCTGAGGAGGGAGCAGCTGGCGGACGCAGACTTGGGGCCACTCTTGAGGGAAGTGGACACAGGGACGAGACCAACCTGGGAGGACATCGCACCGAGGAGCGCCACCTACAAGTCGTACTGGGCCCAATGGGACTCGTTGAAGACCAGAGAGGGCGTGCTGTTCCGGGTATGGGAGTCACCCGATGGGAAGGCGCAGAGAGAACAGTTGGTACTCCCCCGGAGTAAGGTCCCGGAAGTCTTGGAGGAAGTGCACGCCGGTACTTCAGGAGGACACCTGGGAGCGAACCGTATGATTCACAAACTACGGCAGCGCTACTTCTGGCTCAGACTCCGGGCAGATGCTGGTGGTACACCTGGACCGCCTGGCCCGCTACGATGGTGCTGTTCGGGACGACCAGCTTTGAGGAGGGAGCAGTGTCACCCAACTATCGGGAAGCACCACAAACAACAGCTGAGAAGGGACCGGAGGCCACGCCACGCCCACTCATTTGTCTCCTGTCACTAACTGAAGGGATGGTTAGGAGAGGGATGTCAGGCCCCTGAGCCGTCTCTATACCCTTCTCCTAGGTTCTGGAAACTCGGGACATTCAATCTAATCGAGAACCTTCTAGATCGGCAAGCAGACCCTATATAAGCAACACGTCGTTCAAGGGGAGTCAGTCAGTGTTGGACGTGCTAGCGAACGAGCGCCGTGTTAAGGAACGAGAAGACTGTGTACGTGCATCGGAGTATTGTCCGTAATTACTAGTGCAAGTGAAATTGTAACGGACGAACTGGTGAATTGCAATTGTGTGCAGCACGTAATTCTGTGTAATTGGCAAGTGTTAAACTGTAAGTCGGTAGAAATAAAGAACATTGTTGAGTTTGTGTAATTGGACTTTTCATTTCACGAACCCACAAAGTCACAATACACTTCAAAAACTTTCAATTTTCTAACTAGTGCTTTAGAATTAATTTCTGAGGAATATGAGGGCTATGTGCATATTTATACCAATAGTTCTTTGAATATTAACAGATAATCTAGGAGCTGAATGTTATATTTGGGGAATCAAAGAAGACTTATATCCCATGTTCTTCCTGTTCTGGCTTGGACACACAATTTGTGGCTATAGAAGCAGCTTTACATTATGCATTACAGTCTCTTTATTTGTTAACCTATTTATTTTACTGACAGATTAATAGCAGTATGTAGTATCATTTAATATGTAACCACAAAATACTTAATTGTTACAGAAAAGTGACTGCAAAGAAATAAGAAAAAGCAATATCTTAATAGATTCTAAGCCATTATCGTATATTTGCAATGAGATGACAGACAAAATTACAAAAACAGCTACAAAAATATTCTCTCAGCCTAAAAGACTGCTATCCCTAAATAAAGTTATAGTATCTAATGCAGATGTTTTAAACAGATGATTGTAAGTTTGCACTGACTCTTTACATATGTTTAGTGAGAACCATTCATTTCAAATTCTCATCTGGTGAGGTGAGTCTTATTTTTATATCAGGTCATATCGTGATGAAATAATTACTCCAATCTTATACATGGATTTTCTATTCTTGGTTCTAAAATTATACTACAGACTCCTAGAAGCTTTTTGTTACAACAAACTTCTTTTTTCAACAAACTTTTTCTTCTATCAGCAAACCTTTTTAGTTACCTGGACACTTGATCCTCATAACTCACCCATGTGTCCCTATGCCAAGTCACACAAAATTTGGAACATATTCTGCTGGTATTAATCCATAAATTGACACAAATATTCTAGAACCTCTGTTACCTTAAACTTAGTTGATAAGCTTCAATATGTATTATCTATACCTTCCCATAAAAAAGGCACTAGTGAGCCCCTTAAGTATAATAACTAGAGCCCGGATTTCTAAGCAAAATGCTTATAAATGCTTTTTTGCTGAAATACGGCGTTTGCTTGCTTATTTTATGCTTTTTAATTAAAATAGCTTATTTTATCCAAATCATATTAATTTAAAAGTATTATTCACTCTTGGCCATCATCGTCTCACCGAAAGAGTCAGGAACCGAATTAAAAACATGGATCATCTTGTCTCTAGCATAAAGAAAGTGTACTTTTGCCAATTGGAGTTAAAAAATTTAATGAAGTCCTTCCAAATTTGTCTTTCTTTCTCAGCCAGTTTTAACTCGATTGTGTTCTTGATTAAAGGCTGTGTTATTCTACACAGAACATTTCAATGAAATAAAACAGTTTTGTACTCCTTAGATGCAGAAGATACAGGCAACATCGCCACAGCACAAGAATGTTTTGCTAGTAGTATCGGCATTCAAGATAAGATAGAGAACATCCAGAACCACTTCTCCAAAATACTTGCTATTATAACACAGATGGAAACTCGAAATAATACCTTGGAACATTCACTTTCCTTGATATATGAAGTTTCAGTAATGTTATTTTCAGAGATTTACAGTATTGCTAAAACTGCCTTTGAGAAACTCAGTAAGGTATCAATGAAAAATCCTGGTTACGAGACCCTGTAAAATTTCTACAGAACTTTCTGGTACAGAAACATATATCTAAGGAAAATTCATTCAAAAAGAACAGTGGTGCTTTTCGCATGTTCCAGTAACGTCATGCGACGTTGAGAGATCCTTTTCACAGGATAATAATTTTTTCACTGAAAAACGCAGGAGCTTCCCACAAGAAAATATCAAAGGGGTCCCGGGTTCGATTCCCAGCTGTGGGGGTGGGGTTTTTCTCTGACCAAGATAATTCATCTTCCCCAGAGTTTGGAAGTATGAATGAGAGTGCAAATGTGTGCGTGATATGACTAAAATCCAACGAATACGAGTTAACACCTTCGATATGTTCCAAAGAAGAACGGTCGCCGATATGACCATTGGAGTTAAAGGCAGGGTATAAATGGAACAAAAAAAGTCAAGATAACTCTCTCATGTATTGTAACAAGTGTAAGGTAAAAATTCTACCAAACAATACGTATTATACACTTAAAAAATATTAAATTCAAACACATGGACAAGTCGGCCGTAGCACATCACTTTTGGTCTGAGAATCACAACATAAAACAAGGAATAGAACTGATCAAACAGGCAAAGAAACCTCTGGAACTACAGATTTGGGAAAACATATTTATTATGAGGAAACAGGACCTCTTGATGAATTTTGAAATTCCCCCCATAGATGATGTCATCAAACTTACCAGAACATAAGATGGCAGCACGACACCAAGCCAGATGCAGACACCGGAAGCATCATCAGTCAACCACAACTGAAGATAGGGAAGAAGTTCCCAGAAACTAGTCTTCATCAAAAAACTTTTAAGTGGAGAAAAGTATATACAAGGTTGACTCATTTGCCTAATTTTAATAACAATGGCACTCCACTTTCTGAAATACTTCTTTTTATTCTATTAATAATACTTTTATGATTTTTGCTTATTTTTTGTGCTTATTTGTTTCATTTTTCATGCTGATTTCCTTGCTTATTTCATCATTTGATTGTGCTTACAAATCCGGGCTCCAATAATAACTGTAACAAGAGGCTTGTGTTATCAGTTATGGTTAGATACACAAAATGAAGAATATGGTAAAGCCTGCCTTCAACGGACCTCTGGTTAAGGGTAAATCTGTCTTAAATATGAAATATTTCATGGTAACCGAACCAGCTGCCTAGGCAGTCAGTATATACAGTAAAACCTCTCTAAAACAGAATGTGATTGCTCCAGCATTTATTTTCCACTTAACAGAGGGTTGTGTTTGAATCAAAGAAATTACAAAACAGTTGCACAGGTTTACAGTGAAGGAATAATATAGAATAAAGTGGAAATAAAAATAGGCTGATATGTATTATGTACTATATTTTCAACTTACAATAATTGCAGTTTATCGCCTAGTTTCTCTGTCTGTTTTATTTTCCCTTTACAATCTGCTACTGCCTTCATATCAGTATTATTTGCTTCACCACACACAGCATTCAAAACAATGTCATGGCGATGTTTGAAACTCTCGAAAAATCCATTGGAAGCTCTGAAATACTCTTCCTAATTTTTTGCTATCTCTAAAGCTGAAGTCTGAAGCAATAGGCCAGAAATGGGAATTCGTTTAGTGCACGCACTAACAAACCACTCGAACACAGCGATTTAGCTCCTCACAATCTACGGATTTTATGATGCATTTCACATGCCCTGCTGTTCCCTTAACCTCTCATCTTTAGTTTTTATTTTGTTAAAATCTCATAAATCTGAGTTCTTTAAACAACACAGTTAATTCTTTGGCTGGATGTTTGTTCTTTTTGTGTTCTTCAATAACCTTAATTTTTTCTTCCTGTAACAATGCCTTACATTTAGAACTCATTTTGCAGAATTTGTATGGTTTTAAAAATCACAGAAGTTTGCAGTTTTCTTTCACTCTTGATCACTTGTAATAACAAAACTGAGAATGAACACATTGCAAAACAATTCTACTCTTTACCATGTGTGTTGGAAGAAGGTTGAGGGAGAATGTTTAAAATACATACGTTGTAACCATTGTACATTAAACATAAAGTTATCCGTTTTAATCAGGTTATTTGTGTAATTGGTTCCCAAAAAATATTCCTGTTTCTTCAGTAGGCAGTTTTCTGGCTTAGAGTATAATTTTACATAGGAAATAGCTTCGTTCCAAAATTTATTTTCCATTTTTGCAGGTTTACAGCATATAAGGGGTCCATTCTAGGCAGGTTTTACTATGTATATAATTTTGGGTTTTTCATCGCTTTATTCATTAATCATCCTAATGATGGGAGAGATGTATGCTCCTGAAACATTGATGGCTATTCATCAATACACAACAGCCTGTGTGGTGTAGGGGTAAATGTTAGTCTCTGGTTTTCACGTTTGAAGTGTCAAACACAGTGAAAGGCAATGGATTTTTTTTGGGCATAAAAATCCTTAGCATGGCTTCCTTTGGAAAGCCAGTGGTTCCATGTTATAGATTTAAGGCACATAAAAGAACCTCAAGCCTGTTCAAGAGGCCTCTGTGCAAAATTAAGAGGTCTTTCTCACTGAATATGGAATGGCAAGCCAAGAACCACAGCAGTTAGAGAGTGAATAAATAAAAACAATTTTCAGCGTCAGAACTTAATAGTTAAGGAGAAAATATCAACACAGACAAAAAGTATAACAATTATTATACATCTAGCTTTGATTTTGGGCAGGAAAGAAAGAATTTAAATAGACTAAAACACAAATTCAATAGAAAAAAAAATCATTGTAAAAGCTTCCAGAAAATTATCATAAATTTTAAGAGACCATACAAGAAGTCTTAAATAAGTTCATTAGTGGTACTTGGACAGCCGCATTTGTCTGCAAATACTTTGCTTAATTCGATAAAACTGAAATCAAAGGATACTAATCAAAATTCCATCACTTCAGCATTATTACCTTTAATTCAAAAGGAATATAGTTAGTTACTAACACTCCCCACATGGCAACCTTGGCCTTCGGGGTAATCTCACCCCACCAAGTGATGACCGGACCCATTTCTCAGGTGGAGGCACCCAGAGGGCGGTGTCCATTACCTCCAATGATAGGGTGATAGTGAAGATGGCGGTGAGGTGAGAGGACCTACAGTTTTTACCGTGGACTCCGAACCACGTTGGGCATAGGGGATACTTCACGTGTGCTAGACAGAGGTGAAGGCGTGGATAGGGCCGACTTAAAATCGCCAACCCCAGAGCCGGGAATCGAACTCGGGACCCTTAGAACGGGAGCCGCGAACGAAACCACCGCGCTACCCCGGCGCCCTCAAAAGGAATATATAAAGTAAGAGATTAGTTATAGTAATGTTAACACAGTTTGAAATCCCCAGAAGTAGTGAGGTTTGCTTCCTTTGAATCCATTTTTTCAGTACACGAATATATGAAGAATTTCACTGCTCACTCCATTTAGATGATTATTAATTAAACCAAGTTTCATGCTCCTGTAGATATAGTCAGCTTGGTCAAATAACTATTTTGTATCCAGCATTAAACTTGTGCTAACTCTTTTAGCAACAGTGAAACATACTTTCCGCAAATTTTTATATATTTAAATGTTATTTGAAATTAGTTTAAATGTATAATGGGTTGCTTTCCCCTCCCAAGATAAAAATCAAATTGGAAATATTTTGCAGTGATGAATGGTGATATAATGTCACAACTCAACCAATGCAGAGAGTTGAAATATTGCCAACCTTGAATATAGCAAGACAGTATAAGTTTAAATTCATAGGTTTTAATTATGTCTTATCACTAGCATAGCATAATACCAATCAGATATAGTGGGCAATGAAACCACAGCAGTTTAAATGTTAAAAATTAACTTCAGGTGAGCTTTAATTGTATTCTTGGAAGTTTAACATTTTGTAAACACTCAAACCTCCCATAATGTACATGTCTGTTGACTTTTGGAGAGGTTGAGAATAAAAGTGAATTAAATCAAAGACAAAAAGCTTTTGTTATTAATTTTCTTATTAAGTAATTTTAGTGTATAATTCGGAAAATAAAGTTCAACATGAAATGATGCTTTTGGAAAAGTATTGATACCAGATTGAATTGATGTTTTTTACTTGAAAAACATGTTTTAAATGACTCATATTACTAAGCTAAAGGAGTCTTATAACTTACCGAGATAAAGAGCTTCTGTAGAGAGAATGTTAACTACAGAGGTGATGCATGTACAATGCAGATAAGGTTGTCATGTTCATCACCAGTGTTGCTGTGGCATGCTGGATTCTATTTAAAAATAAAGAAGGGAAGTAAAGCCAGTGTTCCCATGTAGATTTGTGGCATATAAAAGAACCTCTAGAATGATGAAGAGACCTCTGAGCAAAATTAAGCAATCTTTCATGCCCAATTTAAACTGGGATACTGAGAACCATTGCAGTTAAAGATGTTGATAAATAAAAACTCTATTTGTATTCTACTTGTCTTGGAAAGCAGAAAACCAGTTAATTCAGAACTTGCTTATTTTTGTCTAACCAATGTTCTTTGTAGGACATGCTTCCATTAGGGAATTAAAACTAATTACCTCACTTCTTAGTGCGCTTCCAATACATTCTTTGGGAAGAATGCCCAATTATTATTATTATTATTAATCATAATTTGCTGGTATCTTGAACACCTTGAGGGAGTTTTCATGTACATATATCTACACTTTTTTGGCTGTTAAAGTTATTAATAGCAACTTTTTGTTTTGGTTTCTTATTTTCTTCCCCAAAACAGGTGTAGCCTAAGTTAGTCAATACTGGGAAACATTGAACAAAAAACTATGCCTGTTGAAAACATACAATGTAGTGCAAATAAACCTATGGAGAAAAGCGTACCTGAATTTGAAGAATACCTTATGAATTCAACATATAACGAATTATATGACTTGGAAACATCTAGAGTTTAAGAAAAACATCTTTGCTTATTAGTTGAAGAGTGCAGCTGCACCTGTGAAACATGTTCTGCTAAAGCTTTTACTGACTAAGGCAGGAACAGCAGATCTACTCAGGGGTGTTGATTAGAAACTGCTTCATTGTGTGTTTTTCAGTTGTATCAATCTGTAATGAATTGTTATTGAAAGTTAAGACTACCTTAATATAAATAATTGATAATGAATTAACATTTAAAGAGAGTAAAGTTATATAGAATTCATATAATCAACTAGCAACAGCATGTCATAAGTCATAACATGCCATATAGATGTGACAATTCCATTTGTGAATGATATGGAAAAATTAATTTAGTTAAAGGGGGTTGGTGAAGCACTAAGAAGTAAGTGCAAAGTAAAGTTGAAGTAGACCCAAAGATCAGTGCATTAGTAACACAATTATTTTGTGTTATTTTGAATAATTCATTAATACAAATATATTTACTGTAAAATATAAGGTATTCTAACCAATGAAGGATTTCTCATTTTATGAATATTGTAAAGGATATTTTTGTGTATGCGTCAAATACTTGAGCTACAACTCTTGTGTTAATGTGTACATAGTTCACACCTTCCATCCTTAGCATTAGAAAACCTTATATATATATATATATATATATATATATATATATATATATATATATATATAATAAACAAGAGGCTTACCTCACCCTTTTTGGGGTGGATCTTGGATTAGTTACCTTCCTTCTTGAAGTTACCTAAGAAATTAAACACTTATATAAAAATGTATTTTTTATACTTTGTAATAAGTGTATCAGTTCACTTTTTGTTTATTACAGTGAACATTTTACAGCATGTGTTGTTTGGTCTGTGCTTTAAACATTAACTTAAGAGTAGAATACCTTAAAGTAGGCTGACAATAAATCAAAATAGTTCAGAGTTTTTTAAGTTATAATAGTTTAATTTAGGTTCACTACAGCTCTTCTATTTTGGTATTTTTATCTACTAACTTAAATGCCTGATGTGCATTATGTAGGATATGCATCTGAGAACCCAGTTGTCATTAATGTAAATAATGATCAAGGTTTTTATTCAAGAAACTTTTATAATTTTGCACATTTGTAATTTTTTAAAATGAAGCATTTGTTTTACCATTTACATTAAGTAGCAAGGTTCTTCAACTGTAATTATTAAAACAGCAATTATTGTGGTTATATTGTTTGTATTAAACCATCTGATCTGATTAATTGAAATTTACATAATATACGGAGCAGAGGGAAAGAAGTGAACAAATGAAAAAATAAACATTCTTATTGATTTTGAATTGTGAATGCATCATCATTATTATTCTTAAAAAATTATTAAAAAGGGAGGGGGGAGAAATGGTACTCTATAGTGTGTTGAAACACTTTGAGCTGGATATTTGAGCCAAAATATACAGAATGCAAACAATTGGCATCATTCTTTTTAAGATGTATTGCTTAGAACAAAAACCGAAAGAAAGTTCATATAAATATGTATCTGAAAATCCTTTATTTTAAAATTGTGATTTCATTGCTAATTTTATAAGAGAGAGAGAGAGAGAGAGAGAGAGAGAGTTAGTTTTTTGAAGAGGCCTCTTTTTACTTTGGTGCCTTATGCAAACCTACATACCAAACTTAGGGATATACTGTTGAAGATTCCTGGCATGTTTCGTATTTGATCAAACCCAGTTCATAAATGTGTTACCAGAATAACGGCTATGTGAATTACATATTCTGTTTTAAACCTCCCCGAGAAGAAACTATTGTGTTCAATTTGGAGAAATAGTATCCCATTCGTGAGTTCCTCTTGACCACTCCACTGTTGACAAAATTTGTTATACAAAAGTTGATTAGTTTTCCAGTTAAAATGAGCTGCAGCATCATTAGCACAAACCACATCCTTTGGAGATCTCTAGAGCATTAAATGATTAATTTGTGTTTAACAAACTGTAGATAAATTTGTCCACTGAAATGCAGAGAGAAGAAATAGAAAGTACGGAGAATCACGAATGATTCATCCCAAATATACAGATTAAGCCTCTAATGAAGTTTCCATACTTTATGATAATATAAGGTACACAACTTATACAGTGGGTCACATTAACCTTGATACCTTTGTTGTGTAACAAGTTTGAAGAAGAAAGCAAAGAAAATTAAGTTTTAAGTGAAATACATATAGGGTCATTTTGGCAAGTCACCAAATATTTCAGAAGTTGATACAGCCATCACTTAAGTACTACAGCCCATGTGCTTGCAGATCATGACCAGGTTTGGGCTGATGGGCAAGTAGAAAGGAGCATATTGTGAAATGAATGGTACTTGTTTCTTGCAGAAGCTGTTGGATATTGTCCCTCAGCTGTTATGTACTGCTGACATTTGCAGATACATTTTCCTTGTAGTCAATATAATTAATCTGCAAAAATTAACTAAATTCTGTGGCAAATCTCCCTACTTCTTTGGTGTGCAAGTTTCATCCATGCATAATCGTTACTTTTCCTATAGATAAAAGTCACAAGTGGTCGGGTTGTGGAAGCATGCTCTCCATATGTTACTGTATTAGCTAGTGTTTAAGACCTCAAATAAAATTGCCTTACTTTCATGTATGAGCCTCACAAACCATGAAAGTCTATTTATTTCTGAGGTCTATGCCAAATCAGTGCAAATTTTACCTGCAGATCTCAGCAGCTGAGGGATAACTCCTTCAGCACCTGTTAGAGGATGGCTCAGGTGGTTAAGCATAAATCCAGCTGATTGCAAAGTTGCAGGTCCAAACCTGACTTAGACTGGTTGTTTTTTAAATCTGCTTAGAAGTGACTGCCCATGTCAGATATTGTCAAGAAAAAGAATTTCTGCAAGACAATTCCAGCACACTGTGCTGTTTGATCTTTGCAATTCACAGCATATTAACAAACAAAATATTTATTATTAATTTTTAGATGAGTCGTATTTATTACACATCTGCTTCACTTTCGTACCTATTTTGAGGACATGTTTCGCAAATCATCGTTTGCATCTGGAATTCTTCTATTTGGAGGAATATAGTGTAAATTTCACAATATGCTGGCCCACCCACCCATAGCAGGGACTTCTGAAACATTGGAGCATTTAGCAACATTGACCCTGTGGTCAGTGCTGTAATAAATCCTTTAATATCTCCCTAATAAATGATTTTCAAACTCGTGAACATTTCCCAATACTGCATTGTTAGTAATGCATTATCAAAGTGTTTGGCACACTGGTATTGTTCACATTGTGTATACTTCACAAGGTTTCTAATTACCATTGAGTTAATTTTGAAAGTTCAAGCGTTGGATAAAATTTAATCCATGAACACTCAGGTTTATACTGTAGTGCTAGATACCTTCCTCTTCACACAACACTGCGAGTCTTTCACATTTAATACTATATAAACTCATTTTTTCCCCATACTTTATACACATTTCTAATCTTTGCGATAAGCTGAATAGCATGAAAACAAAAATTTAGACATATGACATTACAGATTTGGTATGCTGTTCTCTAGAATTGCCATCAAATTTGAACTGCATGTAATAAACTTTTTGAAAATGAAATGGAATGCAAATTGTTTAACTTACATGGTCATCTAAGTTTACATAGCTGTACATTTTCCAACGTTAAGTTATATTAAGTGAATGAAATGGGTAGAGTAAAATGATGCTCAGATAAGCCCAGGATCCATAGAGCTTAAAGTTACCCTATATTTATTTTTTAGGATAAGGGAAAACCTCAAAAGAAACCTTATCCAGATAACTCGCCATGACCAAGATTCGAACTTGGGATCTCTTAAACGCAAGGCAGATAAAATTACCAACTGTGCTACTTACATAGGATGTTAACATATATTGCACCTGGTGTAATTAATGTGTTTTAAGTTTGCTCAGGATTATTAGGTTACAAGCATATAGGCTGCACAGTAGTCCTGCTTTTCATTTCTCTACTCTTCTGTGATTCTCTTGTTAATCAAGATTTGAACTTAGAAATAAAAGGCCAACTTTGGAACAACTTTAACAAATAAAGATTTTATCTCTATTTCAGAACTTCTCTTTGCACTTAAACAGAATATTAAAAGTAGGTATTTATTTTAAAAAAATTATCCATGGATTGCTCTGTTGGGTTCACTACAACTGAATGAATGAATCTATTTTCATTTACATGCCTTTTTTTACAATTCTCCATTTACCTAACCTATTTTATTTGCTATTTCATAGCTACAGAATACAATGTACAAAATTTCTTTAATATCTAATGTTAATGATTCTTAATATCTCCCCATGTAGTAGTGCTTTAATCTCAACTTCTATTTATTTATGTAATGTACTCCATCTTAATTTCCTTTTCATGCTTTATCTTGTTTTTCTTAACTACTCTGATCCATTTCCCTCTTTTCCTAAATATTTTCCAGTCATTTTAATCGTTTTTATACCTCTTTCATCAACAGCTTAATTGTAATAGTTTCCTTGCATAATTTGTCCCATTTTGCTTTTAATACACCCTCTCTCCAATCCTTTACTCCATCACATTCTGATAATGGAATATTCTCTCTAGTTCCTACACATATACCTTTCTTCACCATTTTCTCTAAATCTTTTAAAACACTCTTGCCTCTTGATATATTAAGCTTTTTGCCTGACTTCTTTCCAAAATCTTATTTTATTTTGAGTTCACATTTTCCAGAGCTCCCCCATTTAATTTCTTCTACTTCGCCTAACCAGCTTAAAATTCATTACTTCCATTTGGAAGTGCTTTGAACCATGTGCTCTGCTAGTTCAAACTCTTATACCAATATTTTAAAATTCCCTCCATCACCAAAACTTTCTTCCCTACTCTCATAACACTGCCAATGTGCTTCCCTTGTTAAATGTTGGTTAGCTCCAATGCCTAATGTTATACAATATAAAGCATTTTGTATTACACTGATTTTCTGCCATCTCTCTGAAGGACCCCAAATCTCTATTCATATAACATTTTTGTTTGTAGTACTACCTCATACTTTTTCTCTAACCATTTTAATGGAAAGTTTGTAACTATGTTTAAACATGTACTAATGACTCTCATTACCATTTACGAAGTGTGTAAAGAGGGCTTCCCGTTCCCAAAGATGATAATTGCTTTAATTAATGTACACATTGTATTTAATAAATATTTTATTTACAAGGTATGTTCCAAAAGTATTGAACCTCTGTTCAGCAAAAATACAGTTATTGATTTGTAGGTCCGAAACTTTAATCTCCTTCAAAATGATCTTCCTTAATAATGCATGCACTTCTTCCAGTACTCTTGCCATTGTTGGAAACGCTTCTGGAGTAAAGTTTTGGGAATGGTGAGAGATTAGGTCATCACATTCTGCAATGTCCTCTCTTGACTCAAATTGAATCCCTTTCAATGGCATTTTCAGCTTTGGAAATAGTAAAAAGTCATATGGAACTAAATATACTGAATGGACAGGTGCATTATCATAATAGACTTGCCAAGTTTTTGCTGCGCACAGATCCAGTACCTTGTGCCACATGCATCAGAAAGACTATGAAGAACCTTAGTAGTCTTTTGTGATGGTTTGACCTTGTGATGCATACTCATGATGCACCACACCACAGGTGCCAAAGAAAGTGGTTAACATGACTTTGACTTTGCACCTGACCTTCCATGCTTTTATTGGCCCTTGAGGATGGTGGGTATTGCCCCTGTGATGACTGCATCTTGGTTTCTAGGTTGTACCCATAAATCCAACTCTGCCTTGTCACTTGCAGTCACATGTTGAAAAACTTGAGGTCACTGTTGCATTGTCTAGTTGCCACTGCTTCCATTCCTTTGTTAGCAACTTCGATACAAATTTTGTGGATATTCCCTTCATGCCTAAATCCTTGATCAAAATTAAATATACCAATCCAGTGCTTACCCCTATCTCGTTTGCAATTTCTCAGAGTGTGATATGATGCAACATCACAGTCTGCTCTTGCTCAATGGCATTGTCATTATGGCTTGTTGAAGATCTACTTGAATGTATTTGCTGTCCACTGATGTGCTGCCATCTTTGAAGCAGTTTTACCAGGTCAGGTGATGATGGCATCTTTCCAGAAAGCCAGCTAGATCTTGCAAATGTTTTTCACTTGTGTATCACCAAGGTTTTGGCAAAATTTGATTCCATATCATTGCACAAGTTATGTCATTTTACAAAAACTGAAATCTAATGACTGATCACTTTACGTCTTTACTTGTAGGCCGACTGGCAGAATTGATGCTTTCTGCAGGTAAAATTCACAACTGCAGAGGAATGTCCTCCACATCTCTACTGAACTCATTGGTTTATATGGGAAAAAGTATAGTTTGATACTTTTCAACACACCCCGTACCTTTTAACAAGTACATTCCTCACCTGTAGTTTCCATCCTCCACTCCTGACAGCCTAACATCCAAATATAAAGTTCTTTAACCACTCCCAGCAGTTTCCTATTTAGGAATAATCTTTCTAACATTCACCCTTAACTGAAGTTCTACACAAAATCTATTTATTTCATTTATAGCACATTATAAGATCATTGCAAAGTTTAAAATTATTTTCATAATGTCATGGATAAACAAATCAAACTTGTCTGTACCCTAGTTTCAGCTCTACCATCTTTTATGGTTCTATTTAACACTCTGTTCTTATAAATATTAAAAGCAGAAGCATTATTAACAGTGAAATATTCTTCATTTTTGAGTTTGATTAACGAGTCACCTTGTTTACACTCAACTTCACTTACTGTGTTGTATAATAGAAACGTTTTCAAGATCATTCGATCTCATCCTCAGCTGTTTGGTGACTAAATGAACATCCTTCTTCCTCCACTACTACGGTGCTCCGATCCCTCTGCCATCTGGTTTTAGGGGCACTAAGTTTTAATACTTCATTTAATGCCGGGATTTCAAAAAGAACACCAGAGGAACAAAGTTGAAACAAACAGAAAAATCAGCACTGTCACACCATTTTTGGACAGAAAACCACAACATTGGCTATAACATAAAACTGTTAAAATCTTTAAGTACACTTATAGAATTGGATATTTGGGAAAAAATATTCATAACCAAAAACCAGGATAGTTATAAATTTTGAAATCCCGGCATTAAATGAAGTATTAAAACTTAGTGACACCAGATGGCAGAGGGATCGGAGCACCGTAGTAGTGGAGGAAGAAGAATGTTCATTTAGTCACCAAACAGCTGAGGATGAGATCAAATGATCTTGAAAACGTTTCTATTATACAACAGCTTAGTAAGTGAAGTTGAGTGTAAACAAGGTGACTCATTAGTCAAACTCAAAAACTCTGTTCTTAGCTTGTGTTGACCACTGTGTCCCTGCTATCTTTTTGAAGCTATCTGTTCAGCTTAACTTTGGTCTTACTGCCATTCGACGTCTTATTCTGGGGTCCCACATTGTCATTCGTAGCATGCATCTGAGGTGGTGCATTCTGGCAATATGCCCTTCCCATCTCCATCTCCATTGTTGCGCCCGTGAAGCCACGTCGGTCATGTCTGTCTTCCTCCTGTCACATGTAATATCTTCCACTCCATTTTGCAATGATAATGCTACAAGAATATATGAATGAATGAATTCCTGTATTTCCTTAAGTGAAACATAAGACCTTCTGAACCGCGAAGCCTTGAAGCCTGTAGGCAGCGGGTTGAGGATCAGAGGTTTCCTGATCAGAATGAGTATTCAGCCCAATGTCGGAAGTGAAAATACAAGAGAGATGAGGTGATAGGAAAGATGATGATGGAGCAATTGGTGGAATGTTGGTGGGGGAAACTGGAGGACCTGGAGAAAACCCGCCCCAGCACGATGTTGTCCACCACAAATCTCACTTTATTGTCGCCTGGGCTCGAACCCGGGCAACCTTGGTGAGAGCCAAGCAGTTTAACCACTCAGCCATGGCGCGGGCACAAGAATATATAGGCTACCAAATATACATAATTTGGCCAAATGGTTATTAAACAAATTCAGTACCTTCCCAAAGTTTGAAAGAGAAAATTTAAAAGATTCTTTAGACTTGGTAGAAAAAAAATTAAAGATATAAGTTACAAAAAAATTACAAATCAGCTTCATTTGATGTTACATCATTCCCAAGCACACCAACAGAAAAATTACAGACCCTGTATAAAAAATGGCTAATTACAATAGAAGTGGAAACAGGAGAAGCAGAAGAATGTGTTTTATTAATAAACCTCTGTACTGAATAAAACTTCTCTGGCTCTAATGGTAAATGGTAAAATACTACAAGCAGTAATTAGGTTTATCAATGGGCAGTCCACTTTCACCCTTTTTTGGTACATTTATTTATGAGTTTGTTTGAAACACCCATAAAAATTGCCTTCTCATGGATCTTTGGATCTTCAAGGTTTGGTACCAATGTGTTGATGACATCTTTGCAATAGTTCCAAATAAACATTTAGATGATACATTAAAACTATTCAATCTGCAGGGAAAAGCTATCAGATTTACAATAGAAAAGGAAGTCAATGGACAACCCTCTCTTTCTCTTGCACATGAATATCATCAGGAATGACAAAAATAAAATCTAGAATTTACAGGAAGCCAAGACAGAGAATTACGTAAAACGTCATAGCTATAACCAGATTACACATAAACATATAATAATTAACATCTTATAAACTAGGCAAAAACTGATGGGTAAAGCAGAATACTGCAATTTCTTTCTTGGAAGTGTTGAAAGTGTTGTTGTGATAAATTTAAAGGGAGTCGATTAATGACACTAAACAACAAATTTAAAAGTAAGTGTTGTTTAGTGTCATTAATCGACTCCCTTTAAATTTAAAGAATACTGCAAGTTCATATAGCAGAAGAAAATGGATATAACAAAACTCTGGTATTTAAAAATATTAAAAAAGCTAACTAAAGAAAGCCATTAAAGAAGCAACCACATTCACTAAAGAAAAAGAAAGAAAGACCATAATCATTTGGATTCACGTACAATCCAAAAACATTTAATAAATTCTAAATCATCTTTAAAGAACAAAATATCATCTTGGCACCTACAATTAGAACTCACTATTAAAATTGTTAAACTCAGAAACAAAAGATGAAATCCCACCAATCAGTAGATCTGGAATATACATATTAATTTGTAAGGTTTGTGAAAAATTCTACATGGGGCAAAATAAAAGAAACCTAAAAACCAGAGCCAAAGAGCATTTTAGAAATATCAAATTGAAACAATTGAAACAAAAAGTCAGCAGTAGCATGCACAATGTTTTCCCTAAGTTCCTATAGTGTGTGAGGATTGGAACAATACACGTCTGTTGAAACTGAAGCCCTATTGCTATACACGTGTGCAAGCATTAAAGCCAAATGATCCCACTAAATGTGTGAAATATTGTAACTGGTTTTGCCAATCTGTAGAAAGGAGTTTCACTGAATCACAGCTTTTGTTTCTCACTGATGACTCTTGGTTTCATTTAACAACTGAGGCCATTTTTCAATAGCTTGATGGAAGAAGAGAAATTGTATGGTTGGTTCCAGCAAGATTCTGCAACAACACATATAACTGCCAAATCATTAAATGCAGTAAGAGAGGTGTTTGTTGACAGAATAATTAGTATTGATTTGTCACCCCCTATTCTCCTGACCTAATGAGTTGTGACTTTTATTTATGAAGTTTTTTAAAAGACAAAGTGCTTTAAAATACAAGCACAATCTTCCCAACCTTTCTTGATAGTATAATCGATACCAAATCAAACTGTATTAATTAAATAGGCAATTAGGCATGCTCTCAAGCTTCACTTGCACACCAATTAGAGGCAATAACAATCTTCTACTTCCATTCACTGTTCCTAGATGACAATCAAGTAAGTCATTGAAACATTTATGCATAACTTAATAGCAAGATATTTGTGGTCCATTGCCACTTTACTGATCCAGGTTTTTTCATATCAAGTAATGATTTTTTGTTCAATTTTCAAACAAATCTCAGAAAACTCGTATCTCTTCTCTATCTTCCATCATGCATGTAGCCAGATTTTTCAGAAGTAGTTGACTTATTTTAGCACTTTTGCTTATACAAGGACAGAAGGTACAATAAATAGCCATGTTTCAAAATAGAACGAGGTGCTAGGTAAGTTGATATTACTATTGTGTACTGTCATTTGTTACACTTGCCAAGACAAATTTGGTACTAATTTATAGTTTAGTTTGGATTTAGCAGGCATTTCAGTTGTGTTTTTGCTAAAGTGAAAAAGGTGCAGAATCATTCAGGGAGTCACCTTTTATTTTTGAATGAGTAAACTTGCAAGGAAATAAAAGTGAAATTGGATGCTGTTTATAGGGACCTTTTGCTAACTATGGCAACAGTTATAAATTGGTTCAATGTGGACAAATATCTGGTTTTGATGAGCATCCAGGATGTCTGGCAGAAAGGTTACCGAGGAAATCATTAAAAAAAAGTCTACAATATGATACTCGCTAATCATTGAATGAAAGTTCACAAATTGGCATAGATATGTTAATAGGAATGGCAATTCATATTTTGCATGATAAGTTGGAAATGAAAACAATTGCTGGGTGCTGTAATTGCTCCACTGGACAATAGGCAAGAGCAGCTTTCAACTTCGAAGTTGTGTTCAAAAAATGTAAGTTGAATAACAAAGACATATTGTTACCATTGATGAGACCTGGATTCATTACTATAGTCTGGAAACCATGCAATATCAAAACAAGAGCTGCTTTCAGTGAACTTGCTCCAAGAAATGGCAAGAAAGTCTCATTGGCCAGAATCCTTGTAGATAGGCAAAGAGTAAATTACCGTAAGTTTATAAAGAAAGAAAAGAAAAGGCTGGTAGTTTCATTTGTAAATTTGTAGCATATAACATACTCTATAATATTAAAAATAATGTATTTATATTCTTGTTTCCCCCCCAAAAATTGTCAATATATTATAAAAATGTAAAATCTATCATTGCATTTAAACAGAGTATTCCACTTTTCATCACCCTGCATCTGAAATTGATTTTGAGCACATAATTATTCACTAATATTACTATTATGAACATTAGTACTGCTGTGTGCACCACTCACTCTTGGCCCCTGATGTTTGCTATGCAAATAAAGATAGGTGATGTGTAATTTATTCTTTTTTTTCATTCACTTTTGTCATTTTAGACAAAAAAAAAGTATATTTGAAGGTAGCATATCTGAAAAGTCAACAAAAGAGTGCCTTAGAGTTGGGGATGTTGGCATGCAGATTACTGCCAACCCCCATCCTGTACTCCTCCATGGAATGCATCTGGAGGACACAGCAGCTGGGTACCCTCTACATTGAGAAGGTGCCCTAGGGATTTTTGTTACAATGGATTTGAAAATTTTGCCTTCAATGCATAGAATTAATCTCTAAATCAGCAACCTTTTATTGAGCAATTAAACTTTTCAGAACAAATGCCTGTTTTCAACTGCTCCAGTCCGTAAGTAAATGCACATGTTAAGAGTTTCACACTTTAGATAATTTTTATTTTCTTCATGGGATTTATTTCAATGAAATGTTAGGATTTAAAAAAAATATGAAAATGTCCCAGTTTCAGTCAGATCAACATTTGGGTTCAGTAAATTCAGTAAATTATGGATGAGTCGTATTTTTTACACATAAGCCTAACTTACATACCTATATTGAGCACATGTTTTGCAAACTATTGTTTGCATCATCATCACTATTGCGACTAAAGCTTGATCCAGTGTTGTGGGTAGTTCTGGCAGGATTTCGAAGTTCATTAGTTGGTTTCTATGCTTTTCTTTGTATATTTTCTCCTAGATGACAAGTTCCCTATGTTTTTGTACGTATTTTAGTAGTTTGGTGCTATTTTCAAACTCATGATTTTTGGACCAGAAATGAGCTGCTATTGCAGACTTTTCAGTATTCTTCTATCTTAGGTGTCTGAGATGTTCTTCCTACTGCCTATGTTTTGTTTTGTCCTACCTATGTACTTTTTTTTTTTAACCGTTTATCTCGTAAATATCGGATTTTTCTTCTGGTTTTATTCTATCTGTATTGTTGCTGTTAAGTAGGTTTTTAATGTTATAATTGTTTTTTAGTGCCAGTGCTATGTAGTCCTTGAATATTTTTTGGAACTTATTTGTGGCCCAGGGGTGGTATGTAAATTTACCAAATCTAATTTCTTGTTTCAGAAGTGAAAGAGCTGTGATCTGTTTTAATCTTTTTTGAAGTTGGAATGATTTTATTTTTTTGTCTACAAGGTTTTTTCCATATCCATTTTTAATTGCAATTTTTAAAACTTGTTGTATTCTTTGTGATATTCTTGCTGGCTGGTAGGTTAACTAATCTGTGTGTGAGACTGTTGATAGTGTTCGGTTGTAACTCCTGGATACGACTCATTTATAATTTAATTATGTTTCGCTTCACTGTGGTGTTCCAATAAAGTAAAATTTCGATATATTTGGGTTCAAGTTTATACATTATCTTAATTTAACTTATAGGTTTTAAAGGGCTATTAATATTTTCAGAAATCAGGTTACAAGAGGTAGTGAAGTGCAACCTCTAACCTCTTCTATCTAATCCTCATCCTCTCACTCATGGTGCAACCTGCTTTTACAAAATGTAAATAATTTCATTAATAAAAGAGAAACTCCTCCAGACATGGCTAAGGCTTTAGCTTCAGAAACTCTACACACAAATTACCCTAAACTGGTCATATATTTGTACAGATGGCTCTCTCTTAGATGAACATGGGGCTGGGGCTACAAACATGCTGGAAGAAAGTATAAAAGTTGAAAGAAGCATTTTTTATAAGAAAAGAAAGAGGAAACCACTATAATTTGCAGTAGTTGAGACTCAGCTGAAGATGGGAGTAACAGCTCTTGAAACATGCCCTGTAAAAAACAGTATGAGTGAAGCAATGTGTCAATATCTTCTCAATTCGCTTTTATGCTGGAAGAAACTACAAATTTCTTCCGCTCCAAAATATTCTTATTTGTCTTCTGCGATGCAAGACTATCATCAGATTCTAAAGCAGCAATTCAGGTTGTAGCATCTATATCCTATCTTCTTCATCTTCTTCTTCCGTCCTATGATGCTGTTAAGCTTTGGGTTCTTCGCCTTGCTCCCTCCATTGCCTCCATGCCTCTCTGCTCATTTTCCTCATTTCAGTTATTGTTTTTCCCCTCCTCACTCCAATCCTCTCTGTAGTATCTTCTCAATTTATCCTCGTCTTCCCTTACTCCTTCTTACTTCCACTCTCATCACCATTACTGCTTTACTTTCTTTTCTTCAGACATCCTTTGGACCTGATCATACTATTTAAGTTATCGTTCTTCTATACTTTCAATTATTGGTTTCTCTTGATTAGCCTCTTCTCTTATTTGTTCTTTCCTAATCCTATCTCTCCTGGTCTTATCCTCCATTCTTCTCACTTCTGCTGCTGTCACTTTACACCTGTTTCACATCTTATCAAAAGATGGAAAAAAATTCTAGAAATACAAAATATAATCCAGACCATTAAAAAAATTTGGAAAACATATAGTTTTGCAATGGATTTGTCCATTGCAAAATTCAGGGGAATGAAAGGGCTGATATATTAATAAAAAAGGATCAAAATTAGACAGAAAGAAACAATAGCCTTTTCATATGAATCAGTTAAAAGGATTATAAAGAAAAAATGAATGATAGTAACAAAACTGAGCTAATAAAATTATAAAATAGAAGTATTCAGAAATAGTGGAGCTCCATCATTAAAATCTTTTTAAACCGCTTGTCAAACTATAAAAGCACTTTAGCTCCACTTACATTTAAAATTAGGACATGTTTCAAGGAACACACGTCTTCAAAATCAGCCGATGTTCGACTGGTTCTTCACGTGACCGCCTCCCTCTTCTTCAGGTGACCACCAGGAGAGGAAGGCGGTCACTTGAAGAACCAGTCAAACATCAGCTGATGATAAGGACGCGTGTTCCTTGAAACATGTCCTAATTTTAAATGTAAGTGGAGCTAAAGTGTTTTTATAGTTTGAGAAGTGGTTTAAAAAGGTTTTAAAACTGAACTAATGAACAAATTTCTAACAGAAATATGAAAATACTTTAGAAAATCCCTCTCTAATCCCAGAAATTCCATGTAAATCTGCTCTTACCAAGATGAGGCTTACCACAGGATATGATTACCTAAGAAAACATTTCCAAAGAATTGGCATACTAACTTCTCCAAATTGTATATTGTGCTCTCAAGGTATAGAAATGGATAGAGAACATGTACAAAACTGTGCATCTTTACAAAATTATCAAGCTATAACTTCTAAGTACTTGGAAGCCAGAAGGAAAATGACCTCATTGTTGACTCCACAGCATTAGCAACATACATATTTTCAGAAATTAGTAATTTGAAAATTTATGAAACTACATTTGATTACATTCAAATTTAAAATAGTTTTTTAAATCACCTCTCTTCAACAATTGTCAATGACAGTTTAGTCTATCAAAACATAGGGAATTTTAATTTATTGATTATTTTCAAAATTCTGCAGAAGAACCTCAGAAGCTCTTGGTTTTTATATTTTTAATTTATATATGCAGTATATTCTAATATTATACAAATAAAAATATTTAGTAATTAACTTCCACTTATCTTAAGAAGTTGATGTTAATACGAGATGTTTATACAAGATTAATTTCATGAACATTTGCCCACATCTTCAGTCAACACACTTCGTTGTCAAGGATACCATGTATTTACGTATTACCAACATCTGAAGATGAAACAAACCTAAAAACAGAATCAATTGCTGATCTTTTCATGAGTTTTTTTTTCGAAATTCAAGTCACTTAAGCTTTTCCTTTGATTTTTAAAACATGGTATAGATATGTTGATGATACTTTTGCTATTGTTCCTGAAAAACAAATTAATGATGCTTTAAAATTACTAAATTTACAAGAAAAAGCTATAAAATTCACGTTAGAAACTGAAATTAATGGATTTCTACCGTTTCTAAATTTGAAAATAATAAGAAATAATAACAAATTAGATTTTGGTATCTATAGGAAATCTACTCATATTGATAATTACGTAAAAAATAAAAGTTTTAACCCTATTCCACATAAATTTGCTGTTTTTAATAGTTTGATTTATAGATTAATAAATATACTCCTGAATAAAGAAAAATGTTATAAAGAATATAAACATATTAATATTGCTTTAATTAATGATTTTAATAAAGATCTTATACAAAAGAAAATTGAAAAATTTAAATATCAAAAAAGTATTAATGAAATTTCTACTCTTAAAAAAATAAAAGATGATTATAAATTTAAAAAATTTACGTACCATCCTTGGGTTAATAAACATTTGCAAATTTTTTTTAAAGAAGTTGGTATAACTTTAGTTCCTCAAAATAAATAGTATTAAAAATTTATTAGAATTTTCTAAAAAGGATAAAATTCATAATAATAAAAAATCTGGTATTTATCAATTTAATTGTTTAGATTGTGATCAGGTTTATATTGGAAAGACGAAACGTAGTTTGGAAACCAGAAAGAAAGAATATTTTCGTAACATTAAATATAAACAAATTGATAAATCGGCCATCGCAGATCATTTTTGGTCATTTAACCATGAAATAAATCCCGAAGTTAAATAATTAAAACAATTAAATGTTTCCATAGATTTAATAGTTTGGGAAAATATATTTATTTTAAAAAATAAAAATTGTGTAATGAATTTTGACATACAGGCAATTGATTCTGCTTTTAGGTTTGTTTCGTCTTCAGATATTGGTAAAACATAAATACATGGTATCCTTGACAACGAAGTGTGTTGACTGAAGATGTGGGCAAATGTTCATGAAATTAATCTCGTATAAAGAAGATAGAAGTATTAACATCAACTTCTTAAGATAAGTGGAAGTTAATTACTAAATATTTTTATTTGTATAATATTTATTACTCCACTGTAACTAGCTTCATTTTCTGTGTAATATTCTAATATATTTGTCATCATTGTGTTTGTTTCTATTTGGCTTTATAAGAACTGTGATTCCAGTTTATTTCATGCAGTGGTCAACCTGAGCTTTCAAGGCTATTTATGTCTGTTATAAGTCTAATGTTTTAATATGTGTTCTGCTTACTATGTTACTTAATATTTTAACTAATAGATTTCTACTATAGAGGTGAGCTTGGGGAAGTGTTCTAACTACTCCTGTATTTCCATGAAAGGTTGTATTTCAGAGTAATTCTAATTTTGCTGTTTCACTTTGGTTTCTTGTATTAATACTTCACTAGTGTGATCAAGTGCCATATACTCACAAAATAAGCAGTACATAGAACTGCATGCATTTGTGATGCTACCATGATGGACCAGTTGAAATGAATTTCAGAAAGCACAGACTGAGAAAAGAAATAAAAATCATAATTTACTCATCTCAGAAGTACTGATGTCCCCATTCTATTGAACAGATTTACACATTTAATTTGATTGTGTCTTTGATCAAATGTCTTTTATCACTGAGTTAGAGTAACTTATTATTACCAATTTCTGTACATCTATTGGTTTTTTATTATGTGTATATACTGTTGACATTGCAGACTGTGAAAGAAATAATTAGGACCCTCCATTTATTGCAAAGCCTTGAAGTGGATTAGTCTTGCAAAATTGATTTACTAAATTGAATTAACAGGGTTAGGATTTTTAGTTACAAATTTCAGGTGAGAAAAAGTGCTCAAATAAGATAAAAATCAGGCAAAAAGGCAATAATGGTGTATTCAATTCATTCAAATATAAAATTTCTTACCTCTATTGAATTACAAACAAGTACATCAAATTATCACTCAGAAGAAAGAAAAAACAAGAAGCAGTTGTACTTCAAAACATTAACATCTTTATATTTTAAAAGTAAGTCTCTGTTAAGAGATAGAATATCTTTGTAAATGCTAAAGCATCTTTCCACATCCACAAAAAGCAATGGGACGAGTCTTGTATTCACTCAGAATGGCAACTCAACAGATTCTTCTGAAGACTAGACTCATGTTTGCCTTTGACAGCCATCTAACTGCTGCTTCATGAAGCAAAAATATCAATTACTGTTTATATTTGAATCATCTACATAATCTTACAAGAAAGCACGTGTTTAAAACCAGAAAGGTTAAGTGTACAAAATAATATAGAATACAGTTATTTTTAATATAGAAGTGTGTTGGATCATCGTGGTAAACTCAGCACATAATGCATTAAAAAAAAAACACTTCTGTTGCATTAATAATTATCAGAATATTTTTCCCAATACATTTTTCTGAGCGCTTGAATCTCTTCATTTCATCATCTTGGAATTGCAGTACAGGGTAAAATTGAGACTCCCTGTCGCATTTTGTGTGCCTAAGTTCCCTTATTGCTTGGCACAAAATGTATCTAATACTTCTTGGAAGTCAGAGATAACTTACATTGAAATATGTATTTTGTTACAGTAAGATATATAGTGATCTGATACACTTAAATAAACTGCAGATGTTTTGTAGTGCATTATATTATACTTTTATAATGTAGTTAACATTGTTATAAATAATTGACAATTGAAGTAACATTTTGTATTAGGATACTTTTTAATCCAGTTTTATGCTCCTGCAAGTCACTGCATGTTGAAATGATATTTACTCTTAACACTGTGTAAGAAAAAAGAAAAAGGGAAGCTTGTATTGACAAATCTAACTAAGAGAAACACTTGGCTTGCACTGTGCAATAATTAAACCATAAATTCATTTGGTAAGTAACCACCAAAGAACAAATGTTTCCAGCACAAAAATCTTTTCTTTTGAAATAAAGTACCATTACTGCATGCAGTAGACTGCATTCCTCTTTTGCATTTCATGGTAGTTAAATGTAGATCTTGTACTTTTGTACCTGCAGTAGTTGTAGACCTATGCATTGATACTTCCCACCATGCAACCTCTTTCTTCTTATTAACTACATTATGGCATGGTCTGAAGCTTTGTTCACAAGAGGGTGATATTAAAGCATAATAAACTATTTTTCAAATGCATACAGTTTTTTAATACAAGGGAAAAAATGTTACTCCTAATTTTGAAATGAACCAACATTCAAATGCCAAAACTTGGGATATAATTTTAAATGTAACAACCTTAGTAATCATATCTTCAAATTTGACAGGCCTGTTCATATACCTCCTTATTCTGTGATGTAAAAATGTATTCATAGAGTGTTCATTACATCTGTCTCAACACACCACCTGAATGATAAAATACTTCTTGTAATAAACTAGGGTAGTCTCCCAAGTTAAGGCATTTGATTCTATGTATTTTAGCCCTAAGATACTTAAATTCCAAAATAATGGTAAATTTTTTTCTTCTGTAAAGTATTTTAAATTTACTGCAATATGTAGTTCTGAAGTATTGGATTGAATGCATTCGTATTATAACCGGACTAAGTTATCATTTAGTGCATGTACCTCTCATTTTTAATGCAGTTTTATTAACTATGTTTTAACAGTAGTTGTTTTAAATTCAGTAATACTACTCCTGGTAGAGGAACTCTGAAAATTCTTTAAATATTCAACCCTATAGCATTGTATATGTACTTTATTGCATATGACATCAAAGCAAATCTCACTCACACAACATCTCGCACTAATAAAACAATAATTATTTCAAAACAAATTAAAATCAGATTATTATAATTACGAATGGTAGAATATCACTATTTCTTGATACAGATACTTTGTACTCTATACTCACTTTATTTAAACATTTGAAGGCAATAGCTTATCCACTGAGTTATTGTGGTAATGTTTTAAGTGTATAAACATATGCAATCAGTTTTGTAACTAAATGTGAGCATCTTTCACTATTTTAATTGATGTGATACATTCAAGCTACAGAATTGTACGAGGGTCATCCATGAAGTAAAGAACAATTGAGCATGTTGAATCAGAACAAACAATATCAGCACCAAACTTTATTGAGTTTGCACTACTTTTCTGTGTAATCACCATACTTTTCAAGACATTTGTTGTAATGTGGTACCAGTTTTTCAATACTGTTGTTGTACTTGTTTGCTGCCAGGCTGTCACTGCTTGTTGACTTCCTCTTTCAAACTGTGTTCCACACAAAAATGCTTTTAGTTTTGGGAATAAGTGATAATCAAGATTTAACTGTATTGGAACACCACAGTGAAGCGAAAAATTATTAATTTTTAGATGAGTCGTATTTATTACACATCTGCTTCACTTTCATACCTATTTTGAGGACATGTTTCACAAATCATCGTTTGCATTTACGGCTCTTATGCGACTCATTTCTGACATGTTTCGCAAATCATCGTTTGCATCTACGGCTCTTATGCGACTAAAGCTTGATCCAGCGGTGTGGGTAATTCTGGGGTTGCTGCTGCCATCTGTTGATTTAGTGATGAACTTAAATGTGGGATTCTCGTCTGGCGGGATTTCAAAGTTCATTAGTTGGTTTTTATGTTTTTCTATGTATATCCTCTCCCATATGACGAGTTCACTATGTTTTTGTACGTATTTTAGTAATTCTGTGCTATCTTCAATTTCATGATTTTCAGACCAGAAATGAGCTGCTATTGCGGACTTATCAATATTTTTGTATCTTAAGTGCCTGAAGTGTTCTTTCTTTCTAGTGCCTATGTCTAGTGTCTAGTTGCATAAGAGCCGTAGATGCAAACAATGATTTGCAAAACATGTCCTCAAAATAGGTACGAAAGTGAAGCAGATGTGTAATAAATACGACTCATCTAAAAATTAATAAGTGATAATCAGTTGGTGCCAAGTCAGGGCTATAAGCGGTATGACCAAAGATTTCCCATTTAGGGTTGAAGTTCCTGCTGTATTCGTGCTGATACATGAGACCAGGCATTGTTATGGATAAAGAAAACTTTTGCTGACAGCATTCCACGTTGCTTGTTTTGAATTGCACATTGAAGCCGTTGAAGAGTTGCATAATAGGCTTCTGAGGTTATTGTTTCTCCTTTTTTGCATAAACTCAATGTAGATTAAACCCTTTCAGTCCCAAAAAACCGTTGCCATGACTTTCAAAGTGTTCATATTTGGCTTTTCCTTCTTGGGTTTTGTGAACGAATTTGTGATGCCACTCCATTGTCTGCCACTTGTTTTCTTGTACAAAACCCATGTTTAATCTCCAGTAACAATGCAGTCAAGCAAATCATCACCCCCTTTGTCATATTTTGTCAATATGTGGCTGCTCAAATGCGATTCGCCTTGTGACCTCATTCAAGAATTTTGGCACGGATAGTGATATGCATTCCATAACCTCTCCTATCCAAATCCCAACCTGCCCGTGGTGCAATTTGCTTTTGCCAATGAGGCTCTGGGGACCGAGCGTTAGCGGTATAACTACATCAGAAATAGAGGAAATGCTATTTCACCTCTTATGCTGGCCTGTCATGGCATACAAATGTTCCACAATTGGTGCTTGTGAGAAAAGCCGATGGACTTTAAAACTCCTCCTGGCCAAGTCCGATAGACCCATTAACCAAACACAGGTATGGCCCTCCAGACATACTGGGGGTTAAAGTGAGTGGATCATGTAACCACCATTACAAGCAAAAAATTGGTGTCCACTTAAAAAATGGTTACTATTATGCTACTATAAAATGAGGTCAATCCAAATTAAAGAATGTCACAAAATGATCCAAAAACTTCAAAAACTACAGAAAATAATTATATTACAGTGGATACCTGCACATTGTGGAATTGCTGGAAATGAATCAGCTGATTTCCTTGACAAAAAAGGTGCAAATTTAATTCAGAACAAAAGTAAAAACTTACCCTTTACATCCATAAAAAGATTAATCATAAGCAAATATAAAAACAAACAAAATTAATCCATATCTAACAAAGCCAAAGACAAAAAATGGAACATTTTAATTAAAAATCCAGAAATTATTCCAGAAATCCCACGTCAAGCTGCAGTAGCAAATTTTAGATTACTTACGGAATATGATTATTTGGCCAAACACTTACACAGAATAGGAATTTATACAAGTCCAAATTGTCCCCTGTGCAGCAAAGAGGAGGAAATGACTGAAGAACATCTTTTAACCTGTGAAGCCCTACCTGCCGGACCCACTACACAGAAATATTGGAGAGCAAGAGAGCTAATGGCTTCATTGCCAAAGCCTAGCATTTGAAAACAACAACAACAGAATTTTGGCACCTACCGAGTACACATTTTCTTGTAACCAAGGTGTGATGTCACTATTTCATATAGGAGCTAACATGAAATTTGTGGAAAAGATTCATGTAATGTGCTCAAAGTGGAATGTCAGTTTACCTGAATTGCATCAACAACCTTTTTCTTCAGTTCTTCCATAACAAGTGATGGCCTCCCACTCCAATCTACATCATGCACACTGGTCCTTTCTTCATTGAACATAATGCTCCATTTCCTCACTAATGACTTGCTAATTGCACCTTCACCATAAACAATTTTTATTTGTCCATAAATGTCAATAGGCTTAACATTTTGAGCATTCAGAAAACGAATGATTCTTCGTATTTTACATTTGGCAGGATTTTCAATTGGCAATGCCATATAAAACACTGCACAAACCATTTGCATGACTGTACAGGAACAAGACTCAGCTCACAATGACGTCAAGGACGAAGCTACCTGCCACTAACGCAATTGTAGTAGAGGGGGATCTGCGCCAAGCACCATGGGTAATCGTTCTTTTCTTTCTGGATGACCCGTGTATATTGTCAGATTATAGCATTGCTTCTCATTTTCAGACATTGCCTACTGCCAGTTTCTGACAGCAGATAAACTCACACATTACGTTTTCAGTTATTGTTCTGTAAACTTTACTGCATGTGTACAGGAACAGGTTTCTTTAAATTTGATGTATTGAATTGAATTACAAAAATGTTTTTCTGCACATTTTTACACACTAATCTGGTATTAGTTGCATCCAGTTCAAAATAATTTCCAATTTCAGTGATATTCTGTTTAATTTCACCTTTGTACATAATTAGATAATATACAAATAAACTGGTCATGTAGTACACAATGTGAACTATACTTACATGGAGAGTATCACATGTGTGCCAGTGTAAGTCACAAACTAATGGAGCATTCCTAAGTTTTCAAGTACTGAATTATGTTGTGTCTAAAATTTGGATTCATTTCTGCTGTATTCACCAATTTTGGTCACATTTAAATAAATGAGGTAAAGTAATTTACCAAACAAAGCAAGTGCAATAATAGTAGACAAAATCAGCATCACTGGCAAATGAATTAACACAGCAGGTTATATATCTTCTCCCTTCGTCATTTTTTTTTTTATTTGCATATATAGGGGTGATTGAACAAAACATTTATTAGTGTTCAACCAATGGTGAGGCCAGGCCAGAAATGATAAATCTATCATGCTAGACAGCATTATGGAGCCTCAACTCTACTCTTTTTGTTCTGTCTAACACAATATGAAATGTAGCATCTGCAGAAACTATCACAGGAATTGAGTAGTAAAAGTTAAAAATGTGTTAAGTATTGAAAATTTCAAGTATTAGGTGTACTTCAATACCAGTGAACAAAGACATTATCAAGATTCCATACATATTTATAATACATATGACTGCAGAATTTACAGAGAAAGATAAAGTATTATTTGAAACAAAAGGTTAGAAACAGTGATGTGTTTAACATTTGAAAGTAATGAGTCGGTAATTCAAACACAAACATCACTTAAATTATCCTTACTTGGACATGTTTCGGAGAACGGTTTGTCCCCATCGTCAGCAGTTATCTGACTGGTTGAATCCGTTGTTTCCTGAAGTGAGCTGGTTGTCTGTGGTGGTATCTGTTGACTGTGAGATGAACTTCCAAAGAGAGTTTTCAGGCGCAATTCAAAATTTAAAGTATACTGTTTGTTTTTTATAATTAGCAACTTTTCCCAAACATTGAGTTCGGCTGCATTACTGGCTGGCTTTAATAGTTTTATATTTGGTACAATTTCATGATTGGTAGACCAGAAATGGTGGGCTATTGCTGATTTTTCTATTTGTTTATATTTCACACATCTCTTATGTTCCTGTAATCTAATTTGTAAACTTCTTGGTTTTTGCTATGTAGAACTTATTGCAGTCTGAGCAGTTGATTTTTTATATACCTGATTTCCTGTTTTCAGTTACTGGGTCTTTCAGGTTGTTGCATAGTTTTTTAAACTGTATTTATTTATTGGGGCTAGGGTGATGTTGTACTTCTTGAATTTCTTGTTGAATTTATGATGCACTCTAGGATAATATGTGAATTTCCTGAACTGTGTCTCAGTTTTTCATTCTGTTAATTTTGTGGTATCCAATATGTGTTTCTGTTTCTTGAATTTCCAAATTTTCTTTTCTATTAATTGTTTACTATATCCATTAATTGCAGCTATGTTAATCATGTGGTTATATTCCTTGAGGTTTTTTTTTTTTTTTTTGTATTTTACATCCTCCAACGTTGTCATATCGGACAATGAATGGAATAGGTGAAAAGATGCTCAAATGAGCCCAGGGTCCATAGAGCTTAGAGTTAACTGACATTTGTCTTTCAGGATAAGAAAAACCCCTGGAAAAAACCTTATCCAGGTAACTCACCCTGACCAAGATTCGAACTCAGGACCTCTTGAACGTGAGGCAGACATGCTACCACCACGCTACCGAGGCGGGCTATATTCCTTGTTGTATTCATTCTGTTTCAATGGAATGTTGACTAGTCTATGTGCTAAGCTGTTCAAAACTGCATGTTTGTGGGATGTAGGGTTGTAGCTCTCGTTCTTGATGCAATTACCTGTTTGTGTTAGCTTCCTGTTATCCTTTCAAAAGATAAAGTATGATCTGTGATGGCAGAATGTTAAATGAGGTTTGCTACTATGGGTATATGAAGATATCCCAGCAAAAACTGACAAGTTTGTACGTCTGAGCTAGACCAATTTTAATATTTGACAAAATCTCCAAATAATAGGAAGTGTTAAGATTTTGTTCTACTTCATTTGTATTAAAATGGCATGGCAGTAATGTGTGCAATTTTAATTTAGAATGTTGAAGGTGGTTGCATAGCAGGTCCTGGCACCAGGAAGAATAACTCTGAACACTTGTTAGGCACTTCTGTCTGCCTGTGACCCTGTTGCCTCCTATAGTTTTCTCACCTCATCATTTCCTGCTTGGGGGTCTTAACTGCAATAGATCTGGAGGTTGCAGTACACTAAATGTCCCCCTTTATTGTCTACTTTAACCTCTTCTATATAGTGTATGGTACACACCATTTCTTCACACAACATATGGTTTGATATCATATGGTTGGATGAGTAGGAAACTTGTTTTATGGACACACCTTTTAAAAAGTAACTTCAGTATTTATCTGCCTTGTCATTTTTAAGTTATACTGTTCATAGACTCAAAAACATGCATAATTTTCTAAAAAAATTGGGGGCTTTAGGATATCTTAATAAATGCATTTTTTATGAAATCTCTGTATAGAATTTTTTAATGTAATGCAATACTTCCTCTACTTACTGTATGTACTTAGTTCTCGCAGAGGAGGGGATCTGTTCCCTTCAGCTGCTGTGGTGCAAGTGCTGTAGACCCTTAGCACTCGTGGTACCTCTGACGTTACCAGAGGAACCTCGGGCCGAACTGCCGAGCCCCTCCCCTCGGCGAGTTCTTCGGATTGGGTTGTACTCGAGGGGGCAGTGTGTTCCCGACACCCGCGGGAGATCAGGTACCTCCGGCCAGGCTACGGCCGCCCGGAGGAGGTAGAAGGTTGCCTCATAAGTCCCGGGTACTAGCCTGTAGATTTAGTAGAAGGTGTGTGCTAGATCATCAGGCGGCCCCACTTAGGTTTTTCAGTAGTCTTCCCTGCAGGGTTGATGCACATAAGTGGCGTATCCACTTCCATCGCGTCTTGACATTGTCGATAGGGGGGGGGGGGTTAGGAAACCAGGTACTGCCCTATGGAAAGAGCCCCGGAGTTTTCCCATCGCTCCCGGGTAGAAGGAGGCCAGGGTCTTCGGACTTTTGGGTAGATCCTCTGTGCATCAATGTAAGTACTTAGTAGAATAAGTAAAAGTCCAATTAATTATAACTGATTGATATGACAATCAGTTTCAACAGCATTATTTTTTCAAATATTATATAGTTTTCTTAAATGGCACATATTATGACATCAGTATACCAAAAATTTAATTCATTTGAACTGATTCTTTAATTTGCTTATCTGCAAAATTTTAAACACAAGAAACTTACTTCAGAAAATAACATTGAATACTACTGAGTTTAAGAAGCAAAAGGATTCCTTTCTTAGTCTTTTTAGTTTCAAAATAAATGTTTGTACATATTAGTAGTCTGTAATTAAATTTAGTTTGTTTCCAGATTATCGTTATTCTAGAATATCTCCAGTCTTACATGTCCAGATAAAAGAGGTTCTTCTGTATTATAAATATGCTCAGAAGTGTAAAATTATGAAAAGCATGAGTAAAATATACTGAATTTACAGAAACAAGTCTTAATTAACATTTGTGGAAATAACAAGAACTTTCAGACACAGGTCTGGTAATGTTCTGGTAAATCTGCTTAACAGAATATTTTTATGCTATGCTCTCTGTAAACTGTTGTATTAAGATCCAAGGTCATATCAGACAATAGGTGCTAATAGTATAAGGCTGAAGAGAGTAAAGCATTGAAGTGAAAAATTCTTTCTTGTACTGGAATGGCATTGATACTGTTCTTTTAATGCTTGAATAACATTTGTAACATGGCAAGAAAGCAGAAAAAAGTGTAAGTAATAAATGTTTGGAAGCTGAATTCTGTTAAAGAATTATAAGAAACAAAAGTGAGACAATAACTAATATTTGGGCTTCCATTAGATAATTATACTTGAAAACATTTCACTCTTTTGTAACTTCACAATAGTGATTGTAGACTATTATTTAAAATGTTAACTAAGCAGAAGCTATTATTATTATTATTTAAAAATATTGATGACTTTACATGTAATTAAATGTGGTGTGAGTTGAAACAAAGCTTATACAGTACAGTGTAACAAATTCTTAATGAATAAAACAATATATATGGTAGTACAGAAAAGGAGACAATTGTATTGCATACTGTAGCTGTTTTTGGAATCCTAACAACCATAGGAATGTTTTAGGTTTCATTGGCAACAAAAGCAATCAGAAGTAAAATATCTGCTGCAAAAGCAGACTAGAAATAAAACACTTTTGTGACTTACACAATAGCTAAATTTGCATATAACCTCTTTGTGCTTCTATAGGTTCCATTCTCAGGTTATGTAGAAAATGGTGAGAGAAAAAATTATAACTTTCTTTCACAACCATGACTAAATTTAATCATGACTTGCAAGAGAGTTTTATTTTATTTAGATTGTTTCTATATCCTGTAAAACTGCATTGCTCTATATTTCAGTATCAAAAATCCTACAGACTTAATAAAAATGGTTGGTTGGTTGGTTGGTTGGTTGGTTGGTTGGTATAACTCGACAGTGTTGAGGGATATTGATCTTCAGGTGACCAGCGCTGTGATCGTCTCTTATCTGGTTGATTATAAGAGTGAAATATTAGTAAGTTGATGTACAGTAGAGCACAAATAGAGCAATTGAAAGCTGCGTGGGTCTATATGATATGTTTTCTCACGCCTGCCGATGTATGATACATTGCTGTCCAGAAGACATGATTACATCTGAACAGAGTATACATACACTGGACTCACCATGTGTGTGCGATAAGCTGAGGGAAACATCTCTGTATAGCAAATTCTATCCAATACGTCTTCTCGCTTTGCCATGTAGTATCTAATGTTAAGCAGTTGACAGTGAAGCCATTCGCTCTCTTACACTCCAGTATTTTGATGTTATGTTGGTATATTGATTAAAGATTGGGTAGTGAATAGGTAGTTTCCATCCAAATCTTCTTTAAGTATACAGGAAGGACACAGAGGAGATCCCACTATACCAATCTTGAATAAATGTTTACTGTGACAGTCATATCCTGTTAGAAGTCTAAAAGTTGCTACAGAGGATAGTGTATTGATTCTAGGCATGCTGTTACATAAATTTTCCCATAGTTTTCCTTTTGTTTGTAATATGTTATCTTCTTTAATCTTTTTATTATATGTTGATATAATTATTCTTTTGAGAGAGTGTTAACTTACCAGCTCCAGAGTGCTTCTGATTTACTCCTAATATTCTCATGATTCTATTTTGCATTACAAACAATTTCTTAGTGTGGTGAACTTCTCCAGAATGCTATTCCTTATCTAAGGACTGAATTTACAAATGCGAAGTACCTACTTCTCATCGTTTATATACCAATAGTTTTTGCCAAATTTCTGAAAATATAACACATTGTGCTCAATCTTTTCATTAGATGATCAATATGTATATCCCATATTAAATCGCTTTGGATCCAGACTCCTAAAAATTTGGTGCTCCTTACCTTAATGATCATTTGTTTAGTAATACATTAGGCTGCAAAAATGTTGTTTTGATTAGTATAAAAATGAATTGCTACTGTTATTTTTGTGTTTGGTTTTAACTTGAAGTTTTCAAAATACTTATATGATGCTTCTGTTGTTTTGTCTGTTAACTTTTGATGAATCTCTGCAATAGTACTAGTTATTGTTATGGTTGTATCATCAGCAAACTGAGTTATATTGAGAGCGACTATAGTTCACTGATTACAAGCTTATGACGAGGAATGCCAGGAATATCTCAATGCAAATGGATTCCATTCAACACAATTTAAAATAAGATAGTAGTCAGTATGGTACATGTTACTACCACTCATAAGTAACACAGGAGTTTTAGAACAGCAAACCTCCCAGTACACAGAGCATGCATACACATAATCATTGGCCCAATAACACAAAGAATACACTGCATATTATATTTATCCAAGACTTCGCCATTAGGAAAGTGCTGACATCTCAGATAAATATTTCTTGCACTACAAGAATGTCCTTCCAATTTGGATCAAGAAGGCGGGTGATTTCTTTAATGATGTTGAACTTAAATTCTTTAAATGTTGAAAAATTGTCTGGTTTAATGTTTATTTTTGCACAGGATCTTATGACCTTTTATTTCCAGTAATTCATAAATGAATGTCTTGTTTAACAAACCTAGTTCTTTTTTTTTTTTTTTAATTTTTCAAAAAATTGTAATTTATAAGAGAACCTAAATTATTTATATAGAACAAAATGTGAAATGCTTTTAAAGCTTTTAAGATGTTTCGTAAACTCAATATTGCACTAGTTTACATGTCATAAAAATTGATTTTTTATCGTTATACTTATGCTTGCTGTAGGCCTAGATTTCAATATCTATTGTGCTACATGTGTCCTTGCCCCTTTCCTTTCCTTGATCCTCAGGACAAATGTATTTAATCATGGTTTGTTGGGTCCCAATTGCATTTTCAATGCTCTGAATTTTATCATTTTATCATTTGTACTTGCTGCTAGAGAAAGTTAAAATCAGGGGGGGAAATGGTTTGATCTGCATTGTCCAGTGCTTGCATAATTAATCCTTCTGGCCTTTCTTATTCTAATCATGAAAATCATGAAACTGGATTTCTTATTCTATATCATGATTTACGTTCCAAAAATGGTAAACTACTGCCGATTTGTCTATTTCTTTGTTCTTGATGTTCCTAAAATGCTCTTTAAACCTAAATTTAAAATTCCTTATTGTTTTGCCAATGTAAAAGTTCTCATATCCTTTGCAATTTACCTGGCACACACCTGAGTTTTTGTCTGTGGGTTTCTCTTTTGTATCATGCGATTTCAAAAGGTGTTGTATACTGAATTTGTTCCATGGGGCCAAAGTAACATTGTGTTCTTTAAGACATTTTGGAAAAGGTATGTAGGTCTGGGATATGTAAATTTTCCATATGAAGTTTTATTACTGATTGCGGAAAGAGTAGTTATTTGTCTGCATCTTTGTTGTCTTTTGAATTTATCAATTTTCTTTTTGACCAATTTAGCATTGAACCTATTGTATTCTGCAATGTGAACTATATGATTGTGCTTATTGATATTTCCAACTTGTTTAAAGGGACACTGACCGGCCTTTTAGTTAAACTGTTGATAGCAGTACACTCATGTTATCTTGAGTTGTATCTGATTTTATGAAGTTTTCTGTGTGCGTTTCTTTCCTATATATGCCAAATTCTACTTTTCTATGTTTTCTGATTAGTTTCAAGTCTAAGAAAGGGATTTAGTTGTTTTTCTCTTTTGCTATGGAAAATTTTATTGTAGGATTGTATAAATTAGGTAGTCTTAACACACCATCTACCTGCTTCTCGTTTACTCTCACCAAGATTTCATCCAATGTTTGAAAATTAGTGGAATGCCTTTGTGAAATGCGTTTTCAAGAATCTCATAAAAATATCTGCCAGAAATGGGGACAATAGGTTGCCCACAGACAGTCCTGATTTCTGTTTGAAAAATTTCTCATCGAATGCAAGAAAGGACTGTTCAATTCACTAAATTGTTCACTTAAATCACTACAATTATTTCAGTAGCCAGTATTCATATTCATATTTATTCACCAGGAGATTCTTACAGAATTTTGGGCTTTGTCAAAATAATATAAATAATTTAAATATATACAGTTGTAAAAATATTTAACTACACAGGATACATGATAATTCTATAAACATTAGTCCTTTTAACAATTAGTGTGATATTAATAAAGGTTTGAAAGCTAATACACATCATCTTAAGTCGTAAAATCCACAGGGTGAGGCAGGTCCAGGCGTCCACATCATCTTCCTTGTTGTATCGGCATGTAGTCTCAAACGTATGTAACAAGCAATTTACAAATTCGGATTAGTGTTATGTCATATAGCCTATGTCACATATACATTACAGGTTTTTTATTTAGCATATATACAAATATTCATCTATATCATACAGAGCACTATTGATTAAATAATTTTTTAACTGTTTAGTAAACTCTGGACCTGATGTTTGTTTAATATTGAATGGTAATTTATTGTATAATACTTTTCCAATCACAAAGGGATTCTTGTCAAAAAACTTCTTTCCTTTCCCTTCCCTATACATATTGCTTTTGGTTCTAGTATCGTATGTGTGTACATTGCTATTAATCTTTATATCTGATTTTTGCCTGACTAAAAGAATAACCCTATAAATGTATAATGACACTACAGTTAATATTCTTTCACTTTTAAAAACTTCCTTACAGGAGTCCCTGGAATTTAGTGAGCATATGGTTCTAACACACCTTTTCTGTAATACAAGTAGCCGCTTTAAATTATCTTTATACGTTGTACCCCATAATTCAATACCATAATTTAAATGAGTGTGTATAATTCCAAAGTAAATCCATTTTAAATGAGTTTTATCCAGATAATGTGCCATATAATTTAACAAATAAATACCCTTACTAATTTTATTACATACAGAGTTTACATGATTTGTCCAAGATAAATTTTTGTCCATATGTAGTCCAAGGAATAAGTGATTGTCTGATGTTTCTAATTCTTCATTTTCAATTTTAATTCTTATATTACTAGACAGGAGTTTACTGATTTTAAAATATTATGCTTGTCTTATCTAGATTATTAACCAGGTTGTTGCTAACCAGAAATTTGAATATTTTATCTGTGCCTGAATGTATATTAGTAATTAAGTTATCTTCTGTTTTACCCCAACAAATAATTGATGTGTACTGAGTAACAAATTAGAATGGATCAGCACTATGATCAGTTACCTTGAAACATGTTTCAGAGCCGCGATGTCTCCACCTTTTGTGATCCTCTACTTTGTTCAGAGGAAATCTGAAACTTGTTTGAAGCATCCATGTAAACTTATTCCCTCATTAAGAGTGCATCTTACTTACCTAGTATGATTTTGAGGGAGTATAAATGAAGAGTCCAGGGGGAAAAAGTGGGATGTCCACTTTTGGTCAGTTTTGAGATTTTCATTTGGTTAAATACTGCACTTGGAGTGCTCTCCTTCCAGTATTATATTTGGTCAGTTCTGCGATTTTCATTTGGTTAAATACTACACTTGGAGTGCTTTCCTTCCAATATTACTAATGGGGAAATAGGTTCTTAGTTACCAAGTAACTGCTGCTTAGATATTCCTTGGACAGGGGAAGAAGGGGCCATTTCCAAATCAAACTATGATATGGTTTGTAACAACCTGATGTTGATTTCTTCCTGTTTGATGGAATACAGAGTTTTAATTAACAATATTGTTGGCAGAACATAAACAAGATTCAAATGCAGTAATGGATTGTAATAATGGCATTGTGTTAGTTTTACCTGAGCAACTGAAAGGGAAGGGAAACATGTGTGACTGTGTTTCAGGATCAGCTTGTTCAAAAAAAAAAGAGGAAAAATTATGGACATGTTAGTGATGTTGCTATAAAGTTAAGAGCCCTAAGTTTTGAAACTGATGAAGCACGTATGAACAAATGTAAAGCTAGAAGCTTTTGCCATTAAAAAAATTATACATATCTTCAACACACTGGATGATTGGAATGCACAAAGCTCTTACCTTGCTGGCCTCATCACAGTTCAGCTAATATCAAGAAGGAGCAGGAAGAATGAAGATTGTGCTCAGTGCCACAATGCTTCATTCTGTTACAGAATAAGGGAAACAGCGTGCAGCCTTGTGTTGCAGTCTCTTATCTGCATGCACGCTAGTGCACTCTGAACTGTTGGTGGGTAAGCAGAGCTGCAGTGACAGCTTTTCCATAGTATCATACAACTCCTTAGTCACGTCCAGAGACAATCGAAATGTACAATGTTCACATGTATTTAAATAAGTACCTATATTCCAATGTGTAAGGACTATGATACAATGAAGCACAAAATTAATATAATTTTGAGTCGAACTAATACTCAAGGCTCCATTTATTGCTAGTATTTACCTAGAACGCGTTTCGGTAGGATCTTCCTAACATCAGCTGTTGTCGACTAATGGACGTTGCTTCAGTGAACTCATTGGAGGTGACAGGTGCATCTCTGTCGGTATCTTGATGAACTTGAAGTTTGGGTTTTCATCAAAGGTAGTGTCGAAATTAAACAATTGGTTCATGAGAAAAAGAGGTTCAGTTCAATTCAAGTCGCATTCCCTATTTGTGGACATTCCTATATGGAAGGTGACAAGAATATGGGGCTTGTGAACACAAAATCAAGAGCTGAAGTTCCCGATGACTGGAATAATATTGTGGCGCCATACGCACAAAAAGGGTTCGCGTGGCTTGTTTACACAAAAGAACTGATAGGTAGACAGTGTGGTAATAGAGAGCTTGCATAAGCAGATAAACATACCGCCAGAGATAATAGACTTGCCTACACAGATATAGTACATTCTAGAACATTCGTGTTTTATCTAGTGACATGTTAGAGAAAATTCTATATCAGTCTGGAATTCATGAATGGGTGTATAAAAAGAAGCCATGGCTAGTGATCAGGCAGTTGCAAACATGTAACAAGAGCTGATATAAACAGGTGTAATCAGAATGCTGTTTGTTATTGTCATTGACCTTGGGAGATTGGGATTGTGTACGTAATGTAATTCTGCTGTAATCTGCAAGTGTATTTCTACGGAAATAAAGAAGATTTGGAATATTTTCAATTCTGACTTAATTCTATTACCCACAAAGTCACAATATAATCAGATGTGGAAGGAACAAGCAAATATCATTCAAAGTTCTGAAGTTCATAATTCCATGATTCGATACCAGATTATATTTTGAAAAGCTTTACCTGAAGACATGCCCATTTCAGTCAAGGCCAATTAGGGAACTGCAAATAGAAGGGAGTCATCCAAGAATGGTTAGTCATAAGGATCCTACAATGGCGCATGGTACTCTTCTATGATTTGTCTGCCAATCAGGAAATGCCCTACAAGTGCTGATTTAATGAAAGGTATCCCGACAGCACCCATGAAAGTGAGAAGTATATAGTATTTAAACACATAATTTAAATACCACAGATTATATTCAATATTGTTACTTATATTCTATGTTGTTTTAGGGAACTTGCCGATATCACGAGAAAAGTGGCAGGACTTACAAGCATTGAAAGTATTGTAACATTCCTCTAGTTACATTAAGGGTTATTTTTAAAAGATTAGAACAATTACCATAGAGCACTGGGGAATGCAATGTGAGACAAGACTGGAACTTGATGTTTAGTGCTACTTTAGTTTTAAAGAAAGTGCTGATTAGATTTAGATTATATTTACAGGAGAAGACAAGTAGAGTGATTACAATTCTTTACCATTTTATACATTTTTCTGTTTTCTGTAGTATTTTTGTTGTCATTATAAAAGTACCCCTTTATTCACTTTTTCTGTTGCCAGGGCCCCGTTTTTCCATTGTATGGGATCATATGAAAATCTGTTTTTCATTGCTGTAGTTAAAATACTTAGATGTTGTGCACCAGATGTAGTGTACTAATTGAACGTATTTCAAATATATTGTAAAATAAAACTGAAAGGTAGTCTGTACTATATTCAGAATTAAAGAGTTTTAAACTTTAAAATTCACTTCCTGAAAAATATTACATAATGGACATCCCTCCCTCCCTTTTCCCCTAGGCTCTTCAAACGGTACAGATAATTTTAAATCAGAATGCACCAGTGGGAATTCACTAATTAAATGAAAATAAGCTTTGGGGAAAGGAATAAGTGAAATTCATAGTTTTCAATATATATTTTCAACCATTATGGTGCAAATGTTACTGAAAATGTTCAATAACATATTTATTGCTTGAAATAATGAATTATCTACAATGGTTAATTTATTATGTACAATATTTAAAAAGCATTTTTACACTTGTTTCAAGATGAGTTAGAAAACATGCTGCAATATAAATTGACACATTCCACCAGGTACAAAATACAGATATACTTTATTGCCTTTTTATTATATATTCATCTTATGTTTTATGAATAAGCTCATTAGTCAATCACTACATACATTGCTTAACAAAATATATCTTTAATTCTCTGAAGTATTGATACATGTTTAATAACGTAATACTCTAATAATATACAAATTTATGACATTATAGTATGTGCTAACATACATTATCACTTAACAAGACATATACATGCATTTATATAGATATCAATTACATGGCATCCATCTTAAACTTAAACAGCTTTAAATACAGTTTAGAAACAAATTACAAATACATTCCACTCACACTTTCTTCCTGCTATTTTCCTGTTTGCAATGCCTACAATACAAATTTAAGATAAACAGCTTTGATAAGTGCATACATATTGTTGTTACGAAATGTTTACATTACAAACACTTTTTCAAGTTTCTTGTATGGATATATTTCCTTTGTTTTAGGGCAGATTATTTGTCCATTATTTTCAAGAGCCATTTGTTCCAAGGCCTGAAACAGTACAATACATAGGTAATTGTAAACATTAAATAATTGTAACACTTTCAGCATTAAAAAAAAAAGTAAATTACCTATTTGTTTCAAATATTCTATACGAAAATCATCTTGGTGTGGAGTAAGCTCTAATAATGGAATCATCATTTATAAAAGACAAATCCTATTTTGCAAATGTTTTAGGAGGAAGGAAAGTTATAAGCTTATTTGAATATAATTAGAATTTCTGTCATGTCATTGCTCAGAATCTTGAGAAACTGTGAAAAATATTTTGATCAAAGTACAACAAGAGTACAGATGTCTACCCTTAAACTATGAACATCAGTTACTCTGATAAGAGGTAGTGAGTATAAAAGATAAACATTTTAGCTATCTAAACTGACATATAATCATAAATAGGCAAAATAAATATAAGAAGCAGGACAAAATTAAGTCAAATTTTATATAATTTTGTGCTTTATTGTATATCATAGTCCTTACTCATACGAATATCAAATTTGATAACACTTTACAGGGAAAATGAATTGAAACATTGACTTAGAATTACAGAGGGGATTTGACACCAAAACCTGAGGTTTATTGTACCTAAGTCCCAAGTGGAGAATCCCCAGGAGAAAGGATGGGGCGAGAGGAGACAGAGGGCGGCCGACCCAAGGTGCAGAGAAACCTGCTGACACTTCTACCCCAAAAGAGATCACCAGGTAAGAGTTGATATGAAATGATAGTGGAGATGAAATGGAGGGAAACAGGAAACACGGGGGATGTAATTAACCTACCTAGCACTCACCTGACAACTCAGGAAAAAACCCAAAAAAGCCATGGGTCGGGTAGGTCGGCCATGGGAATTGAACCCGGGCCTCCCGAATGCGGGCCACAGATGAAACCACCTGAGCCAACCTGCTCAATAACTCTGACTTAAGCAATCAGAGGAACTATTTGTAGTCCATTTATGACACTTTGTCACTTACGTTTTTATATTATCTTGGGACTAGTTTCAGAAATCTGCCTCCATTTTCAACTAGCATCTGTTGTCATCTGCTCTCCTCTCTCTGTCAGTGGAACTATGAACTACTTTGTCAAATTATCTACTGGTGGGATTTCAAAGTTAATTACAGGGTCATTTTTCCATATGAATATGTTCTCCCATGTTGTCAGTTTATTTTGGTTTATCACTCCTTTTAATAATTTTGAATTTAGATCAATGTCATGATTTTCATTCCAAAAATGAAATGCTACTGCTGACTTATCTTGTTTCATACTGATGTTTCTAAAGTGCCCGTTGACTCTGATTTTTAGATTTCTTGTAGTTTGACCTATGTAGCATTTTTCACAATTCTTACACTTATTTGGTATATTCCAGATCTGTTAACTGATGGGATTTCATCTTTTGTTTTTGAATTTAGCTATTTTAAAATGGAGTGTCCTCCATTAGTAGGTGCCAAGATGATATTTTGTTCCTTGAATATCTTTTTAAATTTATTAAATGTTTTTGGGTGATATGTGAATGAACTGTATATGCTGTTGCTTTCTTTTTCTTTTGTAAATGTGGTTGATTCCTTAATGATTTTCTTTAGTTTAGCTTTTCTAATTTTTTTAAACATCAGACTTTTGTTGTATGTATTTTCTTCTGCTATGTGTAGTATGGCTGTTTGTTCTATGAAGTATTCTTCTTTATCCATAGGTATGTTGACTAGTCTGTGTGTAAGGCTGTTTATTATTGCATGTTATACATAAACATGTTAGATCATGAATTCCAGATCATGATTATAGTTGACAATTCCATCCTAATTTGAAGGTAATTTCATCAAGTTATTGCACATTTGTGAAGTAGGGAATATTTTTGTTTATATTTATCAACAAATTATCATAAGCAGAAAACCATAACGTATGATATTTTAAGGTGATAAAATCATAAACATGGATACAACCTTTAGAATTACTCCAACTACATACTAAAAATGCAGTTACTCTATATCATCTTAAATTTCCATATTAACAGAAAACTAATTATGTACCAATTTAAAATAGCTATTAAACATCTTATTCAACTACATTGATAGACATATCCATTCTTTTCTCTATAGCTGTGATATCTACAGATTTTTCTAATAAAACTAATTTAAACTTTTGGAATCAATGGCATGTTAAGGGATAAAATGAATGAATTAATGTGTGTCATAGAAATATGTCAAAACACAAAAATATTTACCTGTTCCCCATATACATATCCATTAGGCAGCATCATAGGCTGATTATGTTCATTGAGTGGTAATCCAGATATAGCACACACAAGTCTTGATTGTGAACAATGAGCAAATGGCAAAGGTTGAGCCAACTCATTTAACGAGTCTTGACAAACAGGACAACTTGGGTTGCGACTATCACGGGAATTGCTATAACACTGAGTGCTTGTGGTTAAGGAAAAAACTTGATGTAAATGCAGCATATCAAGTTATAACACAATACAAAACAGCATACAAATAAATGTATTTTCCCAATTAAAAATAATAAAACTGCTATACACTGCAAACAAATAAATTTATCTTTCCATATCAAATCACCAAATTTTAATCAAATTTGGCACATATGGCTGATTTATTTCAAATTTGGTCTATGGATTATGCAAACAGCATGAACATTCTTATATATCTCTTATTTCTCAAAATTGCAATGTCTTCAGAAATACTGCATAAAACCTAGTCAAAAATGAATTTGTGAACAGGAAGTCTGCAGTTCAAATCCCTAGAAACATTCAACCTGACAAGGTTTTTCCAGGTTTTCCTCACTACTAATGACTGACAAATGCCAGGGAGATAGTCTGTTTCCTTCATTCACATATCATCAGTATTCACCGGGGTACCATTATCATAACCAGTAAAAACACCTGTTTCACAACTACAGCAAAAATCATTTTAAAAAATTTATAAAAAGTATCACACTTCCCTAAATATAATTTTGAATATCTCTTGACAATGATACAATTACATTATAAAGTTCAATGTAAAGCTTAGGAGATACAATTCAATTTAATATTTATTATAATGAATAATACTCATAATTTACCTTTGAAATGTCCTAAAATTCAGAAAGCACATATAGGCATTAGAAAGAATAGTTACATTTCTTTAAAAGATTTCTGTATATTTGAGCAAAAGTTAAAGTTTAATTTAGAACAGTTGAGTCCAATACAATAATTTATGAAGTGGTGTGTAGCAGATTACAGTGTTGCTTGGTTGCTTCAGCCTGTGAAACATGGAATACATAGGGAATGCGGTACACTCCCGGAACTTGGAAGTCCAGTTTGTCTTTCACTGGTCTCAACAGATGTTTAATCTTCGGAGGTGGCTTGTGGATGGTCCTGATGATGTATTTGGCAAGAATTCTGCTGATTCTGTGAGATAGATTGCCGGTAAACGGGATGCAGGCTGTAGCGGTAGGCTTATCTGACGCTTACTGTATTACAGGTTTCCCTTTCCTAGATCGAGGCTTCAATGTCATATTTGGAGTAGCTGTTTTGACAGAAAGTAAGTCTCAGGTGCTGTAATTCCTGTTGGGATCAGAGATAGGCAAAGCTCTGTGGGCCAATGTATTGATAACTCCCAGTTGTTGACACTTATGGAAACTATAAACGTTCAGATAGAGATCAGTGTGTGTAGGCTTGCAATATACAGCAAGTCCCAGTGTACCGTTGCTGTTTTTTGAAACAATGTCCAGGAATGGAAGAATTCCATCCTTCTCCACTTCCATGGTAAACTATATTTGAGGTCGAAGGCTTTGAGATGCACAAGAAAGCTAGGCAAAGTGTCTGGTCCATGTGGCCAAATTACAAAAGTGTCGTCCACGTATCTATAGAAATGAGATGGTTTAAGTGGAGCTGTGGCAAGTACTTTATGTTCTAGGTGTTCCATATAGAAATTAGCTATAGCTGGTGACAAAGGGGGGCCCATTGCTACTTCGTCTACTTGATCATAGAAAGTACTACCAAACAAGAAGAAAGTGGACATCAGGGTATGTCAGAAGAGCTGTGATATCAGCCAGAAAATACTCCTTCAGAAGTTGGATGGCTTCCTGAAGTGGTACTCTTGTAAATAGAAAACCAAATCGAAGCTGACAAGAAGATCAGAAGGGCCAATGGTAATGCTCCAAGTGTATGTACAAACTGTGTGGAGCTACTCACATGATGTGATATTGTTATTCATATATAAAAAAAGAAAATGTTGTAACTTCTGTAGAACCAAAAAATAATTAAATCAGCAATGCTTAAGTGCACCAAGGTTTTGTAAGATTAAGATTTAGATGCAAATTGAAATCGTACGGACGCTGAGTTGCCATTGGAAGTAACGAACGCAGCATGTATGTTTGTGGAGGAAGACAGCTAACCTAGCAGATGGAAGAGCAGATTCAAGTAGAATAAAGAAGCCGCCAAGAATGCTTGCAAGGGTAAACACACACCAAAGGTGAAGCCGTAGTCATGGATACACATTGTTCTGCCGAAGAGAGAGGTGAAACAGTCATTGAATCTTAGATCTGGAATGAACAGCTTAACACGGTGAAGTGAAAGATCCCAGGTTCAGTGCTGTACAATTGTGATGTGTGGGGAAAACATATAAAATTAATAATCTTGCAGGAACTCGATGCAATTAACAGTGTTATGAAGCGTAAGTGCCGAACATTATTTCAGTGTCCCTAAGACGTTCCTTCCTGCCCTCATTAATTTTTTAATCCCGCCACACCAAAAATTTAGCTAGCAATTAACAATTTCTGGATCAACCCTGGGACATGCTTTCCAGATCCAATAGGTATCAAGGTCAAGGTTGTCTTCGATGCCGGGCAAGAGCAGTACAATGTCCTTGATCACAATGAAGAGGTAAGAAGACTGCTTCAAAGTCTGGACAATCTTCCATCCAACAAATTATGGCCATGTGGATAAAGTTTGTGCTGTGATTCACAGAAATCATTAACTGTTTGGGAAATTGCTGACAAGGTGAACATCACCATAGGATCATGCCATCAAATGTTTAGTGACATTGATAAAACTATTTCAAGTCAGTTTTTCACACTGCGTCACTTACATTTTGATTTTTTGAGGGACTAGTTTTAGGAGCTGTTGCTTCCATGTTAAACCTTGAAGGCCCAACTGTCATCTGTTGTCTGCGATCTTCTCACAGGTAATAGATTTATGAACTTCTTTATCATATCAATTGGTGGGATTTCAAAGTTTATTACGAGGTCTTTATATTTCCATATTAAGATGATTTCCCAGATGTTATAGTTACCATACCTTTTAATAATTTTGGATTTGGGTCAAGGTTATGGTTTTAGTTTCAAAAGTGAAATATACTACTGACTTGTCCTCCAGTTTCAATTTGATGTTCTTGGATTCTAGTTTTTAGGTTTCTTTTAGTTTAGGAACACCACAGCCCCACATAAAATGTGTTCCAAAAATGAAAGAAATGATGAGACTGGGTACTGCCAGTAAAAGAGACTATTGTGACTTTGTGGGTTCGTGAAATAACAAGACGAGGTTACAAACGCAAAAACTACACTTTATTTTCCTAGCAATACACCGTTTACCATTACAAATTGCTAGATCACCTCAAAACTGTTTATTTTCTCCAACACTACTCTCAACTGTCTGTCGCTTCCGGTAACGATCGACCCCGAAGTTTCCCGAATCTCCACCGGCCATCATTTATTCATCGGCTTCGCGAGTCTACCACCAGGGTGACACTCCTCCCTCCTCAAGGCTGGTCGTCCCGAACAGCGCCTTCGTAGCGGGCCAGGCGATCCAGGTGTACCACCAACATCTTTCCTCGGGGCACCTTCTGGATGCGGTAGACCACGTCGTTAATCCTCTTCACCACATGGTACGGTCCCTGCCATGGCTGCTGAAGCTTCGGGCAGCGTCCCTTGGTCCGGGTCGGGCGGTACAACCAGACCAGGTCATCTTGCTGGAACCCTTGGCTGTTGGCTTGCCTGTCGTATCAGGTTTTCATGCGGTCGCTCGCCTTTTGGATGTTCTGACGAGCCATCTCGTGCATGTCGTGGAGGTGGTCCACCAGGTTCTCCACATCCCTCAAGAGTGGCCCCAAGTCTGCGTCCGCCAGCTGCTCCCTCCTCAGGCCTGCGCTATCCCAGCCATCCGCAGGCACTGCCGTGACTACTCGAACTGCTGCGGCACACTCCTTCCCCTCCACTCTTGTGCATTGGCCGCACTCTTTGGACAGGGTCTTCGGGACATAGCGTCCACGTTACCGTGACTCTTCCCTCTGCGATGTTCCGAGGTGAAGTCGTACTCCTGCTGCCTCTAGACCCAACGTGCTGTCTGGCCTTCCGGTCGCGCCGTCACCATCACCTCGCTCCTCGCGGGGACAACCACGTCTTCGTTCAAGATGACCCTGCAAATTCCAAGGCGCTCTTCTGGTTGACGGAGTATAACCTCTTCTCCGTTGAGCCTCAGGACCTTCCTGCCGACGTCGACCGTCGCCTCGTGGCTCCTGAGGGCATCCAGTCCCAGAATCACCTCCTCAGCCACCTTCAAGATGAACACCCACAGACGCACGGCACTCCGTCCCAAGTTCAACTCCAGCAGGGCCTCCTTCTCCACAGGCAAGGTATCGCCCGATGCCAACACAAGCTGGTATGGTCGGCTCGGCTTCCTCGTCCGCAAACCATTCGCCACGTCAGGTCTGATGATGGTCACGGCTGCCCCAGTGTCCACTAGCACGCGGCACGGCTTTCCTCCTACCCAGCCATCCGCGATGAGGTTGTCATCCATCCGCCGGCTGACGGCGCGGATTGTCACTCGAGGGGATGGTGGTAATGGCACCGACGTACCCCTCTCCACGCCGGGCCTTACTCGTTCTTCCGGCCGCTCTTTCTGATGTGGGCAGTCTCTCTGCAGGAGTCCGGGCTGTCCACACCCCCAACACAGGCCACTAGGTGTTCGCCGGCGTCCCACAGCTGGTCTTCTGTCTCCGGCGTAGCGGACACTCCTCGTTCTCGACGTCGGGATAGATGCTACCTTGGCCACCTCCATCCTTAATGCCGCTGTCAGCGCTTCGTGGATGGTTTTATAATCGCCGAGCATTAGGCGCTGACGAATCTTCGTGTCCCGTACCACGTCGACAAAGTTGTAGGCGGCTTCCCGGGATACGAACTCCAGTGGCAGGTCAACCAAAGCCTTGCCAGCTAGCTGCTCAATCGCTATGGCGAACTCCTGCAGCATCTCCCCCGGCTGCTGTGACCTTGCCTTTAGTTGGCTGCGGTACGCTGCGGCTAAGCGGCGGTTCCCGAAACGATTCTCCAGGGCCTCCCAGATGTCCTTGGGCGCCGCCGTTGTCTGCACCGCGTTTAGGACTTCCGCGGCCCGTCCCTGGAGGCTGGCTATTAGCTGTGTGGCCTCCTCCTCCGGTGACCATCTGTTGTGCTTGACCACTGTGTCGAACTGGCGGCGGAAGACTTCAAATGTTGACGCGCCGTCATATTTCGGCGGTTTGACGCGCGCAGATGTGTCGCGTCCCGGCGCGTCGGCCTTCAAATCCTTCAGTTTCCTGCCGACGACGTCCTCTACTATGGCGTTCAGGGACTTGACGCTGCTGTCGGCCTTTCCCTCCAGGTCGTCAACGCGGATCGCCAGGTCCTCGACTCGCTCGTCCACTTGGCCCATCCGCTTGCCCAGCTCCGTCACGTTATCCCTCACGCCGGCCAACTGTTCTTCAAACTTCACGGCAAGGGCCTCGTTTGCCGCTTTCATCTCCGTGGCCAGGCTGTCGTTCGCTGCCCTCATTTCTGTGGTCAATTCGGTCTTTATTTGTTTCAACTCCGCGGCCAGGTTGTTATTTGCCGCTTCTGTTTTTGCAGCGAGGTTTTCATTTGCCGTCTTCATTTCTTCCATTTTCTCTAAAATCTTTGCCAATGCAGCTTCCATTGTCGTATATCCCACTTCTGACACCAGTTGTGACTTTGTGGGTTCGTGAAATAACAAGACGAGGTTACAAACGCAAAAACTACACTTTATTTTCCTAGCAATACACCGTTTACCATTACAAATTGCTAGATCACCTCAAAACTGTTTATTTTCTCCAACACTACTCTCAACTGTCAGTCGCTTCCGGTAACGATCGGCCCCGAAGTTTCCCGAATCTCCACCGGCCATCATTTATTCATCGGCTTCGCGAGTCTACCGCCAGGGTGACACTATTTTGAGGGGGCCAATGCTTAAATTGCTGTGCAATAAGTAATAGAGGTGATATAGCAAACATTGTTTCCTTTTTAAAACACAATGTATGCAATTAACTAAGTTCATATATGTGTTTGGAGGAATTTAGTAACAGTGACGTCAAAATTAATCTCAGAAACTAAGTTCATACTTTTATTTATTAAATGAACTGGTATCCTGTGTGTGTAAGTTCAACTTTCATATGGAAAAATAAACTTGAGTAATGTGAAGTAGTGTTGCTCTCTTTTCACCATCAGAGAGTTGTACTATTCCAATGCTCAGGCTTTTTTCCCCAAAATAAATTATAAGAATAGCATTTCAAAATTTAAATTGAAAAAACTGAAATTGAAAAAATAATTGAAATTCCACCAATTGAATCTGGCTACTTCTTCATTTTGTTTATTACTTAAGATTGTTTCAGGTTTGCTTTTAATGCACTTAAAAGAGTAGGTATACTAATATAATTTTGAGTTGAACTAGTACTCAAAATTATATTAATTTTGTGCTTCTTTGTAACATAGTCCTTACTCATTGGAAGTAGGTATACTCTTTAGTTCCTAGATTTGTGTTACTTATCAAGAATTACATTTCTAAAGGGCTGAATATTTATAATTCATCTCACTGCACCCTTTGTGAGAACCCAAATGAAAATGTGGAGATACAATCTAATCCAAATCAAGCCGTAACTTAGAGAGACAGTGCTGACATTGTCATCGCTAAAAATGTTAGGGAATGGAAATCATCCAAATCTAGAGCAGTAACAGTTCGAGTATCATGTAATTTGCACAACCACAAGAGCAAATCCTGGTTTTCCAGCCAATGTGAAACATTTTCTGCATGTGAATTTATTTACAAAATTAAGTAAAGCTTCAGTCAATAACTTATAAAGAAATTTGTATATTCCTGTATCATGTAGCCCTGGAAAAGTAGCACATGGAAATTATAAAATATCTTAAGTAATATTCATCTTTAAGAAAATAAAGATTTTGAATTAATTTTTATGGTCCTTTCTATAGTAAGTATTAACTTTGCCTTTGATGTCGCAAAGTAGAAAGATACAACAGTATTTAAATTAAGATAGTAATGCAAATGCAGTTCTAAAGAAAACTTATATTTTCTGGCAGTTTTTGTAGCTTTTAATTTTACTTATTTACTTCTCTTATTTTGCAATATCCTTTAGTGTATTCCTTTTATACAATTGTGCTTATTAATTGTCCTTTCAGTATAAAGTCATAAAAAGGATATGGTGTTTTCAAAGCAGAGAGTCCTGCCTGCAGAGCTACTGTGAACACAGATTGTGAAGCCAGCTGAAACAATCGGTAATTTTCCTGGCGGAACTGTTCAACCAGACGATCCCAACGGCTTTCATCAAGCAACTCTTTATACGGCGAAAGCTCTAAAATAAAGGAAAAATGTAATGTTAATATTATAAACTAAACTGTACAACATATTACACTTTTAATCATAGTAATGAATGTGCTTTACTCATTCAAAGCATTTTGTCTCTTACTGTAGATGCAGTGTTGTATCTTATATATTAATATGCAGATACTTTTTACATTACTGGCAAACAGTTCTTGGAATTTTGTTGAAACTCTTTTCTGTTTGCATTCTAAATGTTTTATAACTTTAAAAATGATATGACATCAGTAATCTAAATTCCAAACACAGGAAAGCTAGGTTCCTGTACCTATACCTTTCCATGTGGTTTCATTCATAGTAATCATAGTCTGAACACATTGCATCCTTTGAAATTAAACATGAAAGTATCCATGTCACTCTTCTGGTACATTCAAGAATTCTTGCTGATAAGCTTCTACAACTTCAAATCGCCAAAGATTTCTTTCACTTTTGGATGTAAACTGTCATTTGGAACCCAACTCCTCCAAAAATTCAATTATGCAGTATTACAGTATGTTTATGTACTGGTTTGGTGGAATCTTCAAGTTTCAGCATTGGTTGCCTCTTATACATTCATTTGAATACTTCTGGCATGTCAATTACAAAATATCACTCAGCAGCAACATCCTAACTTGCAGAGGAACATCATTTACATGTCTGATTTTCTGGAAGAACATAGACACCATTCACCAACTAGTGACGTTTTATGAAGTCTGCTACAAGTCAGAGACCCCATTACCAAATCTTTTGCACCCTGTAATATTGTTTCACCTGAACTTGCTAATAGTCCAACTAAACCTTAATAGTAAGGTATTGTACCAACTCTTAAAAATTTTAAATTCCTCTTTGAATTACATACTTTTTTAAAAATATAATTTTATTTCTCACAATATTATCTATATGATATGAATGACTCATCACTAAAGATATCCAAGATTTAACAACATATGTGTATAGATGTACTCCTTCATATTTTAAAATTAAATTAAAACCTACAAATGAAACAAAACATGTTAGTGATCAATAACTCCTTTGTCAGTAGTGTTAACATACACAAGTACAAGAAAATGAAAAACTTAACACACCAAGAAATGACTAACCTTTACAAACCTACAAGAAATTATCAATGGAAGAACTTTGCTCTCCCAATTAACTTAAAACATGGGTACACAAAAATTTATAGTGACCTCAAGAGTTAGACAACTGGAAAAAGATAATAAATTAGTGTTACTGAGAAATCTATAGGTACAAAAAAATCCAGAGGTAGTAATTATACATTAGACCCAATAATTTGAGAAGGTTAACAACTCCGATGAGATATTAGAGATATATTTGAACTTGCAAAGACATTAACAAAAAAACTGAGAAGGGAATAGTTGCAGTGAATAGTGTAGCTGAAAGGTGTTATATAAATTTTAACAAGTTAGTAATTGAAAATGTAACATAGGTATGCAATTCTTTAGGACCACAATGACAAACTTTGGATTATACGTATCTTAAAACGAATGGTCTGCAACTATACCATATGAAATCATATTGTTGTTAAGGCATTAGTAAATGTTAAAAAAAAAGTGTTATTAAATCAAAATCAATGCAGGGAAACTAGCACCAGAACTGGAGGTATTGTTAACAGATAAAAACAATAAACCATGGCATATTATCAACAAAATTGTGAAAGCAAACAATACATTGCATAAAGAACCTTCTGGCTGCTGCACAGTTTGGATCAATGGTGCTTGCCTGTGTTTAAATGCCAAACTCAAATATGGCAGTAGGGGTAAAAAATGCTACATCTTGAAATGTTAACTTTTAACAGATAATTCATAATAAACACAAATGAAAGGCTGAGTGTGGGTCTTTCCCACATTTTAAAGAAGTTGAGATATTGTACTGCAAAGTTGACAGCAGCCAGCAGATGTTTGAGATCAAGAAATCAAGTTGCTGCCAATGCGCAAAAAATACATTTCGTTTAGTATATACTGATTGTAATAGGTAGTTCAAGGTTAATGACAACAGATGGCAGGGTCAACTCAAACTTGATATTGGAGAGGGTTAGACCACTGTTGCACTCAAGCCTTTCAATTTTAAAGCTAGAATTAAAATGTAAAAAATGAATTGTTGCAGACTAGTTTCAGTTCAGTAATCCTGAATCAGATGAAGTATCAGATAGCAAATAAATAGCTAGCATATATTTAATTAAGACAACAAATAATTTTTTTACTGTAATTTGAGATAAAATACCATACTTTCTTTTGAAATACAGTAAATGGCACTTAATACTATAAACATTCTACTGCAAATAAAATAATTAAAAATATTTCTTTTAAAAGTAAGTTATATTACATAAAAATATACAGTAGATAACTCACCAGCATTTATGATTTCAATGTGGTATGCATCAAGAATATATTAAAAAAATTGTGTTTCACATTGCACAGTAAAACACTTCTAACTGCTAAAATGTACGACATTACACTACCTATAATATAAAAATTAAACTATAATGATGCTAATACAATTCTGAGTCGAACTAATGCTCAATGCTCCATTTATTGCTAGTATTTACCTAGAACGCGTTTCGTTAGGATCTTCCTAACATCATCAGCTGTTGTCGACTAATGGATGCCGGTTCAGTGAACTCCTCGGAGGTGATAGGTGCGTCTCTGTCGGTATCTTGATGAACTTGAAATTTGGGTTTTCTTCAAAGGTAGTATCGAAATTAAACAATTTACTTTCATATTTCTTTATAAAGATTTTTTCCCACGTGGTTAATGCAGCTGGACCTTGGACACTTTTAAGTAAGTGGATTTCTCGTTCTATGTCATGATTTTCCTTCCAAAAATGGTACGCTACCGCCGATTTATCTATTTCTTTATTCCTGATGTTCCTAAAGTGCTCTTTAAGCCTAATGTTCACATTCCTTTTTGTTTTTCCAATGTAGAATTTGTCACAGTCCTTGCAATTTATCCGGTACACTCCTGATTTTTTGCCTGTGGGTATCTCCTTTGTATTATGTGATTCCTTTGATGTAATCTCCTTGTTCCCAAGTGTTCCGAGAGACAAACTCATAGAGTACATGCAAACATGGCTTCAGTCCCTACAAATAGACCAAAACGTCATAGAGGAATACCTTCAATTAACCAATATTTGCATTGAACAGTCCTTTTTTACATTCAATAAAAAAATTTTCAAACAAAAATCAGGACTTCTATGGGCAACCCATTGTCCCCATTTTTGGCAGACCTCTTCATGAGCTTTTTGGAAACGCACATCACAAAGGCATTCCCACTAATTTTTAAGCATTGGTACAGATATGTGGATGACATATGGGCAATAATAAATGAGAAACAAGTGGATGATGCATTAAAACTGCTTAATTTACAAAATCCTGCAATAAAATTCTCCATAGAAAAAGAGACAAACAATGAAATCCCTTTCTTAGATTTGAAACTTACCAGAAAGCATAATAAACTTGAATTTGGCATACACAGAAAGGAAACACAAACAGAAAATTTCATAAAATCAGATGGATATAGCCCAAGACAACACAAGCATGCTGTTATCAACAGTTTAACTTACAGGCTGGTTAATGTACCTTTAAACAAGATAGAATATAACAAAGAGTACAATAATATCATTCACATTGCAGAATACAATGGATACAGTGCTGAATTGGTCAACAAGAAAATAGATAAATTCAAAAGACAACTAAGATGCAAACAAGTAACTACTCTCTCCCCAATTAGCAATGAAACCTCATACAGAAAATTTACGTATCATCCCAGAGCTACACACCTTTTCCAAAAAGTCTTCAAAGAACACAATATTACTTTGGCCCCACAGAACAAATTTAGTGTACAACACCTTTTGAAATCACATAATACAAAGGAGATACCCACAGGCAAAAAATCAGGAGTGTACCGGATAAATTGCAAGGACTGTGACAAATTCTACATTGGAAAAACAAAAAGGAACGTGAACATTAGGCTTAAAGAGCACTTTAGGAACATCAGGAATAAAGAAATAGATAAATCGGCGGTAGCGTACCATTTTTGGAAGGAAAATCATAACATAGAACGAGAAATTCACTTACTAAAAAGTGTCCAAGGTCCAGCTGCATTAACCACGTGGGAAAAAATCTTTATAAAGAAATATGAAAGTAAATTGTTTAATTTCGATACTACCTTTGAAGAAAACCCAAATTTCAAGTTCATCAAGATACCGACAGAGACGCACCTATCACCTACGAGGAGTTCACATCCATTAGTCGACAACAGCTGATGATGTTAGGAAGATCCTAACGAAACGCGTTCTAGGTAAATATTAGCAATAAATGGAGTGTTGAATATTAGTTCGACTCAAAATTGTATTAATTTTGTGCTTCATTGTATCATAGTCCTTAAACAACGGAATAGTATAATGATGCTATTTAACCACAACTTATTTGTTGCTCCAGTATGTAATGCACTCTATACTGCTTCCTGCTTCTTTTGTCATATGATGTAGGAGAACTATTAATTGTATCTTTAGGTACTTTATTACTAAGTCTTATTCATAATCATGTTTTATGAATGCACTTAATTTTGTCCATTGTTGTCTGCCGTCAAGCCTTAATTTCAATCCTGGTGATGAAAAACATGCTGAAAGAAACAGATTTGCATATCCGTTTCTTTCAGTAACAATCACACTTAACAGTGATGAAGCAAAAAATATACCAAAATAAGAAATAGGAGAAGGTGGACTTAAGATATGTTTTGGGCTGCAGAGCTCACTAAAAGGAAAAGGAAGTTGAGCAAGATAGTTAGGATTAATAGGAAAGATTTCTTTGTAAACTTCATCCTTGCTGTCTTGTTCTGCACAATTACTGGCACTGTAAGCACTGTTATAAAATAATTACTGAAATTCATGTCAAAACAGGCATTTAAATCAATATGCCTCATCTTTGCACGGGATGAGTTTTAAGTATACCTATCCTCACTGATACTGTCTGAATATTTAAATGAGCATCTCTTCACAATATGCCACAATTTTGTCATTCCTCCCTGGCGCAAAAGATTCTGAGAATAACTTCCCATGTTCACATTTACAGTGTAGAAATAGAACCAAACCGCACAGTCTAACTATATTGGTGAGGGTTAAAAATACTGTCCTTCAAATAAAAGATTCCTCTTAATGACCATGAAACATACCGTAAGAAAGAAGGTTTCCTGTTTTCAATGGCACACAGCACATCCCTATAGGATGTTTCAGAAATAGGTTTACAGCCCTACAAACACTGTGTCCGTGTCATTTATGTTGGCAGTCTTTACTTGGTATACCACAGTCAATTATATTTCACATCCATGTTTAAGGACAACAATTCTGTCAAGAAGTGGCAGAATGAGGTCAAGGCAGGGAGACTAGCATTAGAACCAGTAGCTGTTATAATAGGTAAAAGTAATAAATCATAGCACATTAACAAAAAAAAATTGTGAAAACAAACAAATTATATGAAGAAAACTTACTTCACCAAAATATTCAATGAATAGCAGAAAAAATTAATCAACTTAACATTTTTTGGAATAATTAATAAATATAAATTTATCAGTAATATACATAAATGAACACTATTTGTATAATGGGGGGAGAACAACAAATTAAAAATGCACCAATTAATGCTACATTACAAAAATGTATACCAGAATTAAAGCCTATAACAAACTGTCAGACAAAATCAGAAATATGAAAAGTCCCAAACTATTTAACAGAACAATGAAGAGTTTACTTATTGACGGCCTAACCTCAGTAATGAAAAACAGGAATTATAATTTTTAATAATAAATAATTGTGATGTTTATAACAATTTTTTCTATCTCCAGTATAACCCTGGACAAAGTAATTAAAGAAATTAGTCATTGACAGCCAAAAACACCTAAAGGATGAGGTGGGCTCCCTCCTTCTCATATAAAATACATTAAATGCCAAATATATGAATCACTTACACAAATACTAAGACAGTTATCTGATCATTTGATAAAGGTATTTTTCCCTACAGGATTTTCACAAATAGGAAGTCATTCAAGTTAATTGACGGAAATATATAATTTCTTCATACAAGCCAAATATAAGCTTAGCTCAATGGGTAAGAGCAACTGGATGGAAACCAGTAGATTCATGGTTCAAATCTCATGTTTACTCTATCTAGGACGTCATTCGTTTTTTTTTTTTTTTTTTGTCCCTCCTGGTTATTCAAATAGAAGAGAACTTTAAAGCCATCACATAGTGACTAGCCATTAAATGATTTCGCTACTGCTTAAGCTTACAACAGTTCCCTATGCTCATTCTACTTGCAACAAAATCTGTAAGAGAAGCATTTCTAAAAATGCTTATTTCATATAATGTATAGTAAATAAAGCAATAAGGTTTTTTATTAATAGTTTTTGAAGAATGCATAAAGTCATGTGAATGTAACACATTAGCACTTTCAGTTTTCATAATTCAAACTCAACTGTGGATTTATCCTAAGCCATGTTTTAAACCCTTTGTATGAAAACATATTGTGACTTTGTGGGTTCGTGAAATGAAAGGTCCAATTACACAAACTCAACAATGTTCTTTATTTCCACCGACTTACAGTTAAACTCTTGCCAATTACACAGTATTACGTGCTGCACACAATTACAATTCACCAGTTCGTCCGTTACAACTTTCTTGTACTCGCGATTACATAAACTCCGATACACATACACAGTTCGTACAGTCTTCCGTTGCACAATCCTTTCGTTCGTTAACACGTCACTGACTAACTCTTACACCAAGAACTGCGACTGTCTCCTCACTCACTGACAAAACCAACTGATTGACTGACTAAACCAAAACCAACTCAACTCCGTCTGTCTGTAACCTTCTTTATATAGGAATATCGCCGGTTTCTAGTGACCAGGAGAATGTTCCAGATTACGTAATTTCTGGAACCAGGTGGACAGAAACAGACGGCACACTGATGTTTTTCCTCCCAACCACTGCCTGTCGCCACTACAAGACAAACGAGGGGGAGGTGTGGCTAACGCGGTCCTCCCCCTGCCTTCCGTTACCAGCTGGTTCACAGGGTGTTCCAGCGCTCCCGTTACACTGCTCCCTCCTCAAAGCTGTTCGCCTCGAACAGCCCCATCGTAGCGTGCGAGGCGGTCCAGGTGTACCACCAGCATCTGCCCGGAGTCTGAGCCAGAAGTAGCGCTGCCGTAGTTTGTGAATCATTCGGTTCGCTCCCAGGTGTCCTCCTGAAGTACCGGCGTGCACTTCCTCCAAGACTTCCGGGACCTTGCTCCGGGGAAGTACCAACTGTCCTCTCTGCGCCTTCCCATCGGGTGACTCCCATACCCGGAACAGCACGCCCTCTCTGGTCTTCAACGAGTCCCATTGGGCCCAGTACGACTTGTAGGTGGCGCTCCTCGGTGCGATGTCCTCCCAGGTTGGTCTCGTCCCTGCGTCCACTTCCCTCAAGAGTGGCCCCAAGTCTGCGTCCGCCAGCTGCTCCCTCCTCAGGCCTGCGCTATCCCAGCCTTCAGCAGGCACTGCCACAACTACTCGGACTGCTGCGGCACGCTCCTTCTCTTCCACTCTTGTGCGCTCATGGCCGTCCTGGATCTGCGATAGGACACCTCCAATGTAATGGTCGCTAGCGTCGGTGTCCACAATGAAGGCGCCACCCGGTTGTGGGAAACCCAAAATTGGAGCACTGCACAGGGTCCCTTTCGGGTGCTGGAAAGCGTCTCCGGCGTCCTCCGTCCACACATAAGGCCGGTTTTCCTCCGTCAGGCGGGTGAGGGGTTTTGCGATGTTGTCGGCCTTTTCCTCTAAATCATTAAGGCGGTCATCTACTTGGCCCATCTGCTTGCCCAGCTCCGTCACGTCATCCCTCACGCCGGCCAACTGTTCTTGAAATTTGGCGGCGAGAGCCTCGTTCGCCACCTTCATTTCCGTGGTCAGTTTGGCCATCTTTGAGGTCATTGTCGTGGCCAAGTTGTTGTTAGCTGTTTCTATTTTTGCAGCGAGGTTTTCATTTGCCGTCTTCATTTGTTTCAACTCGGCGGTGAGGTTGTCGTTGGCCGTCTTCATTTGTTTCAACTCGGCGGTGAGGTTGTCGTTGGCCGTCTTCATTTCCATCATTTTCTCCAAAATCTTTTCCAATGCCGCGTCCATGGTTGTAATGTTCGGTGATGTTTTCCCGCTTCCTGACACCAGTGTGACTTTGTGAGTTCGTGAAATGAAAGGTCCAATTACACAAACTCAACAATGTTCTTTATTTCCACCGACTTACAGTTAAACTCTTGCCAATTACACAGTATTACGTGCTGCACACAATTACAATTCACCAGTTCGTCCGTTACAACTTTCTTGTACTCGCGATTACATAAACTCCGATACACATACACAGTTCGTACAGTCTTCCGTTGCACAATCCTTTCGTTCGTTAACACGTCACTGACTAACTCTTACACCAAGAACTGCGACTGTCTCCTCACTCACTGACAAAACCAACTGATTGACTGACTAAACCAAAACCAACTCAACTCCGTCTGTCTGTAACCTTCTTTATATAGGAATATCGCCGGTTTCTAGTGACCAGGAGAATGTTCCAGATTACGTAATTTCTGGAACCAGGTGGACAGAAACAGACGGCACACTGATGTTTTTCCTCCCAACCACTGCCTGTCGCCACTACAAGACAAACGAGGGGGAGGTGTGGCTAACGCGGTCCTCCCCCTGCCTTCCGTTCCCAGCTGGTTCACAGGGTGTTCCAGCGCTCCCGTTACACTATACACACAAATCATGTATACCAGTGTTCCACTTATTGCATGTTTAGTTCTACAGATCCTTGAACACCCTATTAATATAAGTTGTTACATATGAAATGCTTACTGCTCATTATTTAATTCATTTGCTCATTATTTTAATTCATTTAGGAATCTGTTTTATGCTGTACTAACCTGTATTAGTGGAGAATGCGAGAAGTGCCATGCAGTGCTGAACATCCTGAAGTTGGTCATCCTCAAAACTGGAAAAAAATTTTCTGGCATGCCTGCAATAGAAGAATTTAGCAGCTGCTTATATGATTATAATAGGTTCAACTACCATAAATGAACTAAAAACGTACTTACAAGAAATAAATGTTATTCAGAATTATACCGAGATTTAACTGTATTGGAACACCACAGTGAAGCGAAAAATTATTAATTTTTAGATGAGTCGTATTTATTACACATCTGCTTCACTTTCGTACCTATTTTGAGGACATGTTTCGCAAATCATCGTTTGCATCTACGGCTCTTATGCGACTAAAGCTTGATCCAGCGTTGTGGTTAATTCTGGGGTTGCTGCTGCCATCTGTTGATTTAGTGATGAACTTAAATGTGGGATTCTCTTCTGGCGGGATTTCAAAGTTCATTAGTTGGTTTTTATGTTTTTCTATGTATATCCTCTCCCATATGACGAGTTCACTATGTTTTTGTACGATTTTAGTAATTCTGTGCTATCTTCAATTTCATGATTTTCAGACCACATATGAGCTGCTATTGCGGACTTATCAATATTTTTGTATCTTAAGTGCCTGAAGTGTTCTTTCTTTCTAGTGCCTATGTTTCTTTTTGTCCTTCCTATGTAAATTTTACACAGTCTTTTTTTCACTTCAGGCACTTAAGATACAAAAATATTGATAAGTCCGCAATAGCAGCTCATTTCTGGTCTGAAAATCATGAAATTGAAGATAGCACAGAATTACTAAAATACGTACAAAAACATAGTGAACTCGTCATATGGGAGAGGATATACATAGAAAAACATAAAAACCAACTAATGAACTTTGAAATCCCGCCAGAAGAGAATCCCACATTTAAGTTCATCACTAAATCAACAGATGGCAGCAGCAACCCCAGAATTAACCACAACGCTGGATCCAGCTTTAGTCGCATAAGAGCCGTAGATGCAAACGATGATTTGCGAAACATGTCCTCAAAATAGGTACGAAAGTGAAGCAGATGTGTAATAAATAAGACTCATCTAAAAATTAATAATTCAGAATTATGTTTAAAGTAAACAGAGAAAAGATCCGTCATCGACCTTGGAAGTTTGTGTTGTATATGTGATGTGATGTTGTTACGTGAGAATTGAACAGTGTATTCTACGGAAATAAAGAACATTTAGAATTTCGGCAAATTGGACTTTTACTTCTATGTACCCACAAAGTCACAATATTTTAGTTTTAAAAAGTTAAGCCATATGCATATACAATGCAAATGATGACCCAATAATCTCTATGATTAATCTCTTAATCTCTATGAATAAAAGTTAGCAATATCTTAAAATTAAGCACAGCATATTATTAAAAATTTAGTTGACTGAACTTCAGTATACAATACCTCACAGCATCCATGCGTCTATCAGCTCTTACAAGTTCAACAAATTCCTGAATTCTCAAATTGAACTCCATGGTGGATTTCAGTTTACGCAGTTTGGAACGATTATCATGGCACCAAGCAAGGCATTTGGAAGTCTCGCGACGAGCAAGTGAGTGTTCCACTTCCCGTGAAACAAGAAACACATCTATAACAAAAAGAAAAAAGGAGAGAGAAATGTTATCAAAAGCTCATAACAGGTGCTTGACAAAATGTACAAATGCAAATTCAGAATGCAAATTCAGAATTGATAATTTTTTGTGTAGAGCTGCAATTTTTGCTACTTCACTCTTCCATCTTGTGACATATAACAATGCAACCATCCAATCTACAGTCTTGCAACAAAGAAAATGAATTTTATAAGCCTTATGGCTTAATATATTAGAATAGGAACAGCTATTTTATGAAAGCATATGTCAGCCTAAATTAGATACCATCAAAACTAATACTTGTATTTCAGAAATTGAAATATATCTATTTTGCTTTGCAAAACTTCAGATAATAATTAAATGATGATAAAATAATAGTTCATATTAATATGTAAGTTTTTCATCATACAAAAATGTAAATTTTCAAACTCAAAAATTTCCAAATATTGGTTTGTTTCATAAATTCGTTCGATTCTTGTTGCCTGTTTATGACAATGAACGCCTTCACTGTATGCCCGTATCACAACTACGGCAACGAAGTTGCCTAATTATCTAGGGGTAGTCCGTTTACATACGCAAGGTCATCGAAAGTAAACAAGGCAATGAACTATTCAAAACAAACTTTATTTTGTGCAGTATGCACCATTATTATCAATAACATATCTCCATTTCTCAGGAAGCTTATCAATTCCATTTTTCCAAAATCTTGCAGTTTTCTGGTTGACGAACGCTTCTGCGGCGAGTCTGCAATCCTCCAAGGAAGTAAGGCGTTTGCCATTAAGGAAGTTTTGCAGGGATCGGAATAAATGATAGTCGGATGGGGCAATGTCTGGAGAATAAGGCGGGTGAGGTAACACATCCCAGTCGAAATCCCGTGATTTCTGACGAGTTACCATAGAAGTGTGTGGTTTGGCATTGTCTTGATGAAAGACGACTCCACCATTAGATGCTAATTCTAGCCTTTTCTCTCCTAGGGCAACCTTCAGACGATCCAACTGAGAACAGTATTTCTCTGACTTGATGGTCTCTCCAGGAGGAAGAAATTCGTAATAAATAATTCCTTTCCAGTCCCACCAAATGCACAGCATAATCTTCTCAGGATGAAGCCCTGGTTTAGGAATTAAGAGTGGTGGTTCCCCTTTCTTATGCCATGACTTTCTCTTTCAGATGTTGTACACAATCCACTTTTCGTCTACTGTACCCAGCTGTTTCAGAAAAGGGGTAGTTTCATTGCATCTTATCAATGCGTCACAGATGGAAACGCGCTGAACTAAATTTTGTTCACTCAGTTCATGCGGAACCCATACATCCCGAAGATTTAGGTAACCAAGTTTCTTTAGGCGCCTGGCTACAGTTGCATGAGATAAGTTTAGCTGCTGACCTACCTCCCGAGTTGTTATTCTGGGGTTGTTCATAATCATGTCCTTTATCCTTTCCTCATCCGTAACCACAGGTTGTCCAGAACGAGGTTTGTCTTTGACAGAGAAGTTCCCAGCTCGAAATTGAGTAAACCATTTTTGGCATGCCCGATTCGTCACTGCATCTTTTCCGTAAACAGCACAAATTTTCCGTTGAGTTTGTGAGCCGGTTTTACCTCCACGGTAATAAAACAGCATTAAATGTCGAAAATGTTCCTTCTTGCCTTCCATATTAACATTCACAAGTTACAACTCCACACTGTTGTATCCACAAACTCATACTGAAGTTTGGTTACCAATTCTTACATAAGTTGACCTATTTACCTTTGGCCGTGAGGTCGCTGTGGTTTGTGTTCATAGCATTCTTTTCAATTATTGTATTTGTAAACAAACCCCATATTGTTAGGCAACTTCTTTGACGTAAAAGTAATGGGGGCATGCAGTGTTCTCAGGAGTTCTTAGTCGTAAACACGTAACAAGAATCGAACGAATTTATGAGACAACCCGATATATTCATATTACCTCACATGACAGATTAAACACATTCTGGAAAAGAAAATATTTATAGTAACATTTTATCTGGGTTGAAACCATAAGTAGCCTTCATTCCCTGAAACCATAATTAACCTCCATCATGAAATTAAAATTATGATTTTCAAAACAAAAAATAAGACTACCTAAAACATTTCAACATAGCAAAATGTAGAAAGAGAACCCAGAATTGAAAGAAGTGTTTGTCAAAGCTGGTGAAATAAAAGCAAAAATGAATACTAAAATAGAAAAATTCAGAGGAATATTATATAAATTGGTTTGGATATGAAAAAATATAAAATAATTTGGGTTTCCAATACACGGTTCTATTCTTTTTATTGATAAATCTGTAATTAATTTCTCTACTATATGTTAGTCATATTATTTATAAAGGTAAACATGCAACAAAGATAAGATTAATGGTTACCTATATTTGTTAGATCACGAAGATCAGAACGATGTGCTAAACGTGTGGCAGTACCGTAATAGCCACGACGTAGAAAGTACTCTACCAGCATGCGATCCAGCCGTCTACGACGCCACTGATTTACAGCACCTGATGAAGAGGATCCTCCAATACCAGAACCTGCATGTTCACGAAGATGTTCCAAGCGACGCTTGCAAACATATGCAGCTTCCAGTTCTTCTGAAATACTTTCCTGTGCCTTTAAATAAATTCAAAATTAAACAGCAATTAGGCCCAACAACATTATGTTGCTCTTAAATTTAGATAGACCCAATCACAAAGAGTGTAATGTTATGAAAAAATGAACTTGATTAATAATATAACATCAATGTATTAATAACATAATACATTATGTTATGTTTTTTACGTATAAAATGCATAACACATTATGCTAAAACATGTAACCTTGATAACAACAAAGCATAAGGATACACTACAACCTCCGTGGCATATTCACCTCATTCGAGTTAACTCCTGTTTATTAGAAATATGTTTGACAATTTGCAACATGTAATATGAGCTTTTTAATGTAATCTGAAGAAGTCTGCTTGTGGAATTCAGCATGCTATCAAGTTGCAAAATAATTCTGAGCATTACAGTTAGTGTTTAATGTTATTAATCGACTCATTTTTATATTAATAAAATTATGGTGTTTAATAATAAAAATAAACTGTATAAAGATAAAAAAATGGCTATTACTAAATAAAGATACTGAGGATGAAGTAATATATTCTTGCATTTGAGGTTAAAGCAGAGTATAATGAAAGTTGCAAAAAGCATAAAAGAGCACCATTGGCTACATGAAGAATGGCTATGACTACAATAAAATGTGTTTTCATATTCAAAGCATGAGTAGTTTGAAAGAATTTTTTCTGTCTTTGTTGAGTCTCAAATTTATGAAGGCAGAAATTTCAGGAATTAATCATGGATAAGCATACCACGGATTTAATTCTAAGAGTCTTTGGTAAGTTGATATTTAAAGCTCTCAATAATTAGCAAACATATGAGTCTTGGATGAGTTAGTAAAAGTAAGTGTGGTTAATTCTGCAGAGAATATTAAAATATTTGTTTCCGGATGTTACAACTAAGGAAAGTTAAAATTAGCTATTATAAATGGGGATTTTGAAGGCAGGTGACAAATGATTTAAAAACCATACAAAACCATTCAAACTCATTCAAATATAGCAAAGTTCACTGAATATTCAAGGAAAATTTAAGATATGTATTTTACTTTCCATGTCATTCAATTAAACCTGTGACATTTTAATTAAAATTGTTGAATTTTTAGGGGAAAAAAAACAAATCTCTCCAGAGTAGTATTTACTTAATGCACAGAATTTTCTGCAAATCTTCCCCTTTCTTCTCTGTGTTAATAGCTAAGAGCCATTTTTGAGAAGGAAAAAAAAATATATGACAATCAAATCACAGCACAATGTTTCATATTTTGGCAAAGCATCATTCAGTAACTATACAACATATATAATTTTCTATCTCTTCTGGTTTACCTTTTGGTAGAAATTCAATGGCCTATCTTGCCAATATTAAATGCACCAAGTTTATGACATGTTCTGGAACTACTCTAGAGATTTCAATAAAACTGAAGTGCTTAGTACCATAAGGGCCTAAAGCACAAAACTGTCATGATTTTGAGGTTTTAGCAAGATTTTAAGTTCCTGACATTTGCTGTGGTTAACTAGCTGTGCTTTACATCCTCTTTGATTTAATGAAACATTCATAAGAAGCTCTTTCACTAGCTTTTCTGATATTCGGTTAAATAAGGGCCCAAAGCACAATGTATGATTTTGTTGCTCTGCACTGTTCAACTTTTATCTAGGGTTGCGAGCATAATTTACTCCTTACATAATGTTCACAAGTAGTACTTGTATATAAATTTTGATTTTAACAAACATCTACTTTTCTCAAAATTATGTATCTGTGCTTTGGGCCCTTAAGGTTCTCAGCTCCTGAACTGTATCTGTACATACACTGATACTTATTGCACCCAATGGACTTTCATGATTGTTACTTGTTAGGTAATTGGGATTCTTTTTAAATCTGTTAAACAGTCTCACATTTTGCTCACATTAAAATGCTTCACTTATTTTGATTCAAAAACAAATCCACCTCTAATTGTATTTATGGGAATCACCTTCAAGATGTCCTGCACATTTTATTTGATTGCCCCATTTTCCGTTTTGAAAGATATGAACTTGAATTATTAATTCAATCCTTAGGTTACACTTCGTCAAAACTACTTTGATATTACAAAAACTTATCAATATTTCATAGTTTTCTAAAATAACATGTTTCTTAAACAAAATGTTTTTTAAACTAAATGATTAATTTTGATGTTTACAGTTTGTCATTTTGATGCTACTGTATTTTGTCATATCCTGTAATTTTAGTATATTCATTTAATAAGTTATAAACTATGTTGGGTAAAACAGGAACTACAGAATTGGATAATAAATAAATAACATAATTAGATTTATCTTATCCATTCTAAACCCATATTATTGTCAAATTGTGAACATATGTAAATTTTCAACATTTTAGCATGAACAGTTCCTGAAAAAGCTGTTTATTTGCATATTAAGAAAAAAGTGATTTTTCAGAAATGCTAAATTGCTAACAGAAACTTTTGTAACAAAGAAGCTTGATGTGGGAAGAAAAAGGAACAAATAACAAACACATTTTTGGACAATATATACAGTACAGTTTCGTCTTAAAATTTAAATCAATTAACAGCTTGCTGCAATATGCAGATTCTGAGATATAAATTTTAGTTAAACAAGTACACAAGAGAATCTACTTAATAAAACTATGATGTGATACATTAATGACTTTCTATATATTTACTGCTTTATTGATGGTTAAACAAATTATCCTCATGAAACGACTCATACGACTCATCTATAAATTTAATAATCCTCATGAAAGTTTAATTTTCTATTTATTCATGTTAATGAAGATAATCATTTGCAGAAATAGCTACACAACACATTTCATTATTATACATAGATACAAAGGAGAGAGCGACAATCAAAAGCTTAAAAGCTGGACACTATATGCCAGCCTTAAAATTCCATACTCTTTCCATGCAATTGCAAGAGAAAACTGAAAATTGACAGAAATTTTAAAGTATTACAAAATATTGAACAATTCAAACCATTAAAACCACTCAAAAACAGCTTACTACAAAAAAGTTATCAGAAATAAATTGTACCTTTAAAGAGATATTTATTGTGTAATACTTCTTGTTTATCAGTTAACATACACCAATTACAAAGATTAAACAGTATTTCGTTCAAATAAAGAGGAATTCACAGACTATTCCCAGAAAGTTCAGATATATTTTATCTGTCTTGAACATATCTTGAATATATAATATTTTAATAAAAATCTTTAGAACTCTTTTTGAGAGTATCAAAAAATGGTTGAAATGTGATATCTATCTGTCCATTAATCTACCTGTTGTTTGCAAAAATTCCAGTGAATCAAGATTAATATACAAGGTAGATTATCCCGTAGGGGAGGGGATCCGTCCCCTTCAGCTGCCGTGGTGCGGGCGCTGTGGACCCTTAGCACTAGTGGTAACTCTGACATTACTAGAGGAACTTCCGGTCGAACTGCCAAGGCCCTCCCATCGGGGAGTTGTTCGGATTGGGTTGGACTTGAGGGGACAGTGTGTTTCCGACACCCACAGGAAATTGGGTACCTCCGGCCAGGCTACGGCCACCTGGAGGAGGTAGAGGGTTGCCTCGTAAGTCCCGGGTACTAGCCTGCAGAGCTAGTAGAAGTTGTGCTAGATCACCAGCCGGCCCCACCGAGGTTTCCAGTAGTCTTCCCTCAGGGTTGACGCACGTAAGTGGCATATCCACTTTCATCCCATCTTGACGTTATTGTTTAAGAAATCAGGTATTGCCCTATGGAAAGACCCGAAGAGTTATCCACCGCTCCCGGGTTGAAGGAGGCCAGGATCTTCGGACTTTTGGGTAGATCCTTTGTACATAATACAAGGTAGATCAGGACCTAACCAAATTACAGAATATCAGAGTGTAATACAAAATACACAGTCTAAAACAATTATCATCTGTTTATAACTTTAACTTTATCCTGAGCAGGTAAAATAAAAATAATTCACATAGACTAGTTGGGAAGAAGGAATGTGTTTTTGTTTGTTTTTGTTATTTATTCATAAAATAAGTACCTGAAAAGTCCGCCTGGATAGCATAGATGATAAGGTGTCTGCCTTGGTTCAAGAGGTCCTAAGTTCAAATCTCAGTTAGGGTGAGTTACCTGAATAAGGTTTTTTTCCAGGGTTTTCCCTTATCCTGAACAACGAATGACTGGTAACTCTAAGCTCCAAGGATCCCGGACTCATTTGAGCATCATTTCACCCATTTCATTCATCTGATATGACTTAACGTCAAATTACAAAAAACTGAAAATTAACCATAAAAAACAAATTTTGCATATTTTTACCTTAAGATATGGAATTATCTTTTGGGGTAGTTCAGTGCACTCAAGCAACTTTTCATACTAGAAAAAAAGGGCCATATTCAAGGTGTTAGGGGTATGAGTGCCAAAGTTCAACACCAATTTCGTGACATTAAGCTGAAACATAAGTTCCTGTATCATTTTCCTATAAAATGCATTGTTGCATAAATAAAAAATAAAATTGATCAAAGTTTTGATTATGAATATCATCACCCTTAATCATTTACTTTTGCAGTTATTATAACAAGGTAGAATTACAAAAAATTAGTTATTTGTCTCTTTAACATATGTTACTAAAATGATTCGTTTAGACACAAAATTATATTAAAAGACTGGAATTCTGCACGTCTGTTGCTTGGCAACCTTGCAACATTAGCTTGCATTGGGCATGTGTTTAGAACAGAAGGTCAAAAATGTAAACACTACACCTACCTACCATGACACATGGCACAACAGCATATTCTGCCAGCGCTTCAGACACGCCTAATGGATTCAGAACTATGGCAGTCTTTACAAATCAAGAGTATGCTTCTTGCTTATGGCAAAGTCATCAACTGCAGCACTTCAGATATTTCTCTATAGGAGAATTCCAAATCCAACAGTCAATAGCATAGTCTAATAGAGCACATTTTGAGCACCTACAGTAAATAGACATGTTGATTTTTCAGTTATTGACCATTGTGGCTTTTATTTAATTTTACATGATACAACTGAATGAAGTTTTTCCATATTTAACATTTCAATATGTTATTCTTGAACCATCTTTTTTTTTAATTTGTTCCATTTATACCACGCCTTTAACTGCAAGGGTCATATCAGGGACTTGGCCTCTTATGCTTAGGTTTCATGAATAAGACTGAATAGCTTAAAAGAGAACCACCCCAACCCTCATTACTAGCAGCAGCTGATAAATACGCAGGCACATGGCAAACCAATTTTCAAGCACTGGCCTGGTTTAGACTTTCACCCATTGTAGGTGTGAGTGCACACTTAACTGCAAACCAAAACAAACATCCCATTCTGAAATACTACTCTGTTGCCAGACTGAGCAGAACATTCAGTAATGTTCAATTATCTCCCTTATTTTTCAAGATAGCTGAAATTGTTATGGGACTTTATTATTCGTCATATTTGGATCTCCCAGCTTGTGAAATCTGCACACTCATACCCCTAATACCCTGTATATTATCAAAGGTATGCACCCTTCATTCCTATAGGCTCTTATTTAAAAACAAAAAACATTCTTAATTTGCTGGTGAATTATATATATTCTCTTATGCTATCTTACAGATAATTGTAACTTCACAATAAACCTTGTTATGCATGGCCACAGTACAAGGAATGTAGGCAATCTGCACAACCAGCAAATAGCTTATATCTATTATTTGTGTAATCAATAGCTTATATCTGTTGCAGAAAGGATGTTACCAATGGCGGCCGATAAAGGAGGGCTGCGGGTCTGTAGTCCACCCCCCAGAGCAAATTTTGATTTAACTGTTGTTGCCTTAATTGCCTAAATTAAGCCATTAGAAGCATGCAATCACCAAAGTTTCACACATAACAAATTTAAGAGTAAACTTAGGGCAAGAATCATATAATATAAAACAATAAATATTCAGCAAATGTAAGACTGATATTAAAGAAAACTTGCATGTCTATCTCAATAATATTAAAAGAATGGTAATACAAATAGTTCATACAATAAAACCACCATCTGCACACTATTCAATAAGCAATTTATACCAAAGTACAAGTTCTGTGCAAATATCACTGCTCCACCTTACAATAGAGAAAACGCTATTGTCAAAAAAAATTCATGCAAACATCACTTGCAAGTAAACAAAAACTGCCATGCAAACATCACCAATCCAGCTTATATATACACTATATTACATTTTTTTTCAAAATAGGCATTGACTGTTTAGTCATAAATTCCATACAGAGTAAAAGGAGATGATGCATACATATTTGTCAGTCTGGGTGGCTCAGTTGGTTAGCAACTGCCCTATTAATCCCAAGGTTGTGGATTCAAACCTTACCCCAGAACTAATAATTTTTAACTCATGTTAGAAAGCAACAGTCCATGTCAGATTTACTAACATGTAAAAGATCTGTTACAGGACAAAATTGTGGGACATCAGCAGCATTGACATTGTCGTTAACAAACAAATATTTTTCCAAAGGTATTTTGTAAAAATAGACATATTACTCAGTATGATAGTAATTGCAAATTGTTTGGGAGTTTCTTAAGAATTTCTTAATATCTCAGTATGCTCATAAAAATACTTTTCAATGACAGGTTAAATTAGCACATTTTTGGCAAAGCATTTGATTCTTTATATAGAAACAGATATGCAAAAGATTTCCCATTACACTGTTTATATCATGCTGAAAGAACAATATAAACAAGCACTTCTTATCTTTAATATTAACGTAATAATCAATCTATTTCATTATCTAAACTAGACAGCAAACTTTAGAGCACTTTACTTGCACTACAAAAAAACATTGGATTCCAAATTTACCAGTAGCTTTCCCCATAATCTGTGAGCATAATATGCTTAACTTGGCTTTAAATTTCTATAGCTGATGAATTATAATGTTTTTAAAAAATACTTACTTTTCTTTTGAGGACTTGAAGGCGTTCAACCATACCACCCAGTAGACGACTGATGTCTGATGCTCCAACAGTGTCCTCATGCAACCCTCGCTCAATTTCCAAAGCTGCAGCTTGAACATGTGATACCTCACGGTCCAACTGCTTTTGTGCTGCTCTAAATTTTTTATTTAGCAGTTCATATGGAACCTGATAAGAAATTATGTCTCTTTAAAATATACATTTTTAAAACAATGATTACATAAATGTATACAGTTGCAACCTTATGATTGTACACATTCGTGCTACAATAACTGACAACATATTTTAAAATGATCAACAAACTTACATCTCCTGCTTAAATGCAACGAATACGGACTCTTACAATAAATATATAAGTTGACTACAAATAATATCAACCGTAAGCTTTCAAACCATTTGCCCAGAAAATCCTTGTTTATACATTTACGTGTCCTGCACTGTTATCTTTTTTTTTTTTTTTTTCCTTCTTCTTTTCTTTCTTTGGAACTACGAGAGTTTACTCGACTTTCTTGGGGAAAATGTTGTCTCAGGTGTCATGAAATGCAACACATTATAATTTAAATGTCAAAGAAATGTAGAATACCTTTAGGGTTGGATGTTCTAAAGATTTAACATCAGCCATTATTTCACAATTCCTGTTACTCTCCAAAATACCAAAACACTGATTAAAAATGTCTAGTCTACATCCACCCTCATCCTAATCTCACAGCTGATTCAATGATTATAATTTAGTCAAGATTTCCAAAAACCTTCACAGTAGTTTGTCACTAATAACAAAAGATGACGCCAAAGTATCTGATTTGTTGACATCTATTCAATATTCTAGGCACTGATCTTTGCAAGATTCATTGGATATGCGATGTATCGTCTGTGTCGTGAGGCATGGTGAGTACCGTACCAACCCACAAAACGTACTTGTGACACAACTGGGTTTCTAATAGCCAACCTTCAATTCTTCTGAGTGGAAGAATGTGTATAATGTACTTTATGACATATTCAGTTAGGTATTATACGACATTAATATAATAAAATAGTAAGAAGAATAACGTCTATTGAGTATAGCAATATAATAGCTTGATTTTATGGTGTTCTGTTTTTCATAAAGCCTGTATATGCTCAACGTTCAAGTACATACGATATTAAATTGTACACTTCTTTAACAAGTTCAATGTTCACAGGCCTTTGTAGTTTCCAGTGAACTCATTGAATGCAAATCAGTCTAATCTAATATATAATTTTTTGAAGCAATGGGATAGTGCACAATTTGGATCAGTTACACTCGGTAAAGCTCTAATAATTTCACGATACATTATTATATGGTAGTAGTCGCATTTGTTTACCCACAATTCACATTTACTCTTATCCTAGATCATGAAATGTCGTATGTTGCATACAAATATGTTGTCAAGAACCTGAGGTCAACGTTTGCTCTCATTCATTCTGAATTTATCCTTGTCTATGTTGATAGAAATCAAGCTATATTTCTGTTCCTTTAATCTGCATTTGTTTTAATAGATTGACCAACACCAACTCCAATACTCAGACCATAATACGAGAATCGATTGTAGGAAAAATGGCGGCGCTCTGACCCAGCTTGTTATGTTGTGGTTATATCTACAGAGTAAAGTGTGTGTTTGTTTACTTTGATTGTGTGTTTGAAGAATTAATGTAATTCATATTACAGTGGCAATTAGTGACTAACGAGTTAGTTTATAGTTAAGTATTTAACATAAAGTGATAACGTTTACCTAAATATATACTGTGAAGTATTGTCGAAATGCATCGTTGTTGTGTTCCCAGCTGCAATCCAATTATGGTAGTGCACCTCACACGACATTTAAATTTGCGAAGGAAAAATCGTAATGGGATAAGTGGATCAGGATCATACATCGTAAAGATTTTAAAGTAAATGACAAAACTGTAGTTTGTATTCATCATTTTGAACAGTGCTTTGAGGTTAAGGAAGACATATTTCCCGTAAATGATGGTGAACCAATTCGTGCCCTTCGAAAAGTACAAAAATTAATAGATGATGCCTACCCCACGATTTTTAAGAATCAGCCATCCTATCACACATTAAAGCTCAACCATAAAATTCGAAATTCTGAAGAATGCATCCAAGACATTTTACACAGAGTGAAGATAATTTTAATATTTGGTGTGCACAAGATGTTATTGACAGTTTTGAGTCCTTAAAAACCGAAGTGGTGCGGAGATTTTAACCCATTAATAGGCATTATTAAAGACGATTATTTACGTTCTTTTCAATAACATTCAATATCCCAGCTTCACTGATGTTCCTTCACTTAATAAGTTTCAAAGTATTTCATAACCTAGAAGGAATATTATGAGCCTACCAGTGGAAACTTTTAAATGGATCTTGCAGAGTGAGGGAACTTGACACCTTCAAACGTGCCAATTGGTGTAAACTGGACAATCTGGTGAGTTCTCTTAAATATTATAGTATAAGCAGTATGTCCTTGCCAGAAAAGGTTACCATGTAAACAATGTAAAAGAAACTTTAGTACTTGCTACAGACGATAGGATAATACAGTCCAATAAGATAAAGTTTGCTGTGTTTAATGCTTTTGAGTTGTCATGCCTTATAATTTAAATTTTGATTGGAAGTATAAGGTGGAAAATGCATAATACTGGTCGTGCTACTATATAATGTTATAAGCTCTTAGAATTTGTCATGATGCTCTTTATTTGTGTTATTACACATTTTAGTTGAAAGTATAAAGTGATAAATGCTTAGGAGTTACCTCGCTGCTCCGTAATATGCATTAAATTATGTCCATTGTGTATAGTTTCCTATTCTGAGTAACCAGAGTAGCTGGGCTTCGACGGGCGCCATCTTGGAATCTGTATTATGGTCTGAGTATTGGAGTTGGTGTTGGATTGACGTATACTTAAGATGCTGATAAGCACGTAAACGAAGCCCTTCTATGAAAAAAATTCTCTTTCGAGCACAAAAACAGTTGTGAGGATGTGTGCCTTGAAACGGTTGGCGCTCTCTTTATGCATTTAGATTTTATCCCATCTGTGTCTTCCAGGTACTTCAGTGTCAGATGTCCCCAGATTATTTGCAATCTGTTATCTATGGTGGCTAATAGTGACTTTAAAGATTTTCAAAGCTGCTTCCAGGGATATTTCGAGTAGCTTTCTTTATTGTTAGTCATACGTATACTCCCTATTGCACCATTTTTCTTGCCGTACCAGGGTCACTCAGAAACTTTTTAGCAGCTACAAATATGGTCCAATTGAATTAAACATTCACAACATTTCAAAATTATTTTCAATTAAAATGATTCCGCTCAGATCACTTTAAAATACATATGACCCAACTTCCTTTGCGACATCGTCTACAGCCTCTATATAAGCTCCAATTGCATCTACATGTAATAGAAATGAAGATGATGGACCTAAACTTTTATTCTAAAAAATAAAAGAGGTCAACGTCATCTGGAACCAAATCCGGAGATTAAGAGGACTTTTTCACTGTTTTACATCCTCCAAAGTTGTCATATCGGTAGATGACTGAAGTGGGTAATTATGATACACAAATTGGCAGGGTCCCTACAGCTTCAAGTTATCCGACATTCAGCTTTCATGATAACGTAAAACCACGGAAAACTTATTCAAATTACTCTGACCGAGTTTCGAACTCGGGATATCTTGAACGTGACACAGAAGCGCTACCATTCACGCTACAGAGGCTGGGAAGGACGTTGATATCTTGATTGTCCAAGAAATCGAGTCTTCTGGCTGCGAGATATGCAGAAGTATTCTCATGGAGAAGAAACAGGTGGTAGGTGCTGCCAATTACCCCTTTGATGACCATAGCGGTATACTCCTTATTCAATTCTATGGCAATGTTGTATGTGTCCTTGCTTCTCACATTGAAATGGCACTGTTTTATGTGAGCTGATTTTTGGTCCTCTGTTAAGAAATGCGGTACCTAACGGGAACAATGATTGGTGACTTAAAATTGCTGAGAGTGTTGTAAACTGAACGCTGTTATTGTCATCGACCTTGGAAGATTGTGTTGTGATATGTGATGTAAGTTTGCTGCTACGGAGTGTATTTCTACGCAAATAAAGAACATTTAGAATTTCGGCAAATTGGACTTTTAATTCTATGAACCCACAAAGCCACAATATTTCTTCAATTCCAGTTAGGTAGGTATTATTTTGCTATATTTACTTACTGAAGCATGAGGCGAAATCCTATACTGGCGTTTGGAAGTAGATGTAACTATATAACTAAAAGAATTGCACTGCATATCCGTCCATGTCATATGTGGTATGGAAGTAGGCAAACGGTTTGTTTCCTCAGTACATGTAAAATATGTGAATGGTGCATGAGAAAAAGGTAAATAGCTACTGTTTCAACACATGAAATCTCACATGTGAAAAGAGGGAACCACATCTCACCTTCCCCCGAAATGACGATTAATCTAAAAAGTTGACTCCTGTAGTTTCATGGATGAAAGAGATGACAGAGGAAAGTGTGTGAGTACCACTATTTATCATTACTTGCACCACATTACTTACAGATATTTCCGAAATTTTGTACATTCTTATTTAAGAGCATAAAAAACGAGGGAGATATATTGTCAATAAAATAATTTCTGTGATACGAAATTCCGATACACTGTTGGTGGTGATATGATTCTGACAATTGTAAGCATATATGACTCATGAAACAGCATGGATTAAAGCAAACAAATTTTTAAGGATAATAGAGTTAGTGCTTTTAATTTTGTACCTTCTAGTTTAAGAGCTCAAATAACAATGAAGATTTGTTGCCATGAAAAATAATTTCCTGCAGATAAATGTTCATCACACCGGCGGGACTAATATAATGTAACACGTGGTTTAACATCAGTATCCGCTTGCGGAGCACCAGTGCAAGCACGGGAGGAACAAATGGCTATCTTGAACGTATTCCCAGGATGACATTTATTCGGAGTGCATTCGTTGGGAGGTGCGTCGACTCTTTGGAAGTGTCCCCGCCAGCGGGATGACTTCCAGTTATTGGTCCAAACTAACTTAGGAACGCACTTCAGCGCCTTGAGTGCGGAGGGTCCTGATAGGCTGACACACCTCATTCTCTGCCATCTTTCCTGTAATTCCATGATCACATTGACGACGATGTTCTATAAACCTTACAGGAATCATTTTCCATGTAAGCGAAAAGAAATCTGGATGATTTACATGTTGAAGCCCGGGAAGAATGTGGTCCACCTATTCAACTACTTATCCATAAGCCTATTTTCTATCCTGGTCTTAAACTACTGGTCCCCACTATTGTGTGACATTCGAGCCATTCCCGACCATTAGTTCGTATTTCTTCCTTAATACTCGATCATTTAGCATTTGCTGAAGGTGGCGAAGGCGGTCATCCTGGGATTTCTCTGAAGTGATACTTATGGATGCCAAGAAGACAATCTCAACGATCTCCTATATAAACTGATCTAACTTGGACTATCCATACAGCTTCTCAATAATCTTCTCAGCTTTCTCCGACATCGCACTTCAAAGCCACAGTCGCGGGGGAAACATCTATACTGAAATCTGTAAGATGTGGAGTCCTCGAAGATTCAGTACCGTACCCACACATTTCAGCATATACATGGAGATTTCCCAACTCAGCTGCACGTCAAAATGACCTGTATACAAACGACATGCTGCTGTTCTGCGAGGACAAACACATCCAAGGATTGTGCCGTCGTTGGTGTATGTCAGTTAATACGAATTAAAGCCACGCCATACTACTTATGAAACACAACCCGCAGACTGCCCCACCTTTTAGGTCGAAGAATTGAGTGAAGAATCTCCAGCCAGTGTTTAGGAGTAACGCTAAATAGCGCTTAAACTTTTCGTGGGCATATCAGGGATCCCTCGGCACGGGTACAGGGGCCGTACCCAATGCTGGGGTCTGGTTTGATGCTCATTATAAATAAAACTAATATTCCTCCAAGGTAAATTAATAACAATAAATAAGACCAAAATCTTAAATATATATTTGCTTAAAGTTGTACCTCGTCTAACACTCATAGTCCCGTGCATGCTGAAACGGTTATTTTATGTTTAAATTTTAAATAAATTTTCAATTATCATAGAAAAGAAACGAGATTAAAAGTGACAGTTGAAAGTGTGAATGTGATGCAATCATAGCGGAAGAGAAAGATAAATAGTAATAATTATTTAAATGTCAACAAAACTACTGTTAACTCTGATAAAATATTATTTAAAGTCAAATAATATTCAATTTTGTTTAAAAGAAATTACGATAAAATGATTCAACAAATGTTGAATCACCATGGCAACGTGAATGAGCAAGGAGGGGTCTAGCTAATGAAGCTTTCTTATACATGTAATCATCACTGAATACGGATGTGTGTAAGTGTTTGTCCGAAATCTTGCAGAATGTTGTTTTATGTATTTAGCATTCATGGTTTGCGTGTGTCCGCGAGTGTATATTAAATAACTAATGCACCAAGCGTTATTTAAGAACGGACAACTTTACGATTATTTGTAAAGTATTGGAGAAAGTTGATTCGTTAATTTTAATTGAAAACTGAATTGTCTAAAAAAAGGTTTATTTTGTAAAGTGCCCACAATAATTTCAGAATGTTTTATTATAATTAAAACACCAGTTTGCAAAGGAAATAAATCGAATGAACAGTAATTATTTCACTATCCCTAAAGATTATATAATTTCTTCTCCACCGAGCCTACGAGAGACATATGTACTGTTACAAGAGCAATAGAGGAGCTGCTGGGATCCAACTCCAAGAACATCAGAAAGCTGAGCTTCATATCATCACTCATCTCATCATCAGCCTTTCCATATATAAAATTATTACAGTGCTGTATGGCTACAAGAATTGGGGAATGGGCGCAGATAGCTGGCTACTACGACTACAACGTGCGTAGAATAGAGTATCTATTCTGCTATTCGTTCCTTTTCCTCGAGACTGCATCACGAAGCCTCATCTCTTCCATACGCAGCTCATGGAACTATGCGTATTAGTATCACATCAAAGCGCCTTGGTTAGGTCCTTTGTGGATTATGGCCCCAGAAGACTCCAGTTTAGGCAATATCAAGACCTCCGTATGGCTTGTGGGCACCTAAGTTAACATCACAGCAACTCCATACAGCAATGCAAGCTAAACTCCATATTAATCTCAGTCGAGAGCTGCTGGGCCTCGTAGCGGCTTAGAGTGAGACGGATTTGAGTCCGGATGTGGAGATGGGTGTTTATGTGCATTGTGTGTATTTGTAAAGCGACAGAAACTGAAAAAACAGGTGAGCATAAAAGTGACGAAAACAAAGCATATATATTAAATAAAAAAAGAGCTGAATGGCCTCAACATTTTAAGCTCAACTAACGAAAATTCAGATTCATTTTAACCGCACCTATCAGGATGCAAGGTGTTTTGCATCCTATACATAGACTCGTAAGAGCAGCATTCTACCTCATTAAGTCTTCCCACTTAAAACTAACAGGCATATATGAAATGTCTGGAAACAAATATCTTTTTCATTTTCTGTGTAACAAATATCTATTTGCGGTTAAACCCTATTGAGGGTGGGCACGCAGCAAACACTCAGGTTTTGTGGTCAGGTTATATACAGCCTACCAGCATCTGGATAGGTCGGTGATTTAATGTTATTTATTAGCGTTGATGTTTATCTTCTCTACTTTCGCATTTACCTTTGTTGTTGAATGGTAGTGTGTTTAGATTATGATTCTAGCAGCAGAACTTATTAAATGCCAAATTTATGCGAGTCGCTTTCTATCAGACACGTTGCTCCAATACAATGTGGCAAAGCAGTTCTACTTCTTCACTTCGATATTGTCAGAAGTTCCAGTTTTTTTTAAAAAAAATGAAACTATGCACAATGTAACAACATTTGTTATGGTGATTTGGCTACTTTTTGAAATAATTTAATTTTCTAAATCTGTTGCTTATTCTTCCGTAGCATAAGAGACCATAGAGGTATAAAATACATAGAGCTACATTATTTAATAATTTTCTCTAGATAACTTTTGAAAATTTATGGATTTAATGTTTCAGTTGACACGTTTGGATAAGGAAGGACATTTATGTATAATCTGCGCTAAGACCAAATGCTTTTTCCTGAAACGTAAACAGATCACTTTATTTCATTCGAATTCAGCGGTTTTCTGTTGTAAATGTGTTCGTAGTGTTCCTGTTTCTCTCCCTCCATTTGTGCAATATGAAGCTCACTGGTAACATGGAGTTTACCTTACGTCTGTTGCAGTGCTTCGGTACCTATTGAAACTAAAAGTTTTAGTTTGACACATTCTTGTTTAGATGTCGCAAGAGTAGTTTATGTTAGCCCAGTCAAAAGTTCTTATCCGAACAATGGTGGCAATAGAAAATATATAGATACTGTCAAAGGGTTGGGATCTCGTGAATTCTCGTTTGTTGATTCTGGCACGAGAATTTGCGAGACAGGACACCATTTTCATGAAGTGGGGAGAGTAAAATCTTCCCTCGCGTTTGGTGTATTTTCTTTTGAATTTGATGTGTTCGAAACTGAAATAGTATATTTTGTGGAGTTATATCGAAAAAGTTAAAACTGTATGTGGTAGTGAACTATTTATATAGTGTGAGTGTTAATAATACAGTGACTTAAGTTCTGGTAAGGAAAACTAGACGTTGGAAGTACAAAGCAGCGTGGCCAGTCTTTGTTTCTGTCAAGTTACAAGGTAAGAGTAGTAATTTTGGATCAATACGTTCAAGAGAAACTTTCCAGGTGACCCATTTTCAGTTCTGTATATGAAACATGTAATATGGTATAAACTTTGGATCATAAAACTTATACTGAAGTTCGATGTTTACGCAAGAGTCGGCGTTTACGCTTGGCCACTGGTCGTTCCGAGTCTAAGGAAGTGGCTAGTTTAAAATGCGAACCATGTTTTGCCCGCCGGCCTTACCAAGTACAATGAAGTTAGTTGTATCTTTTATTGTGTCTTTGTGAGCTGTTGAAATCAATTATATGAGTAGAAATAGGTATTCGTGAAAGAAATATAAAAGTGTGATTCTTAATGTGCTCGGTTATGTGTTGAAATTACCATAGGCTTTCGGTGAATTTTTTTGCCTTGTGTATACTAATGTCATATAATACTATTTTCAGTAAAAAGTACCTGATACATACTAGTGTTTGTTTTTGAGATTGAGGCAAGTGCATTTTCTAGTTTTGGAAAGTCCTTGTTTGTGTATACAGCGAACATTGACAAAATTGGTCTAGTGATAAACTTAACATTAGTCGTGTAAGTGATAATGCTCCAAGAAGCGTTAGAAAAATACTAGTGAAAAGGTGAGAGATTTCTTTCAGTCATTAGTGAATCAAGATAAATAGCTATCGTAAACGAATGAACTGTTAAAAAAGGTTTAAAGAATTGAATTAATAAGATGGTCATACTGAATAATCATTTTGGTCATTAGTCCTGCATAGCTCTAAAATTGCTGGGGTAAAACATCGCGAAATTAGCAGTTGTATATAGTTTTTGGAATTATAGGAATGGATCAAGGGCTGTCCTCAATTTTAATACATAGTAAAAGGTATACCTATTGGGGTGCATTATTTCAGATAATTGTTGGACATTCTAATTAAAGTAATGAAATGTCATCTGAGTGCTACAAGCAGTATATTTTGTTGTTTGTTTTCCTGTATAGAGAGTAGTTACTATATAACTTGATTCCACTTGTGTGAGAAGTGTACAAAGCTGGTATACTAAAATATATAGTACGAATGCCTATATTTTTATATTTAGTACAGATAGAAGCCTAACATTGTGATTGTTTTGTGTTGTTTGTTTATTTTGTAACTGTGTTAATGATTGTGCATGCTCAGTGGTATGGCATTTGTGTCTTTACAATGATATTTGCAAAACTTGGTTTCAGTTTTGTTTCTAGGGGTGCCTAGGTTTACAAGTTGAGATATAGAGATAAGTCTTACTGTAGGAAGAGAAAATATATGGCCTGAGGAGAGTGAAATAAGCCCTGAAACATCCTTTGGCGTGATAAACCCAGAATCCCCCTAGTAGGAAGAGAAATAGGTAGGATTATTTTAACAGGTTAGAATATTGTAAGCTCAAGTAAGGTTTCCTGTACTCTTTCATATTAATTGCCCATTTTGCTGTTCATCTCCATCTTGATGGCACAAAGTACTCATGCTTTAATCCAGAGTTTGGTTTTAGCTTCCAAAACTTGAACTTTGCATTCATGCAGAATCTACTATCTCTCCAACTACACTGTTTCTAATTTGGGTTTGTAAACAGGCATTGGAAGAATAACTGCCAGCTCTGTTTCATTAGAGTGTGGAATCCCATTAGGAGAATAGTTTTATTAAGAAATCCTATCCTTGTAGCCTTTCCTCCATTTAAAATGGTGGTCAGTATGCCTGTCTGCCTCTGAACTTAAAGTAGAATTAATATTTGGTGGTGTAAAGATTAAGATAGTTTTAGTACAGAGAAGGGAGTGAATAATTTACATGTTTTGTAATTAATAGGGAAATTTCATTGGTATGTTATTGCAAGTGACAGTGTGTAACATTTAATTGCGTTTTGTGGATGTGCTTTGTTTAGAGTAAGAAATTATGTTCATCAGCTGAATTTTGGTTTATTAGCTGCATAAGGTTTGGTTGATATATTTGTAGTGCATGTTAGCAAGAGGATGAGTTTTCTGTTGTCAGTGTATCAACTAAAACCAAGTCCCTTTAATAGTTTGGTGATTTTATTAAGTTTTGCAATATTTTTAGTTATCAAAGCATAGCATATGCCTGAAACAATGCTAGATGAAATGAACAATGGAGAAGTGAAAAAGTGATAGTTTTTAACAGTTAAAAGTTACCCACAATTCATTGAGTGCACTCAATCACTGTTTTAATATTTTAATGCAGATTGTGTTATTACAGTATTATAGAATCTTAATTGATGAAAATTAAAGTGCTGTTGAAAGTTTATAAAATGCTCATGTACCTAATTTTTAATTATTATTTTGTAGTAACTCTGGTCCAAATACTAACAAGTTTAGAAAGCTATATATTTATCAGAAGATGAAGTACAAGCAATTTGTACCAAAATGTGATAGTCTGCTAAGGATAAAAATGTATCTATATTATGTGTAGGATTATCTGTAATTATGTTGCTACTTTTCTTTCGTTATAGATCTGTCAATTTTTTTTTTTTTTTTCATATTAATTTCACCTGTATCATGTACTATGATTTGCCATTTTATATTTCAACATAGGCTGCAGAATTAGTAAGACACTGTTGCATTTGGGGTGCAAAGGTCTTCACATACCATTGCAACTAATTGTTTGGTATGTCTGTACACTCCTTCCTAATCAGTTGTTGCAAATGTCCAGAGATCACATGGTTTTCTGTCATAAAGTTTTTCTTTCAAACGCCCCCAGAGAAAGAAATCTAGTGGGATCAAGTCTGAGTTTATTTTTGAGATAACCAGTAACAGGCCTGGTAAAGCCTTTTAAGCCATTCTCGTGAAATCGATGGAAATTGGGGAGTATGCCATCCTTCATGAAGCGCACATCATTCCAATTTGTAAAAAAAAAAACTGATGAATGAAATATATCGAGATTGAAATACGACTCATCTAAAATTTAATGATGAATGAAAGTTTTTAGCATCTGCACATAGCTTACCATATTCATTATTTCATGAAGAAGGTATAGACCAAAAAGAATATCATTACGAATTTCACACTACACCACATTGTCAGAGATGGGTGTCTCTAAGCTCTATGGACTTGTGCTCATTTGAGTATCATTTCATCAATTTCAGTCGTTCGAACTTGGCGTTGTGAGGACCTAAATTAAAAAACATAAGCATGAACACAATTTTTCAACAGTAGCATCAATATTGTTTTTGCTGTGACCCTAATAATCCCAGTTATGGCATTATATGTACGCATCCATATGGGACATGGCTGAATCTGACCATAGAATGTTATTCAGGATTATTGGCTCTTCTTCCATCTTAACATCACAGTGCTATGTTTGGATGAACTGTAATTTCAATGATCTCTAATCAGTCTTCTTTGTTATCCATTGAACTGAACCATAGGATAAACTAGATTTGCTGTAATATTGACTCAGGGACTTCTTAGGACTGCCACAGAAGCGTTAGCTTTAGACTCTTCAGTGAGAACTGTTTTTGGGGGTCCAGCACCCTTTTGATGAGTATTCTAATTCAAGTACAATAAATTTGCATGCTCTCTCTTTGTTTTCACATCCAGAATGCCTTGTCTTCCCTTCTTCATCTCTACCATCTTTGTGCCATTTTAGGCAATTGTCATACTTGCATTCTAGCTTCAATATGAGCATGGTCAGATACATCAAAATTTAACTGTATTGGAACACCACAGCGAAGCGAAACAATTATTAAATTATAGATGAGTCATATTTATTACACATCAGTTTCACTTTCGTACCTATATTGAAACATGTCCTCAGTATAGGTACGTAAGGGAAGCTGATGTGTAATAAATACGACTCATCTATAATTTAATAATGGTCAGATACATTTAGTCTATGTACCATTTTTACTTATTTGTGGCTAGACCTAGAGCAAACTTGAGCTATGTATCAATTATTTAATAGCATAGAATAGAGCATAATGTAATGTAAATGAAATAATAGTTTTTCTAATAGCAATGAAACAAAATTAAGGACATAATAGTGGATCCTCTGTATATAGTGAGCTAAAATCTTATATGGAGTAGACATTGGTGTTTTTAAGGGTTGGCAAATGTAGATATGATTCATTGAATTTGTAAATTGATCTTGCGGACTGCTTCTATGTAGGTCATGTCAGACAATATATGAAACAAGAAAAGTGACAGTGTTTTTAATATTGTTAAAAGCATATCACTTGTATGTCTAAAGTATAAAATAAATGATGTGCTATACATTGGGATTTGGTAGCTTTAGATTAAATGAATATAACAATAATGCATAGATTGACCAAATTTCATCTGCTAGAGGATGCACAAAAATAATCTGGGCAAATATTGTGGGTTCAGAATTTAAGTTTTAGGTTACTCATTTTGATTCTGCTTTTTTTTATGTATTCATTTATTTATTAAATTTATTGTCCTGTTTTGCTGTAGCAGCCTTGGAGCCCTTGAAGTTTGCCCATATTATAGCAATATCTACAATAAGAGTTACGTATATTAATTGGTAATTAGAACCAATATTCAATTAGTGCCAAGTAGGGTGTGAAAATAATAGTATATTCACCCATAAAGATTTTATTGAATACAGTTGAGATGTCTTCATGAAAAACAAATTTATATTTCATATAGAAGATGCACAGTATATAATTATATATATTAAATACATTTAGAGTTGCATATGATAACCTCCCTTGCAGCCTTTTTCTTCTCTGCTCTTTCTTTGTAACTAGTAGCCAGTTCTTACTCGAAGGTAAAGTTGCGCTGCTCGAACGGTTACCATGGATTTATCTTTGGTAATAGATACTGCTCAGATAATGCACTGATTAATCCATGTGGAGCAAACATTTATCTGTTATTCGTGATTCCTGCGAATTCCATTGGCTTAAGTGATGCATTCATTGGTGCTTAGCACAGGGCCAGGAAGCGCTGCAGTTCCCCTCTCTGTTACATGAATAATCAGTGCATTATCTGAGAGGTTTCTATTAAAGATAAAGCCATGGTAACCGTTCGAGCAGTGCGACTATAGGTGCATTGACACCTTGTCTCACTGTTATTGCAATAATATCCATTCAGATGCCTTTGTTGGTGTAGTAGGTATTGTAGTCACTTATGTGTGGAGGTATATCTTAAGTATGTGAAGTTTACCTTAAACATAAACTAGCTTGCTGAGTGCATGGGGAGTTTATTGAAAGGTTTGTAAATGCTTTTATTAACTTTATTAGGTTAATTGATGGAAGTTAATTGTTCTTCCGCACTAGCCGTATGTAGGCTAAAGTTTGGATAGGTAGAATCAGACTGAAAAATGCCATAGCTGGGATTCGAACTATGGATCTCCTGGTCTCCATCCAGTTACTCTTATCCCCTGTTAAATGATTATGAAACCTTCCATGGCTGGTGTCTATTATTTTAATTAGATCTTCCAGTGTAGGCAGCATCATATAATTTTATTATTGGCTGCCGATGTTTCTCAGCTCATGTGGCCTGCTTCTTCTTTGGCTGTATGCTGTAAAGGTGCATATAGTCGTGAATAAAACATGTTGGACAAGAAACATTCTAAGAGACCAGTTTTAAGAACATAAGCTACATAAAATTAGTGTCATTTATAGCGATTGCCTCGATAATTACTGAAAAATCATAACACTCACAACAGATGATATTGCGCTTCATGTGCCATTACATGAAAGCTTTCACTGTGACTTGAAAATTGCTGTGTTGTGCGATAAGTGTTAGTAGAATAGTAGTCCCATTTTTCAATGATATGATTAACACACGTCAGACACTAATTCTAGCACCATGATTGGTTCTGACAGATTTCTGCAACAATGCATACAGCTACTGAATCACTAAATTAAAGACGAGGGGTGTTTTGTACTGAATTATTGTAAGTATTGATTTATGGTCCCCTTGTTCCTCCAACCTAATTAGTTAGATTTTATAGGTTTCCTTGAAAGACAATGATTTTTTCTAACCCTGGTACACTACAAGAACTTAGTGATAATAGCATGCAAGAAATCCTAAGGATTTCTGCTGCTGAGTTTGTGAGTGAGGGATATAATTTTTATGAGATATACTGACTCTGAGAGTGCATATACTATGAAGTTAGGATTTTAGTGTACCTCTGACAACACAAGTTTCCTGGTGGTCTTGGTTCTGTCATGCAGTGAAGGGAGCTGTCTAGGGGCATGCAATACAAAATCTGATGTCACACTCGTATGGCCTGCTCTGTCTAAGATATTTGCTTTTATTTATCTTGTGCAACCTATTCCTACAAAAGCTAATTTTTGGAACATGTTGATTGACATTTCATAGGTGCAAGAGGGATACAGGAAACAAAAGGTATAGTTAAAGGTTACTTTTTCCATGACTTCATGAGAAACAACTAAATTTGACAGCATTTCTGAAAATGGCTTAATTGTTTTCAAAAACTCTCATCTATAATAATGAAAATTGGTAACGTCTAATGCTACAAAAAGTAATTTTTAAGTAACTCATGTCTTTTAAAGAGTGGAATCTTTTGTGTTGTACATCTTCATCTGTCTGTCATAGTTTACCTACCAGTCATATAAAATTCAATCCAAATGTAGAGGACTACACAGGCCATTTTGTTAATAAAGTTTTTTCTTATTTAGCAAGCTTTAAAACCTGTATTTCCGGGTAAATCTCAATATGCAATTCTTTTGGTGGGGGGATTGCAATCCTCTGCTGCCTGCTAGGTACATGGGAAAGAGTATACATTTGAAATATTTTGCTTTCATCCACAACCTATTTTCTACTATATCCTCCAGTTCTAACAGTGTTGATACTTGAGTGTTTGCTTAATGCTTTAGTTCCATTGCTGCCCTCTGACAGCATAGTTTTATTTCATATTTTTTCTTTAAATTATGCAACTTATGGGTGATTGATATATGAATAAAAGTGCATTCTTATAGAACTAACCCTAATCATATTTCAAAATGATATTCTGATTTGATTTCACAAATAATTTTCAGCTGGGGAATTAGTATGTGAATATGTACCTGATTTATTATCCTCTTATGCTTTTCCTTCCCAAATAACTGGAGTTTAATTACAACAAAATTAAAATATGTAGCATGTGAAGTTTAGAGCATTATTTATCAACAGAATTCTCTCTAAATCACATAAAATTCTTGTCCTTTGTGCTTTTGAGTAGCTTTGTTGTCTTTGTTTCCTAAATAGCTTAATTGATAGTATAAGTGCCATGTGAGTGTAATCATTTGCACGGAATGTGTGCATTTCCAATAAATAAATTGATAGTATTCAGCCACAGCAGACATACACAAACTACTATTTTAGAGATGCCATGCCATAGTAGGATAAAGGATTTTTCCTCTAGTTCAAGTGGATTTTTGAGAACTCTGGAACAATGGTATACTATGATTATTGGATTGCAAAGGCAGTTTTAAAAATGTTGGCTTAGGGATTTTAATAAAGTTCCTGCTGATAGAAAACTAACTGTTGTACGTGAGCCATCACAGGTGGTTGAGAAGTCCCAGGTATTGTGAAAAACTTATGGATCATTTAACATAACATTGACCTCATACTTTGTTGAGTGTGTCTTACATGATGCATTTTGCCTGCCTCTGTAGCGTAGATGGTAGGTAGCGTGTCTGACTCATGTTCAGGAGGTCCCGAGTTCGAATCTCGGTTAGGGTGAGTTACCTGGATAAGGATTTTTGTGGGTTTTCTTCAGGTAACTCTAAGCTCCATGGACCCATGATTCATTTGAGCATCATTTCACCCATTTCATTCATTGTCCGATATGACTTAATGTTGGAGGACGTAAATAAAAAAAAATGATGCATTTGGTAACAGCATGTATGCATTACGTATATGACACACATTGTGTTAAAATAACCTTGCTCTTCTATTGTCTTACTCATGTGACTCGTAGAATTAACTTCATTTCCAGTTCAGCCTAACATTAGGGTGTAATAGTGGGAAATAACAGCTGAGGTAATATTACTTCACATTATATAAGGGATTATGTATAGTTATGGTGTATGCTACAGAATGATGTATATTTGCGGTTTAATTTCACTGGAATGGAGTAAGTCAAGGAAAGAAAAGTATCGCAGATTCAAGCCAATAATGTTTGATAAACCACCTGATGAATCAATGAAGCCAGGTTATTCTACAGTGTACTGATGCTACTGTGTAGGTTTCTTTAAATTTGATCTCAATGAATCCTATCTAACAAAGTACTGCAACTGTCACAACTGAAGGACTGTGCCATGGCTGAGGTCTAGACTCTCACTGAGGTGACCTGGGTTCGATCGCAGGTGCCTGCAAAGTGAGATTCCTGGTAGACAACATAGTGTTGGGCCGGCTATTCTCTGGGAACTCCAGTTTCCCCTGCCATCTCATGCTCCATCTTCATCTCAGGTATCATCTGTCACCGCCTATGGTGCCACATGTAGTAAAAGCAAGTATTAAACTCTACTCATTTCATTTCCCACAACTGATAGATACTGCACATGTCCATTGCACAGTTGTCAATACACTGTATATTCACATAATGTTACAGCATGCCACACATCTACATAGTGTAAAAAGGTATCATCCCTGCTGTTTTACAAATGACAGTCTAAATTGATATATCTGTTCATCTGAAGCTAATTACTGAACAGTTTTCTTCCTTTTTCTTTCTTTTCAATAATCCTGCGGAGATTGGGATTTATGATTTGACTATCATTTAAGACTTCTAAATTTCCGTTCTACCTATAACTAAATGCCCAAAGCCCCATTTGCAGTGCAAAATAAATATAACTTATGATATAGCACATAAACTTAATATGTAGACATACACAACAAAAGTTGTAACAAGTACTAGTCAGTCTAAAAGAGAACAGGTTAACTCACTTGAGTTAAATTGTCTGCTTCTGAACAGAAAATAGTGTTTATACACATGCCTAGTGCAGTAATTATAGAATTAGGATTACTGTGGAGGGGATTCGGCACCGAAACTTGTGGTTTATTGTACCTAAGCCCGAAGTGGAGCATCCCCAGGAAGAAGGATGAGGCAAGATGAGACAGGCCAACCCAAGAAGTCACGGCAGTGCTAGGATACGTGCCGGCCCTTCTACCCTGAAAGAGACCCCAGATGAGAGATGATGTGAAATGAAATGGAGGTACAGGAAATTTGGGGCATGTAATTAACCTCCTCAGCATTCACCTGGTCACCCAGGAAAACCCCAGAAAAACACATGGGTCAGGAATGTTGGTCAGGGGAATTGAACCTGGCCCTCCCAAATGCGGGAGTAATTGAGTTACTTGAGTAATAAATGATTAAAAAATTGATCGTCTATGAAAAGATGGTGTTTTCACTTTCCTAATTCAAATAATTAAAAAGGGGGCTTGCATGATCTAGTGCATAATATGAGAGAAAGTGATTCACTGTAATTTTGAAAGTATGTGAGAATGAATCCTGATCAATTTGACAATATTTTAAATCCAGTAGTATCATTGCTAAACAAAAAGAGTAAATGGATGCCCCTGCCTGCAACTCTGTACCTTAATGTCACATTAAGGTAGGCCTAATAAACAGCTTTTTATCATGTTTATATACTTTTAACATTTTTGTGTTGTTAGTGCCACTTATATTACATAATGCATAAATTCATACCTACTTATGACTCATTCCCTTCTCTGAGATGAAGTTATGGAGAAGTTACATCTAGTTACATGTTTTCAAATTAACAGTAAAACATTTAAAGCTATCTGGGATGCTCTCCACAATATCTCCTGTCCCAAATAAATGTAAATATAAATCTATTTTCTCTTCTTAAGTGAATTGTGGAATATATGTGATTCTATAGGTGCATAGACAGAGCATGTGATACAAGCACCTAGTAACTCTGATTAGAGTTAGTTATAAAAGGTCTAATAGTATGCACAATAGACAATGCATAGCCCGCCCCTGTAACGTAAATGGTAGCGAGTCTGCCTCATGTTCAAGAGGCTGTGAGTTTGAATCTTGTTTAAGGAGAGTTACCTGGGTAAGGTTTTTTCCAGGTTTTTCCCTTATCCTAAAGGACGAATGTTGCGTAACTACGCTCTCTGGACCCTGGGCTCATTTGATCATTTTATCCGTTTCATTAATGTTGGAGGATGTAAAATCACCAAAAAAAAAAAGAGAGAGAGAGAGAGAGAAACAATGCATAACATTGTTTCACATGCATGGATTTAAATTCTTATGGATCACAAAGTGAAGATGAAATTTCTAGGAGTTTGTAGTTTGGTTATGCATTGACCAATAATTTACTTCCTTTGCTACAGCCATTGCTCCTCTGTCAGTGACTGTATGTATGAAGTGTTCTCGTTGAAAAAGAATATGATTTAACCTTTTTCTAATGTGTCGCTAACCTGAAAACGTACATAATTATTGATATTCATGAATGAGGTGGGTAATTGAAAATGCTTTTGGGATTTTGGCTACCTGATGGTTAGTAACCCATTAAGAAATTCTTCTCTATTCTGCTATACCAGAAAATATAGGATTATAAAAGCCACTGATTGCCTTTATAATTTTCTTTGGTTTGGAAGCTGAAAAAAAAACTGCCAATATAATGTGGGTAGAGAATTTCATGGGGAATTAAGGAGAATAGAAATGAAATATCTGTGAAGATGGTGCATCACTGGATCTTGCAAGTAATGTACGACTTCTAGCTGGAAATGCTGAGACAATCAATTGATATCAGGGAGGAAATTTGCTAATTATTTTGTCTCTTGCAGGTATCAAGGCTGCATGAGTAGAATGTGTTGCAAGGATCATAAAATAATGTATTCATACAAAAGTGAATCGAGAAGATATTGACACATTGCTTCACTCACAATGTGTCAATATCTTCTCGATTCACTTTTGTACTAATTTGTGCTTCACTGTCCCTACGCTTCTTCCAAGTTTATACTTTAATGTATTCATGTTTAGTCAAAACACCTAAATGCAAATGCAGAAAATGATTTTGAAGGCTCATGTTTTTAATTGAATTTTTTGTTCTCTTTTTTGCCTATATTTCTACTTCCATAATATCCATTTTGACAGAATGGACACCTAGAGCAGTGATGCCTGATTTTATTTATATTATGTAAATTATGATTACATTGAGTAAACATTTTTTAATAATGCAGTAAACGTAATCTTATCACGGCTAGGCAGGCTCGATCTATGATCAAGGGACTTAGCAAGAAGAACAGCAGGATTCTGCTAACCTTCAATCGGGTACAACTTAGAAGTGTAGTTGCGTTGTTGACAAGGCACAACATCCTAGAGACACCTGCATGTGATGAAGCTTAGTGCAGATTCTACATTCAGGAAGTGTGGTGGAGAGGATGTCTTCTCTACATGTTTTGTGTGAATGTGAAGCACTTGCTGCACTTAGGCACTTTATTCTGGGCGCAGACAAACTGAGACCAAACGATATAAGGAGTGCTCATCCAATACTTATCCTGTCCTTTTTGGAGGCCACGAGACTTCAATAAGAACTCCAGTAAGAGGGGCACAATATGTGGCCTACGTGCAAAGGACTGAAAGGGCTTAACCCATTTATTTTCATTCATTCATCATGCAGTAAAATTATAAATTTGCCGTCTTTTATTCTTGAACGTATTATTTACAGATAACGTTTACTCGTATACAGTTGCTTTTTCACACACATACATATTCTCATTCATACTTCCTGGATCTTTGGGGTAGTGAAAAATTTTCATGCCCCAAGCCGGCAGCCAAACCGGACAGCATGCAGGACTCTACTGACTGAGCACCAGGCCAGTGCTACACATTTTGATGAACGTAAAGTGAGTAAAATGAGATATTGCCATACCATTGCCTTACTTGTTAGCAGAGATGACTACATCACTTTTACATAAAATAATTGCCATTTCAGGGCACAATATACATAGAGGAATAAAGGAGATCTGGAAAGATACCACAGTGCATAGTTATATGTAAATACTTATTACCGTAAAATTGTAATATAATATGAGAGAGATCATGGACCTTCATGATAGGTTACTTTATGTAATATGTTTGCAATGTGATTAATTTAGCATTGATGTGTACGTAGTTATATATTTTTTCAATTTGTGGTTGCACCAATTCATGTAATGGGATTTTTCCTATATTGCAGTAGTATAGAATTTTTCCTATATTGCAGTTGTAGCTGAAATAACATTTTGTGAGTAAGTTGAGTGCAACATGTCTACTATCTGATTTATGAAACAATTTTGTCTTTTAAAAAGTAAATAACTTGTCAGAATTGTTGCTTTTGTCTTCCAGGTTGTCATTGTTTTCGCCCAATACAGATCTGACTTTTATTTGCAGTCTTTTGTTGAGAAGATAAATTGTTGAATGTAGCAATCCCACAGGAAGTGAGCTACATCCAATTTCTGATTGTAAGAGCATTAATAGGGCATGTCGTAAGATATAAAAAAGGAGACACCTACCCTCTTTTCTGATTGAGGGAGGTGGCCATTTCTAACCTAAACTTATCTGTAATTACCCTTGATTTGACAACTAGCAGTGCTTCTTGGTCTTACATACAAGGTGACAGCACCAACCAATAAAACGAAGCCATGAAATACCCTAGAACGAGTAAGAAATTTGCATGTTGATTTCTTCCTGTTTCTGCAGCTTTTGAGTAACTCCTGCCATTATATATATATATATATATTTTTTTTTTTTTGTTGTTGCATTATCTTTCTCTTAAAGTCCTTATTCTTGCCTGACACAGAGCAGGTGTAATAAAATCATTCTTTCTACACAATGAAAATTAGTTATAAATTTAAAGTATTTTCTAATTCAACAAAATGTATAATTACTGCTATGTTGGTAATTTCTGAGTATATAAATGTTCGCTTAGAGAATTTTACTAAAATATATCTATTATGAAGTAGTTAGGTATATAGGTTATATGAAATAATATCTCTGCTGTTCAGTTCATTTGAGATTGTAAGTACCTGTTTGTATTATATATTTTTATTGTGCAAGGATGTACTTGATATAAAGGAGCTAATTATCCATTAACTGCATTGTGTAAAAACAGAACAGCGCAGTACTGTGGTCCAATTGCTTAGATATTAAAATAAACAAAAGCTAGTCACCTGGTTTAGGAAAAGTCAAAAAGAAAGCTCTATCTACCATCACATTTTGATTTGTTGCTATTTGTATAGATATCCTAGTGATTCCTGGCATGTTATCTTACACAGAAAGATAGTTGGCAGGTCACACGGTGACAGAAAACTGAGACGACAAAATAGTCATGTGATTGAAAATCACTCTCTGATTGTTTGGTTTCTTATGTGTGATGTAGACATAAACTTAAAGCTTGGATCTTGGAAGATCACGTCTAATTCATGAATATTTTTATGTTTTCACAATTCACTATGAATGATTCCTTTGTAATGCATAGTATATTGCCTTTAAGTTTTCACAGAGCTTAAAAAGAAAATAATCATTTTATGTAAAGTTTTAACATTTATAGAATTAAAAATACTGAAGAAAAGAACAGCTTTTCTGCAAACATTTTATCTTCAATAATAATAAGTAGAATAATAATCTTTTGTTAGAATAGGGTTGTTAAGAATATTTGAAGAAGTTTATGTGAATGTAACATTAGATTTAGGGTTATTTCCCAAATGTCTATATGTAATTATTGCCTTATGGAATGTAATGAATGTGCCTAGATCTTAATATAATTCTGACATTTACAATTTTGTTAACAATTGAAGCTGAATTGTTAATCAACTTGTAATAGCATACATCACACAACACTAACATATGTAAGACTTCTTCTTTAGCTTCCCTAATTGTACCACAATCGTGGTGTTAGGGGATCTATGTTCTTCTATCCCTTTTAAGATTTGCAGTTTTATTGGATCTGATGTTCCATATCATTAACAAACTTGTTTACTAAGAAAGGGTGCCATTGACAGGTGATAGTACACATTATTTCGTGTGTTTACAGTGTTGTTACACGCATTTTCAAGAGGCTGCATTTAATTTCTGATGCATCATTTGCATGACGATTAATTGGATGTGAGAGAGACTACGGCTAAAATAAATGGGACACACTCTTCCAAACAGCGCAAGAGTGCAAAAGCAAACAGTGAAGGGAAGGGGACATACGTATTTGCATAACAATGTAGGCAGGCCTTGTACATATATACGAATGTATTCCGTAATTAAACCAATCATGAGTGGAAACTATAGTAGTCTGGATAATACATTTGCGGCCTTATAATATCGCCAGACAGATGTAAAGAATTACCTACCTATATCACCAATGATAGATTTCATAGGTTGTACATATATTAAAACCTCTGATATCTTACATTCCATGACTTTCTCCGCGTATCCTTCAAAAACTGTTCCCACAAACATTTGTTCTTCTATCTGCGTCATGGTAATCCAGATAAATGTTTGTGGAAATTATTTTATTGCATATTTCCTTGCAAGTGAAATAAGACAATGCAGTCTGTTTAACGTTTTACCTGTTTTACGAACAGGTCGCTATGTACGGCCTTAAAACTCCCGCTTTTCTTTCAAGAACGGGATGGGAGGGGGGAGTATAGCAATTTTGCTGTTGAAAAAGTATAAATTATTTGCCAATTCGAATCTATAATGGAGAAGATCGCCCATGTAATTAACACTATCAAAATGTTTACATTGATTGTGTGGTCTTTCGAGATCATTTGTATGCGGTTCCATTTAAACAACTTCGGAATTCTGAAGTTTCTTGGAGGGGTGTATTTTCTTGGCAACGTCCTTTCCCGTATTGTCTAACCAATAAGGTTCCACCAACTCCTCCCCCCCCCCCCTTTCTCTTTGTGATCAAGCTGTACTTGGGGGGATAATGCGTTACATTGCACTGCACTGCAGCGCGTGGTTTACTGCTTCTTTCTAGTGTTGGGGCTATTCCACTGGTGGGTGAAGCATGAATGAATGCCAGCATTATTAGCGACTTTTTTTTAAAAAGATTAATGACCTTTTAACAGTCAGGCAGGATATATCCGCAGGCGAACGAAAGAAATTGTTAAAATACTCATTTTCATGTTGAAATGTCTACTCTCTCTCTCTTTTTACCACTTCACATAAACTGGAGCTAAACGGCATCTATAATGCAGACGGAACTAATCACGTCCGTCCAGGACCTTATGGTCCTGGTCCGCCGGATTAGGAAGTTCGGCCGATTCTTAAGCAAATATCAAATTACCTTCATTTTACAAATAGATTGCTGAGCAACATATCAATTTAAGGTTCTCGCATAGATACCTCAATGTTTCCACATCTGTGAACTAAATCCACCATATTTTTCTGATCAGTGGTTTCTATCATCATATAAAATACATGAGAAGCAGAATATATTATTTTTATTTCACATCCAAGAATTGTATATTTTTCGGTTCATGGCCACTTTTGTAGCTGATGATGGTGTCTGCTTCACATTCAAGGAAGTCCAAAGTTTCAATCCCGAACATGGTGAATTATCTGGATAAGGCTAACTTCGTCCATTTCATTCATCGCCCGATATAACATACGTTGGAGGATGTTAAAAGTAATAATTGTATTTTTTTGTGATATGGTTCTATTTAATTCTTACATGGATAAATCATGTTTTTGCTATACATTTATTTGTATGTAGATCCTGAGCTTGTCGTCCCCTGTATTTCAGTTTTAGGTTGTCTTCTAACGATAATGCAGAAAATGGGCTGCTTAGTGAACAATTTACTTTGTTCATGTTCAATTAAATGTTGCGCACGAGATCTTTAGTTTTTCCAGCAGAAGCAAACTTTTCTTTTAATCCTCTGCTGTACAATGCAGATAACCTTAGAAAACAAAGATTAATTTTAAGCACGAACAAGGTGAAATTCAGATATGTAGACACGCAGTTTTGCGCTAATTTTTACTTATTCATAGCTTAATCTGTCTTTTCTCAACTTAGCATATTAGTTTTTGGTATAAGTGTCATCGATACTGTTTGGCAAGTGCTGCCAACGTTAGCCATGCCAGGAACTAAGTTGTCACAAATTTTTCCTATCGCCATATCACTCCTCGCTAAAGTCGAGTCATTGTGGAGAAAGGCGTCATTTCGTGCCAAACTAGAATTGGCATGGATCCATAGAATATTAACACAATAGTCTTGTAAACTGACAACTTTGTTTTCCTGTAGTTTCTGTGGTTTTCTCTTAGGTAAAAAATTTCATTGCGTCTTGAACAATAAGTATGACTGCACTAGGAGTATACGAATAATTTAAAATCGTACTTCTTCCCCTTTTTAAGGTAGAGCCGTGGCACGGAGGCGTATCCGGTGCTGCCCCTGGTATATTTCCTTTATTTCGCAATTAATCTTGTAGACAGATCGTGTGCTTAGTTTATGGTTCTGGCGTCAAGCGTGTCGCAGTACATCTAAGTTCGGCGTACTGCTAAACAGTTGACGTGTGCTCTAATACAGTGCGGTCCATATAAACCTGAACCGTTTCAATAGGCCATAACTTTTGAACCAATAATAGGACACACGTGCAACTTTGAGGGAATATAATACACAATTGGAGATTACATTACACTGTTTACATCTCAGAGAAAATGTTGGACGTGTCGTTCACCAGCATCTATATAAACTTCAGTGTCTACAGTCTTATCAAAGAAAATGGAACCAAAGAGTACTGGAAACGATACCGCGCACCATACTTCAACCGTTTCATCATGCAGTGGGATTTCGTGGGCTTATAGCAATCCAATATCTGGTGTTTTGTGTGTTTATGTAGCCTGACAGATGAAACCATGCCTTATTTGTGAATGGAGAGAATGTCTGATCCTGGAATAAGAGTACTCCGAAACCATTTACAGTAACTGATTCGTTTATCATAATCTGCTTCTTTCAGTTGCACCATATGCACTCTGTAAGATCGTAATCCCGATTTCTTCGCAGCTCTTTGACATGTTCCATATGGATACCCCGATTCCTGGCTCAATCGACGCAACGATTTGTTTGGAGAATTCAATGGCTTTCTGCGGACATCTGTATGTAACAGTATCTGCATTCAATGCCGTCTATGCTTTCCACTCTCACTGATGACTATACCACTTGTCTCCAGCTTTCTTACGAGCGATAAAATTGTTGTCTTTGTAGGAACATCGCGCACATTAACTTCTCTTCGAAATTCCCGTCGTGTAAGACTTGTCAATTGTCAGCGTTGACAATTCTACCAGAGGCACTGAGATCATTTAAACAAATTTCTTCATTCTACGAGCTTTCAAAGGGAAATTAATGCCTGAAATGGTTCAGGTTTATATGGATCGCACTGTACAACGTGGCAACTCAGCTCACCCACTTCTTCGCTTTGAGTGAGCTGACAGGATTCTCTGGTTGTTTAAATGGTACCGTAGTATGGTTTCATCTCCTTTTTTTTTTTACCGGTTATAACAAATACATTCATAATGCAGACGATTTATCAGGCTGTTCCCAATTTTTGTCATGCAAATATTCTGAAAATGTATTTTAATCAAAATCATTTGAGCTGTTTTTTTTTGAGAACTTACAAAAGAACGGCTATTTTTCATATAAAGAATAGTTTGGGCTGGGATGATTTACTTGAAAATTTAATGTGGCATACGCTGAACTGAAATACCACATTTGGTATTTGACCAACACTTCATTTTTAAGTTTTGTTTACATTCAAACACGTAGATCTTTTATTTTAAAAAACTCATTTTTATTCAGACTACTCCAAAACGTTCATTTCCATTGAAATGTGGTAAACATTTTTGTGTTGAATGTATTAAACCTCAACTGAATTAAACGTTTAGTATATTATATATACTTTATATAGAGGGTGAAGGGTATTCTGCAGATGAATACTAATGTTATGAAGTGAATCTATGGCTACGAGTCACATTTAAATAAAGCACCAAAAATATATTTTATTTGCACTTTCGCACTAACAGAATTCAGTATTTCAAGAGTAAGTTAAAAAAATATGTTTTTGATTCCAGTTGAAGTAGTTCTATAGAGGACCACTCCAAGGATCAGTCAATTGTCCATTCTGACTTCACCATCAGCCCAGCGCTTTCTAGCGTGCATCTGGTTCTTTTGCTTGGTAGTTCTTCGCTTTCACTATTCTGTTTTTAGGCCAATCCATTTTTGTCTATAGTTCTTTGCTTTTATTTAATCGCATTGTTACTTCATTCTTATTCCATCTAATTTCAAATACTTATCGAGTTTAATGTAGAAAGATTGTCAGTGTATGGGACTATACAGCGTTATTTTTTTTAAAGTAATTAAACAATAATTAAATTCCTGTGGAATTATGACAGTTTCACAATTTTGTGGTTGTGAATTATAATTTTTTTCCCTCGTTTCAGTTCTATGGAACAAAATTCCACAGACCAGTGATCTGTGTGTTGACTGTGTACAAGAGTACCGGTACCGAGTTCTGTTCCTGGCAGGGGTGTCAATTCGATTTCGACTAAACACCTCATTAAATCGAAAACTTAAAAAAAAAAAAAAAAAAAAAAAAAATACTCAACGTAAACAAATTACAAAACTAAAGAATTTATCCTTTTTGTTTTTCAACTAGTAGACCTGATCAGAGGTCATAAAGTTGACACGCTAGGTCAATTAGGACGGGATTAACAAAGGAGGAACAAGCCGATTATCCACCGTTTTCATTCATACGCTCTTGCGCCCACTTGCTAAGGAAGCAGTTTTAAAGAGAAAGAGAAACTTATCAAAACAGCAAAAGTGTCAAGTCTATAAATTCATCCCAAAGGTTCATGTCAGTTAATGGCATGAACTAACGGGTAATTCCACATCAGATCAACGAAAATAAATTCAGGTTTTAGATTTGTCAAGTAATTCAAATAAAACTGCAGGTTTGGTTCTACTCGTGAAATTATACAAATAATAGCTGTATACTTTTTAAACACTCATTTATTTAGATCCCCTTAAGAAATGTGTAGAAAGATAGTGAAAAGCAAGCATCGGCCAGGTAAACTTTTCTCTGCTGTTTTGGGAACTAGTATTTAAAATAAACTATTGGAATGGGTTTTTCAGGTCGATTATCAAAGTTTAGTGACAAGTTCAAGGTCACCAAATGCTTCTCTTGACCTTGAATATAAAAAATTGGGTCTGAAAGACTTGTTTTGCTTATTAATATGCTGCACTTGTATTTCACAATAACATTATAGTGAAATTAAATATATAGAACTTTCACCTATTCACTACCTAGCTGTGACTTGTATTGTTAACATGACAGTTAAACAGTGTACCTACAGTTCTTTTTACAATTTCTGATTAGCATCGTCCATTCGTACTTGAGAAGTAGTATAGGATTATTATAAGGTCTTCGTTTGAAATAACTACAAGGTAATAATACTGGGTACATTAATAACCTCTTCGTAGTCCTGGTGGCGAAGGAAAGGTCAGCATTCAGTGGATGTAAGAACTTCATCTCCACTGTTTAAATTTACATCTGAATCTAGAATACACCTAACCCACTAGATTACATATCTGTAGATCAACTTTCGAGCCATTTCTGCGAATTCAGGATGAAACACATTAGTCCACGTTCTATTATGAGTAGAGCCTCACTGTTGAAGGGTGCAAAAGGCTGAAGTTTTTGAATACCTGGTAAAAACTTTACTGTCATATCCTGAGTTTTAGAGCCTCCTTTTCTGCTTTACAAGCTGTCTGGTATCTGGTTATTCGTGTACTAAGTAAATGCATTTCATATGCCTAGTTGTACAGCCGTCTGGAAATAGGATCTAGTCATTGTAGCCCGATAATCTGTTAATAAAGAAAATTATCGTGATTTTTATTCAGACAGCAAGACTTGTTTTTCAGGCAAAAGGAGGCTGCATGGAACTAGTTAGGCATTTCTAGCAAAGATGCACCGCGTTATTTGTGGACCAGACAGAAGGTAGACATCCATGTGTTTTGTTAGATCTTGAAAATAGATTGTGAAAGGTTGAATTTCCTGTGCATTGTTGCAGTGTTCTAAAAATGCTTTATCTTATTTTAATTTTTAGATTCAGGGATCCTCCGCTGAAATCTCGATGCCGAATTGTTGATTGTACATACCACACGTAGAGAAACTAAAAGGGGAAAACTTTGAAGGAAATGTTTTTGATTGAATTCAATTAAATGATAATTGAGGGAGACAAATTACAATATTCTTCGCTGTGCCTGTTCCTTTCGAACTTATATGATACAGTTGAACTTTCATGAAATATTCACAAATACGATAAATTAGTAACCAGACACTCACAATCCAAGATAAATATTTGATGACCTTGAACTGTTAATGTCGAAAAACCATGCCAACTGAATGATCTGATATTTAAAGTAAAAGCAAATCGAACTATAGCACATATTTATGAAAATAGATTTTTTTAAAATATAAAGCTGAAGATTTTTGCAACCTTTGACTTTTATTGGTTTTACAATTAAGCAAAAAGAAAAGAAAAAAAAAGAGACAAATTTAGTCGAGAACAATTTTTTTGTCACTTCGTAGATCATTTAGTCCTATAAATGTTGATGAAATTGAATTGCCCGACGTTGTGAGGGTCATTGATGGACATGACTTTTCTCATTGACACTTGGCAAGGCTTTTCGACATAGACATGGAATGACCCTAGGGCAAAGGTTTTTTACTCGTGAAATAAACAGTGAAGGCAGAAGTCACCGAACGATATACCACAAAAGTTAAACACGGCAATTTCTTAGATCCGTACTCTGTGTGTTTGTGCGCCAACGGACACTAGTTAAGCAAAAGTTGCACGCGCTGTTTTACAATCTTTTGGTTAACGCAAACCGCAGTGAAATGACGTTGGCACATCTAAGGGCTAAGAAAAGATATCACTAATCTTCAGCTTCTTCTTACACCGGAAGTAAATGCTTTTGGTAAATCTGCCAGCTTAGAAAAAAGTTAATGTAACATAATGGCCATTCACAATTGAAAGTTACCGTACAGGGTTAAATTAATGTGACAGGCTACCATTCACAAGGAAAAATAGTATGGTTCGCCGTAACAAAACTGTTAGGTTATTGTATCTAATTGCTTTGTATTTGGTCGTACTAAAAACATAGAGAATAAAGGAGAAGCAAAAATGTAGTCACTTGACTTTACTTCATACGATTTATTTATCTCACGGAAGAAATAAAGGATTATTGTATCCATACAGAAGACTGGGAGACCGATAATATATAGATTTGTGCAGTATGCTTACGTGATACATGGACTTTAGATTTAGGTTAACGCGTAATTTTCAAGCATATGTTTTAATAGCAATACAAAAATAAAATACGTGGCTTTTCACTTTATACCTTCTTGCATTCTATTTTCAGTTTCAAAGTTGAGCTGATAAGATTGTTTCGTTAGAGTAGCTACAAAATAAGAATGGACATGTTCTTAGACAATAGAATGTTGGTGCTCGCTTGGTGTTGCCAGTTTCACAGCGAGCGGGCGACACAGAGATGGAGGGTATATCTGTCTTCGTCTTTCTGAAACCGCATGACCCGTAAACTGAGCTCCGTTGTCGCCCCGATGTGTTGCAGTTATACCAACATATCCTTAAATTCTATATAAAGAGTAGTACGAAAGCCAGAAAGCACAAATTGTTCAAACATAGTTCTTTCTGCAGTGATTTTGATCAACCCAGGTTTCATCCAAATAAAAGTGGGCCTGAAATCATCTGTACTTTTTAACGTTGTGCGTAACACACACTTTTGAAAATCGTATAAGATAGTAGCAAGTTTTTTCACTGCTCAGTGTTTTCCAGAATACCTAAATATGGTGGGGATTCTAATTTAGTGAACTGCTTGACTTCTTCAACCCTGTTTATTACAGAATGGGCACTCACGTGCCATTAATTCTCGACACAGAGGGAAATTTGTATGTTCGTAAACTTCTTTAACTGACAGCTGTTTGAAAAACGAACGCTCATGGAAAATATTCCTAGCGTGCCTGTTTCTACGAGTTTCACGCTAGATACACTAGTACTAGGCTTGCTAAGGCACATATTTATTAACTTTGAAAAGGAAGATCACTACTTTAATGGATGCAAGTTACAACATGCATCAGTACGTGTCCGTTTTTCTTCGTAGACCGTTAATGATACTTTTATTTCTGGTCAGGCGTCTTATCTTTCCCTATCCGAAACCAGATGTACAAACTGTGGTTTGGACAGTCACACTCGGAAAACATTGCTCTTTGAAAGAGGGGGGGGGGATCTGTAATTAGTATCTTTTGAGCTCGCAAATAAACTAATCTTAGGATTCGGCAAAGAAAGCCGGTCCGCATATTTGACTGTACAACGTCGCACTCACCTCACTGGCTAATCGGCGATAGATCAGCCACGCCTAGCACCGTCTTATGTTCATTCCAGTTTTGCAGTTACTCTAATCTGAATTAGTTTAACAATTCATGGTCATTCCACATATGAAATTGATAGTGTATATTAAAGTAAATTGTGTTGTCTCAGGGGTGTTTCAATCTGAATAACTTCATCATTCAGGCATTCCTTAAATAGGCATTTTCCCGATGTTCGAATGTGCTACTAAGACCCTCAGTTTACAACACAGCACTAAGTTGTAGTTTACAATTTTAAACCTAACCGGCGGTTTGAACCTTATGTAATGGGGACCAAGAACTAGTTCTATCAAATCGCAATTATACGTTGCGTTCCATCTTCTCCTTCCATCTTACCCTCCAGGTACTCGCAAATTCATAAAGTACTTTTAGAAATACACATGAGGTAAATAAATTTCAGGATTTCACAGTTATGTATTATAGCATTCTCTTACGTTATTAATCATGTTGTAAAACGTCAACTGGAATATTTGTCTTTTGCATGTGTATCCCAAAGCTCAGTAGTGTAATAAAATTTAATCGGCCGGAAACTTAGTGGACGTTGCCCTTTATTGGGATTTAAAATGACTAAAAACACGGACGCTTCCAAACTAGTATCTGATCAATTTTAACGTGACATACTTTATGACCACAGCCCCACATTTATGTTTGTAACTGCTTAGAAAGTATTCAAGAGATCGCATTTGTGCAAAATTTGGGACTAAAACGCAGCTTGTGATTATGTAATTTTTTCCTTGCGATTAGCTGTATAGGATTCGATGACATCGGTTTGACTTATTCATCCTGTTGTAAGTGTTAGAAATGAATACATATATCTGTTTTGCGAATTTGAGTTCTATTAGAAATCTCACTGTGAGGGAAAGCCGCTACAGTGCTATGCACCGTATTCTCTAATAGAGGGAATTTAAGGTCACACACTGTCAGATAAGTAATTTTTGCATGAAAAGACACCCACGCAATTTTAAAGTTCTGTTTATGGCTTGAGCGTTCATATTATACTCGTTAGTGTTAATCCCCCAAAATAAAAAGTTGAGTAGTACTTTGGTTCTGCATGGTAATATGCAGAAACATTAATTTTTCCTAAATCCAATTAGCCCTTCGCGAAAGGATAATGTAATTGAACTTGGCTACAATATAAAATAGATCTATTTTTATTTGCCATCGCTGCTTAATTCATTATTAAAAGTAGGAGTAAGAATTTTCCCATCACTTATTTTGAATAGTTTTGCATATCATGCATGTGTATCCCAGACAGTTTCATAGCCTGCATGCCAGCAATAGCTTGGACAGTTTTAAGAATGTGCCTCCCCCTAAATCATGTAGGACCCTACATAGAATATGTAGGCTCATTTGCTTCGTTTCCCTGCAACCTCTTGGCTTAAAACCGTCCGCATGGGAATGCGCGTAGTCACAATGAACCTGTAACAGTACACCTTTGCACAACGAAAGAAGCGCAGCAGTAATTTAATGATGGACGTTTTAACACAGCGGGTCCTCTTTTTCCAATACATTGATGCTTGACGTCCTCCAACGTTAAATAATATCGAACGATGGATAAAATGCGTGAAATTATGCTCAAATGAGCCCAGGCTCCATAAGCTTAGAGTTACCCACGTTTATCATTCAGGATAAAAACCTTATCTGACCGAGATTCGAACTCGGGACTTCTTGAACGTGAGGCACACTGCCACCTACGCTATCCAAGAGAGTGTGATATATGACCTTTCGGAAAATGCAAGGTCTAAAACGTTTTATTCTTTTGTGTGATTTTTCGAACTGTAGAACATCAAAATGCGTAGAATCCTAAATTCTTCGCTTCTTTTCCTTTTGTTTATAGGGAGTTGTATATCCACGGCATATGTTAGGTTTGTAAGATGGTTCGGCAGCTTTCTCAAGTTTGTTTCTTACATGTCTGGTGCACCTTTGGCGACTAGGTGTTATATAACGTTGCACTGAAGGTGTTTCCGGTTGCAAAATCGCTAAGAGAGATGTGATGCAAGTAAGCATTTTTTCCTGATTTACAAGGTCCATGAGTGAGAAATCAACACTTAGCTAGCCGTATGTTACAATAGAAATACGACATGAAGCAGCTTAGCGCATGGGTCCCCGCCCTTGACACTCCGCCATTTTATCGATCTCTTCGCTTCACTTCTGGGACGACGACATTGTTTCTCTCGCCAGCAGTTAAAGCAGGCTATGAGGGCAAAGGACACAGTACTCGACTTCTAAAGCAATTGTTTGCTTACTTAGAACGTGGCCACATCAAAGCAGTTTTACATGTACAAGAATGCTGTTTCCTGCATTGTGTTCCTGCTGGATGAGAGCATAATGCTCTAAAACCGAGAATTAATTAGTTGGTTCTTGTGGAAACGAATTCACTTTCCAAGCGAAAAGAAAGGGAATCAAGCTTCACTTTCTCTCTTTAGACACCTTATTGTCATTTTACGCATTTTTATAAATCACACGGTATCATACACAGTATTAGGTAATTCTTGTTGAGAATTAAAGATGTCACAATAATTGGAACCTTGCTGTTTGATTATATAGTTACGTACTTTTCATGAGTAAGTTGTGCAATTAGACTTTGTTAAACGAAAAATTGCTTTGAATAGAAACACTTATTCATATTTAGGTTTCCTAGCGGCGTTACCTAAATAGGCAAAGCATAATGAACACAACTGTAACATGCAAAATTATTTAGAACATAACCAGAATTGAATGATGAAAATTACAGACGTAGAGAATCGTGTGTAATGAAGACTTCTTGTAAAACTTAGCCATTTGAGGAGTGCGAATATGGTACTCTGCATTTAACTTCAGTTGTAATCGGTGAACTGCTGTGACGAGATTCATAGTTTGCAGGAGTCAAGCTGCTTTCTCTGTACTTCGGCGTTGAAAGGATCTAATGCTGTATTTTCACGAGTTATTAAAATTTGTTTCATAAACTTTTGATACAATTATTTTGAAAGTTGGGCACTTGCTTCAAGTTATACTTCATGTACTGTTTTACATCTTTTGTTTTAGATGGTGTTCGATTAATTACTAAGGGAGTTTGCTGTGATATTATTTTGATAACAAATTCTGAAGAAAATTACTCATTAGTCTTTAAAACTCGCATGCGCTTTTCGGTATATTTTTCATTAATGAGAAATAAAATATTAAGAAATTATAATTCCAAAATAATATAGATAAAATGTTTAAAATACGATTTTACAAGTTGTACACACATGCACAGGAATGACCTTGATATAAACAAGCATTGCTCTACTCCATTGCCGAAAAGTGAGTCGGAAGTGAAGAGTAGTGTCGGTGTTCAGCGGCCTACGGCCTGTCTACCTTCAATAATACGTTAAACACGGTGATGGGGGTGTTCTATTGTTTATACATATTGCAAAAGTATTTCTGTGGGTGTATGTCCATAAAGTAAAAAGTTGCATATCACTTATGTGGGTATAGTTTCAGTAAGATCGTCATTCTAAGGATTAGACAAGTTGCCCGTTCCGGTTGTACAGAATATTAGCCCCAACTCTTTCTAGAACATCCAACTTAGTCCTATTGCTTTAATTCCTCGTTTGTGTTAATAGGTCAGCCTATTTTGACTTTGTACCATATTCGCAATAGGTAGAGATGTGGGATTCCACTCAAAATTCGACATTGAGATTTCACGGAAATAAATGTTCGGGGTTAAAAAAAATCTTTTTGGAAATAGCTGTGTGTGTGTGTGTGTGTGTGTGTGTGTGTGTGTGTGTGTGTGTGTGTGTGTGTGTGTGTGTGTGTGTGTGACATAATGTATAAACGAATAGTCGTTTATTACTGAACTTGATATTAAGTTCTATACCTTCCAAGAATTGTATAGAACTTCTAATGATTCTCTTTGTAGTTCTACATACTCGGAACTTTATTTAGGAATCAGCATCCTTTCTGCATTAAAACTGATATCACAACCCAAATATTTGAAATTGGACACATGTTCTAGTCTTTGATCCTCTGCAACAATGCATTTTGAAACTCATTGAGTTTTTGCCTTTAAAAGTCATTGTTGGTTTTTCTTATTTTAACAACATAGAATGTATATAATTTAACTCGTACACAGATTTATGCAAATTATGTACATTTTTGTGAATTGGTGTTTGGGTCGTTTCCTATTATCTTGGTAGCTGCCTCCTCTTAGAGGGCTGTTTTTTTTTTTTTGTTAATTCATCAGTGGGATATCAGGATGTCCTATTTTCCTTACTTTGACAGTTAAATTACGACAACCGAGCGGGATGGCTCATGCGCTTTCGTCTATGGCCCGCATTTGGGAGGCCTGGGTTCGATCTCCCTGACCGACCTACATGGGCCATTGGCTTTTTTTCAGGTGATTTTCCCGTCGCCATGCGAATTCTGGGTAGGTTAATTACATCCCTCCGAATTTCCTGTTACTCCATGTCATCGCCACTACCATTTAACAACTCTCATCTGGTGATCTTTTTCAGGGTGATCGGCGGGTGTCTCGGCACTGTCGTGACTCCTTGGGTCGGCCGCTGTATCCTTTCGCCTCGTTCTTCCTCCCGATGATGCCCCCACTGAGGGCTTAGATAAAATAAACCACAGGCTTCGATGCCGAATTTCCTTCGTAGTAATCCTAAATTAAAACCATGTAACAGAGTGGTTCATATCGGACGGTGAATCAATAAAATAGTTTAAATTATGTTCAAATGAGTCCGGGGTTTCTAGAGTTTAAAGTTACTCGATATTCGGATACTTGGGATAAGGGAAAACCCTGGTAAAAGACTTCGATTACGAGGCAGATATGATACTCCACACCGTAGAGATGTGTTAGAGGCCTGCTGCTTGTGCTCTCTGAGCCTTGTAAATTTAGCTCTCATATTTATTACTTGCCAACTTGTTGACCATTTAAGACTTTCATATATATCCAGTATGGACACAGACTCCATTTCCTCATTACTGATTAATTCTTAGTTGTTACCACGAGCAAGATTAACCAGTGTTGGTAACGTCGTGTGGAACACTCCTTCGTGTTCGTAGGGCCGTTGAATAAAATTCTGTTCCAAATTTCAAGTCAAAGCTTAACATATTTTCTGGAATACAATTTTCAGCGAGTTAAGATAGGAATTAAAAATTGCGAGAGTGCCAATTGTTGGGCTTTATGTGCTCAAACGTTTAATCACTGAATGTGTACGTTTAAAACTAGTTCTGGAAGCAAATATCAAAAGAATCAAAATGTTCATGTTCTTTGTTACAAGTGATTCTTGCATCAGTTGCACTAAACGGACAGTTGCCAAAATTTTCATGTTCTATGTTACAAGTGATTCTTGCATTAGTTTCACTAAACGGACAGTTGCCATTGTTTTGTATGTAATTTTTAAATGGAATAATTTCAAATTTATTTGCCTCAGGTGTGTGAAATATGTATTCATTGAGGGCATCAAAGGATTTCCATAATTAAATCACAATAGCTGCAAGGATACACAGTACCTATAAGTGCATTCATGCTCCTGATTCCGTTTAAGCTGCACATTTCAAGTCTTTGGTGATTAAAATGTGCTTCACTAGTTCAGCTTGATTTAAGCTTATAGATGGTGATAGAATAGGAAGTGCTAGATGGTACATTATTTCATAAACGCAGCTCTTTCATAACAAGTCGATTATTTTTTTAAAATCACATTTAAAATCACAAAATTTTAAAACAGTATAAATGCAGACCTTAAGGAAATTCAATCATCCCATCCCATCACCGAAATGCAGTAACGTTTAATGTATATTTGTAATGTGTAAGATGAGTAAGTAATGTAAGATGCGGTGCCTCAAAGTTTTACTTCACTTTTATGCTAGACGGTAGTCGCAGCAATAGCTGATAATTTCACAACGCTAGTTAAAAGATAACAGTTTCGTTAAGGCAAAGATGCTCCAATATGTCTTAATGTATCAAACTTGCTGATAATTTCACAACGCTAGTTAAAAGATAACAGTTTCGTTAAGGCAAAGATGCTCCAATATGTCTTAATGTATCAAACTTTTCCCAAGGGATAAAATATAGCCTGTTAATTTGAATAGACATAGTGCGCTGTTCCCTTCTCTAATCAGTTGGTAATAAGGGTTATCAGAGCTGTTAGACCGCCTATTAAAGTGAACGCCAACAGCTGCACTTCAGTTCTATCAGGATCGAGATAACTTCTCGTAAACAGGTAACGGTAGGCAAACGTGAGTTATCACTCGCCAAGTTTTCCGTTATGCTGATTTTAATTAGTCTCTTGCACACAAGCATATATTTAAAATTGAAAATATTATTGAACTAGTTCGGAGGGTCCTCTTCGTACCATGGCGCTGTAAAAAAAAGTAAGAATTACGATTTCAAATTTGTTTTCTGTTTATCCAGGCGCAATGAAATGGCTTGCCTAACAGAGAAGCATGGAAAAGCAAGGTGCTATAATTTGCAAGTTGCAACATTATTATACTACTGTTCTGTGGATCTGTGTCACTCCAAATTTGACATGGATTGACAGTTTTGTGGATGTCCACTCAGAAACCAGCGGTAAGTGGAGGGAGAACGGAATGAGTGAAATCCGTGCTAGTTATTACCCATGACATCGTTGGCAGCGCGTGTCAATCAGAAGTACCAATTAATATGCAAAGGCTACTAAGCTATATTGAGACGTGAGGAATAAGCACGAACTTGCCGTGTAACAGTGAAAATTATCTTTTGTTATATCACATTCTTCATTCATTACCCATTGTTCATATTTAAAATTATTGTTTTCTAATAACTGCATTGCCAGTGGTACAGTAAACGATTAAAAGAAGTATGTTTCTGCGCGGAAAACGCAAGAGATGTGCACCAGTACTGTGATGTATTTTCTTTACGTGACTAAAGTGAGGTTTTTACTAAGTTACTTATCTTATACATTATCGTTAGAAGGCGAGGTGAAATGGAAATGCACTGCAGGGCCTGCTCCTCATGTGAACAGAAGTTTATACAGAGCAAAAGCGTGACGATTAACCTTGTAGTATTAAATAGGGCGTTAAAAAGTTTTTGTTGATGTGAAGTAAATTTTTTCTTTCCATTAAGGTACCTGCGCGAAATCTGTAAGTCGATTTTTTATTTTAATTTACGTCCTCCAACGTTAGGTAAGTCATATCTGACGATGAATGAAATTAGTGAAATGATGCTCAAATGAGACCATGGTCCATAGAGTTTAGAGTTACCCTACATTCGCCTTTAAGGATAAGGGAAATCCCGGAAAAACCTTATCCAGGTAACTCACCTTGACCGAGATTCGAACTCCGGACCTCTTGCACGTGAGGCAGACACGCTACCATCTACGCTACCGAGGCGGGCATATTTTGCTTTGTAATCTATTTGTTAATTAGATAACTTCATATATGCTTGAGAAAAACATCGACTTCCTACGTAGAGTAGCCGTACTTCCATAAACTCCGTGCATTTAAAGAAGCTAGGATTAGAAGCGAATCCCATCCAGCTCAGTGGGAGTAGTATGATATTGTTGCGCAATTGACTATTGCTTTCCTGTATTCCTGGCCGCGCCTTGGCTGAGTGGTTAGACCGCTCGACTCTCACCACGGTGACTCGGGTTCAATCCCAGGCGACCGCAAAGTGAGATTTGTGGTGGGCAACACGGCGCTGGGGTGGGTTTCCTCAGGGATCTCCGGTTTTTCCTGCCATCACAAACTACCGGTGCTCCATCTTCATCTCATGTGTCATCAGTGTCACCGCCTGCGCTGCCGCATGTAGTAAAAGTGGGCGTTAAACACTACACATTTTGGATAGAGTCAACCCGAAAAATTCAGTTCCATGGTCGCGATTTGAACCACAGATCTCCTGGTTTCCGTCCAGTCGCTTTTACCCATTGAGCTACCGTGGCCAACGTGCCTTCTTGACATTAAATTTTCCAATTGACTCATATTTTCCCGGTAAGCCTTTATCCTAGTACGGCTAGTGTGAAGAAATGATTAATTTCCACCAATTAACTTTAATAATAAGAGCATAATTGTGAAGCCTGGGATTCAAGCACTTAACAGTAAGTCGCCACAAACTGTTTATCTGGAATACGAGAGCCGCTAGTGGTTTACCGGGAAAATATGAGTCAATTGGAGAATTTAATGTCAGGACGGCACGTTGGCCTTGATAGCTCAATGGGTAAGAGCGACTGGACGGAAACCAGGAGATCCGTGGTTCAAATCCCTGTATGACATTGAATTTTTCAGGTTGACTGTCTGTCCAAAACCTTAGCCTATATACGGCTAGTGTGAAGGAATGATTAATTTCCACCAATTAACTACATTTTATTTTTTGCTATAATCCTTTTGCACCTACAAGATTTTATCTGGATAGCATGAAGTAGATAGAGGAATAACATTTGTAAGAATAGCTTGTACAATAGTAAAAGTCATGTGAGTGCAATACATCAGACCTTTTTTCTCAGGCTTTGTCATATGTTTTATTAGTAAAATATTTACAGATAGTTTCTTGTATTCCTGTTCTCTCACACTTTAAACTCTATTTTCTGGTACATTTAAATAGATTTAAACCTAGTAAATGAAATAAGGATCTTTTAAAAACTGGATAAGATAGGGTAGCCCACAATTTAAGCCGTTGGATACATTGACTACAGCGTTAACCAGCTTCTTCTGTGTTGCTATCTGAAAATGCAGTCTCTGATTTTTGCGGTCTACATTCGTTATCAAGGGATAGGCTCTGCAGTTTAACATTGTTGATATGGAAGTAGGGTACGTTCTTCCGTTCTTCTGTAATTGTGATGTGATATGGGGAAGGTTACTTGTATAATTTGTGGAAGAAGTGAAGAATAACATAGACACAACAAACTGCACGTTTCACCAAAAAGATATTGCCGAGACTTGTCTGTAAAATGAAAGTCGCTTACGCAATCCCACGCTACGGTAGAGCAATGACAATAGCGAGCGAGCCACTCGAGGTAAAAGTGCCCGCTCGTCCCACTGACTTGACTGGCCTTGTACTGTTTAGGTTACTTAACTGTACAGTAATGTCGAAAAGAAAGTGCTTCTCTACTATCCGTCTGCGGAACATTGATCTCTGTTAATGCAGGTAGGAAACGCTTGCTAATATGGATTGACTTTCTTTGTTATTTGCTGAACCTTGCAACATAAATTGGTTTATCTGAAGTGACCAATTGGGATGTTGTATTTCATAGCCTAATATAATCTAATCCATGTACATGCTGTTAAGTTATTTGTTTCAATTACATATTTAGCTAATACAGTAATATTAATAATGGTCAGAGACTTTATATACAATGGGAATAATTCATATACTACTATATATTGTGTACATATTATTCACACCAGAATGTGGCTGTAATGTATTGGCAAGAACAGTAGTTTTATGCCCGATTTCACCAACAGATGTTAAGACTTAACACGAGTTTAGCAATAGTTAAAACAAAAATTGCATTTCACCAACAGGTGTTAGCGTAACACTCGTGTTAAATCTCTTGTTAAACTAACACGCCAAATTTCTGATGTTAAGTCCTTAACAATTGTAAATAGTCAAGATGACGAGCTAAACTCAGCTGTTGATGTCGATTTGCTATATTTAATACCGTCTAAATGGCATTCGCAATAGAGTACGGCCTATGAGGAGAAATGCTTTTGAGGAGCTATCCGCAGACAATTTTTTACGGAGGTATAGACTGTCGAAACATGTTGCTATGAAGGTTATTGCGGAAGTACAAGAGAGGTTAGAACATGCATCGAAAGGAATATGGCGATCTCGCCTTTGCTTCAAGTATTAATAACTTTGAGATTTTATAATTCACTGAATTAATGTGGATAATACATTATCCACCTCCCATCTTCTTCACTCCTCGTTTTAAATTTACGTAATACTGACTTAGAACATGCATCGAAAGGAATATGCCGATCTCGCCTTTGCATCAAGTATTAATAACTTTGCGATTTTATAATTCACTGTGGATAACACACTGTCCACCTTCCGTCTTGTAACGTGCAAGTCACTCGTTACTTGTACTTCTTCGCACCTCGTTTTAAATTTACGTAATACGTTTCGTTTGTAGTAATGACACATGCATTTGAATTAACTTTGTTTCTAATTTTTTCCCGTGTGACATATTTCTCTTTCTACATTCACCGCATCCGTCCTATTTCCCACGATATCGTTATACTTCATCTCCAATTCAATTAATCCTTTCTCCATTTATGAGAAATTTGTTTCGTGGCTTTTGTTTATGATTTTGTTTATCCACCATTTTTTTTAGCTGTATGCAGACTGCGGTGCAGACGAAAATGAAAACAAAAGCGCATCGTAGTACGTTCAGAAAATAATACGACTCATCCACAGCTGTAATAACTGTAATATTTACAAGTTTCTTGGCGTTAGCACGTGTTTGTTAACATTTTCAGAAAACAGGTTGGTGAAATGCAAGAAATTGTTAGCGCTATTACAATTGTTACGTTACATTTGTTAACGTCGATTTTAATATCTGTTGGTGAAATCGGGCCTTAGTGTTATCTCTTTAAGATTAGGCTAGACCTTAAACATCTTCAAAAAAGCACAAACCTTCAATGTGTTCTCTTGTGTTAGCAATGCTGAGATATTATGTAGCTGTATTTAACGTACATAAATGTAATTATGACATTGTGAGCTTCCATGCGCCCAGGAGGACGGTTCTGGTGAGATACGAACCGTGGATCTTCTGAATGCAAGCCTAGACTGTTATTGCGAAGCCATTCTCGCTGTTTCAACATAAGTTGAAATTCCAGTCGGTAGAGCACCTGCCGGCCGTGCCAGGGGTCCCGGGTTTTATTCCCGGCTGGGGTTGGGGATTTTTCTCCAATCAAGATGATTACCCATCTTCCCCATAATCTGGAATTGTGAATGTGTGCGTGATGTAACGATACAATCCAACGATTACGAGTTACCATGGATATGTTCCAAAGGAGAACGGCCGCCGAGATGACCAGTGCAGTTAAAGGCGAGGTGGAACACACACACACACACACACACACACACACACACACACACACACACACACACACACACACACACACACACACACACACACACGCACACACACACACACACACACACACGCACGCACACACACAGGTAGACATTTTTGTAAACGTATTCTGTACCATTATAATTTGATATATCTTTGAAGATAAAAAAAGTCTCTTTTGATTCTCTATTTAAACGGCAGTTTTATGGCAGCCGTAAAATCGAAGTACAGCAAGAGAAATTTTTATCTTGAGGCACCTTTGTCTACACAAGTGAAGCACATTGGGATATTTATGGTGTTATTTGGTTTTCAGTGCATTGCACTGGTTGCACTTATAAACGGGTTTATTCGACCATTATGTTTTAAAATTTAATATCAACTCTGGAAAAAAATTGCGGTTTTAAGCGGTTATTGATTCTCACAATGTAATTTGCAAAATTCTGAATATTTTACACTTATTGAACGAAAGGTTGCCTTAAGTTTGCATGCTGACATTTTTTTTTTTTTTCGCTTTACAGAGCGCGTCGCACTCACAAGTAAATATGAAGTTCGGGGTCATCAAGTTATTTAATGGTAACTTAATAGTACTAATTTTACTTTTATTATAAGTAACGCAATGACATAGTGGGCGCTGTCAAGTGTCTTCGAAATGATTCCGTACACTTGGTGAATGTGTTGCTTACAAAGACATTTCAGCTGTTCCGTTAAACTTGATTATAGTCTTCGTGGCAATCGAAGGTAGTGAATGACAGTAGCAAGACGGCGATCGTAAAGGGGGCATTATACTTTGCTGTTGACCGTCAACGCTGGACAGAACTGATACTGCTTTCTTCATCGCTCTATTCTCCTTCATTTTCCTTTATTGAGAGACCTATATCAGGCTTGAGGTTCTTTTACTGCAGTAAATCTACGACTCGGGACCGCCGGCTTTACCTCCCTTCCAAATGAAACTATGCTGTCACCTTCCGCCGGATTTGAACCCGTGACCTCGGGAATCAGAGGCTGGAATGTTACTCCTAGACCTAAGTGGACACTTTTATATATTTTTGTGAATGCTTTTGTTGGTTGGATGTTATTTGTAAACTAATGTGTGTGTGTGTGTGTGTGTGTGTGTGTGTGTGTGTGTGTGTGTGTGTGGTACATATTTGTGCTATTGAAATAATTTTAGTTTTTATTTTCCTAAATATTTTTAACGTTTTAGTAATAGTGCTAATTGACCTTGGTTTACTTTGTTGTGAAATTGTCAAAGATATAATTTCTTATTATTTTTTTAAATTAGGAGGAAAACTGGATTCCATTAAGCACAAGTAATAACTAAAGCACACCCAATCACTTAGTGTTACTCGTTCCCCAACTCTACTTAACGTTCTTAGTTTTTAACAACTTCTAAACGTTTTCGCTTAGAAGTTGTCCAGTATAACATTTAATTTTGCTTGTGCATAAAGTTTCTTATACCTTAGAAGTAAAGCATCATCATGCTGCCCATGTTCAGGTGGATGGGATTGTGTAAGAGACTCCCAATGCCTCTAATACCACATTTATTCGTTTTTTCTTGCAGAAATATGTATTGCATATTATGCACGTTATGCATATTTCCATCCTGTGTGTTATCGTTAGATGTTTCTTCTGTTACAAATACAAATAAATGCTAATTTCTAATTCATATTCACAAGTTATAATCCTTATAGCCTAAAAATGAGCAACATGTACATTCTGATAGTAAGTCTGATTTAAATAGTTCCTGACTGAGAGGACACAGTCAGGGACTGTTGAAACAGGAAACCTGTTACGTTTGGTATATCAGTCATGTGAGCATTTCACAAAGTTTAGCTGTTAGTGTTTCAGGATATTGTGGCCAAAATAGCGGCCGGGGACCTTATTGTTCCGTTAAGGTATTTAGGTAGCTAATAGTTGCTCCATTGCCTTGTTTGCCCTGTTGACTCCGATTTGATACTGGTTTCAATCTGCTAAGATATTCTTTCTTTCATTGAAGTTTTGCTTGCCCGCAAACTGCATGGCATAGTCCCATAATTTTAAGTCATTTATGCCGTTAATGATGAAGGAAAGAATTCATGAAGGAATCGACAACTTTTAATCTATGTGCAATGTCCATAAGGCGAGAGAAAATGGCCGACTCATACTGTATATTTCAAGACGGGTTGAATTTCTCTTGTACAGAACCGGATTTTCTCTTCATAGATTTTTCATTGCGAACTCAACACCGCTGCAGTCGCGACAGCACATTCTTTTTTCTCTCTTTCGGCCTTCGCTCCTTGTGCATTGCACTGCGGCCGAGGGGACAGCATATGTGTGCTGACCCAGTTGTTTGCGGCCAATCCTCCATTGTCTGATAGAGCTACACGTAATATAATTACGCAGTACCAAAATACCGAAATGTTTTAGATTTTCTGTCATTAAAAGTTTTATCTTAACTACAATCCCGGCATTATAACTAACTGGCTGTTGGTGGCTGATTGATGGGGCAGCGCGTTGTGTTTCATACGTGTACCTGTCCAAGACGGACTTGACCACTTAATGACGTATATGTGAGGTGTTGTAGGGTGGCGGGTTTGAATTAGGCAAATGAATGAAAGGAGGTAGCCGTTTAAGCTCCTCAACGGATGCCGACTCGGGTGCAGCTCCTGTGTGCACCGCTGGTGTGAAAATATTTAGGAAGAGTTTAATTTAGAATAATTTCCAGTCTAATTTTAAGGTAGGTATAATTTTGAAATTGTAATATCAACTTTATTGTTACCGGTTGTGCCCGCATGCCATGCGGGGAAGCCGGTGGAGCTTGAAGTTGCGTTCTCTTTGGTAGTTCCCAAGAGACCTAACCAGGGCGCTCTGATGTTGAGGCAAACTCGCGTAGAATTTTGTCCAGCCATTTTGTAACGTTTGCAAGACTGATAATCGTATGTCGAGCTTTTGTTCCTGTGGTTAAAACAAATGCGTGCTTCGCGGCTGCGTTGTCAAAACATCATTAAAAGTGCAAATTTATTAAATATTAATTTTATAAGCGTTACTGCATGTTTCCGTATCTTTTAATTACCGAGAGTATATAATATCTTAGGAGTTATAATCAAGAATAGGAACTCTTAGGCAGTTTATTTACTTTTCAGGTTAGCTGCACTCAAACCACCAATATATACAAGGGCCATTCAATATATAATGTCCCACATTTTGTTTTTTTCTAAACATGTTTGTTCTTAAGGCAAGGCTACACTGAAAATTCGCCGAAAATGTTGAAAATTCTGGATTTTTTTTTTTGGCACTTTTGGTAGCTTAGGGTTTGTAGTAATAGATGCCATGCTATATTTATCATTTGCACCATTTTAGTCCATCACGTAACAACGTAAAAAGACCTTTAACAATCGTTAAAAGTAACAATCATGATTTTAAAATTAATTTTCGAGTAACTTTTTTTTAACACTTTTCAGTATAAAAAATGCCTCACGCGTCAAAGTTTTTCATTTAACGTAGTGAAACTTATAGGATAGGTCCAAAATTTGTAAAAGAAACTTCACATTCCCCCTATTTGTTAATGCTCATGTTTTGAAAATTATATGGTGTTAAGTAATAAAAATAAGTTAATATTTTCAAAATTTTAAGAGCTAACACGTGCAAAAAATATTGTAGAACAATGCTATAAGAGCATTCCAAAATATAGGAATGTGGGTCTTTTAAAATTGCTCTGTACTAGCCAAAAACAAAGATTCAACTTAAAAGCTCAAATATTTTGATACGTAGAACAGTTTTAATTTTTACAGTATTTTCACAAAAAATAATTAATAGTTGATGAACTATTTGGCGTAGCCACATAAAAATTTGCATGCAAGTTTAAAATGATACTCTAAATTTTCATAATGATAGGATTATTATTATAAAATTTAGAATTTTCAGGGTAGCCGTGCCTTAAGAGTAGAATTTGGTGCCCATATTACGCCAACATTGTGTGAGAGCTATACCCTGCCGGTTAAAGGTCTTGTCCTTTACTCGTAGCCATGTTTTCACTGCATGAATTACTTCTCATCTTCAAAGCTTGTTCCCGTAGAGAATACTTTTAAGCGGCCCAAAGACGTGGAAGTAGAACGTAGACAACAGCGTCCACGAGTCATTGACGGCAGGTACAGCGCATCTAAATTTTGTTTAATATAACCGTGCCCCGCTGAAATGTATCCCTCCGCGTTTTACTGCATTCTCCTTTACTCTAATTAGCGTAGCGGTGCAATGTACGCAAATCCAGTTCAAAGCAAGATAAGCGATGTCATATAAATAAATATGTCACCAATACGGATAAACGCAGAGGCAGGTTTGATGCAAAAGATCTCTCGTAGGCATTCCAGGTAAATTAACTCTGTTGCATAATATATTTAATTCATACGGCTATGAAAATATAAATGCGACAATTCTCTTCGAACATATATCATGTTAAATAACGAACTCATTTTTATCGCACAACAGTCTATACCACGATAGCAGCCAATGAGAAGAGATGGATCATGTGAGTGTTGACGAGATACGGGGCAAGCTTATGTGAAACAAGGTTTTAGTGATTGGTTTGCACACGCCATCTGTACGAGGATGGGGGTGGTTTATAACTTTATATACGTCACGGCGTCAAGGCTCTAATTTCCTTTCGCGCTGGTTTTAATGCTTGTAAGCCGCTATTCATGTTGTGGACATAGGACAAAAATACATCTTTCCTAAAGCCCAGAAAGCTAATAATCTATGTAGATATGATGGATTTACTAAGATTTTGGCCGAGTTTCTCAGCATTAAACGAGTGTAATTGGAGTGAATATGAAAGAGCGGAAAGTTAAATCAAATGCATTTTATGCAGTGAGAGGAAATAAACTTTATAGATGTTTTTATGGCTTAGAAGAAGAAAGAGTAGAATGAGGAAAGAATACGCCTGGCACCGCAACGGTGCATGGTCGTTTGCTGATGCTTTTACTGTAGTGGAATGGAAAATTTCCATGTCTGTCATCAGAATAACTTGTGAGTGACCAAGTGCCCTGCTTATGACCGAAACGATTGTTTAGGAAATTTTCCGCACATCGTATAAAAAATTTAAACAACTTCGCTTAGAAAAGAAATAAGATAAGAAAAAGAAAAAAAAAAAAAATACATGCAACTTAGCAACTCTGCATAGTAAAAATGGGCATTGAACTAAAAAAATTATAAAATTTATGTGTTGACAAATTTGAGATTACTGTTCCGGCGTGCTGTTTTTAAGCTCGTCAGAATAGGAAATTTAGCCAAACAAAAATAATGTTGGATTTGTATCATTAATGTCTTTGTCTTTGTTGCCAGCTATGTACATATGTGTTTCTACTTGGTAGTTAACTACTGAGCCGTGCCACCAACATAAATTAGAAGAGAGAATGAAAGTTGTTTAGAACGACGTTTTATAACTACCCAAGCAAGTGTCAGGTGAAATTCATTTAACATATTGCTATTTCTATCGTCTTGTTCCTAATGAAAGACAGGTAAACTTAATATGCACGTAAATATTAAATATAGATATAATGTAGACCTTAACATAGTTGAAAGGCATTTGAACCACGGATCTTCTGGTGTCCGTCCAGCCGCTCTAACCATTGAGCTACTATGGCCAACGTGCGGATATGACATTAAATTCTCCAACTGACTCGTGTTTTTTCCGATAAACCACTAGGAGTTCTCATACACATGAGACATCTACCCTAATGGCGACTTACTATGGTGTAAGTACTTTAAGGTCCGGACTTTATAGTTCGGACCACTATTAGGTCAATTAATGGAAATTAATTGTTCTTTCACACTAGCCGTGTGTAGGACGCACGGACGCATTAATGTCATCGGCACGTTGGTCATAGTAGCTCAATGGTTAGAGCGGCTGGACGGAAACCAGAAGATCCGTGGTTCAAATCCCGGCTATGACATTGAATTTTTCAGTCTGGCTATACCCTTTCATAGTGCGTCCTACACACGACTAGTGTGAAAGAACAATTAATTTCCTTAACATAGTTGTTTGATATAGGTGCGTATTTAAAAATAAATGGTTCTCAGCATAACTTGAATCATAATGCCAAGAGGAGCCATGTAGATTTAAATTGCTTTGAACTGCAACTGCAGGTAACCCTATTGCCAATAGCAATTTGGAACGCCCTTCGCTCTATTACTTGACAGTGTTGAAGCGTATTGAGCTTCCTGTGACCAGCACTGCCATCGTCCCTTATCGGGTCTTATCTGGTCGATTAGAAGAGTGAAATATTAGTAAGTTGACGTACAGTAAGCTACGAAACAAATGGAGCGATTGGAAGCTGCGTGTCTATATGGTATGTTTTTTTCTCGCCTGCCGATGTATGACTTATTGCTGTCCAGAAGACATTATTATATCTGAACAGAGTATACATACACTGGACTCACCGTGTATTATACGTGTGGTAATCTGAGGTAAACATCTCTGTGTTGCGAATTTTTTTCCGATACGCCTTCTCGTTTTTCCCACGTAGAACAAGAAGTGACATTCCTGCTGAGAGGGTTGGTAAAATGCACATGAAGGTGTATAGACGGCATATATGGAACCATGTGTACATAACTTAGTATCATTTGTTTGTAAGCTGTACCCAAATAATTTAAGGGAACTGAAGCGCTGTTTGCGGAACGTATGGCAATCCTTTCGGAAATGGAATATCCGTCATTAGCAGGACATAATATATGTATTAATAAGTCCTTTGATGTAATACGTATCCATCCATATTACTTTATTTCAAATGCTTAATTTCGTTTGTTGATTATCAACTAGAAGTCATGTCAACTCCACTGAAGGAAGACCAGATCGATGCTGATAGTTTGCCAATATCCCGCTTGCTGTAGGAATTGTAATTACTGGCGCCTAGTGTTGGTTTTGGATCGGACTGTTACAGGTGCAAGGACCGTAGCTTGTTGAGATGGAAGAGGGTATGCGAAGATGACCTTGAGGGAGAGGTTGGGCGGGATACCTTGTATGAAGCTCCGCCATCCGCTTGCCCGCCGTTCTCTTTGTGCGTGCTTCACTGTTAATGCTGACTGATACGGCCTTCAATAACTTCACTGCTTATCCACAATATAGTGAATTCCCATCACATTTGAATGGGAACATGATTTCTTTAGCATGAGTTGTGCAGATGTGCGCCATGTTATCTTTTATTAATTATTAGAAAAAGTTGCTTTTAAATCATACTTAATAATCACCATCACCTATATCAGCATTTATTGCAGCACTCGTGTGGAGTATGAATTTCCTTATTTTGCTGTCAACGAGACCTATATCTGGACCAAGTCCAAGGTCGCAGTTAGAAGAGCCAGCAAGGACTTGCGTAAAGTACTATTTATGATTGGTTGTAGAGCCATTGCACCGAATCAGCATTTGAACGATTTCATGGGCTTTTCAACCGTTAACGTTTCTAAACGTTACTTTTACACACTGCATTGCATAACGCGGTTTTAACATTAACTAGTCTGCTCGTGTGTATCGTCAGCTATGTACTGTGACCGCCTTTTAACTTTATTTTCTTTTATTATTATTATTATTATTATTATTATTATTATTATTATTATTATTATTATTATTATTATTATTATTATTATTATTATTATTATTATTATTATTATTATTATTATTTTTTGTAACTCAAACTTTTGAAGAATTCCTAAATAGATACGGCAGATCCTATATGTATAAACTAAGCTAGTTTAATATCAGTTATAACCAAATCTCAAGTATTTGTGGCTAAACTAAAGTTGATTACACAGAATTATTTTGTCGATAACTTACCAGAGTAGCGTTTAATATTTTCATGACACTTTTTTCAATTCAGTAAAGTCGCCTAGCTACAAGGTCCTACATCGACTATTTACGTGTTTAACAATTAGATCTTAAGAGGTAAACGGTGTGATAAATTTGTGATAACATTATTAGTAACACATTTGTGTTGAAGATATTTCAATGACAAATTCTTAACCTGGTTACCTCATATTTGTCTAGGAACTCTTGATATTCTGTTTCTCATAATGTCGTGGAATTTGCTGTTTGAGTTGTGCTGCTAATTCTCCCAATTTTCTTTAGTGAGGTGTTCAATGTACCTGGTATGATCTTGATGATAAGTATAGACGATTTGTACAGAAGTAATGTCTGCCTCGCAGGCTGCTGCATCTGCTGTTCGTTGCCATCAATTTGTCATTGCAAGGTTAATTCGTGTACCTGAATGGATACCTTCATTTGATAATTATTTTTTTATCAGAGCAGGCTTTTGTTTATTCTTAAATGCCATTTTGCACTAATTGAAGATTATTAAATATTATATAGACTTATCCGTTTCTAAAACATGGTTCAAACTTTCTTTTATTAGAAACAGCTCGCAAGAAGGCTATGCAGAACTTTGCTCCGGATAAAATATTTCGCACCACAATGCCCTTCAGTAATTAAGCCATGAATGTATATGTGCAAATCAGTGCAATAATGGTCTGGAGTTTTTAGGAAAAGTTGGTGATATATGGCGTTAGATGTTTGACTTTCATTATTGGGAACATCTGCGAGTATTTTTTTCAAGTACTTTGCTCATGGTGTTAGAGTAATTGGCCAATGGGTTTCTGTAGAAATGGGCCGCTGTTTGGTTCACTTATGGAAAATACTTTGCAAGTCCACATAAATTTGAAACGTGTTATGTACTTAAGTATTAAATCCAATAACTAGAATTGTTCGACATTTCGTAATTAATTGCATCTGTCTCACAAAATATAAATTTGCATGCACTTATGCCAACATCTTCTTGTGTTTAGTCCATTCTGTTTCATAGTTTAAGGGACAAGTAGTTTAAGGAAGTAACCTAGAGCGAGGTAGTGTTGTAGAGATACTGGGGTTTTTTGTCCTAGGATGAATTTGTTTCCGGCGCTAGTGAATGGACTTTTCATTCCTTTTTTCGTTAAAAGAAGGGAGAAGTGTTGTAATAGGGCTGTAAACGTCTTCCAGGTTATCTGTGCTATTTGCGCTACGGACACTACCATCATATTGCATTTTCCGTGAAACTCTTTAGTTGTGGAAACGTAGAGTCAGACTGAAAAATTCAATGCCATAGCCGGGATTTGAACCACGGATCTTCTGGTTTCCGTCCAGCCGCACTACCATTGTGCTACTATGGCCAACGTGCCGATATGCCATTAAATTCTCCAACTGACTCGTATTTTCCCGGTAAACCACTTAGGAGTTCTCATAAACACATGAGACAACTACCTTAATGGCATATCGGCACGTTGGCCATAGTAGCACAATGGTAGTGCGGCTGGACGGAAACCAGAAGATCCGTGGTTCAGATCCCGGCTATGGCATTGAATTTTTCAGTCTGACTCTACGTTTCCACAATTTAGCCTACACACGGCCAGTGTGAAAGAATAATTAATTTCCAACTCTTTAGTTATTGAAAATTATAATATAAATTTCTGGTTTAGCTTTCGTTGTTTTGATGGAAAAGAGCTGATCGATTGTTATTGCAGTTTGTGTTTTCGATTTCTTGTGTGCAAGTTTGGTCTTAGGTTGTTTTACGTTGCTTACTAATTGTGATAGTTCCTGCTCCTCGGTAATGAATCTTTTCTAGAGTTGGAAGTATTTTCAATGTCTTTTTATGCACTTGTCGGTCGAGCTGCTGCTCCCAGATATGCCTTGCATTGCTTAGCAAAATGATCTTCCATGTGGCAAAGCAGGCAGCGTCTAACAAGTACATAATTATATTCATTCAGTAGCGAATTTCGTGTATGGGCTCCAGTTATTTAATAAAATCTTCAGGTTTTACATAAATTTGTTGGCGGAAGCTCTTATGGGTATTCCCTGGTGTGGATATTACTATTCAACATTGGACATTGCAGATGCAGTTTGAATGCCTTTGTTCCATTGATGTTTCTCAATATGATTTGTATGACTGTTCTTGGTTGGGAGAGGTCTGATATCCAAAATGTTTATTTTAATGTTTGAAGTTCTTAAGCTTATGTTTAACCTTTTTTTAGATGGTACACTTGGTTTCCATTTACATTTTTTTTTAATTTACGTCCTCCAACATTTTTAGTCATATCGGACGATGAATGAAATGGGTGAAATGATGTTCAATGCGTCCAGGGTCCATGGAGCTTAGTTACCCGACATTCGTCTTTCAGGATAAGGGAAAACCCCGGAAAACCTTATCCAGGTAACTCACCCTGACCGAGATTCGAACTCGGGACCTTTTGAACGTGATGCAGACATGCTACCATCTACGCTATCGAGGCGGGCCCATTTACGTTGTCCCTACAACTTCAGGTGTAGTTTACCAACCCCAGCAGCCAGTGACGTTTATTAAGTGCCTTGGAACTCAGCTTTTAGGTAAAAATGACATTCCATTACTCCTGCCAATTATTTAGGCTAGATATTTTTCTCTGTTTCCAGTTTTAGTTGTCCTGGGCATGTTCTAAGTACTTCGTGTGCTCCGTTTTACTTCCACTAAATCTCCCCTCGTCTCCTTTACGTATGTACTCTTATGTGTTTTTCTCTCCGTTTTACACTGTGTACGAATTTTACTCCATACATTTCAGTTTTACTTCGATTTAAATATCAGAAATATTTAAATATCAGAAATATTTAAATAGCAGGAACTATCACAATTACTATTTGAGCTAAGGGTTTGAGCTTCTATACATACATTTCCTAGTTTATTCATATTAAGTGTGCTAATTTCCAAGTAAATACTTAAAATTAAAAGGAAAGTTAGAAAATTCAGTTCCAGTGTGCTTAACTGTAATTGACACGATGTATGCAAATATTGCGGAGGTGTATCGGGAAGAACAAAATTATGGATGTGCCATCTGAAGATATTGCTTATGTGGAATAATCTAGAACTGTGCACGTAAAACATGACTCCGCTGCATGCGCGAAAATGTACACACATCTTTCTGTACAAGCTCCACCTATGAAGCCCCTTAGGATGGCTTCCGAACATTCGAAAACGGCATAAATTAAGAAGCTATTGTACATACAAACTCTTATGTAGGAGATACGCGGCACAAAAGGTTTACTTATCGGTATTTACCTTTTACCAAGAGCTTTTGCACATTCTTTGAGGTTTAAATTATCATGAACTTCAATAACTCCTTATTCGCCGCATATAGAATGATTGCAGAGTATCTGCATGCCAGAATGGTGTTTTTGTTCGTTATGTTACTGTTGAAGTGGAATTGGTTGGCAAACCAGAGTTTCTGGATTGTTAACCATGCTGCGCGCTTGAAGGATGAACATCTTTTATTTATCAAATATTGAATTTAGCACTCAGTTTGAATGAATATTTAAAAGTGAACAGTATTTGCCAATTACACTGGGTAAGGGACTGCTTCCCTTTAGGGTGGAATATTTCGTTTCTATATAGTGCCAGAAAAATACACTATAAACCTGCAGCAAAAATCTTTCATGCCTACATGACCAATCACTTCCTAGTGTGTACCATGACAGTTTGATAATGGTATAGTTTTATTTGCCCTTTACGTCGCGAAAACTCCCGTCAATGTAAAATGCAGCTACTTAGCTTTAAGGGAAATTAATTGTTTTAAACTAAAATATATGCATGTACCGATCATGAGTAATACGTTGATTTGTAATGTATAAACCCACTTTTTCATAATTTGTTTGAATTTATCGTACAAAGTTTTAAATTTAGAATATTAATTCAGTTCCCAAACCTCCCAGAAATAACGGTAGAAATCAGTAGAAAACATTTCATCAAAGTGGGTATCTTTCATGTGAAATTATCACTTTATGTAAAACAGCATTTCTGTTTATATATTTGGAAATTGTTTATATTCATTCTATTTCTCAAAACATGCTATTGCACTGTGATTCTTGGCCAAGGTAGTTATGCTGATTACTGGCTACAATTGTATTTCATTAAATGTCTCTACACTTCATTCTTCTTAAAAGTGTGTTGTATTATGATGTATAGAAGATACGTCGTAGATTTAAGAGAAGTTCGACTTATTTTTCATGTCACAAACTCCATTTAATCCAAACATTTTCAACTTTTCTAATACTTTCAGCTAAAAAAGATGGATCCAACTTTGCAAAATAGCATGTCTGGGTTTCAACCCCGCCATTTGATGTGAATCTTCGATCACTAAGCTATTTCTTAATGTTTTTTTAACAAAAAGTAATCACAGGGTAGCCAAATAGACCAAGTATGACCCACGTGCAAAAAAAAAAGTAGTTTTTGTGATTTTATATTATTATTATTATTATTATTATTATTATTATTATTATTATTATTATTATTATTATTATTATTATTATTATTATTATTATTGTTATTATTATTGTTATTATTATTGTTATTATTATTATTATTATTATTATTATTATTATTATTATTATTATTATTATTATTATTATTATTATTATTATTGTTATTATTATTATTATTATTATTATTATTATTATTATTATTATTATTATTATTATTATTATTATTATTATTATTATTGTAATTTTACGTCCTCCAACGTTAAGTCATACTGAATGATGAATGAAAATTGGTAAAATGATGCTCAAATGTGTCCGGGGTCCATGGAGCTTAGAGTTACCCAACATTCGTCTTTTAGGATAAGGAAAAACCCTGGAAAAACCTTATCCAGGTAACTCACCCTGACCGAGATTCGAACTCGGAACCTCTTGAACGTGAGGCAGACATGTTACCATCTACGCTACCGAGGCGGGCCACATTTTTGTGAAGCCACATTATTGTAAGTAAAAATGTTTCGCAAGGTATGGACGTTAGTGAAGTGTGGTAATTTCTCCACGTGAATCCAGGGATACCGTAGTTACGAGTTCTTCTGCAGCTCGAACCTTTCGTGCTTTTTTTTTTATGTACTTTCACCTGTTCTTAGCCACTGGACTGATCCTTCGTTTCTGGTGTTCAGTGATGTTCATCCGCTGTTACTAAACGTGATAAAATGGGCTGAAGTGGAGCTATATAAAACGATTTTACCGCCCATAATACTATCACTTGATCCAATGACCATCCCAGGAAAGATGGTGCCGCTTTAAAGGATGTAAATTATTCCTTATGTAAATTTGAGTGATTTTATATGCCTCTGACTTATATACTAGGAAACTAACACTTTAACAATAAACTCCAGATTGAGGTAAGCACCATTTGTGAAAATCATTACTGCTGTCGTTGACCCAGGAGAATGTCTTCGTCTCAGGAAATTACTGAATTTTCTGATAAGATGCAAGTGGAATAATATCGGCAGTTCCATTTTGTCTACAGTATACAGCTGAACTGTAGACTGTGTCGGCGTTACATTATGATCTCTGGTAATTTCATGTATGGTCGTAATTATATTGTTTTACAGGTATACATACATCTAAACTGCTTGAAAGTATGTTCATATATTTTTGTTTTGTTTAATGTGGTAATATAACATATTACTGATGCTACTTGGAAAAGAAGGGATAAGTTACTTTTGAAGCTTCGTGTAAAATTTCGACCAAGAGGAATAAACAATGAAGCATTTATTTCAAGTTCACTAGCGTCAACCACAAGGCCGTAATTAAACTCAAATACACTAATGCTGTGTTTCTTTGCAACAACAGTAGAAGAAAGTGGTTAGAAGGGCACTGGCCAATAAAACATTTTTTAGACACAGCGTAAGGTCTAGTATAGCCATGTTAAAATGCGTCGTCTCATTGGTGGATTTGAATGATTTTTCCAGAATATAGTTGCTTTTTGAAGGTTTCGACTGTCATTTCAGAACCTTAATTTCTCCTTTCCTACTTACCCGTGCATGTTATTTGTGAAGGTAGATTTTCATGGTCTAATTGTTATTTCAGTTCAGTATTTGAAATAAGTTATTTGTCGCCCACCTTTTATTGGCAAGCCGTAAAATTCCGAATAATAAGACTGGCTTGGATGAACATAGCTGTGAATGGCAAATGCCCAGCTAAACAGGTTCATGATGTGGTGGCTTGGCGCCAACATATGCCCGCGCGCTTCTCTCCTATGATAATCTTTGTTCTCCTGGCATTACGTCATACACTCGCCAAACTGGATCAGTCTGCACATTGAAGGGGAGAAAAAGAAATAGGAGAGAGAGAGAGAATTGGTGCCGCCCATGTCCTGTATTTGTGCTACTCTAAATTACACTTTATGCCATTCCAAATTGATTCTGCCGTCGAAGCCGAAAACCATTAGGAAGCAGTTAAACGCGCATTTACACCTTGACTGTCATTTCGTTAGCCAGCTATTAAAACTATTCAGTGGCGTTGAATCCATTAAACTACTGACTATGGCTCGTGAGAACTTGGGAGTTCCCATGTAAGTTTCATAGTTTATGTTCGCCTGACATTATGACATCTTAATACATATCAAACATGAGGGTTGCAAAATTTTCACTATAAAATAAATGGACGTTTCGGGACTATTGACAATTGAATCCGAAAACAAAAGTAAACTGCAAGGGAGTCTAATCACAGTACTGAATTCCAGGCTTACAATAATGTAAGGAAATCAAAACTTCAATGCCAAATTTTTAAAAGGACTAACGAAGAAAAAGGTGGAGACCTATTTGGTAAGTGTTCTGAAGCTGTAAATTAATATTTTGAATTATTTTGTCATAATGGTGTGGAGGGATAATTGCTTTTATCTCTACCTCTTACAAAAGGAGAAGTACTGCATTCATCATTCTGGATGACTTGTGCATAACTGGCAGATCGTAAAAGGTAGACCTAAATCTTAATACCAAAACAGCGTAAATCTAGTTAAAACACGCACTTTAGGTTTTTTGGTAGGAGGGAGTGGACCATTTCCCAGATATTTCTTGTTTAAATTCTTTCATTTTTACTCTCTCTACTACTTTATTAACAGTGAGTAGGGAAAGTATTGCGTTTCACCCAAAAGTTCGATGAAGTGCGCCTTTGCAGTCGTGTAAGAGCATAACTTTGTAAATGCTTAACTTGATGTTTAAATTAAGCATCTTTCAAGGATGCTGCTAGAAAAATCTTCACCAGGAAAATGGTTCGAAAATCTTCATTTTCACACAAATAGCTCCAACGATTTTGATTGACAAATTAAATGTATATCTCGGGTCTTTTGGTAATGCCCTCAAAAGTCCGCTGTATTCTGAATGACTTTTGCTTAACAGAAATCATAAAGGATAAAATCTTACTACAAAAACTTTTAGATTTCAATTTAGATTTCGCTAAAACCCATATGTCTGATGCAATTTTTGTGTGTCATGAACCATTTCGGAGATAATTTGTGCGAATTATTCAACACATATTTTTCTCAGATCAGAACAGTTATTCATTTTAACGCATAGCTATGCAAGAACGGAATTTCAAAGCCATCGTATTGAAAACCCAGGCTTTAAATAGTAAACTGTCGCTTTAAGACAAGTAGCAATAGTATAGCGTTTATCTCGATTAGTATGAAGTCAGTAACATTTGTAAGAATCGTTTTGCAAGAATAGAGAAAATCAAGTAAGTCCAACACATCAGATTTTTTCTCTCTTGGCCATAAAAAGAGAATGGAATTTCAAGGGCATTACATAGCAACACCTGTGCCCTTAAAAGATTTGACTATTGCTTAAGCTTCTTTTTCTCTCGCCATCCTTATCCTTGTTTTCGCCGCTTTACGCTTCCACTCTTTACTTTTTTTTTCTTTGCTATGTTTCACAAAGCCTGATTTTTTCCATACTTCCTTGTACTACCAGAAAAGTACCAATTCGATAATTTCTTCAGATTTTTATCTCCATTAACATGAAGTCGAGGAATAATCCTTCGTTGTATTCTTTACACAGACATTTTGTGAAAAAATATATTTTCTAAAATGATTTTAACGATTTTGGATTAAAATACTAATTATGCTTAATATATCGTGTTTAAAGCTCGGATTATATGCACTATTAAGTATGAATATATGTGTGCATCTTTGTGCTAATCTGCTAAATATGCTCTAAAAGTTATAATATGCATTTAAAATAAAGTATATTATTTCACCTTTGTCACGTTTATTAATCTTGAAATAATCAAATAGTATATTCCCAAACACAGGCACTAATTAATTAATATTTGTTAGTCTCTCACTCTGTTTTAGTATTAGTCGTGTTTATTGCATTAAACAAATATTTTTCCGTTTTCTGGAAGAAACCACTTTTTGTCACCTAAAATGTTTTTATATTTTTATGAGGAGCTGTTTGTAGATGTCAATCTATAATTTTTTTTCTTGCAAGGAACCTATAACAACGATATAAAATATGGGTTTATTTTAGTTAAATAAACCAAGAATTACTAACTTGAAAATTGCATTGAATTTTTAAATATTCTGAAAATAGAAAAATAAAACTTAACGTTTTAACAGATTTTCAGAGGTCTATATTTACATCTGCTAACAGTAGGATTTCCCTGAATTCATCATTTAATTTCCGTCAAATCAAATACAGCTTTACTGATCATCTCCTTTGGCATTGTGATATCAGAAATTACGATTAGCAGCACATTGGTACAAGTTAAGTGAAAATGACACTTTTTAATTCTTGGAGATGTTATCGTTACAACAGACGTCTGCGTTTGCAATAATACTACAAACTACATCAATTTTTATGATGCAACGGCCGCATGAACTTATTACGGCACGATTGTAGAACTCTATTAACGTTGTTGACCGTCATATTTTTATATAATACGAAGTGCTCATTGTTGATAGCTACTTTCTCATTTTCGGCGATTTTTTTTTTTTTTTTTTTTTTGGATTTAGAAACATGATAGCTAACAAACAGCAAAAGATAAATCTTCTCGCATCCTTGTCTTCTTAAAATTGGTGTGAAATATTCGTATGAATCGTTGCTGAAAAAGTAAAATGCATGTATAAATAAATATGTATAAATTAATTAAATATGCACTAACTTCTTAAATATGCATTTATATGCACTTTAAAACTTCGGTAATAAATTCCTTACAATCTGGAATACATTGATTACTTACATACTTAGGTTTAGCTATCAAGGAATAAAACATGCAAATATGCAAAAATTTGAGCTCGTCAGACTAAATGAATGCGTATGTTGAACGTTTTGGGAATGGCCTCAAAGCTCTTCATTCTGAGTCGCATTTACATTGCTGATAATGCAGGTCTGAGTAGCTCTCTCGGTGAGCGTTAGTTTGCAGATTCCAAGGTCGGGGTTTAAACCCGCAGACAATGCTTTTAACTGTACATAAAAGCGATAGCCCCGTGTCAATAGATATACTTGCATGTAAAAGATTGCTGTAAATACCGGCACACCAATTGTGCTGATTATGATTATAATATCCCGGCAATTGAAACTGTCGCTAAGAAACAAAATGTTCATTTTATTACTTCTAAAATGCTAAACTATAAGAGATGGAAGTAAGTCCTTCTACAAAAACTATTTCTCGTAAGTTTGTCACATATATTTATATTGCAGTTTTCTCAAATAGGTATGTTTTTTTTTTCTTGGCAATACATAAAGGGCGTAATTTGAAACGCATCAGGAACTGATCAACTGTTCACCATTTGATTAGCTTTATCATTAAGACATGTACCAATAAGATAATTTCTCAATCATTTAGGCCCAAATGACCTAGTTGTCGATGGGCCCTAAAACACCACACACTCACTCACTCACTCAATCGTTTATTTCGGTTAACATGTATGTACGTACGTAAGAGGAATGGACGTTTTTTTATTTGCTCCATTTATACCCCGCCTTTAACTTGCCATGGTCATATTGGCGGCCGTTCTCCTTTGGAACATGTCGAAGAAGTTAACTCGTGTTCGTTTTTAATCATTAGATCACGCACACATTCGCATCCTCATTCATACTTTCAAACTCTGGGAAAGATGGAGAATCATCTTGGTTGGAGAAAAATCTCCACCCTCAGCGGGAAATCGAACCCGGGGCCCCTCGCACGGAAGGCAGATGCTCTACCAACTGAGCTGCGGGACCAGCCGAATAAGCATTTGTAAGAGCAGTTTGTACAAGAATGGAGCCAATAAACAATTCTCAACAGTCAACACTGGATTTTAAAACGTTATATAGCTTTCTAGATACACGATTTTTAATGTCCAAAAGTGATTTAAAAGTTGAAGTTGTGTTTAAATTGAAACATACATACTTTTACCTCTTCTGTCAAATACGTTGTTGATAGAGGCAGTATGCCGCCACCTGAGAATTTACGGGAAATCATGCTTTTGCGCACTCAATTTAAGAAAAAAAGCGTACGAGGGTATGTGAACACTATCACTGAAAAGCAAAATGTATTGGTATTTAGGTTCAGTACCTTCCAAAGGTTATGATTTGATTTCACAGACAGTCCGTCCTCCCAAACTAACCTTTACAAAAAAAAAAAAAAAAAAAAAAAAAAAAAAAAAAAAAAAAAAAAATCGTTATTTTCTCAAAATTGTGATTAAAATAGGATTAATTTAGATTTTCAGGGCAAATAAGATATATTAATGTAGAGAAGATAGATGCGTTTAGGACAGTTGTGTTCTATTCATAACTTAAAAATTATAAACCATTATGAAGTATTTAACAAGAGCGCTTAAAAAGACGCAATCGTGGTGAACGACAAATGCATAGTTTGTAAGGGACTATAATAAATGAGTTATGCCTATAGGAACTCAGATTATTAGAGAAAAAATATCTTGTTTAGATAATGCAAAACTAATTAGAAAATTTGGTATCTGGCAGTGGAAAGTATTAAAACTGGATTTTCTGGGTTTTCTTGAGGGCTGCTGTAACCATGAACTTGTGGCAAACTAGCGGTAGATTAAAAATGCCATTGTACCTCTTTACTACAACGGTAGTTTTGTTATGCAATAATTAGTAATACCAGCGGAATAATAATAATAATAATAATAATAATAATAATAATAATAATAATAATAATAATAATAATAATAATAATAATAATAATAATAATAATAATAATAATAATAATAATAATAATAATAATAATAATAATAATAATAATAATAATAATAATAATAAAACTAAACGTTGGAAAAGGAACTTTTGCAGCACAGATTTTCGAAGTATTTTTGTTAAAGGAAAAAATAAGTGAAGTTTACGTAAACGCATTTGTTCAATACTTATTTTGCAGCAGCATTCATGAGTGTGTTCACTGCTGTCACGCTCTGTTATTCAACATGTTTATGGCAATGGTAATCTTGCATCAGCTGATCAGAAAGCCGAAGGGAAAGATGGCTGGCTGACGTAGCTTTCCCTGCATCGTGCGCACTTTGTCCTCCCTCCCCTCCTACTTTGTCCTCCAGACCCTCCCTCCTAACTCGACCTTCCTCTCGCCATTACTGCAAACGTCTGTCGTTGGTATGTTTTTCTATAGTAAGCATTTTCCTACTGCCTGCCCGTCTGCCTGCGAGGTCTATAATAAGATAAAGTGTATATAGCTTCACTCCTGCTATGTGCAACCATTATAATCACTACTCAGCTGTTTTGCGAGCAGAAAAGCTGACTCTGCCGTCCTCCCCTACTACGGACGCATGCGATGAAAATCGAGAGAGGTACCCTGATAGTATTTACCAGTGAGGTCAGCAGATGTTATAGAAAGACGATTTATCATTTTTTTTTCACCGAGTATCTGGTATTTCTCTTTCTTTCGTTTTTAACCAACTTCTCTGTAGGGAAGTACTCACGCAACAAAACGAAGGTTGGGAAATACCTTACCAATTTGCATAATTTTGTAGATTGGTTACTTAAATTGTATTATGTTTTATTACCTACATATGTTTCTAATTGTTTCTAATAGTTTACCTTTGTGGTGTGCTATCTTGATATTTCAAATACTGGAAGGCAAAGAGAGAAAAACGCGTTTAATGTAAACAAAATATTGTAAACATTTGCATTAAGCATAAAGAAACTTAGACAAATTGTTTTAAATAGAAATGCAGAATCAAAATCTTGATACCCAGTGTGTAATGCTACATTAATTACGCAAAGGGAGATATAGAACCACACCTTTGTTTTGAATAACTGAATTCCTCTTCTGTCCCCATTCAGTTTAGTAGCTTTGTCTGTGGAGCGAGCGAGCTTGATACATTATGCTTATATTTTTTTTTCATGTAAGACCGTTAGCATGCACTTTGTCTCAGTAATTGTGTTCCTAAATAATAATTGTGCACACAATTTTCTTTTTTTTTTCCTTGTTCCATTTATACCCCGCCTTTAACTGCTATGGCCATATCGGCGGCCGTTCTCCTTTGGAACATACTGAAGGTATCTTTGGTTTTTAATCATTAGATCACGCACACATTCACACTCTGGGGAAGATGGGGAATTATCATGGTCGGAGAAAAATCCCCACCCGCACCGCCGGGAATCGAGCCCGGGACCCCTA